>CM066033.1:1015153105-1015753105 GCA_033557465.1 Ichthyophis bannanicus | reverse complement strand
ATACTACACTGCCTCCAATCTCATAATTTTTTAATTTTGCCAAGAGTCTCGCATGAGGGACCTTGTCTAAGACTTTTTTAAATCCAGGTACACTATATTAAACGGCTTACCTTTGTCTACCTGTTTATTCACACCTTCAAAAAAATATAACAGATTAGTAAGACAAGACCTTCCTTGGCTAAATCCATGTTGGCTTTCTCTCATTAAACCATGACTATCTACATGTTCAGTAATTTTATTCTTTGTAATGGTTCTACCATTTTGCCTGGTACTGACATCAGGCTCACTGGTCTGTAGTTTCCCGGATCACCCCTAGAACCCTTTTTAAATAGTTCTGTTCATCTTAACCCGTTGGACCCTCAGATAAAGCAGTCTATAAAAAGTAGCTAAATAAATAAATTGAGGTTAATGGCTAAGTGGAGGAATGGCCTAGTGTTTGGGGCATGTTTGAATCCTGCTAGTGGACAGCAACCTTGGGCCAGAAAAGCTGATGTTTCTAATCACACAGGTGTTCCTTGTGGCCTTCAACAAGCCACTTAACCCTCTGTTGCCTCAGGTACAAAAACAGATAGTGAGACTTTTGGGGACAAGGGAAAAATGCATATACAGTACCTGAATGTACACTTCTTTGACTAGTAGAAAATTGGTACATAAGCCTAGTTAAATAAATAAATTTTAAAATTATTTGCTTATTGTAATTTACTCTGTCTATCTTACTGATTGTGAGGGAAGAATCTAAAATTTGACATTATATTATATTAAATTTGTCCTATATTCATGATCTCTTTTTCTCTTGTACTCTACATCTTCTTTCCTTAACTGAGAATTGGATTTTCCTTGCAGCCCTCTGTTATGAAAGATACTTTTATCTCCTATATCTCTCTCCCAGTTGGCTGCAGTGGTGGTGTCACTCTCCCTTTCCTGTAGGTTTCATTGCCTTCTTTCACTTCACTCTCACTCCTTTTCTTCTTTTGAGGACAACTCCATCTGCCTATTCACTCCACTAGGCACCCTAGGTGGGCCCTCCATCCTGTCACCCCTCTCCCTACTCCCCCCCCCCTCACATTGCCACCCCTCCATGGGGTCTGCAGTGGTGGCAATGACTCAGGAGCCGTGACACAGTGCTTAAATAAATGCTTAGGCACTGCTCCACACCCAGTTCCTGCACGATGACTGATTTGTGCTTCATACCTGGTTTATCTTTCATGCCTTCACAGTTCCACCCTGTCCTGGGCCTATCTTCTCTGCCACTCTCCTTCCCAATATAGGCCCGAGCAGTCTGAACCAACCAACACCCAGGACCTAGGTCAGAATGGAGTCAACCACAGTTACTTTAAGGATCTTTGCCGACATCTTGCAAGCTATGCAGGGACAACTCCAGAGCCTTCGGCATAAAGTGGACACTCAAACTCTCTGGACAGTAGCAATGGGTGGTGGATGCTTGGAATGCCCTCCCGATGGAAGTGGTGGGGGCAAATACAGTGACAGATCTCAAAATGGCATGGGACAGACACAGTGGATCCCTTTATAACAACAGGATAAAATAAAAATAAACATAACTATCTCTTATATCTGAACAAATAGGGGTGACCTATATGGAGCAGTGGGTACACCCCTAAACAAAGGCATGGGGGGGGGTGACCTGCATAGAGTAGCAGGTGCACCTACTCTTGTCACTTTTCTGGTATACTAGATGGATACTGGTCTTTATCTGCCATCATATATTATGTTACTATGTTACTATGCAATGACAGTGGGATATCCCGCCCCTGGAATTGCATACTCCATTACTGAAGAAATTTGATGATACCTGGGGTGAACTATGGGATTTCATACACCAATACAAGTTGTAGTTCTAATGTCATGTCATCTGACTCCCTGAAAATAATATTTATCATGAACTTACTCACAAAAAAAGCCCTGATATGAGTGAGTCTCTTTTTGAAAGAGAACAGTACCACCCTGGACAACCTGGAACAGTTTCTGGCTGACTTTTCCCATAATCTTTTGGGAACTGGTCTGAGCCCAGTTGATGAAGAATAACATGAAGATCCTCTGTAAGGGCCAGTGGGCAGTGATGGAATATGCTATAGAGTTCCAGCACAGGGCCAATGACCTTCACTGGAATGATATAGCCCACCATGCCCATTTCTGATGGTGCCTCTCTGCTCCAAATTTTATAGTTGGACCTGCTGACTCATCTGGAGTTTTCATGTTGTAATAGAAAGACACTTAGCAGAACATATTATGGAGAGATGTTCCAAGAGGATTCAGCCAAGACACAGAATTGCACCTGACAAATTACAACCACTGCCAGAGGAGCTCATGGTAATGGGTACCATGAGACGGTGCCTGCCTGGAGAGGAAAAGGAAAGTCATTGCTGGGCTGGACTCCCTAGGCACATGTGAAGTAACTGCAGAAGCAGGCCACAAAATTATGAGCAGTCCCAGGAGAGAGAGGGCTGAGAACAGATACAAATCAGCTATCTAAGACTCAACTTTGTGATGGGTATCTGCACTGCTCATGCAGCCACCCTAATCTGCCTTCTATGGAAGGACAAGGAACTCACAGCATATGCCACTCAGGAGCCTCATAGTGATTATGATCACCAAGAGGTGAACCATTTTGATTTGATCCATGCACCACATTTTGCCATGGGAAAGCCTTTGCTACTATGACATGAAAGCCAATAGAGAACTGCCAGATCACCTTCCCATCTATTTTTTCTCGAATGAGCTGTGTGCCTAATCTGGAAGTGAAGGGGGATAGCCTGGAAGGTGCTTCCACAGAAATCCAGGGATGTGAAGCCACTCAGGAGGAAATCTGGTTCCATCGCAATCTGGTTCTCCCATGGCAGCCCGCCCCCTTTGCTTGCTCCATCTTTTTCGGACTCTCCCATACCCTTGGTTTCCACTTTTCGCTATTTGGGTGTGCTTTTTGACTCCGACCTTTCCTTTCAAGCTCATGTTTCACAAATCACCAAGACTTCTTTCTTTTTTCTTCGTCAAATTTGTGTGATTCACCCCTTTCTCACTCCATCTGCCCTTACCACCCTGCTGTTGTCACTAGTTATGTCACGCATTGACTTCTCTAACTCTGTTTTCATCGGTCTCCCCAAATCCCAACTTAACAGACTACAGAGGATCCAAAATACTGCTGCATGCATCATCACCCACTCTTCCCTACGAGATCACGTGTCACCTCTACTTGTTCATCTTTACTGGCTACCTGTTCCCTTTCGCTCCCGATTTAAGCTCCTCACCCTTATTCACAGAGCTCTTCACACCAATACCCCACAATTCTTGGCAGATCTCATCACCTTTCACACTCCCAGACACACTCCTCGTTCATTTCATCTCAACCGCCTCAATCTTCCCTTCCCCTCCCTTGCTCACCTTCAGTCCACCCGCTCCTCAGCCTTCTTCTTCGCAGGCCCTGCTCTCTGGAATTCACTTCCCGCCTCCCTTCGACTTGAGCCCCATCACCCTTCCTTTAAGCGTGACCTAAAGACCCACCTCTTTTCCTTGGCCTTTGACCTTCCCTCCCCTTTTGTGTGATCCCAGCCTCTGCATCTTGTCCTGTATCCCTTTTCTCTCCTGGTTTCCTATCAATGATTATAACTTCTCTTTCCGTCTCTCCGGCCTTGTGCCTTCTTTAAAATGTTTGTACACTGTAAACCACTCTGTCTCCCCAGAAGGGCGGTATATCAAATGAAATAAACATAAACATAAACATAAATGGGAATCTGTTGGAAAAGTACTTGGAATACCAAGAAGTGTTTGACAAGGGAGCCACAGGTATCTTACTCTCTTATAGACTTAGAGTGTGATTCTATAACATTCACACCTTGTCTGCAGACACGAACAGAATGAAAATGGGGTCAAGTTGAACGCAATTCCAAAACCATGGGGATAGATACATCCGCACTTCCGGAATCGGGGAGCTAAATGTCTCTGGTGCGGCACGAACAACACACTGGGAGACACAGGCCCTCGCTGTTACAAGAGGACGCAGGTATGCGTGGGAAAAAAAACATGTATCTCCATGTGCACACTGTATGCCGATGAGATGTGTGTTCCTAAAGCAGTCCATCTCCACGCGGCCATGTCTCTGCTGGTAAAACATACAGCTCCTAAGCAGACTTCTGAGCTGCCGAGACTGTGCAGTCATCATGCTGTGCATGCTATATGGAAATCGTTTATTTCCAGCTGGTTTGACACTTCAGCTTTTTCAAGCAAAAAATAGATGGAGTCTTTTTAAAGACTGGAATAGATCAAACAGTGCCTCTTTATGTGTGCCCCTGAGGAAGGCATCCTGCTGAAACACGTTGGGGTATTTTGAATAAATTTGCACCAATGACCTCCTACACCCTCTCCTCCTGTGTTTGCCTGTACCTCGCTGTGAGGGTCTTGTTTGCTCTCCTTGTGTTTTCTGCTGGTAAAACATACAGCTCCTAGGCTGATCCCCACACTGACAGTGTTGTGCTCATTCACAAATCCAATAAATACAGATGATATAAATAAAACTAGTCCCACAGGTTCTCCTTGTGGTCTTGGGCAAGCCACTTAACCCTCCATAGCCCATGTTCCCTGTAAAATAGTTATCTCCAAGTTATAATGCCCTGTTCAATGTGATTTCAGTTTGTTCAATGTAAACCGCACTGATACAGAGTAGCGCGGTATATAAGAGAATGTAAATAAAATAAATAAAATAAAATAAAACTATGTGCATGCTAAACAGACTACAGTATATATACTAGTTCACTGCATGCCCAGAACACTACAAAGTTATCTAAGTGCACCATAGCTATTATATTAGCAATCGGAAAGTGAGCTGTGTGACCTCATATACCTTGTATCACAACATACATGGCATTTGCTGAACTCCTTACTCATGCTTGCAGTGATCATTTCTAAAAACAGTATGTGCACTGCTAATTATAGAGCAGCAAACATCTGGCTGGGGTCTCTACAGTGTAATATGAATAACTATTCCTGTCACAGTAGGGAAGGCCCTCATGGACCCTCTAGCACAAACAGCAATTGTCAGCATTTATTTATTTAGCAATTTTTATATACCGTCTTTCTTCAATTCAAGACGGTTTACAGAGAACATAACATGACAGTATATTTCAACTGATTTCATAGAACCGAACTACATAACAAGAGTATATATGGTTAATATAAGTAACTTTTGTACATGAGGAGTCTTCATGGACAAGAACTATTTACATGCTTATTTACAGGAGAGGTTAGGGAGAGGTCATAGGAAAATAAATTGGGTAAGGTATTAGAGGGAGGTTTGAGCAGGAGGGAAAGGGTGTAGAGGAAGGGCTATGGTGGTAGGGAAAAATGTTCTTGGAAGAGATGAGGTTTTAGCTTCTTCCGGAACTTGGTATAATTGGAGCAGTTCTGTAGTTCACCTGGTAGGGCATTCCATAAAGAGGGGGCATAAAAGGGAGAATGCTCGATTACAGGTAGTTTGATTGCATTTTCTCTTAGTAGTTGGGATAGTTAGAAGTTTTTTAGTGATAGTGTGGCGTGTTCTATTGTTGTTGGAATTGGATCGGAGCGAGGAGAGGCATGGAGCTGACTCATTGGAAATGATTTTATGTATGAGAGTGATTACTTTGAATTTAACTCTGGTCTGAATGGGAAGCCAGTGGAGATCATGGAGGATTGGCGTTATGTGTGATCGTCTAGGGTTATTTGTGATGAGACGAGCTATTGTGTTCTGTGCCATTTGGATAGGGTATATGCTGATCTTGGGAACGCCATGATAGATGAGATTGCAGTAGTCAAGGGATGGGATGGTGAAAGCATGGCAGACAATGCAAAAGTAGTTGGGGTTTAGGAGAGGTTGGAGGTTCCGAAGAGTACATAGTTTTGCATATATTGTATTAGAGGTTCTTTCATAACCTGATGTAACACTACTACATCACTGTATATGTCCTTTGAAGTGTGCTTTAATGTTACATGTAACTACAAACATCTTTATCTTTATTCAGCTTTTAATATACAGCCCATATGTGAGTATCAGAGAGGTTTACAATATAAGGTTAAATGCTGCTAGGAAAGGAAACAGAACACCAATGGTCAGACAGGAAAGAGACAGAACAAAAATAAAGAAGAGATAAGGGAGGGGTCGTAGGCAAAAGATGGGCACGATATCACCATAGAAGGGAGGCGAGAGGGGAGTGTGGAGGGGTGAGATCAAAAGCAGTGTAGAAAAGATGAATCTTTAACCTTGCTTTAAAACTGGTAGAGGAGGGTTCCATATAGAGGGACACAGGCATGAATTCCAGAGTTTGGGGCCAAGAAAGAAGAAAGCAGAGGAATGGGTGGACTCCAGATGGGCCTGGGAGGGGGAAGGGAGGAACATGCAGTTGGAGTGAATGGACCTGAGTGAACGCTGTGGGGTGTGGAAGCAGACCAGGTTAGAAAGGTATTGTGGTACTCCAGTATGAATTGCTTTGTGAATGAAGGTAAGGATTTTGTATTGAATTCTGGAAGCCACAGGGAGCCAGTGAAGATGGATAAGGAGGGGGAAGCATGGTCCGAACAGGAGGCATGTGTAGGAATGTGGGCCACCATATTCTGTACAAGTTGGAGTCTATGTAGTTGATACTGAGGGAGGTCAGCTAGAGATGTGTTACAGTAATCTAAGTGAGACACACGAGAGAGAGAAGCAGAGTAGTCAAGGAAGAAATATGGAGAAAGAGACGGATGGCATGAAGTTGCATTAATGAATAGAAGGAGTGTTGGACAATGGACAAGATGTGATCTTGAAATGACAAAGCTGAATCAAGGGTGACACCGAGGTAGTGCAGGGTAGAGACAATAGAGATGGGGGAGGAGGAGAACAAGGGGGCTATAGAGAGTGTGGGACTGCCAAAGGTGAACTAAATAGCCATGGTTTTAGAAAGGTTAACATGAAGGAAGTTGAAAGACATCCATGAATCAATACTGGAGAAACAGGCATTGAGAGGGGTGATATCAGGGTTGGAGGAGTCAGTGTGGTGGAGAAGGCTGATATTATCCACATAATAATACATGGAGATACCAAACTGCTGAACCAGAAGGGTCAGGGGGGCCAGGAAAATTTTGAACAAGAGAGGGGCTAATACAGATCCTTGAGGGACACCATAGGAGAGTGGAGTTACGGGTGAGGAGGTGGACCCAGAAGAAACTGAAAAGGACCTATTGGTAAGGAAAGAGCAGAACCAGAGGAGAACAGTACCAGAAATCCTGACATCATGGAGGTGAGTGAGGAGGGTATGGTGATCAATTAGGTCAAAGGCGGCAGACAGGTTGAGGGAAATTGCAAGAGAAATAGAACCGTGGTCTCACGCAGTGTGTAATTCATTCAGGAAGGAAAGGATGGACTCTGTGCTGTGGCCAGGGTGGAAACCTGACTGATGAGGATGAAGTTCTAGGGTTGCATCAAGCTGAGAGGAGAGCTGGGTGAAGAATAGTTTTTCTAGGAGTTTGGAGATGAAAGGAAGATTGGAGATGGGATGCCAATTGGCAGGGACAGAGGGGTCCAGGGAAGCTTTTTTGTGAATGGACCGGATCAGAGCATGTTTCCAGGGGGATGGGAAGGATCCCAAGAGAAGGATGGAATTGAAAATGGACAGAATAAGTGGAACAAATGCCAGGGAGTGTTCGGCCAGCCGGGATGACGGAATGGGGTCAGATTGGCAGGTCATTTTAAGGGGTAGTGGCAAGGGTTTTAGACAGTTCAGAAAGGGTTATGGACCATAAAGAGGACCAAAGATGAGAAAAGGATGGACCTTTAGCATTAGATGGAGGGATGGGGGAAAGAGGGTTGGAGGAGATGAGAGAAAGAGGATGAGGGCAGGGGGGAAACAGTAGGTGCAAGGCTTGCACCTTATCGTTGAAATGCTTGACCAATAAAGCAGGGTCAGGCATGAGGGGAAGAGGGGTAGGGGAAGCCGAGGAATGTATAGCGGAGAGCGAACGGAGAATGGAGTAGAGTTGGTAGGATGAGTTGGAGGAAAGGAGATAAGGTTGGAGAAATAGACTTGTTTTGCAGAATGTAGGAGAAAATGGTAGTGATGGTGACAATAACGATAATGAGCCAGGGAATCAGGGGAGGGGTGCTTACACCAAAGACGCTCAGCGCGTCAAAGGTAGGAGCGGTGAATGAAAAGGCTGGACTGATACCAGGGGTGGTGGTGCAAACGACGGGCATTTGAGACAGGTTGGAGAGGATCTAGCTTGTCCAGGACAGCTGATAAGGTGGAATTCCAGGTCTGGGCCTGGAGATCTATGGAGAGAGAAATCAGCTGAGAAGAGGGCATCAGAGGAGGGGAATTGCTGGAGGGTTGCAGGTTTGACGCAGTGTGCCAAGGGGAGGGAAGCAGTGGGAGATCTTGCAGGAGGAAAGGGAGGGGTAGGGGAGGGAATGGAGAAGAGGAGACAGAAGTGGTCGGACAAGGGAACTGGAAGAGTAGGGAAGGTAGAAGGAACAAAGGAGGAAACCAAGGGAGAAATGATCAGGTCTAAGGTGCGACCAGAAGAATGGGTGGGAAGACAGACATGCTGCTGAAGGGAGAGGTTGGCAAGGACAGAAAGGAAAGTGATATCCTGACACTTGGTAGGACAGTCAAGATGAACATTGGTCCCCCAAGATCAGGATGTACGGAGATAGAAGGGAGACTTTTTACAGAGTGAGGAGGAGGGAGTAAAGGTAAGGTTTCAGGGAAAGGGAGGCATAAACGAGAAGAAGGTAGAGGGGAAAAGAGGACCTGAGGCAGAGCAGGAAGGACTCTGGGTAATGAAGAGCTGGGGGTGAAAGCTCCTGAATTTGAAGGGACGAGCGATATAATACCCAACCCCAACGCTGCTCCTGCAGCAGCAGAGGGTAGAAAGAGCGGAAAGCCTGGGTAAGGCAGCGGTTGAGCAGGGGCTCCTTGCCATTACTGAGCCAGATCTCAGTTAAGAGGAGAAGGCCAAGGGAGTACTGTAACACAAGGTCATAGATAGGGATGGATTTGGAGTGGAGGGAGTGGCAATTTAGTAAAGCCAAGTGTAGGAGTGGAAGTACGAGGAGGGCCCAGGTGTTGGGCCACAGATGGGGACAGACAAGGAATAAGACTGGAGATATTTCTTGCAAGAGACCCTGGTAGGGTTAGGATGGGGGGGGGCAGGCACCAGCCCCAATGCACAGGGATGTGGACATGGTGAGGAGGAGCAGAAGGCATGAGACCATGGTAGAATAATACAAAAATTGAGTAGTGGACTTACCAAAACTTGAAAGCTGCAGAATAGGGGAGCTGGTCGCCAGACAGGAAGTGATAGGGGAGGATAGGCTTGAGGAGGCACCCCGATTATCATCCCTGGATTCGCCCCAAGGCTCCTTGGGTGAGCGCCTTCGACACGGAATGCTGCACAGGACTTGAATTTAAAGGGTGTGGCCACCTTGAAGGAAAGTGGTCACGCTTTGCGCGGCCACGTCACTTCCAGTTTCATTCAGCAATACTGATTGGAGGGGGAACCAGCAGGAGAGTGGTATCTGAGAGAAGAGCAGAACAGGCAAATAAGTGAAAGGCACAACAGGCAGCACAGCAGTTGACAAATGGCAGCAGGCACAACAAACAGGGCTTTAATTTATAGGGTGTAGCCACCTTGAGAGAACGCGGTTGCACTTTGTATGGCCATGTCACTTCCAGTTTCGTTCAGCAAAACTGATTGGAGGGAAACCAGCAGGAGGGTGGTACATTTTTTTTGTTGTTGTTATTAATTGTATATCTTTGCTTATTTGTTCTCTTACTTTCAGAGTTTAGAGAAAGAGCATTGGCCGTCTCCTCTAAAAAAGCACTCAGTAAAAAATGTTGAATGCATGTTGATTTGGAATCTTGTGCAGAATACATCTGTAATGGAGGCACTCCTGAAAGAGTTAATAGTGGACTTTCTCGAAACCAACAGGTTGCATGATCCAAGGCAACATGGTTTTACCAAAGAATGATCTTGACAAACAAATCTGATTGAATTCTTTGACTAGGTGACCTGAGAACTAGATCAGGAGCATGTGATGGATGTCATCTACCTAGATTTCAGCAAAGCCTTTGATACTGTTCCTCATAGGAGACTCATCACTAAACTAAACAGGTTGGGGATGGGTCCCAAGGTGGTGAACTGGATCAGAAATTGGTTGACTGACAGATGACATAAAGTGATGATAAACGGAACTCACTTGGATGAAAGGAAGGTGATTAGCAGTGTGCACCAGATTTTGTTCCTGGGACCAGTGCTTTTCAATATATTTGTGAGTGATATTTCTGAAGGACTGAATGAAAAAGTCTGTCTTTTTGCAGATAACATGAAAATTTGCAACAGAATGGACTCTCCTAAGGGAGTGGATAACTTGAGGAAAGATCTACAAAAGCTGGAAGAATGGTCTAATGCTTGGCAGTTAAGATTTAATGTGAGGAAGTGCAGTGTCATGCACTGGGAAACAAATCCAAGGGAACTGTATGTGATAGGGGGTGAGAGGTTGGTGTGCATGGACCAGGAGAAGAACCTCAGAGTTATTGTTTCTGAGGAACTCAAGGTGGTGAAACAGTGTGACAAGGCGGTGGCAAAAGCCAGAAGGATACTTGGTTGCATACAGAGAGGAATTACCAGCAGAAAGGAAGAGGTACTAATGCCACCATACAAGTCGCTGGTGAGGCCTCACTTCGAATATTGTGTTCAGTTTTGGAGACCATATCTCACAAAGGATATAAAAAGACTGGAAACGGTTCAGAGGAAGGTGACCAAAATGATTTGGAGCCTGCGTCAGAAGACATATGAGAAGAGACTTGAAGACCTAAATATGTACACTCTGGAGGAGAGGAGGGACAGTGAAGATATGATTCAGACCTTTAAATACTTAAGAAGTATTAATGAACAAACAAACCTCTTCCAAAGATGGGAAGCTGTAAAACTAGAGGGCATAACATGAAGCTGCTAGGAGATAATCTGAAAGGCAACGTCAGGAAATACTTTTCCACCGAAAGGGTGGTGGATGCATGGAATACCCTCTTGATGGAAGTGGTGGGGGCAATTACAGTGACAGAATTCAAAATGGCATGGGATGGACATAGTGGATCCCTTTATAGCAACAGGATAAAATCAAAATGTACATAACCATCTCTTATATCTCAACAAATAGGGGTGACCTACACGGAGTGGTGGGTACACCCCTAAACAAAGGCATGTGAAGGGGTGACCTGCACTTAGCGGCAGGTGCACCTACTCTTGCCACCTTGCTGGGTGGACTAGATGGACCATACTGGTCTTTGTATGCCGTCATATACTATGTTATTATGTATTCTTGTCTGTAAAACTGCATCTTGTGCTTTGCCAGTCTGCAGACACACCATTGCTATACGGAAGTAGCACACCCATACTTACCTATGGGACTCACTGATGTGCAGAGCTGCACTTTTTCAAAATTCTGGCCATATTCGAGGTTTTGTTTAGTATAACCTGAATGTATGCAGGATGATATGTACAGGGGCCATTTCTGAATACATCTTGTACGTCTCAATGGCTCACCACATTCCCTTTCACCCCTCCCTGCCCATGTTCGAAGATCCCCAATCTAGCACCCTGTACATGCAGGGCCTTAGGGTTTCTGAATACATTGCTCAACATTTTCAGTGGAAAAATGTCTATCCTGCATGTATAAATGGCTTGTTCCCATTCTGGAATGATCTCCTTATTTATTTGAACTTGTTTTTATTCCACCATTCCACTATAAAAGGCGCTTTACAAATAACCAACAAAGGTAACAGAGCTGTGAAGCACTCTGTTGTACAGTGAAATAAGCAATAAAACAACAGTATAACAGTAACAGTGAATAATGCTTATAACTATTTACAATCAAAAATAATCAAAGGTTCAACATGGTGTAGTACTGAGTCCAATTACCAATGAGGGTTATTCTGTGCCATGAATAGCAGGGATGGATGGTTGCATGGGGAAGTTAGATGGGGGCAGGGAAAGGGCAGCTCAGGGGTGGAGTCTGGGCGGACGGTGGGCGGTCGCCCGCCCTGGATGTACAGGGCCGATTCTAATGTTGGCCCTGTACATCCAGGGCCAGCAACTTGTACGGGGAAGTTATTCTACCTCAGAGGCAGAGTAATTTCCTTCTACATCCAGGATCGGTGGCCCACGGTGCAGATGGGGCAGGAGAGCCTGAAGACATTCCCCCGAAGCCCGACCCTGGCCTTGGGAGGCCAGATCAAGGGTCAGGCTGCAGGGAATGCAGTATTGGCGTCAGGCAGGGAGGAGTGGCCTAGTGCTTAGGACACAGTACCTCAGGCTGGTGGGCTAGAGGTTCAAGTCCCATCTGGGGACAGCAATCTCAGGCTGGAGGGACTGGGATTTCTAGTCCTATAGGCACTCCTTGTGGCCTTGGGCAAGCCACTTAACCCTCCGTTGCCTCAGGTACACATAGATTGTGAGCCCTTTGGGGATGAGAGAATGTATCCAGTGCCTGTTTGTAGTGATTACATAATGTAAACCACAATGACTGAAGGATAAGGTGGTATAGAAAACTGGTTAAATAAATAAATTGCAGCTCTTCAATTGAGCTGCAGTGCCATGGCAACATGCCACACTCCATTGAAGAGTCTTGATTGAGTTAGCCAGGAAGGTCCTGTTCGTGCAGTCTGGGCTGAATTGCAGTCCCAGGCTGCACATACAGGAATGTTTGCAATTCTGACATGCCCCTTGGGATCAGAATCACCATCCCCTCTGTACATCTGGCTTAGACCAGAAATACAGACAGGATCTACATCCAGGATGGAATGAGTCTGTGTGTATACAAGTGGTTAATCTAACTGTACATGACTAGGGCAGTTGAGAGGGAAGGAATATATTGGCCTTGGATGGGGGAAAGAAAGAGAAGATGCTGGGCTGGGAGGAGAGATGCTGGACCACTGGAAGGGAGAGGATAGAAAGCTGATGGTCTATGGGGGGTGGGGCTAGGGCTAGGGAGGTGGAAGAGAAAGTGTGAGATTCTGAACTTTGGAGGTAAAGCAGAAAGGTGAGGGGATTGGAAAATGCTGAATTGGGGTGGTGTGTGAGAGAGAGAGGGGGGAGATGGTGGGCATGATGGAATTATATGATAGAAGTCATGGGAAGCTGGCAAGGAGATGAGTGAGCAGAGAATGGTGATTACAGAGGATGGAAATGTGGTAATGGGGAGTGGATGAAAGACAGAGGGGAATAAGAGTCTAGTAAAGGAATGAGATGGGAAATGGGAGAGCTAAATTGGAGGTTAGAGGAATAGATGGAAAGTTGCTAGGTGAAAAGTCAAAAGGGGACTGAAGGCAGAGAGGTGAAATTTGAATGGATGTATGAGTAAAGAAAGAAATGAAGAAAAGAACAAAAGCAAAAGATCAGTATGTCAGAGGCAGATGTAGGGAGAGAATGGAAATAATAGGAGAAAAGAGAGCAAATGGATAGCAGACAATGGAGAATTAGTAGAAGATACAAAGAACACAGAGAGAGACTGGGGTAATTGAATGAAAAATAAAATGGCCAATAAAAGGTAGAAAAAAAATATTTTAGTTTGACTTTATTAACCAGAACATGTTCGCTCTGGGAAGCATGTGTGACCAAGCTGCAGTATTCTGTTCATGTAGTTTCTATGTGACAGTCCTACTTGTTCCCTTTTTCCAGTAGGAGATATATTGGTATTCTGTGAGATGCATTGGTTTAATATTTGTAGTGCTACCTTTTGATAAGTAGAGTTTAATGCTGGGTGAGTCCTAATAGTGTTCTTATGATATGGCAGATTTGCTATGGGTTCTAAATGAGCAGGGCTTTTAGTAATGTACCTGGTAGTTGGCCCTGGAGCATAGTAATGTAGACATATGGTAGCCTTTCTTTAGTCTCACTGTACATGCCAGTGGTATTCAGACACTCATAAAAAGGCATGTTTACTAAAGGTTAATGTGCATTCACAAATGTGAATGTGTTCTAAGTGCAGCAGCATCCATTTATTTCTATGGGCACAGTGGCACTTAATGGATCTTAATGTTTAGTAAACATGCCCCTAAGTCATTGCTAGGATGAAAAGGAGGCTTGTAAAGGGCCCCTTTGAAAGCTGCTTAACATTTTAGATGGGCAGCATATACATTTTAAAATAAAATAAATTAGATTTATGCAAATGAGGCCCAGATTTATGCAGAGTCTCTGCATGTGGCCCCACATCACTCTTGGGCTGCCACTGCTTTGACTTCTCCAGAGCGACCACTGATTTTCTTTTTGCCCAAGAAGGATAGTTCCATCTGACTATGCATCAATTGATGCAGATCATCCTCGCATTTGTAAGACTCATGTCCATTCAGAATTGGTACCCACTCCCACTTATCAAAGAATTGCTGGAACATCTCCAAACAGCTCAAATATTCACCACACTGCATTTGTGGGGCCTATACCTTATTTGTGTTTGAAAAGGAGATAAAAGGAAAACAGCCTTTTGTACTTGGTATGCACTTTTCAAATATTTAGTGATGTCCTTTCACTTAAAAAATGTTTCTACTATTCCAACACCTAATATATTATGGTATACCCAGACGACATCTTGATTTTCTTGGAAAACCTGGCAGACCACAAACTGCAAACTTGTGCATCTAAGGAAGCATAAGTGTATACCAAACTGGCAAAACGTTTGATAAGAGATCTACAAAATTTCTGGGATATATTATTTCTCCTGAAAGCATTTGGATAGATTCTTGGAAGATTTTGTGGTGACAGAATGGACGGTCCTGAAAAATATGAAGGGGATCCAGCAGTTTTTGGGATTTGCCAATTTTATCAATGTTCTATCCAGAGAGTTCTCCAGAGTGACCACCCCACTGATGGAAATCCTGAAGAAGGGTGCACTATTAAAATGGGGCTGAGAGCAACAGTGGGCATTTAATAGCCCCAAAGCAACATTCACATCCACTTCTATCCAAATACATCCTGACCCAGAAGAACCATTGCTAGTGGGTAGTGGAGGCCACTAGACAGTAGAGGAGAAATAGGTTCTGTACTCTCCCAGAATAAAGGATCAAGAGAATCTCCTCCATCAATGTGTTTATGTTTATGTTTATTTTGCAATTTTATATACTGCCCTTTATAACATCAAGACAGTTTACAATATAAACAATAGCGGCTGAGGCCAGAAAAGGAAAAGAACTACAATAAATGATAGGATAGAGACAGTACAATCACACAGGAGGAGGAGAGTCAAAAGGAAATAGCGGAGAAGAGTCATGGGAGGCTGGAAGGCAGGTCAAACGCACCACAGAAGAGATGAATCTTAGGGAAATAAGGCTAATGACGCAGGGCGGGGGGAAGGGAGTTCCAGAGAGATGGACCCAAGAAAAAGAAGGTGGAGAGGCGAGTTGACTGAAGGCGAGCGTGTGAATGAGACGGAAGGACCAGATGATTGACATGAAAGGAACGAAGACTGCGGGTGGGAATGTGGAACTGTAGAAGGTCAGCTAAGAAAAATTATAATATCTACCACAAGAAGTTTTTTTTTAAGTGCTGTCAAGTCAATGCTGACTCCTAGTGACCCAGCTGCCCTTGAGTTTTCTTGGCTAGGTATGACTGGAAATAGATTGTCAGGCCTTTTCTTCTGATGCAATGGAGGGGAAAGCAAGGCCCAAGGTCACAAGGAATGCCAGTGGGAATTAAACCAACATCTTCTATGTACTAGACTGTTTCTTTGACCACTAGGCTGCTCCTCCTCACTGTGAGAAGGTATTGTCCATGAAAACTGCCTTTGAAAAATGGCACTACAGACTATAAGAATATGACATTTCTGAAGACCTCAAGAAATATGAACTTTAGACAAGTTAGCTGGTCACTTTTCTTTTCCTGCTTCAACCAACCCAGAATAATTAGGCCAATAACTGGCCCAGAGAGAAGGGGATAAGGTGCAAGAACCAAAGTCTCCTACCAAAATCCTCCACCTGGAAAACTGTTCTGTACACTCAAAATATGGATATTCTGGAGCATGTTGAGGTGAATTTGCTCATTGATGAGTTTGCACAAGATCCATAGTGAGGAATGAGAAAATATCAAGAGAGGAGATAGGCTGGAGCTGGCATCAAGGATTTCTGTATGAGAAAGAGAAGCTTTACATACCCAAGGGCAAGCCATGCTTGAAAGTACTGCCATGGTGCCTTACTAGCAGATCACCCTGGCATTTGTAAGACTCAGGAACTAATGGACTGAGACTTCTGCTGGCCAAGATGCATTTAATATATAAAGGAATACATTACCCCATGTTAAATATATGCCAAAATAACTCCATGGACCAGCCCCCAAGGACTGCCACTGAGCTACTTATACCTTCTAAATGATGGGAATGGATTTCTATGGATATCATTACACATTTGTTCATGTTGTAAGGACAATCCAACATCTTGGTAGTTGTTGACTATTTTTCTAAAATGGCCCACATCATTGCTGTGATTTAACTCCCATCTGCAATTGAAATAATAGGCAATTTGGTCTAGGAGGCAGACTGTCTTCATGGACTACCATCTCCTATTGTCTCTGACTGCGGTACCTAGCTCACCAAATGATTCTGATGAGAAGTGATGAAGATTTTGGACATAAAGATCCACTTGTCTTTAGCCTACCATACACAATCCAATGGATAAACAAAGCATGTAAACTAGACCCTGGATGCATATGTAATTTTCACCAGAACAAATAGACCCATTTGTTTCCAGAGACAGAATTTGCATATAACAATTTGGAACATTCATCCACCAAGACTTCACCATTCTTTATCAACAATGGATTTCAGCCTCATTTTCATGCCAGAGAAACTCAAAATTCAAGAATTCCAGTGGCAGTGGACTGGGCTAAAGTTCTGAGTGAGCAGCATACCCAAGTTCAACCCCAGATGATGTTTGCAGACAAAAGCTTCTGCAGTTTGCAGTAGGTGATAAGATCTTGGTCTCTACTAGGCACCTGCAGAGTATCAGACATACCAATAATTCAAATAGAAGTCCATGGGACCCTCTGTGATCCCAGAGTAAGTCTATCACATGACATTCTGAGTGCAGCTCTCAGTGAACCTCCGTATTCATCTGGCATTTTGTGTGGCTCTGTTAAAATCCTGGAAACAGAACCCATTCTCTGACCAGCAACTCTTGCCGCCACAGTCAGTTGCAGTGAAAAGCTACCAAGAATTTATTATCTAGGATATACTAAACTCTAAGGTGCTTATTTACTAAGCAGCGGCAGTGGCTTCCGATCGATATTGGAGAGGCAGCCCCATTGAATTCAATGGGGCCATGGTTCCTATATCGGTCAGAAGCTGCTACCGCTGCTAAGTAAACAAGCCCCTAAGTATCTCTGGGGTTATTTGCATTATCTTAGAGACTGGAAATGCTATGGCTCAGAGGAATGTAATTGGCTCCTGCACACAGAGTGAGAAGTAATTATAAACAGCTGCATTGGGGAAAATATTTAATGCCCCCTCTGCATGTGTATGGGAGCAATTTTAATTGCTGCTGTATATTTGCCCGCACACCCTGATCCTGCAGCCTGTCCTCCATCACCCTCCTTAACAGAATCAGATTCACCTTAAACCCACTTGCATTCAATCCTTCCCAACACCACAACTTTCCCCTTTGCATCCAACTGCCCAACAAGGCAATCCCCCAATCAAGAACTCCCCCCACATGACCCTCCCTGGAGAAAGAAAAAACTCTTCTGCAAGACTCCCAATCCATCCTCTGCCTTTATTTGGCAGCCTGAATCCTAGTGGCAGTACCACAAGGGGTCATAGGCACCATTTTGAAAGAAGCACCATGGAGGACAGGAGTGACTGGGAATTGCTCCTGATCACCCTGGAACCAGGGACTGCTGGTAAGACCAGTGATGAGATTGGGGGTTGGGGGTGTTATTGCCCCAGGGGGGATTAGATGGGGGTATTACTTATGGGAGGAATGCCTTGTTTGGAAGATTGGATGGAATGGGAAAGGCTATGGTTTTTTTTTTTTTTGGGGGGGGGGAGACTGATGGAAACAGGAAAGTTGTGGGGTTGGGAAGATCAAAAGGAGAGGGGATGTTATGTTGAGGGGAATCAGATGTAAGGTGGGTTTCTGATGCTGTAGAAGTATGGGAAGTAGAAATGATATTGGGGATTTGATTGGGGGTAGGGGAGAGACTTCGGACATTAAGTCTGCCTCTTCAGCAGGTTCTTATTTGTGCTTGGGGCAGGTATACAGTAAATTCTGAAGTCTAGACTTTTTTATATCCCCTTGTAAGATGGGGAATCTATGTTTATATATTAGGCTCTCCCAAACTACTCCTTTTCCATGCCTTTACCACACCTCCTGTAAAACTTTTCCCTGTGCCCTACATCTCTCCTCTGTTTCCTTCTCTATATCCATATCACTCCATTCACTCTCCCTCTCCCTGTCCAGCATCCCGCCTGATTCCCCTCCATGCTCAGCATCTGCTCTCCACCCTCTTGTCCAGCATCTATCTTTTCTTCCCTATCACTGCCCCATGACCAGCATCTGCCCTCCATCCTCTTATGCCCAGCATCTGCCCTCCTTCCTCCCATGCCCAGCATCTGCCCTTTTTCCCCATCTCTGCCCTCTGCCCATAATCTGCTGTTTTTCCCCTAACTCCACCCCATGTCTACCGTTGACCACAGTCTTTTTCTTATCACCCTGTCTTCACTCGGTTTCAAAGGCTCTGTACTTTTTTGGTTCTCCTCCTATCTCTCCAACCGCTCTTTCAGTGTGTACTTCGGTGGCTCCTCCTCCTCTTCTACCCCTTTACCTGTGGGTGTACCTCAAGGTTCTGTCTTAGGTCCGCTCCTCTTCTCTCTATATACCCAATCCCTTGGTGCCCTTATCTCTTCCCATGGTTTTCAATATCATCTCTATGCTGACGACTCTCAAATCTATCTCTCTACGCCTGTTATCTCTCCTGAAATTCAAGCTAAGATCATGGCCTGCCTCTCTGACATTGCTTCCTGCATGTCCTACCGCCGCTTGAAGCTGAACATGGCCAAAACTGAACTCCTTGTCTTTCCCCCTAATGCCTCTCATCCTCCTTCCCCTTTCTCAATCTCTGTGGATAACTCTGTTATCCTTCCTGTCTCTTCGGCATGGAACCTTGGTGTTATCTTTGACTCATCTCTCTCCTTCTCTTTACATATCCAAAACATTGCTAAAACATGTCATTTCTTCCTTTACAATATCTCCAAGATTCACCCTTTTCTCTCTGATAGCACTACTAAACTGATTGTCCACTCTTTAATCACCACCCACCTTGATTACTGTAACCTTCTCCTTGCTGGCCTCCCTGCTAACCACCTCTTTCCTCTCCAGTCTATTCAACATTCTGCAGCTCATCTGATTTTCCGTCAGTCTCGTTTTTCACACATTACTCCTCTTCTCATGTCACTTCACTGGCTCCCCATTCGCTTCCGTATCCAGTTCAAACTCCTCCTTCTAACCTATAAATGTATTCATTCTTCTGCCCCTCATTACCTTTCATCCCTCATCTCTACCTACACCCCCTCTCGCCTACTCCGCTCATCTAATTGTCTTTGTTTATCTATGTCTTTTACTCGTACTGCTAATTCTAGACTTCGCTCCTTTCAACTGACTGCACCCTTTTCCTGGAATTCTCTACCTGTCTCTGTCCACCAAGCCTCCTCCCTGGCCATCTTCAAATCCAAATTGAAATCCCATTTCTTCACTATTGCTTTTTATTCCTAACTTGTCCTTTCTTGTTCTCTCCATAAACATTTATTCTTGTCTTGTTAATTGTTATTTGTGTTATCTAATTTATTTCATATTTTGTCTTGACTAGTTTGTGAGCTCTAACGGGCAGGGACTGTCTCTTTTTATGTTTGTACAGCACTTCATATGTTGCAGCGCTTTATAAATGCTTAGTAATAATAATGATAATAATAATAATGTCCAGTCTCCCCCTTTCTCCTCCCATGTTCAGCATCTGCTCTCCATCCCCCTATGCCTCCTATGTCTAGCATCTGCTTTCTACCCTCATCCCATGTCTACCATTTGTCCTCTGCTCCCCCACCTGTGACCACCATCTGCCTTCTGCCCCCTCACCCCATGGTTAGAATCTATCCCCCACCCCATCCCATGTCCAGAATTAGAACTCAACTTCTACATTCATGCCCTCCCTGCTAACATTCAGCAACTGCTCTCTATCCCCATTCCATATCCATCATCTATTCTCTACCTCTCCCACCCCTACTCTGTGGCTATCATCTGTCCCCCCACCCCCAACCCAAGTCTAGCATCTACCTTCCCATCTCCTTCTATATTCCACTCATGTCCAGCATCTTTCTTCCCACTCCACACACACTCTCCCACCATTATACAACATCTTTTCTCTACCTCGTCCCATATCCCACATCTGTTCTCCACCACCCCCTACCCTTTGGCTAGCATCTGCCCTATACCTCTCCTCCCCCTGTTGCTGCCATCTGCCCTCTACCCCATCACCTTATGATCAGCATCTGTCACCCACTCCATTTCATCTTCAGCACCTGCCCTCCATGCTCCCCCCCCCCCCACCATGCCAACATTCAGATTTTATCTTCCCTTCTACCATTTTACTGCGCCCCAAGTCTACCACTGCTGCTGCTTCCTCTCTCAACTCTTGTGGCAGTGGCTGCAAGTAAAGAAATGAAAGCAAGGGGTCTTCCTGACTCCAGCATGCTTGGAAGGCCCCACCTGCCCTGCCCCTTCTGACGTGAAGCATATGTCAGAAGGGGGTGGGACCAGCAGAACTTTCTAAACACACCAGAGTCATCATAATCCCATGTTTTTACTTTGGGGTTTGGTTTTTTGGGGCAAACTTGTTGCTTTCAGCTGCTGCTATTTCTCACTGGTCTGAGTCAGTAGTGGTGGTAGCAGCAGAAGGAGGTCCATGCCATGGCAGCCACAGACCTACAGAAGTGGCAGTGGTGGTGGCGGCAGCCAGAATACTCTTTTTTTTTAACAGAAGGCAGAGTGAGGCGGCCTCTATTGGGGTGTTTTGGGGGCATTTTTTGCCGCTCCCAAAATGTTGCCACCTGAGGCGGCGCCTCAATCTGCCTAATGTTAGAGCCACGCATGTGTTCATGGGCCCACCGTGGCAGGAGATAAATCACAAAAAGTAATGAAAAAGTTAAGTGTACATCTGCAGATAAAGAGGAGATAATGTACTGCACTGCCCCGAAACATCCACAGACCCAGCTTCTAAAATGGCTCTAGAGTTGTCTCTATGCCTGTTTTAGGATGTCCAAAGCATTAATAGGCCTTCCAAAATGACCCTCTATGTGCTTTTACAGAATAGGCTAAAAATAGCTGTCTTCCTGTCCCATTAATTTAGGCACTCTGTTATAAAATTACCTTCTGACAGGAATAATTTTATAAGGGGGCCTAAATTTCCATGTGCATTTATGCATGTAAATCATGGTATTTTAATGATCTACACACATAATATAATCAGTCTCTATTTTGAAAGTGCATGCATTGGACTGATGACGTATTTTTACTGTCGGCATGCACAGGGCTGAAGTTTCAGTAGAGCGTGGGAGGAACATAAATTTACATTTTTTTGCAAAATATAAGCACAGGCATTTACAGCAGTCCTAGAGTTGGCATAAGTACTCACACCTAGATTTCCCACTTGTATCCCACCACTTATACCATAAAGTAACTTATGTGTGTACTTCACTTTGGGGCCCTTCTACTAAAGTGCATTGGAGTTTTGCACCTAATGTACCAATACCATGTACTGTAAAACCATGGCACATTAGGTGCAACACCTCTGTGTTAACTGTCTGGGATGTGGACAGCTTCTTTCTGTCAGTTAACACACTGCACTGTATCCTAAAGTGTGCCAAAATTAGCATAGGTACACTTATTTCCACTTATTGGGGTGGCAATAATTGCACCCAGGCAAATTGCGAGCCTTGCAATTAGTGAGAACTTGCTGACTACAAGGTGTTCACTATGCCCCCTCTTCACCCCTAACCTGCCCACTTGCCATTCCCAACATGCAAAACACAGTTAGTGTGGAAATCAGGCCCCGCTAAGCATGCTGACCCCACACTACCAGTTATCATGGGCCTCAGCACACAAAAACCCACGATAACTGCATAGCACACTTTAGTAAAAAGGCCCATTAAAATATAGATGTAAAATGTTCATGTTAAAATATGTGTAAATCTATCAACCCTTAAAAGATTATAATTAAAATAAAAACAGTACAGTGCCATGATTACTGGACAGTCTTTCAAGCTTTAGTCTTCCCACACTTAGACTATTGCAATATCATTCTACAAGGATTATACAACTACGTTCCCATCCATTACAGTTATCCCAGAACACTACTGCCCGTATCTTCTATGGGGCACCCAGAACTGAACACATAACTCCAATAGTCAACCAATTGCACTGTCTCCCCATAGCAAGCATACAAAATACAAGGCATTGATCGCCATCTTCAAAATATCCCCCAACCTTTCCTCAGTCTACTTACAGTGCAATCTATACTACGTAAGACTTCAAGCAACAGATCCAGAAGAATCAACACACAGAATACCTACACTGTTTCAACGATAAATGTGAAGAGCAGCCAGACCACGTCAAATCAAGCCTTCTCACTCTACACACCAAGCATATGGAATGTGCTCCCAGGGAGCTTCCACAATATAAATGACTTCCAAAAAAAATTGAAAACACATCTGTTCATTGAACAATTTGATATAAAAGACTAATACCATTTACTTCAATGAGGACTTAAGGACTCCATCCTTCCGTTATTTGTCCTATACACCACACTAACCATTTCCCTATTACCGTTTCTCTTCAAAGCAATGTTACCCTACACCCTTTAGACTATGCAATGGATCACCATATATACATACCTTTATTTTTCACTGCCAGATGTAACTTGTTATCCCAATGTTCTTACGTTCTTAAGTTCCATGTAAGTTCATGTTTCAATTATGCTGTTAGCCTGTAAACTGCTTTGACATCCTGATAAGGCTGTAAATAAAAACAGCCACATAAATAAATAAATAAATAAATAAAACAAAATTGTGTTTTCCCCCTTTTATCTCCTCTTTTATTATCATCTTCCTCTCTGCTCACTATATTATAATTTTAATATTTGTAAACTAGCTTGGCGCCAAAGTGAAAGGCAATATAGCAAATTTTCATAAACTATAAAATTACCCTCTATGTGCTTAAATATTTCTTTATAAGTAAAAAGATTTCTTTTGTATTCCCCTCAGCTCAGAAGGAGGGCATTCCTGCAGTTGAAACAACAGATTACTCTAGTGGAATTTCTTTCTTTCTGAAGTTTTTCTGTAATTGTAGAATATTCTACCAGGGGAATAAATACTCTTATTTGAACCCTTCCCATTCAAAGTTGTTCCTTCTTGATAAAATTCTGCTTAAATAATTGTGCCGTCAGGTGAAATGTTGTTTAACGAGTTGGTAGGTGGTTTTTGGATTTGCTCTCATATAGTAAAATGATATTTGGCTGTAATAGGACTTTTCCTAGACTTTTTTTTCTTTATTTCTCTCTCCCCTTAAGTTTCATGTAGGTTTGTTGCAAGTTTGGACTATGGATTATTTCCAATTTTTCCAGCGTTAATTTATCTGCATTTGCATTTCTGTTCACACTTTGTTTTCATTATTGTATCTGTTTGGCTTGCCAAAACAATATTGTAGAAATAATAAAAAAATATATGTATATTTCACTACAGTAACTCTGTTAGGAAATAGAGAAACTGATATTTAGGAGTATGTCTACTAAAGGGCGCTAGCTGTCATCGCAGCTCTAATGTGGGAAAATTGCGTCGTGATGACTGCTAACGTGGGACAAATGCAGCTACCACAGGCAATTTTCCATGATTGCGGCATTTTTCATGTTATCAGTGCAAGTGGGCAGGATGTAGGTGGAGAGTGGGCATTTCTGTACCGTGCAGGCTAGACATTGTGGATGCGGCTAATGCTACCTCTATAGGTGGCAATAACGGCAACAGTGATGCTGTCATGTTGCGAGCCCTGCATTTTCTCTGTGTTATCTGCTGAGGAAATGTGGTTACGCTTCCCATGGATAACACGCGACTTTTGCAGCTACCGCGGTGCCTTTGCAATTAACGCCTGGTGATAACTGCAAAAGCCGATTATGCTTTAGTAGATATACCCCTTATTCTCTGTGCTTATAATTATTTTTATTGTAGCCACTTTTTTTCTGAAGAAACCTAAAGCATACGCAATGTATATTGTTAAAATTAGCAAAATATAACAAACAATTTCTAGCAAGATATGCTAAATGCTAATAATAATAATCATCATCTATTTTGGGTATGTTTCATGGCTGCATTTTCAATAAATAATGCCTGTGATACTTTGCATTCAATCAAGTGGAATTTTAGAGATTGTGATGTTCAAAGAGGATATCCCTTGCTGTGTGCAATAACATGCTATGTGCCTCACAGAGAAGGAAACTTTAATGATATATTCATTTTTGTTATTAAAAGTGAGTTATATATTTTACTCCACAGTGGAAAATTGTGACCCAGTATAGCATGTCTTCACATTGTTTATAGCTTGAGGAAAATCAACATTCTGGATTCCCAGTTCACACAGTAGGAATTACATTTATTTTGGCTAAATGCAATTTATATAACTGCAAGGAACAATAAAACATGAACCTTACAATGTTTTCTTACCTAAAAATAATACAGAGCTTGTAAAATGGTAGGGTTTATTATGATAAAGGAATAGACAGTAACTTAAAAGCTGAAGCTCATTTTTGAACTATGTGAAACTGATCCCAATTCAAACAGTCAGACACCTGTATCTGAACAATTGCATGTATTGGCTAGCATTGAGTAAATATGAGAATACGATAAACCTTACATATAACACCAAGTGCTACTATCTGATGAATTACCCACTTCTGGGGGGTAGGTGTGGGAGTCGATTATGTTATTGCTGTTTAAAGTATTTCATTTAATCTTTTTAGCAAGCAATATATTGCCTATAAAACAAATCAACAAAAGCTAAAGAGGCAACATTTTAATTTGAGGAAGGCTGATTCAATGCATGTTATTCTTTGTTGGAATGATCTATAATTAGGCTGACCATATACAAAAAACACAATTCTGTTTTGAACATATTATATGCATGAAAGTGTATGCTATATATTGCCATATGATGGAGTGGATATGTAGTAGAATATATGAAGTTAAAGGTTCCCAGGTACCAAATATCTTTAACCAGACAGTCTGCCAATTTCAAAATAGATAACTTTATCCAGATATCTCATGGATACTATGTCTGCAGCCAAGATAATCACATAAATGTTAATTACATAGTAGCTAAATATTGCTGCTATTTGGTTAGCCCAGAATCTCGTCAGTTCTTCCCAGTTTTAAAAATGTTTAATCTTTGACAAGATATTGAGTTGTTCTGCCAAATATTTAGGGATTTCAGGGGCCAAAATTTAAAATTGATGATTTGTATGGGTAACCTGCAAAGTTACCTGGAGAAAGTGTTTTGAATATTGACCTTAAATTTACCAAAAAAATGAGCATACTGTACAAGTGTATAGCCAGGGAGAGCTGAAAATGCCATCTTAGCATAAACACATGCAAATATGCATAATTAATGAAGTGTGATTCTGCACACGAAACAGTCACGGCAAAATGTATGTTTCATTGAATGGAATGAAAATATCACTGTTAGTAACTTCCCAATAGTGACCCAATCAAGGCAAACAGAAATACGGCAACAGTGCCGTAGGTGAGGACTGCAATATAAGCAGCGCTTAAAAACTGTCAAATCAAGAAAAATGACCACACCACTAAAATCAAGCATCTGAATCAGTTCAGAAATTTGTGGAGGCAAGGAAGGAACTATAATACCACCTTTATTTCATAAAGCCAGGCCCGACACAGGCCGTGTTTCGTTTATGCCTTCCTCAGGGGCTTTGGCTATAACAACATATAAAAAATTCATTTAAAACAAACAAATTCATCATAAATATACATATATAAGGCACTCAAAACACTAAAAACACTAAAAAATTCATAAAAACTGGTTTTGTGAGATAGAGTAGTTTAATCATTTTTTTGAAAAGAGTATGGATAGTGAGCAATTTATGTTGAATCTGATGATAACGTTTTCCCGCGCATCTGCAGATTTTAAAAGTCGGACAAGCAAACAACGGCAAAGTTGGCACTTTGCCAGAATTGGCATATATATCCGGCAAGCGGGAAGGCCTTTATAGAAAGACACAAGGTGATTTTAAAGAACTCTGTTTTTTAGCTGATCAAGAATCATGGCAGTGTTTATTATATTATATCATAATATTATAGAGAGGATAGCAGGGTTGTAATGGTTCTGAGTACAATAGTTTTAAGTACAGATGTAATTTTATAGAGGGATGATTGGTGAATAATTTAATTAATCAAAATTAAAACACTTTCCGGTGAAGAAATAAAAAACGTATAATTGTAAAATAGTTGTGGTGGACCATAAATTTATACTATCATTTCATGCAACCTATAAGATAATAAGATAATATTCAATTAAGTACGTTTATTAATTATAGGCTTCATTTGCTCTACCTGTTGCGTTTTCCTGGGTTCAGCGTTTCCTCCAGTAGTGTAGGTTTCTGTTTTATTTCTTCATTATAATTTTTAATTTTTATTTTATTTTTATAATTTTAATTATGGTTATTATTGATTTTTGTACCATTGAAGATTTTTATAGGGTACAGTTAATTGGATTAGCTCTTCTATTCTCTTTTCTCCTTTCCCTTCAGTTATCATTGTGGCAAGAAAATCATATAGGTAAGAATGTGATAAATGATTTTCAGTACATCAAATTGTGGGTTATGTTGTTTCTTGGTAACAAATAGGTTTATAAATGGGTGATTTAATTAATTAATAAAATATATTTTTTAGTTTATTTACTACATAATAATCTTTATTGATTTATTTTTAGTTCATGATCTTTTTAGCCATTTAACTTTTTCAGTCTAGTTTTATAACTGTATGGTTTTATATGTATGATATGTACTTTTTATATATATGTTATTTATTATTATTAGTTGGATTTATTTAGAGTAAATAGATACTTCATTGTGTGTCACTAATTTATTAAGTTATTGAGTATTTATTAGTGTGACCATGTGTCTATAAGTTTCTTATATATGTGATTATACACGTATCATACGTATACAGTCATTTAATTAATTATTTATTTATTTATCTGTCTGTTGGTTCACAGACTTTCGCTGTACTTTAGCAGTTAGTATTTAATTATTTATTTAATTATTTATTTACAGTTTTTATGAATTTTTAGTGTTTTGAGTGTTTTGAGTGCCTTATATATGTATATTTATGATGAATTTGTTTGTTTTAAATGAATTTTTTATATGTTGTTATAGCCAAAGCCCCTGAGGAAGGCATAAACGAAACACGGCCTGTGTCGGGCCTGGCTTTATGAAATAAAGGTGGTATTATAGTTCCTTCCTTGCCTCCACGGTTTTTACTGGGTTGCTGTTGGTACGTGGACCGTGCTTTTTGTTGGATATCAGTTCAGAAATTTGCCATTAACTGATCTGTGAATCGGTTCAACAACGTAACCTTTTCAACAAATTGCTGAACTATACTTTTGAAATACTGCCCATTATAACATAGCAGATAAAGATCAATAGGCTAGGAAACCTGTCCTATTAGTCTGGTCTACACAGCAATGGATATATTCCAGCTACCAGCCTTTGTCACCTCCCACTCAACCAATTTCAAAGCCAGTCAGTCACTTTAGAGTCCATCCCTAGGGTGCTCAATCTATTAATAAGTTGCCTGTGTGGAACAGTATCAAAGGCTTTGCTGAAATATAAGTACACCACATTTAGAGCTCTCCATTGGTCCAACTCTCTGGTCACCCAGTCAAAGAAATCATTCATATTTGTCTGATAATACCTGCCTCTGGTAAACCCATGCTGCCACAGATCTTGCAATCAATTATTTCTGCTTTTGTATAAAGGGACCACATGTGCCTTTCTCCAGTCCTCTGGGACCACTTCTACCTCCAAAGAATCATTCAAATGGTCAGTCAGTGGTGCTGTTAAAAAGTCCCCAAGTTCCTTCAATATTTTTCGACGTATGCTGTCCATTCCCATTGCTTTGTCTACTTTTAGTTTAGCTAGTTCCTCATGAAATCAGTCTTCTGAAAATCATTCAAGATCCCCTTTACTTATGTTTCTATTTGTTGGCATTTTCTGGATCTTGCTCCTGGCCATAACCGGGTAAGGCAGACCGGCCTCCGCCACACCGCAACACCCCCCAACCACCCCTTCAACTATCATAACAAAGGTAGACCTCACATATATGGGAATTCAACTGGTCGCAGCTTTATTGCCATAAACCAATACATCAACAATCCAAACCTTACATTGTATTCCCCCCCCCCCAGCAGAGCGAACCCTCACCAGCCATGTGAGTAGCAAAGTGATGCCACTTCCGCCTTGTCCAGGCCCCGGCAAATTGCCTAGCCTCCCTCATCCGGCTTCGCCATATTACTAGCAAAAGCCTGAGGGACCGCCCGGGCGGGGGGTACCCCACCCCCGCCCTACTGCTTGGCTCCAGCTCCGGACCCCGGAAACCTCCGGGATACCACCCCCCCCCACCCCAGCTGCAACACCCCTCCAAAGCCACCCCACCCCCAAACCCCAATAAAGGGCGGGAGGGCGGGACATCCGGCTCCTCCGGCCACCTCGAAGGAAAGGCCAGAGGACACCGCAACGCTCCCCTTATTCCCCCCCCTGAAACTCTTCCACTCCTCCCATTGGCTCCCGCGCCCTGCCATGTGCCGCGGGAACCAATGGGAGCCCTCCACGCGCTGTGGGCCCTACCCACGAACCGCATAGCCCTGCCGTGGCAGGCACATGGCCGGCCGCCCCCCGGTTAACGCCGGCTGCTCGCACGCCCCGGGGGGGGCCACGCGGCCTCGCCATAACCGGGTAAGGCGGACCGGCCTCCGCCACACCGCAACACCCCCAACCACCCCCTCAACTATCATAACAAAGGTAGACCACACATATATGGGAATTCAACTGGTCGCAGCTTTATTGCCATAAACCAATACATCAACAATCCAAACCTTACATTGTATTCCCCCCCCCCCCAGCAGAGCGAACCCTCACCAGCCATGTGAGTAGCAAAGTGATGCCACTTCCGCCTTGTCCAGGCCCCGGCAAATTGCCTAGCCTCCCTCATCCGGCTTCGCCATATTATTAGCAAAAGCCTGAGGGACCGCCCGGGTGGGGGTACCCCACCCCCGCCCTACTGCTTGGCTCCGGACCCCGTAAACCTCCGGGATCCCGCCACCGGCTCAGGCCCTCACCGGCCTGAGCCGCCCCCCCTGGCTAAGCTGCGACCAGCACCCCTCCGGTTCAGCCTATCCTCCAAGGCCTCCTGCCAATCATTGAGGAGCCCAGCCATCCCCTCCGGGGATAGATGGACCCCATCCGCCCGATACAGGCCCACACACTCCGCATCAGCCCAGGACCTGCTCCCCCACCCCTCTGCCAATTCGGCCATCGATCTTTGTTAGACTCCGCGACCCCCGCCGCTGAACCTTGCAAGCAGGCCTTGGATCGATAACTGACCACAGCAAATTCACACCATGAAACATCTCAAATAGCGCTTCCATGTCCCGAATCACAGTCCGACTCCACCGCCGGCCCGTCCAGTACACCTGCCACCCAGATGGATCACCACGGCATCCGGTGGCCCCCGCAGCCACTCGTGGTGCCGCAGCAAAGGCAAGAGCTGAATCCATCGCAGACGCGCTCACCCAGCCATGAACGGTCACCCCGAACTGGGCCAAACCAATCTTCTGCTCCACCGGGCGTGTTGCTGCTCGCCAACCGGCCCAGAACTCAAACGAGTGGCCAATCATCCAACAGCGACACAAGCCAGGAACAACTTCTGCAAAACAAACAGATCCACAGTGAGCCAGCCCCCCCAGCGCCCCTACAGGCGTGCATATCTCCGAGACGCCCAGAAAGTCCATCTCCCGATCGCCTGATATCCCCCTCATGTAAGCCCACCACCGCCGCACTAGTAGCTGCTCAAATACAAAAGGAATGCGGCGTATACAACCCCACACCCAGAACGCTATGGAAAACACCGCCCGAATGCAGGCGCCCTCGTAGCTGCAGACACCACCTGCGGCAAAACAGCACACAAGCGTTGCAGCAACTCAGGCGTAATGGGCCGCCTGCTGTCCCTGGGCGACGGACCACAGCACTCCCCGCCCTGCAGCATCCGGCACGCTACTAATCCCCCCCAACCGCCCCCGCCCCACTGCCGTGACAAGAACGAGAACCCCGCCAAATTCCTACTCGACGAATCCCGGGACACTCCTGCGGCTTTCACCGCCGCCACGTACAGACCTATTCGGTGATCGGGGGGTGGTCTCCTCCCCCTCAACGCTCCCCCAGAACCGCACCAAGCAGTTGCAGCCCAACTGGTATGACCTGCCGCATCAAGTTTGCTACCGGTTGACAGCGCGGAGTGTAGTTGTGCACTATTCTTACCACCGCTGCGTTGTCGCACCACCATCCGATCCTACGATTGCAAACCCTCGGAAACAACTCCAAGAAGGTGATATTGGCCGTGAGACCGACTGCCTTCCAAGAATTAGGCCACTCCGCCGCACCCCACGAGCCGTCACAGTACACCCCAAGGCCCAACCGTCCAGCCGCATCGGTAAACAAGTGCAGGTCCCGACTGGAGATCTCCCGATCCCGGAGCACCGTAATGCCAGGGAACTCCCGCAAGAACTCATCCCAGATGGCTAGATCGACCCAAATACTCCATGACCCGCAGACGATGATGCGGTCTGGAGATACCTGCTGTAGCGGCTGCCGAATGCCTCAGAAACACTCGCCCCCTAGGGATAACTCTACAGGCAAAATTCAGGGACCGGATTAACGCCAGCATCTCACTCGATGTAATCCCTCCAGAACCCAAGGCGTTCGCCACCAGAACCCAAATCCTCTAGATCCTACCCCCGGCAGGCGCGCCACTAACTCCCCACAATCCAGCTTGATCCCTAAAAGGTTAACCGAGTCGTGGGGCCCTCCGAATTTGCCTCCGCCAACGGAACTCCCCACTCCCCCGCCATCTGCGCGAGCCCATCCAACAACGCAGTGCATTGCCCAGTCCGCGCCTCCCCCACAACCAGAAAATCATCCAGGTAATGTACCACCTGAGCACACCCCACCCAGTTTACCAGCACCCAATGCAGGAATGCGCTAAACCGCTCAACGAGCGCACAAGAGATAGAACGCCCCCTAGGCTTACTCCGCTCGAAGTAATAACTACCCTCAAAGCAAAACCCCAACCGGGGAAATCCAAAGGGTACACCGGCCACCGCCGCAAAAGCCGATTCATTGACCACCCTCGCCCGTACCCCAGCCCCAATTCAACCCTTCGTCGAAGGAAGCATACCGCACTTCGCACAGCTCCATGGGGATATGATCAGTCACCGAACCCCCGATAGGGTTCGGACAGGATATGGACCATCCGGCATTTTCCTAGCTCCCCGGGAAGAGCGGCTCCCCGAAATGGCCTGCTAACCCCTCCCAACCCGATCTCCACTGCTAGCTTATCCCGGACCAGGCTGGCAAAACATTGCACCGACAGGGCATTCCGGACACAGAGGCCTCCAGGATGGCGTCCGCATATGCCAGCAGCATCCCGCCCTGGTCATAAAGCGCACTCCCCCACACACTAGCCAGCCGCCAAAATGCCCACACCCAATTCGTCATGCTGCATGCCACCTTCCGCACCCTACCCGCCTTTACATCCGCCCTCCGCTTCCTACTGTCCCCAAAACGCTTCCGACCCTCCAGTAACCGAAAAATATCACTATAGTGCTGCTCCTTAATGTTATGCCGCAGCGTCCTCGGCACGCCTTCCCACCACTCCGAGAATGCTACCACCGACGACGCTGCCCCCGCCGAACCAACCAACCTGGCCTCGCCCCCACCGCCCTCGCCCCTGCTCCCATCCGACCCGGACGAAAACAACGACGACACCGAGGATGTATATGACCCAGAACCCGAAGCCCGACGCTGACGGTCCGAATGCCGCTGCTACCCGGTCGCCCTCCCCCCCCCCTCACCCCCTCCGGGATTCCCCCCCGAAAACCCTGCCCCCACAGACTCACCTGCCGCAGCCGTCGCCTACTCCTGCACCGCTCCTGCCTCCTACCGATCCGGCACAATGCTCCTCGAGCCCTGTCCCGGTTCTGCTGACCCAGCTGCAGGCGTGCTGTCCTCTCCGCTCTGCGTTGCACCGGCCCGTGTCAGCGGACTCCCCTGCCTCGGGGTCCCGGTGAACTGCCATCCAGAAGTGTCCTGTGGGAAGACAAAAGGGAAAGCCACGCCCCCAGCCAATCCGCCCGGGAAGGGCCTATGCCCCCCCACCCCTCCAAAGCACCCAACCAGGGGAGCCGCCTCCCCCATCCACCCCCGCCCGCCCGCCGGGTTTTCCTCCCTTTTTTTTTTGTGGTATTTAATAAGCTATTAATATGACCATTCGCTTGACAATAAGTCAGAGACAGTACAACAGCACAATAAGTTAGTGATATTTACCATATCGCAGGCCCTACAGGAAAGAACACGCTATTGCAATAAGCTATTTAATATGACCATTAGGTTGACAATAAGTCAGAGACATTATAATAGCACAATAAGTTAGTGATATTTTCCCCATCGCAGGCCCCACAGGAAAGGATGCGCCCACCGAAACGGCAACCACCCAACACGCACACCCAAGTGCCCCCCCAGGTACATCCCCCAAAATAGGGACTTATGCACGCAAATGGCGCACCTCCCTAGGCGGCTCCCCCACAAGTTTGAAACTGCAACAGTGCCCCTGCCACTGCATAGTGGCCTCATTGTCCCCCGTGATCAGCCCTACGACACTCCACTGCATGCAAACTGTTACATATGTCCAGAGCAAGTGCGCAAGAGACCCACAGCCATAGAACTAGGCATCCTGTCAAAATGTGCACTCAGTTCAGGCCACCGCGTCCACACAACACCAGAACATGTCTGTGTCCAATCTTAAACATAGGAACACAGCACATGATGGCCGACAAAGGCCAGTATGCTCCATCCAGCCCGCCCAGCAAGGAGGCCAGAGCGGCTGCACCCACCTCTCCGTGCCAGTCATCCCCTCCAAGCCCCCGCTTAGGGCCACACCCAGACTCCGGGCAGGTCACCCCTCTCCCATACCCCCGTCCAGAGCTGCACCCACCCCCTCCGCCTGATGACGTATAAAAGACAACCGAGCCCATTGATCTTGTCCTCCTGCTACAAAGGGACCCCCTGTGTCCCCCAATGCCACCCCAAATCCCGACACTGCACTCTGCCCCCACCACCCCCATCGGGAAGGCACTCCAAGCACACACCACCCCCACAGCAAAAAAGCACCCCCTGAGACTGCCTCCACATTCACCTCCCCGCACCCCACTCCTCGCCCACCACCCCTGCTGCTTTACGGTCTCTATGCCCCCAACCTGCATCCAGCACCAAAACCAACGTGCATGCAGCACAGTCCCCACGGCAATGGTCAGGGGCAGGGGCAGCACTCTCCCAGCAGTCATCACAGAGATGGTCATCCCAACACACAGCACCACCGAATGCCACCCACCGATGTAGCGTTCAGCACCCCCGAGCCAACCACAACACCCACAGTGCACAACACTCCCCTGCACCCACTGCCACATGCTCTCCATACCCTCTCCCATGCCCCCCCCCACGCACCATCACCACCCGCCCCAGGATCAAGTGCCTGCCAACCGCCAGCCCCAAATCTGCCCCTGAGGCAACAGAACCCGCAGGAGTGAGGCCTGTGCCGGGTCTCTCCCACAGCAGAGCATGCCAACCAAAATGCTGATCAAAACCCCACCTTCAAAGGAAGCAGAGAGGAACACTCCAAAACGTCCGGCTCCTCCGGCCACCTCGAGGGAAAGGCCGGAGGACACCGCAACGCTCCCCTTATTCCCCCCCCCCGAAACTCTTCCACTCCTCCCATTGGCTCCCGCGCCCTGCCATGTGCCGCGGGAGCCAATGGGAGCCCTCCACGCGCCGCGGGCCCTACCCATGAACCGCATAGCCCTGCCGCGGCGGGCACGCGGCCGGCCGCCCCCCCCCGGTTAACGCTGGCTGCTCGCATGCCCCGGGGGGGGGGCCACGCGGCCTCGCCATTCATCTGTGAACACAGAACACAGGCAGTCCTAACAGGGGCTCTACATTTCAAGCAAAGGTAAGAGTTTGTGGCTTTTTAATTACTAGCTCTCTATCTGAGAGTTCTTCAAAGGGTTTTGGTACATTTTTAAAATGAAGTTACATTCTTTTTGGTGCTTTAGTTCAAAAAGGAAAATATTTTCTTTAGTGGTATTGGTTTTAAAACTCTGCTTTCAGTATCTTTCTCAGCTCTTTGAAGCTACTGACACCTCATCAGGAGCTAATGGGCCTGATTATCCTGTGAAAGAACTGAGGGCTGCATAAAAAGTCTTCAGAGCCTTGCACTGTAGAGGCATTCCTAACAGGGGCTCTACATTTCAAACAAAGGTAAAAGTGTGAGTTTTTTTAATTACTAGCTCTCTTCCTGAGAGTTCTTAAAAGGGGTTTGATACATTTTTTTTCCCATTTAAGTTTTTTATTGATTATTTCAGGAAGCAATACAAACAATCTCGAAAGCCAACATTGTACATGTTACACATCTCTATTAGAATCAAACAATCTTTTATCTCACTCAAGCTTTTTAGCCTTTAACTATATCTCCCCCCCCCCCAGCTTCAATTGTTATTAACCATTTTGATGAAAGTTTCAAATCCTTCATTCAAAACTTTGTACTTTTTCCATAACACTTTCATATGCTAATGTGTATATTCTTGCTGTATGCTGTATCCCCTCCTTTGTATCCGTCCTTATAACATTCCCTCCCCCTTCCCTTCCCTCCCCTCCCTCCCCCTCCTCCACACCTCCCCCCTCACTCTTCATTCGTACATCCTTCTCCCGCTCATCCAGCCCCATATCAGTACCCCCTCCCATTTTACCCAATCACCCTTCAACTTCCTGATGGCCTATATCTGGGAGCCTCCCCCCCCCCCACACACTCTCTCAGCCTTCCATGTTTCCAGCCACTTACACACTCTCTTCCAGGGTGGTGCACTCGTCCCCCCTTTCCCCCGCCTCAGCTCCGTCAGTCTGTGCATCAAACACATCTCTGCCGCCCTTCTAACAAAGCATGCTGGCTGTGGTATGTCCGCCCCCACCCAGTGCTGTGCTATCTCACATCGGGCTGCTACTATACAGTGATGTAGCACCCCACTATCCCTTTTTGGAATGTCCTCCTCTAGTTGATGCAGTAGGCAGATCTCTGGTTTCCTTTGCAATCAATATCCTGTCATGTTATAAATCATTTCTAAAATTTCTATCCAGTAAGCTTGTTTCCATTCATACTTCCACCACATATGAAACCAATCTCCTCTCTCATGACATCCCCTCCAACATTGGCCAGTATGTCCCCTTCCAGCTCTCTTTTTACGTACTGGGGTCCAATAGCAGCGGAGCAATACTTTATAAGCATTTTCTTTTACCTGTGTGGCAATAGATATGCTTGCCACCATCTGTATTATTTTATCCCATATCTCATCGGTCCAGCTCACCCCCAAGTCTTCCTCCCATTTTAACATATACCCCAGTTTACTATCCCCACCCTCCATTAATCCTCTGTGAATCTTGGACAAAAATCCTTTGTGACCTAAGTTCCCTGAACAAAGCACATCGAACCACCCCCTGTTTTCCCAAAGGTCCTGCCACACTTTCTGCTGTCTCACGAAGTGGCTCAATTGTAGGTATGTATAATAATCACTGCCCTCCAACCCATATAAATCCTTAAGGCCCTCAGACTCTAGAGGGCCCTCCGTGCTCACTATTTGAGAGATATGTGTTAGTCCTGCCTGTGCCCATCTGCGCAGAATAGTTACCCCGGGTCCCTGTCCCCTATCAAAACAAGCCTCCAATGTCATGCCCTGTGTGCATCCTTTATCTTGTACTAAGAGTTTTCTATTTTGTTTCCACACTTGCAAACCATGTGCTATTAGAGGATTTTGGTATTTATTTTCTGAGATATTACTCCCCCTCCATACTATTTTATCCAGGCTCTCTCCCCCTTTGGAATCTTCTTCCATTTGAACCCATTGTTTTGCTGTGCCCCAATGCCACTCATATACCATTTTCAGTTGTGCTGCCTCGTAGTATTTTCGAAAGTTAGGCACCCCTAACCCTCCCTCTCCTTTGGCTCTTTGCATTACGGTCATAGCTACTCTCAGCCGTCGATTTAGCCCAGATGAACTGATTCACGAGTCTTTGTAATTGCTTTAGCTTTATTTATTTATTTTATTTATTTAGCTGCATTTGTATCCCGCTTTTCACCGGGTCAAGGCGGTTGGGGGATACATTTAACACGAGGGGATATGAGACACATACACTAATACTTACAGGGAACATGGGCAATGGAGGGTTAGGTGGCTTGCCCAAGACCACAAGGAGCACCTTTTTGGACTAGAAACCCTAGTCCTTCTGGCCCAAGGTTGCTGTCCTCTAGTGGGATTTGAGCTACTGACCTTCCGGCCTGTAGTACCTTGCCCCAACCACTAAGCCACTCCCTCCCTCCCTCCCGCTTACGAGGCGGAACCTTTATTGGCAATGTCTGGAACAGAAACAAGAATCTGGGCAATAGCAACATCTTTATTGTGGCAATCTGTCCAAACCATAAGAGGTAGCCCCACCCGCACCCATCCAGCAAACTCTCTACCTGTCCAAAGAGCTTCGGATCATTGAGCTCATATAGGGCTTCTATCCTATTACTTATCTGAACGCCAAGATATCTAATACTTTCTCTGGCCCACTTAAAGGAGTATTTCTCTTGTAAGATTATTATTATTATTATTATTATTAAAGACTTATAAAGTGCCACAACATACGAAGCGCTGTACAAACATAGAAGAGAGACAGTCCCTGCTCAACAGAGCTCACAATCTAATAAGACAGAAAACAAAATAAGTTACATAATACAAATAACAAAAATTTACAGGACAAAGTAAGCAAATGTTGATAGAGAGATCAAGATAGGGTAAGACAGGAACAGAAAGCAATAGCAAAGAGATGGGATTTTAGTCTGGACTTGAAAATGGCCAGGGAGGACGCCTGGCACACAGAGATAGGAAAACTATTCCAAGCAAAGGGTGCTGCCAGTTGGAAGGAGCGAAGTCTGGAATTGGCAGTATGAGTAAAGGGCACAGATAAGCGAAGACTATTAGAAGAGCGAAGCAACCTAGAGGGGGTGTAAGGAGAGATGAGAGATGAAAGGTACTGGGGGGCAGAAGAGTGAATACATTTATAGGTCAGGAGGAGAAGTTTAAATTGGATACGGAGATGGATGGGAAGCCAATGAAGTGACATGAGGAGAGGAGTGATGTGGGAAAAACGAGACTGGCGGAAAATGAGTCGAGCAGCGGAATGTTGAATTGACTGAAGAGGAAAGAGGTGGCTTGCAGGGAGGCTGGCAAGGAGAACGTTACAATAATCAAGACGGGAGGTGATTAAGGAGTGGACAATCAATTTAGTGGTGTCAACAGAGAGGAAGGAGCGAATTTTGGAAATATTGTATAGAAAGAAACGACAAGTTTTAGCAATGAGCTGGATATGTGAAGAGAAAGAGAGAGAGAAATCGAAGATAACACAAAGGTTGCGTGCTGAAGAAACAGGGAGGAGTACAGAGTTATCAACAGAGAGAGAGAAAGGGGAAAGAGGAGGGGAAGCATTCGGGGGAAAGATAAGAAGCTCAGTTTTGGCCATGTTCAGTTTTAAGTGGTGGTGGGACATCCAGGCAGCAATGTCAGAGAGGCAGAGTGAGATCTTAGACTGCATATCAGGAGAGATAACAGGTGCAGAAAGATAGATTTGAGAGTCATCGGCACAGAGATGATAGTGAAAGCCATGGGAAGAGATAAGGGTGCCAAGGGATTGGGTATAGAGAGAGAAGAGGATTGGACGTAAGACGGAACCTTGAGGAACTCCTACAGGTAGTGGGGTTGAAGAGGAGGAGGAGACATCGAAGCACACACTGTAAGATTCCATGAGTGTCCCCCTGTATCGTTAAATTTAATATTTCTGATTTAGTCCAATTGATAGTAAAACCCAATAGCCTGCCAAATTCCTCTAGTTCCCACATTAATATGGGGAGAGAAAACCTAGGTCTGACTACGCTCAAGATTATGTCGTCTGCAAATAGAGATATTTTATACTCTCTCTGCCCTAGTTTTATTCCCTGGACATCTGCCCACTCCCGCATCCTCTCTGCAAACGGTTCCAAGGAGATAACAAACAGTAGCGGGGATAGGGGGCATCCCTGTCTCATTCCTCTCCCCTGCCCAAAAAACTCTGAGTAGGCCCCATTCACCCTAACACAGGCTTTCGGGTTATGATATAATGCTTTTACCCAGCTTAAGTATTCTGCCCCCAAGCCCATTCTTTCCATTACCTGGAAAAGAAATGGCCAAGACACCTGGTCAAAAGCCTTTTCTGCATCTAGAGACAGCAATAAAGCCTCTTCCCTGTTTTGCTCAGTGTACCAAATCATGTTCAAGATCTTCCTAATACTGTATTGTCAGCTACTTGTCTGCTGGGAATCAATCCTGCTTGATCTTGATGTATCAGCTTCCCTATCACCTTATTTAAGCACATAGCTAATACTTCAGCCAGCAATTTGGCGTCCAAAATAAGCAACGAGATAGGTCGATAGGATGTACATTCTTGTGGGTCCTTTCCTTCTTTGTGTATTATGGTTATTCCCACCCACCCCGTAGTGTCCGCTAACCCCCCTCCCTCCCTTGGCAGATTAAAGAGCCGCACTAGGGGTGTTATTAGTATCTCTCCAAATCGTCTATAAAATTGCGCTGTTAGCCCATCTAACCCTGGAGCCTTATCCACTTTTAACTGTTTTATAGCGCTCTGCACTTCTTCTACTCTTATGGCCTTATGGCCTCTGTTTCCCCACCTCCTCATTTAGTTTTGTCCAAAATTCACTTTGCACTACCATTCATTCCCCACTTTTATCTGCATTAACACATATCGCCCCGCTTTATCCCTTACCACAGTGTGCAATAACATCTTCAACTTGGTATCTATCAAAATAGCCACCCCTCCTTTTTTCTTTTCCACCGTGTTGGAGGCATATACACATACTCCATATCCCCTGGGTTTAACAAGGTACTCTGTAGCTCTTGTCAAGTGCATTTCTTGTAGAAGCACTACCGCTGCCTTTTGGCGTATTATTTCTTTATACAATTTTTGTCGTTTAAATGGTGAATTAAGCCCTTTTACATTTAAGGATATGATTGTTAACGCACCTTTAAACTGTTCACTCCTCCTTCTCCCTTAGCTCCTGTCCCCCCTCTAGCTCCCCTCCCTTCCCCTCCCTCCCCCTCCCTCCTTTAAGCTTTATCCCCCTTTCATCCCTTACCCCCTCCTTCCCCCTCCCTCCCCCTTCCTTCCCCCTCCCTCATCTCCTGTATGAAGACCCGACTTCCATATATCGTGACTATCAATCAGACCCCAGCCTGCCCCTGCCTTACTATTCCCTCTCCTCCCTCTTCATATGCTATTCCCAGGCCCCTATTAATTCCTATCCCTCCCATTCCAGCCCCCCTCCATTACTCGCCCTCCTCTACCGACCCCCAATCCTCTATCCTATCGTACCCCCTTAACTAAATCTCCTCTTCCCTCCCACCCCATCTCCCCTCCCCCATTTACTAATCCCCCAATCCTTACCGTCCCACTTGACCCACTGCCCACTGCTCCCTCTCTTGACTATCCTCCTTCCCCCTCCCCAATCACCCACCTCCTCCCTAGCCCTTATTTACAACATCCCTTACAAGCCTCTTATCAATGTCCCACTTTGCAGTCCATACTTGAATACATCTGTTGCCTGGAGACCCAGGATCTGTTCCCTCAGCCACTATCCTTCTCCTTCTCTTGTACATTTTGGCTGCTTTTGGTCAGTCACGCTGCTCGCTGTCCACTAGTGGGCACTCTGTTCCATCTCCGATTGGCTGCCTGATTCCCTGCTGTCGTGGCCTTCTTGTTTCTTGCTTGGTTCTCATTACTTCCCGGCACATTGGTTAAGCCCATATCTCCAAGTACCCCCCTCGCTTCTTCACAAATCTTGACCTTTCGGGAGATACCGTTGGCTGTAATTAACAGGCCAAATGGGTACAGCCATCTTTAGCATGCCTCCTCCCTCCTCAAATAGGCCGTCACTTCTTTCATCTCTCTCTCCGATGTTGCAATGTACCTAAGGAGATGTCTTGGAACAGCTCCACTGCATGACCGTCCCACTTAAAATGTCCCAATTTCCGTGTCGATTTCAGTAGATTTTCTTTACTTTTAAAGGACCGCATACACACCACTATATCTCTTGGTTGATTGTCTTTTATGGACCCTAAACCCCTATGCACTCTCTCAATTTGCATGTTTTCACCCATCCCTCCATCCTCGAGGGGGGCCTCTATCAAAATTGCTCCAAACACTTTTGTAATGACGTCTTCACAATTTTTATACTTGGGGTCTTCTGGCACTCCTCTCACTCTTATATTATTCTCCGGGACCGATCTTCCAGATCCTTCGTCTTCTCTTTTAATTCCTCCTGGATTTGTTTTAGCTCCTCTGAGCCATTTTGTAGATCTTCCAGTGTTTCTCCATGTTGCTCCAACTGAGTTTATGTTTCCTCTACCCGGGAGCCCAGGTCCGCTATGTTCTGTCGCAAAGATTGCAATGTCTCTTTTAATTCATTTTTGACTCCACTAATTTCCACTTTTATTTCTTCTTTTAGCTCATTCAACCACATCTTGATCTTTTCCACTACTCCCGGGCTCCAGGAGCTCTCCATCTTTTCCACTGGCTCAACATCTTGCTCAGCCACTGCTTTGCTCTCCTTCTCCCCTTCCTTACCTCCTCTCGAAATGGCATATGGGGATCTGAATTCCGCCAATTTTTTCTTAGAAGACGATCCTCCTTTAGACTTATCCATCGTGCCCCTTTGCATCCTTCGTGACCCCTTCGGCCACCCCCTCCTTCCACCAGATTCTTCTTCTCCATTCAGTGTAATAGTACGTTTTCGTCCCTTCAGTGTTGTCCCACTCATTTGTTAGTGTCTATGTGTTATATGTAGCTGTGCCCAATATTCCTTTATATCTTCGGTTGTCTGAGTATTCCAAAGATTTTTTAATATTGGTAATATTTGTAACACCCCCCCCCCCCCCCCCCCCCCGCTTAATCCAGCTGTTTTTGGGATGCTTTATTTGTTCCTTGTAATATAGGTATCTCCAAGTTATAATGCCCTGTTCAATGTAATTTCAGTTTGTTCAATGTAAACTGCACTGATGCAGAATAGCGCGGTATATAAGAGAATGTAAATAAAATAAATAAATTTATTAAAAACTTTGCGGCACGGATTTCTCCTCCTTCTCTCTCTCTCTCTTCTACCTGTGTTCTTCACCTCTTCTGCCGTCACCACCATCCTGGCCAGGAATGTTCCTTGTGTGGCGCCCGGGCCATGCCTTCCGCTTTCCTCAACTTCTCTTGTGCTGGGCTGGTCTCCCTTTAATCACTCACCATCACAGTGACTGTAGTGTAACCTTGTGGGTGGCTGATCCATTTTATGGTTTCTGTTTGACAGCCATTGTTAGTATATAAGTTTTTTATCTTATTTGAAGCAGGAGAGTCTCTGCCCAGGACTAACATTTGGGAGGGTGCCTTCTTATTAGCAACTCCACTTTCCCACTCCTTCTCCCTGTCTGCCTCCATTCTGGCTTGTCTCCTCTCTGCTGTGTCTGAACCGCACCGGCTTTTATGCCTGAGGCATTCACGCTGCTGTTCGCAGGCATCCTTTTGCCGTCACCACATGCTCTCTTGGACTTACACTCTGCTCAGCTGTCTGCTCTCCGGAGGTACCAACTCCAACACTCACGCTGTCACGTTCTCCTGTGCAGGTGATTCCACTGCTGCTACCCCCTCGGATTATCTGTCTGAGCCATTTGTCTTGTCAAGTCCTCGCCATCTGCTGTGCTGCCCCAACACGTGGCTCCCCACACCAGCTCAACACTCTGCCAATCGGGCTGCACTCGCGAGGATCATGTTGCACAAACCCTTCTGCTTCAAAGGGGATTGTAGGTAGCTTAGGGCCCCTGCCTTACTTTGCACTTTCACTGTGTTTTGGGGGCTTTTTACATCCCTTTAGCAGGCTTCAATGGCGGAGCTCTTTTAGCGTGCCACCACTAGGTCCACTGACGTCACCGGAAGTCCATTTTGGTGCATTTTTAAAACAAAGTTACCTAGTTCAAAGGGGGAAATATTTTCTTTAGTGGTGTAGGATTAAAACTCTGCTTTCAGTATCTTTCTCAGCTCTTTGAAGCTATTGACACCTCATCTGCAGTTAGTTCCTTCCCTACCCCCAACTCCCACCTATCCCATGTGATCAGTCTTGCTTTATAGGGCCCCTACCCAATTAGCTGCACACAGGTACCCAAAACAGCACATTTAGATCACATGTAAAATATATTTAACTGTTTTTTCTCTGAAAGGACAGTTGGGAAACTGGCTGGTACTTTGGTAGGTTTCTCTCTCTTTTGCTTCAACAGGTATCTAAGCTCCACAAACTGAACAATGGCTGGGGAAATCATATTACCAAAGCTGTTGCTCCCGTTACAGCTTCCTCCTCTGTCCAGACAGAGGTCCCAATGCCAGTTGAAGGACCGGTTTCATATGCAGGATATCTGCACGCTGAAGTTCTCAGGAAACAAGTGGAAGAGCTCAGAGAAGAAGTGCCAAGGCTGAGGAGCATTCAAAACAGTGAGAAGTACATTGATGAGATGCTTCTTAAAAAATCCAAGCTCTCCAGCAGAGGAGAAAATGGGTGCCTACAGAATAATGAAGGTTGGACATGAGCCACCAGGGCCTGGAGAATCACCAATCCAACTCCTCCAGCCATTGAATTGAAGAACCATTATGCAACCCTGGAAGTTGAGGAGGTGAAAGCATCCTTAGAAAGGGAAGAACCAGAGCTCGAGCACCCCAAAGTTGCAGAATCAGTGATCACAAGGAAGCGAAGGGTAGTAGTGGTTGGTGACTCTCTTCTGAGTGGTACTGAGGTGTCCATCTGCTGACAAGACGATGTCCAGAGAAGTATGCTGTCTGCCAGATGTCAAAATCCAAGATGCTATGGAGAGTTTGCCGAGACTAATCAAGCCCACTAACTATTAACCAATGTTGGTCATCTATGTTGGCACAAATGATACTGCCTGGTATCCCTCTGAGCGTATCAAACGTGACTTCATAGCTCTAGGACAGTGGGTAAAGCAGACAGGGGTGCAGGTGGTGTTCTCTTCAATCCTCCATGTTGAGTGTAAAGGCCAAGGCAGAGAAGCTTGCATCCTGGAGATGAATGCATGGCTGTGTGCGTGATGTCATCGAGAGCATTTTGGTTTCCTAGACCATGGGATGTTGTTCCAAGGGTTTCAGAGCAGAGATGGCATCCATCTGTCCAAGAAGGATCAAAGTGTCTTCAGTAGCAGACTGGCTAATCTATTGAAGAGGGCTTTAAACTAGATTCGTTGGGGATGGGTGAAGAAAACCCCCAGGTAAGTGAAACATTAAATACTTTTAATGAAATGGGTAAAAGGGGCAACATATGGAAAGCAGTGTGTATAAATGCTCGGAGCATGGGAAATAAGATCCCAGATGTTGAGGTTTTAATGGGAGAGGCTGACTTGGATTTAGTAGGAGTAACAGAGACATGATTCACGAACAATCATGACTCTGATGTAACTATACCAGGCTATAATTTATTCAGAAAAGGCAGGGTAGTAAGAATGGGAGGAGGAGTGGCACTATATGTAAAAAATAATATTAAAGCTATGGAACTACAGGGCTTAAAAGGGAGAGAGGAGACACTGTGGGTTAAACTAGAAAGAGGGAAAAAGAAATCTATTTGCATTGGTGTGATATACAGACCTCCCTCACTGGGAAAGGAGGTGGATGGAGAGTTTATTGAAGATATATGCAGCATTTCCAAGAAAGGAGAAGTGCTACTGATAAAGGATTTCAGTATGCCAGATGTTGATTGGCACATCCCTGATGCAGTATCATCTATAAGTAAGGAGATCCTTGATTCTCTACATGGAGAATCATTTAGGCAACTGGTAACAGAACCCACACATGAAGGGGCCACACTGGACTTGGTGCTTACCAATGGTGAACGTCTTTCTGATGTTATACTGGGGGATCATTTTGCATCCAGTAATCATCAGATGTGTGGTTCAGTATTAGGACTAGAGCTGCTAAAATACATTCAAAAGCGAGGGTCTTAGACTTTAGGAAAACTAACTTTGTCAAGATGGGCCAATACCTCAGGCAGTAATTAGCAGGATGGGAACTGCTGGGGGATGTAGAAAAACAGTGGGCAAAACTGAAAGGGTATATTTTAAAGGCAACCAACCTTTTTTGTTAAAATGGTAAATAAAGGTAAAAGGAAAAGGAGACGGCTATGGTTTTTGAAAGAAGTAGCTGAAAAGATGAAGAAAAAGAGGAAGGCCTTCATGACGTACAAGAGATCACAGAGAGAGGAAAACAGGCATCTATATTTGGAAAAACTTACAGAAGCTAGCAAAGTAGTCAGGAAAGCAAAGATTCAAAAAGAGGAGGAAATAGCCGATGCAATAAAATGGGGGGATAAGACATTTTTCAGATATGTTAGTGAGAAGAGGAAAGGCAAAAGTGTCATTGTCATACTCAAGGGTAAAGGGAGGAATATGTAGAAACTGATGAGGATAAAGCGGAATTGCTTAACAAATATTTCTGTTCTGTGTTTACAGATGAAGAACCAGGAGTAGGACCTCAGAAATCACCCACAAACTACAGGCCAGTTAGTCTAACCTCTGTGATCAGTAAATTATTGGAAAGGCTACTAAAAGAGAGAATAGCAAGATTTCTAGAGTCCAATGGATTACTGGATCCAAGGCAGCATGGATTCACCAGAGGCAGGTCTTGTTAGACAAATCTGATTGATTTCTTGACTGAGTGACCAGGGAGTTGGACCAAGGGAGAGTCCTAGATCTGGTGTATTTAGATTTCAGTAAAGTCTTTGACACCTTTCCGCACAGGCAACTTATAACAAACTGAGCCAGGGGCGGCTCTATCATGAGGCAAAGTGAGGCAGTTGCCTCAGGCGGCGAAGTTTTAAAGGTGGCATTTTGCCCCCAAAACAGCCGCCTCACTTCGCCTTCAAACGTTAAAAAAAAAATGCAGACACTCAAATTCCTGCCGCTGCTGAGTCTGTTTCTCGGCAATGGCAGACTCACCTCTCCTTCCTATAGCAGCCGCGGCTCCTGCTTCTTGGAACCGCTGCTATACTAGCATGAGGATCAGTCAGCCACTGCGGAGCCTTCCCGTGCAGCAGCGTCCCGCCCCTAAAGGAAGTTCCCGCCCCCAAAGGAAGTTCCTTTGGAGGCAGGACGCTGCTGCACGGGAAGGCTCTGCAGTGGCTGGCTGATTTGAGCGTTATTATTTTCCTGGGGGCCAGGACTGGAAAGGGGGGGGGGAGTCTAGGACTGGAAATGGGCTGATGGGTGGGAGAGGTTAGGACTGGATGGGGCTGTTTAGGACTGGTAATGGGCTGTGGGGGTCTAGGACTGGAAAGGGGCTGTTGGGGGGGAGGTTAGGACTGGATGGGGGTTGTTTAGAACTGGTAATGGTCTATGGGGGCTAGCACTGGAAATGGGCTGATGGGGGTTAGGACTGGTAATGGTCTATGGGAGGTCTAGGACTGCAAATGGGATGATGGGGGGTTAGGACTGGAAGTGGGCTAATGGGGGGTGTTTAGGACTGGTAATGGGCTATGGGGGGCTAGGACTGGAAATGGGCTGATGGGGGGGTTAGGACTGGAAGTGGGCTGATGGGGGATGTTTAGGAATGGTAATGGGCTATGGGGGGGTTAGGACTGGTAATGGGCTGATGGGGGGGTATAACTGGAATTGGGCTGATGGGGAGGGGTTAGGACTGGTAATGGGCTGATGGGGGGGTTAGGACTGGAAGTGGACTGATGGGGGGTGTTTAGGACTGGTAATGGGCTATGGGGGGTTTAGGACTGGTAATGGGCAGATGGGAGGCTAGCACTGGAAATGAGCTAGGACTGGTAATGGGCTGATTGGGGGGCTAGGACTAGAGTGAGCTGAAGGGGGATAGGACTGTAAATGGCTAACGGGGGAGGGGAGGAGAGTGCTGCTGGCCCTAGAAGAAAACTAGGGCTAGGGTACAAATGGGCTGATGCGGGAGCATGGTAGAATAGGACTGAAAGGGAGCAGATAATGAGAGGGTGTACCAGGGAAGGAGGGGGCACGAAGGAAGCTGACAAGGGGGAAGGAGGGGGCTGGAAAGGAGCTGACACTTGGAATGTACTGAAGGGGGACTGGAAGGGAGCTGACATTTGGGGATGGGAGTGGTAGGTGTTTGGGTAATGGGGAGGAGGCTGCAAGGGAGCTGACATGCAAATGGCACTGGAAGGGGGATGGGCAGAGGGTAGGGTGACTGGAAGGGAGCTGACTGGGGGGTGGCACTGAGAGTGGGCGTGAACTGATATCTGGGATGGTATTTGGACTAGAAGGGGCTGGACAGTGAGGAAAGAGGGGGACTGAAAGGGAATGTACACCAGTTGCAGTCATGGGAATGCAAAGTGGTTGACATTGGAAGGTACTGGGAGGGAAGGACTGGAAAGGGGGCTGATACTGGGGAGGGTTACTGGAACTGGAAATGGGCTGATGGAAGGAAGTGAAAACAAAAGAAGAGATAAGAAAAGGCAGATGGACCATAAACCACAGAAAGAGAGCTAAGAGAAGACAGGAAAGCTGAAGCCTCAGATCGGGATCAGCATGATCAGAGGATAAAATGGTCAGACAACAAAGGTAGAAAAAATAATTTTATTTAATTTTAGTTATTGGACTTTGTGCTATTTTTATATTTTACACAGTATTGAGGAACTGCATCTCTTATTTATCTGATATTGCACTGCATGTGGAATCTGGCTTCTTGGGGTTTCAATTTAAATTTAGTCTACATATTTTTATTTTTACTTTAGATTGTGGTTACTTATTCTGTACTTGGTGAGGGTCGATGTTGTGAGTATTTGACTGAGGTCAGGTGTTCTGTTAACATGGAGTTTGTACAAAGATCTATACTGTACTGTAGTAATTTGACTTGTTCAGCTTTTCAAATGGGTGTATGGATGTTCCAGGGCCCACTGTAGTATTTACAGTGATGATTTTTTTGGATGGGCTCCTCATGTTAAAAAAGAAAAAGCAAGAACCATAATGCAGCTTATAACAACAAAATAAAAATGAGTTATAATTTAGTTTTATAAACTGTGCTGTTGGTTCTTGCTGTCTTTTAGTTCCTTGGTGTTCAAACGGGACCGTAACTAGCCCTGAGCAAGCACAGGGCAGAAAGGTTTGGGGGGTGCATTTCGGCTGTCTGCTGTTGCCCTGCCGCTGCTGGCAAGACAATAGCAGGCAGATAATATGTGCTCCCTAAGCCTTTTTGCAGCACTTTAAGCAGGTCTGGTTCCACCCTTCTCCGATGCTATGTCAGAGTAGGGAGGGACAGATCTTCTTAAAGTGCCAGCAGCTTTCAGATTGGGCACATGCCCCCCTCCTCCTCCCCATACCTCCGTCCAGCGCTGCCTACTCTTTCCCTGCTGCCGGCACCTCCGTGAAAAAAACAGAGGGTGGCAGTAGCAGGGAAAGATCAGGCAGCGCTGGACGGAGGTATGGGGGAGAGGGGGGGCGTGTGTCCGAGCTGCAAGTTGCACAGGGTGCGATTGCAGCTCGATATGGCCCTGTGTGCAAACATCTTGCATTTCCTCCATATAATCTAATCAGCTTTTTGGTTTGGTTCAGTCACTGATTGGATTTCTGAAAAAGCCCCGCCCCCCTCTAAGGTGTGTGGGGAGTGCCTTTTCATACTTCGCCTCAGGCAGCAGATTGCCTTGAGCCGCCCCTGAACTGAGCACCCTAGGGATGAATCCTAAAGTTACTGCTTGGGTTAGAAATTGGTTGAGTTTGAAGCAGCAAAGGGTACAGATAAATGGAGTTCACTCTGAGGAGAAGGAGTTTACCAGTGGTGTGCCCCAGAGATCTGTCCTTGGTCTGATTCTTTTTTAACAACTTTGTTAGTGTTATTGCGGAAGGGCTGTCAGGTAAGATTTGCCTCTTTGCGGATGATACTAAAATCTGCAATAGAGTAGATACCCAGGAAAGTGTAGATAAAATGAGGAGGGATTTAGCTAAGCTTGAAGAATAGTCTAGAATTCGGCAGCTGAAATTTAATGTTAAAAAAATGCAAGGTCATGTATTTGGGCTGCAGCAATCCAAGGGAGCAATATAGTATAGGGGTGTGAAGTATTTCTGTCCACAAAAGAAAACCAGGGCCTAGGCATGATTGTGTCTGTTGATCTTAAAGTAGCTAAACAGGTAGAAAAGGCAATGTCAAAATCCCGAAGGATGCTTGGGTGCATAGGGAGAGGATGGCCAACATAAGAAAGGAGGTGATAGTGCCTCTGTCAGAGAGCTTGGATGCTTCAAGAAGCATCTCATCAATGTACTTCTTGCTGTCTCAAATGCTTCTTAGCCTCACCACCTCTTCTCTGAGCTCCTCCACTTGTTTCATGAGAGCTTCAGTTTGCAGGCATCTTGCACATAGCACCGGTCCTTCATCTGGCATTTGGCTGTCTGTCTGGACAGAGGAAGAAGCTGTAACGGGGGCAACAGCTTTGGCAATGTGATTTTTCCCAGCCGTAGTTCAGTTGGTGGAGCTTTGGTATCTGTTGAATAAATGAGAAAGACCTACCAAAGTCCTTAACTTTTCCTCAGCTGTCCTTTAAGAGAAAAACACATCTTACTTTTTTATGTTTGTTCTAACAGGACTGTTCTATGTCCCTGTGTTTAGCCATGCTTCCTTGCTACACAGTTATTACTTTACACTAGTAAATTTTGATATTATGTGTCTAAAGTATATAGATTAATATGTTCCCTTTGTAAAATTACCCAATCGAAGCTCCTTGAAGAGTGGCAAATTGTTTACTTTTAGTGGATATTCAAATGTGGTTGCTTCCTAGATTTTCCCTACCAACCAATAAATATCTGTTGTCCAATTCAACAAGCTAATTGGAGAGTTGCCCTATATAATGTAGAGTAGCAAGAATTCTCACACTGGGTGGGTGAAAGTTGGGGTTGGAAGGGAGGTATCTAACATCTGAGGAGGTCAGTGATTTCAAAGAGCTTCCTAACTCTTTGAACGTGAAGGTTAGAGGGGAAGAAAAAAACTCTAACTCCAAAAAAAAGCTTTGCCCAAGAACACAAAAAAATTCTCCTTTTGTAATACAGCAAAAAAACAACCCCCCCCCCCCAAAAAAAAAAAACAACTACCCCCCTTTTTAAGAGCTCTCGGGCAGTTTGTATTCAAGAGTTCCACAGTATTTCCTTGTTTACAATGCAGACCATATAGGACTGGCAGAACCTGCAAGGCAGTGTGAAGCTTTTTACAGCACTCAGCTGCCTAGTTCTTAATCAAGCTAATTAAGACCTGAGGAGGTCAGTGATTTCTAAGAGCTTGCCTATCCCTTTGAATTTGAAGGCTAGAGGAGAGGGAAAATCTCTGGTTGCAAAAAAAAAAAAAAAAAAGCTTTGCCCAAGAACACAAAAACTTCTCCTTTTGCAATACAGCAGAAAAATAATAGCTATCAAAAATGACAAAAAAGCCCCCTTTAAGAGCTCTCAAGCAGAGTTTATATGCAAGAGCTCCACAGTATTACCTGCAGTATTCGGGGGATACTGTATGAGATATGTGTCCTAGGGGGGAGGGGAGCATGATGGTGGACAGGCAAGGCATATGACTACAACATAAACAGGGAAGGTCAAAGGCAGACACAGTACTGTTGACAGATCCATGAATGGAATGGCAGAAGAAGGTAACTCATGAGAACTATGCCACAACATTAGAATGTGACCAAACACAGGCATATGTAAAGTATGTCTGCTGCACACAGGACTGACACCCATGCATGAGTGAGACCCAGTATATATAAATGTTGCATTAGGATGTTGTGTGGAAATATGGTAGAGATATAGAGCTGTTGCAATGGCTAATTTATGACATCTGTCTCTCCCATGGATAGCAGTGCCAGGGGATGCCTTGCCCTTTCCATCACCTGAGGATCCCCAGCGGCAACCACCACCACTGCTCCAACCACCACCACTACAGTTGCTAGAATGCCTAGAGCTGGCAGCACAGCAGACAGCGGAACCCCTGAATCCACCTGCATCACTGTCCAGGCAGCCACATGAGCACCAGCAGGAAACATTGTTGATGCCACAGTGGGAGGAGCAGCCAGTGCTGACAGCCCCACCCTGTCCAGATGATCAAGGAACCAATGCCAATAGCAGCCAGAACAGAATAGTTTCCCTGATTCAAGGTTTTTTAGCATATCTTCATCAGAGGAGGTGGTGAAGGTGGTAGAAGTAATGAAGTTGCATGATGAGGATGTGCTACACAATATTCAGCAGATGCCAGAGCCCTTGGATAGGGTGCAGGACTTTGGTCATTGGGGAGATGAAGGCCACCCAACCCTGTCAGCTGCACAGACTCCACATGGATTTGCAAGACCCCAGGCAATCAAGAGAAATAGAGCCCAGGAAGTGGCAAGCAGCCCTGTTGCAGCCATAGGGGAGCTTCCAGACCCAGAATAGGATGAGATTTCTGAGGAAGTGGATGTGGTTTGGCAGCAGGGATCCAAGGAAGAGGCTATTTGAGGAGGGGAAGGGTGGGAATAGGGCTGGGAGGCAGGAGATGGATGGGGCTGGGACAGAAGGGAGGGAGAGGCGCTTAGTGCACTAGCTGCATATCATAAGGAGCTCATGGATGTACAGCTGGTGCTGTCTGCCATCAGCCAACTGAGGTGCATGTCCATGAAGTCCCACAACTCACTGCAAATAAGAAGGTACTGCTGTGCCTAGCCTCCATTGAATGGATGGTATAGCAGGGCTTCACTGCACTTGCAAGGCTGCTGGACCTCATGGCCACACATTTTGAGGGCCCCAGAGTGGAGATGTGTGCCTTGGTAGCAGGGTTCCAGTAGTATGGAGCACTGTCTCTCTCCAGGCACTCTGGCTGGCAGGCAGGGAGGCCAATAGTAGGGAGGGAGGATAGCTGAAAAGATGTAAAGGCATGTAAGGGATGTGTATAGTATGCACTGTATATACTGTACAATGGCACTGTGTTGAGCAGACTCTGACATGTTCTACAAAGATCACATAGAATGCATAACAACCACATTTCCAGAGGTGGGATGTGAACTTGCAGCTTTGCCATTACACGGCAGACATCCAGCTTGTGCTTCCAGCCATATATGAGGATGGCCAATGTTCCCCTGTCAGCTGCATACCCTCTGCCCATGAAAGCAGGCCACTAGCCAACCCCAAGCCAACTAATTCCATGAGACTAGTGAAATGTGTAACTCTCCACAATAGCACATGGGGTAAGGGTCACAACAGACCTCTCATACAGTTGAATAATCCACTCAGTGTAACTGGCAGAAAACCTATGCCCACACACAGACTACACCTGTACAGACCCTAAGGATCCCAGCTGTGGTGTGTTGGACCTCCCCACATCTATACCTCAACCTGGGACCATAGGTGGAAGGATGTAACTATGGCTATGTATTGTTCAAGACAACCATTGTGGTCCAACTACAGTATAGGCCACAGGAGGTGCAGCAAGGATTGGTGCTGTGCAACCACTTGCCTAGTGGCTCACTAGCAGGGACCAGAGTGCATCCAATATTTATTTATTTATTTATTTTATTTAACAGGTTTTATATACCGCTTTTAGTTTGATGACCACAGATATTTATTTATTTAACCAGTTTTATATACCACTATATCCTTCAATCAAAGTGGTCAACAACAAGGGTCTACATTCAACTTGAGGGGTGAGGTAACATGACATACATAAAGACTTTGGACAATTGGTACTTATTCTCCTCTATGCTGTCGGTGGAGCTTGGTGTTCTAGGTTAGGTGTGAATAGTGCTCTGTGAACAGGAATGTTTTGAGTGCCTTGCGGAAGTCCTTAATGTCACTTAAGGCTCTCAGTTCATTTGGGAGGGAGTTCCAAAGAGCTGGTGCCAAGAAAGACAGAGCTCTGTTGGAGGTGGTTTGTTTTGTTTTCTGGTATCCGGAGGGTATGTGGAGTTTGTTGATGCTGTTGGTTCTTCTAGGCCTGTTATTGGTTTCTCTGATCAGCGTGCTTTGTAGAACATTTTCTGTGTTGATGTATGATTTTGAAGATATTTAGTGTTGTCTTGAATCTTGCTCTTGCTGTTATGGGTAACCAGTGGAGTTGCTGTAGTACAGGTGTGATGTATCCGTGCCTTGCTGTGCCTGTGCTGATGCGTTCTGCGGTATTTTGCACCATTTGAAGTGGGTGGGTGGTGTGCTTGGGGAGTCCTTGATACAACGAGTTTCCATAGTCCAGTATGGGGGTGATTACTGCCTGGCACACGGTGCTGAAGTTGTCTTGCTTGAGGATTGGTCGAAGTCTCCTGATAATTTTTAAACAGTGGTATACCTTTGCTGCAATTTTCTTTATGTGTGATTGTAAGTTAAAATTCTTGTCCAGGACGATGCCTAGGTATTTCACCTCGTCCCTTATAAGTATTGTTTTGTTTAGGATGTTGATGATTTGAGGTGGGCTGAAGATGGGATTCCTGGAAATGAACATTGCCTCAGTTTTATCAAAGTTAATTTTCAGGTTATTGTCACACATTGGGTCATGTGGATCAAGTCGGGTGCCTGTGTGTCTATTGGGGTGTAGACCATGATGTCGTCTGCATATAAGTGGTATTGTAGTCCGTGTTGTTGAATTTTGTTACAGATGGGTTGGATATATATATATTGAATAGGATGGCGGACGGTGCTGATCCTTGGAGTACCCTCTGTGTGATGGTAAATTGGGTTGACTTCTTTTGGTTGCATTTGACTTGCTGTGTTCTGTTGTTCGGGTATGAGGTGAACCACTTTATGTAGTCCTGTCTCCTGCAGTCAGTTTAGCAATATGGAGTGGGATGCGGTATCAAAGGCTGCTGAGATGTCTATGAAGACTAGTATGAATCCGTTCTTCAGGTTGTTCAATCCTTTCAGAAGGTTGTCGAAGAGGGATGTAAGCAGGGTCTCTACATTGTGCTGAGGCTTGAATCCATGTTGATGTGGGTCTAACGGGGCGTGCTGGTCTATGTGCTCCTGCAGTTGTCTCTGTACTGTTTTTTCAATAATTTTTGCTATAAGTGGGAGGACGGAGATGGGGCGGTAGGATTTTGGGTCAGAGGAGTCCAGTCTTGTGTTTTTGAGGATGGGTCAGATCATCGCATGCTTGAGCGCTTGTGGCATGTGCCCTTGTTGGAGGGATTGCTTTACCATGTTGTGAAGTCTGCACATGGGATTTGGGGGGCAGGCGTTCTGGGTTTGTTGTCATGTTCCCTGAGCACATTTGCATGTATGGGTAGTTTTGTGTATGACACTGGTATATATTGGTGCTGCCTAAAGCCTAAACATGGCTAGAAAACAGATGTGGTTTCCTCTGGGCAAAATTCTGATGTGAATATACCCAAAGATGATGCATGCACTTACAGGCGATAGGTTTTCAGGCACACATTGAGTTAAAAAAATATTTTCTCTTATTAGTCTTAAATGGGTTACATTGTAGCTTCATTGCATGTCCTCTAGTCTTTCTACTTGTTGATGGTGTAAACAACTGATCTACATTAACATATTCCATTCCATTCATTTATTTATAGACTTCTATCATATCTCCCCTCAGCCTTCTCTTTTCCAAGTTGAAGAGCACTAACCTTTTAAGCCTTTTCTCATAGGGGTATCCTTCCATCCCTTTTACCATTTTGGTGGATCTTCTCTGTACCTTTTCTAATTCTACTATATCCTTTTTAAGATACAGCGACCAGAATTGCACACAATAGTCAAGGTGCGGACGAACCATGGAACGTTACAGAGGCATTATAATATCCTTTGTTTTATTATCCATTCCTTTCCTTATGATTCCTAGCATTCTATTTGCTTTATTGGCTGCCGCTGAACACTAGGCAGAGGGTTTCAATGTATTATCCATGATGACATCTAAATCTTTTTCCTGGGTGGTGGTTTCTAATGTGGTACCTTGCATCATGTAACCAAAGTTTGAGTTGTTCTTTCCTAGGTGCATAACTTTGAACTTGTCCACGTTAAATTTCATCTGCCATTTGGATGCCAAGTCTTCCAATTTTTCAAGGTCCTCTTGCAATTTTTCACAATCCTCTTGGGTTTTAACAACTTCAAATAATTTTGTGTAATTTGCAAATTTGATCAACTCATTTGTTATTCCCATTTCCAGGTCATTTATGAATATGTTAAAAAGCAGCAGGCCCAGCACAGATCCCTGAGGTACTCCACTATTTACTTTTCTCCATTGAGAAAATTGCCCCATTTAGCCCTACTCTCTGCCTTCTATCTTTTAACCAGTTTCTGATCCACAGTACTACACTGCCTCCAATCCCATGACTTTTTAATTTCGCCAAGAGTCTTTCATGAAGGACCTTCTCAAAGACTTTCTGAAAATCCAGATACACTATATCAACTGACTCACCTTTGTCTATTTATTCACACCTTCAAAAAATATAACTGATTAGTAAGACAAGACTTTCCTTGACTAAATCCGTTCTCTCATTAAACCATCACTATATACATGATCAGTAATTTTATTCTTTATAATGGTTTCTACCATTTTGCCTGGTACTGACATCAGACTCACAGGTCTGTTGTTTCCCAGATCACCCCTGGAACCCTTTTTAAATATTGGTGTTACATTGGCCATTCTCCACTCTTCAGGTACTACAGTTGATTTTAATGATACTTTACAGATTACTAATAATAGGTCTGCAATCTCATATTTCAGTTCTTTCAATATACTGGGATGTATACCGTCCTGTTCCAGGTGATTTGGTACTCTTCAGTTTATCAAATAGCTGTAATACATCGTCCCGGTTTATCAATATTTCTTTCAGTTCTTTCTGCATTTCATTATCCATCTCCTCATTCTAGCCAAGCAGTTGGTAATACACCTTCACTGCCATTGCCTTCCCCTTTTTACATGGACTTTCTATCCATAGAGGTTCTACAGCATATTTTATTTCCTGCAAATCTTTAATCCTATGTGACTCAATGTCCTCTAACATAGAGCGCAACCCCTCCACCAATTTGATCTACTCTATCATTGCTATATAGTTTGTACCCAGGTATCACAGTGTCCCATTGGTTGTCCTCCTTCCACCAGGCCAGTCATATCTAACCTCTCATTTAGAGCTGCAATTCTAACTCTTCCATCTTATTGGGATGAGCACACCAGTTACAGAACAACATGCTCTTAATGACTACCCTGTGCAGTCGCACACAAAACAAGCACCCTTTGCACAAGATCATTCATGCCTGCTGATTTGTTGTTGTACCAAAGCCAGTAAGATTACCACAGCACATGTGCAGTGATGTTCTGCAGACTCCTGTTGACTAGGCAGGGCATGGTTATGTGTTGAAAGTGTCAGTGAGCATTGTACCTGGGTCTGTTGGTTCCCAGGCATGTGTTCCAACCACTGCACTAAACCCATACTAGCCCTCTTCTACCTCCTTGCCATGTTTCTGTTGTTTCTGACAGGGCTGCTGCCAGGGAATGGCTGAAACCCCATCCTTTGCAAGCATCATATGCCATTATCATCCACCCAGGGGTCCCCAGGTCTGTTGTGGGAGATGAGCTGACCACCAACACTGCGCATCACATTGCATGTGTTGAGGGGTGCATTCTCCACACCCCACCTGGTGGTTCCCTTTTCAGTTGGTGAGTGCACACACCCTGAGGATGTGGCACAGTGGTCAGGCTACATCTTTATGTATTTACATTTTCTTATGTACCGCGCTATTTTCCATCAGTGTGGTTTACATGGAACATTTTACATACACATTTCAAACAACTTGATTTATGTTTACAATTAACAGGAATAGGAACTTGGAAAGAAACAGGGGTAACTATTTACATCTGTACAATGCAAATTGATTGGACATTTGCTTAGATTTGCCTAGCTAGATGGTGAGTGATCAGTGGTGCTGTCATCCGGGTAATGTAAGAGGAAGAGATAATGTAAGAGGTAACATCTGTGGGTTAACAGGGATCTACAGGGTCAAGATGTGCATTGGTGTAATGGGAATTTACCAGCCATTTTAACAGGTGTACCACAACCATGATGTCAGGGACATTCCTCAGTTACCCCCTCCAGACATCTTGCAGCTTGTTTTTGGAGCACAACCTCCATGTGGCCCCATCACCATACTGTCTTACATATCAGCATAGCCATTTCATGCTGTGGCAAACACATGTGCCACACCCACGCAGTCATTGCTGTGTGGAGGCTTGGCCCAGTGGTTAGTGGCACAGTCCCCCCCCCCCAATGTTGGCTTGATTCCCACAAGCACCCCTTGTGATCCTGAGCATGGACCAGTACCCATAATCTACTGTGGAGACAGGCCTGATGAACAACCTATAACCAGTATTAGACATTGGATCCCAGGGACATCAGGTGGTGGCACAGCAGTACCCTCTATAGAGGCATGCGGCCATATAGTAAGGTTGTATGGCCATCTGTTGGAGGTGGCGTGACTTAGTCATTGGCATGTATGGCCACTGGCAGCCTCAGTTCACATGGTTTGTCACAGTTTTTCAACAACCAAAACCAATGCTCCATTAAAAACACCCCTCAACTTTATCACCAACCATTAAATGGCTTGTGATAAAATTGAGGAGTGTTTCTAAGGATCATTGGTTTTGGTTGTTGAGTAAGTTTAGTCCTTAGAGCAGTATTTTATTTTGTTTAATTAGTAATTTAACTGTCACAGTTGTTGCCATGTGTATGTTTTGTTTTAGTAGTTATGACATCATGCATCATCCACTGCACATTCACACTGGTTCACATGGCCCCCTACACATCTCACTCAATTATGCACCCACACCCCATAGTCACTCCCCTGTGACCTATGACTCTCTCCCTCACCTCACACCTACATGCACCAATACTTCCACACACACCTCCCACTATCCCTCTCCGCGACTATGCACAAGAACCACTCCATCTCATAAACATCCCATATACTATCCCGTACTCTACACCTCCACCTCAGGAGCCACATGCCACAGGTATTGTGTAACTACAGGGTATGATGTAGAGTGGGCCTTCAAGAGGGTGTTGGACCTATGACTGTGGGACAGCTGCCACTGCAATTCCCTCATGGAATGGTGGGGGGAAAGAGGGTAGATGTTGCCACTTATTTCGGGATTCAGGCACCCATGGATTGGAGGGCTATGTGGTGGTGCCACCATCTGTGGGGCCATGAATTGTGGTCAGAGTTGTGGTGACACTGGTGGATAGTGGAGCCAAACCTGGGTGGTCAGGGGATATTGGGCATTCTGGCTCAGCTGATGGGAATCAGAACTATTCTCCGAAGACTGCATCCATGAGGAAGAAGCTAAACTACAAGTAGATAGAGCAATAGGACCAGATGGGATACATCCCAGAATACTGAGAGAGCATGGGAATGTTCTCATCCCTCCACTAAATTACCATTTTGGTACCTCTTGGGAGTTGAGGGTGGTCCCAGATAACTGGGTAATGGCACATGTGGTCCTTTTACACAAAAGAATACATGAGGATGCATTTGAACACTGCAGGCAGGTCTGTCTAACCTCTCTGGCAATGAAATGTTTGGAAATGCTGCTGAATGACAGCATGGTAAGATATCTGGCGTTCATTGGATTGATCCAAGACAGCATGGGTTCACCAGAGGCAGGTCCTGTATGACAGGGCTGATTGATACCTTTGATTGTGTGACCAGGGCATGAGTCACCAAAGGGTCCTAGGTGTGCTGTATGTAGATTTTAGTAAAGCCTTAGACAGTGTTCTGCACAGGCAACATAGAAACAAACTGAGCACCCTAAGGTTGGACCATGACATGACTGATTGGGTTAGACATTGGTTGACTGGGATGTGACAAAGGGTACAGGTAATTGGTGATCACTATGAGGAGGAGGATAGTACCAGTGGTGTGCTTCAGGGATGTGTTCCTGGTCCAAATATGTGTGACATCATTGTCAGTGATGTTGGGGAAGGGTTGTCAGGTAAGGATGATTTGTGGATGATAACAACATCTGCACTAGAGAGGACACCCAAGAGGCGGCAGATAACATGAGGAGGGATGGAGCTATGCTGGAATAATGTTCAGAAATGTGGCAGATGAGAAGTCATGTGAGAAAATGTAGGGTCCTACACTTCAGCTGCTAGAGACCAAGGGAGTGTTACAGTGTAGGGAGCGAAGTACATCAGTCCACAAGAGAGGAGCAGTAGCTGGGCAAGATATTTTACTGTGATCATTACACAAATTGACAAGTGGAAAAACAGCAACACAATGAACCAGAAGGGTGCCTGAGTGCATGGGGAGAGGAATGACCAGCAGAGAACAAGAGGTGATAGTGCCTCCACATATGTCTCTGGTGTGACCTCATCTGACGTATTGTGTGCAGTTCTGGAGACAGGACCTTATAAAGGCTATAAACAGGATGGATTTGGTGCAGTGGGTGGCAACTGCAGTGGCTGGTGATGTTCATCATACAGCATATGGGGACAGAGTGAATGATCTTGATGTGTAAACATCAGCGGACAGGCCAGATGGAGGAGATATGGTAGAGACAGGTAATTACCTCCTTGGCATAAAAGCACAGGAGGAATGGCTATTTCAAAAGCCTGTAAAAACAGCTTTGATGAAACATAGGATGAGGGTGAGAGGGGGTGGACTCAGGTGTGTTATGTGCAAATACCTGTTCATGGGAAAGTAGTAGAAGTGTGGAATACTCTCTCAGGGAGGTAGTAGAGGTAGGAACAGTATCAGATTGCAAAACAGCAAGGGAAAAAGGGGACTGTTGTTGTGGATATTAATGGGTAGACTAGATAGGTCATGTGCTCAGGTTCTACCATCATGTTTTTATGTTTCTATGTTTCTAGCTGTGGCGTGTCCACCTCTGTCCTGGTACTGGTATATGTCCACTGCCTGGTAAATGGATGGACAAGGCAGCTGTGTGTGTGTGTGTGTGTTTTCAGCTGTGAAGGTGCCTGCACCATGCATGTTGTGGCCACATGTGTCCTTTTCTTCCCTTCATCCTTCATCAGCTATGGCAATAGGTTTGGTACTGACCTGCAGCCCCCGGGAGTTAGGGCCAATGGAACTGTTGCATATCAGCCATGACACCGGCTGCTTGGCTCCCATCCATACCCCCACTGATTGGATGGACAGGAGTAAGGTGTGCTGCCTATTATCATAGCTGACATGATCACACACATCGGTGAGGTATCTGGAGGATGTAACATGGAATACACAGGCCCATGTTCATTGTGTTGCACTGATGCACTGTGACACAGAAGGATGAGAGCAGTGGAGATCAGTGAGTCTATAGTAACAACTGAACTTTATTCAGGTGTCAAACCTTGCAACATTGCAAAACTGAACTGTCCCATATTTACAATACTTACATCATTGAGGTAACAGTGGAAACATAGCCCCTACCTTGGAGTATCCCTTCCCTCACCGATCAGCCGCATGTCACCCCCACTACTTGCTGAGCACCCTGCCAGCTACAGGGCCTGGGGGGGTGGGGGTGCCTGTTCAAGACGGCACACATCTACCCTGAGGCCATGTACCTCCTCACACAGGCCATGCAACTCCTCCCGCAGGCCCTAAAGGAGCCTGGCAATGAGGTCCAGGGGCCCAGGCTGCACGGCAACACCCTGCTTCCATACTGCTCAGTGGGATTTGGGGGCTTGGTGGTCTCGATGGCAGCACTTGGCCCTGGGGCCTTATGGTCAGGCAGCACAGCTGGTAGGGGGATTGGTAGGAGCAGCTGTCCTGGGGGGGGGGAGAGGATGAACCAGTCCACTAGGTGCCTTGTTGACATGCCTCCCTCTGCAGTCTTCCCACAATCAGGACTGGGGCAGACCACAGCTGGCAGGTTCATCTGAGGGTATAACAATGCAAGTGCTATGTTGGCTTGCACAGAGTAGTGGGTAGAGAGTTGTCATGGTGGTCCTATGGGGATGATGGTTTTGTGCATGTGGTGCATCTTTTCATGTTCATCATCACTCACACAGCTCACACGGAAGCTGGCAATGGATTCTTGCAAGGAGCCTCGGCCTGTCATGTTGTACTGCCCTGTATTGCCCCCTGTAGACTTCTGGATCCCTTAATATGTGAAAGCGTCTGTGGGGAGAAAACAGACATGGGCCTTCATAAGCTGGGTTGACAGGCCATACACTGTGAGACCACACAGCTTCTACCACTCTATCCTGTTTCTATAGGTACCCAGTACTGGACAATATTGCTGTTTCAGATAATAGTATTGGCACCCTTGCTGTCTGACTTGGTCCGGTATTTCCTAGAAGGGATTGCCCTATGGATAGGTGTTTCACCATATCTGCACACATTTTGTTACATGATGGACTTACAACATATCAGACCACATCATAATGGTTGATGGCGGCAGATGTGGATCAGGTGGGACATTGTAAGCACATTTGTTGCCACCTTTATGCACATATGGAACTAGACTTCAGTGCAGTCAGGATACTTTCCAAGCATTTATCCTGACTTGTGGAGTCATACGGATATATACATCACACATCAAATTTCTAAAAAGGGGAATTCGATCTCAGTAACAGTGAGCAATCTGTGCGAGTCATTTGCTGAACAGGTCCTATTAAGACACACTCATACCCTCATGGATCCATGTTGACTCCTCATCATTCAGGCACACTCTCATTCATTTGGCTTTTTGGATTGTGCTGATGTATATATGTGGGTGACCATCATCTTCCCCACAGACCATGTAACTAATCTATGACAGGTATGACAGACACTTACCTATTTATGCTCCAATGACATCACCTGGGGTGGTGGATTCGCCTCTTGGTTAGGGTACTTGCAGGAAAAATCAGTCCACACTAAGTGCATGAGTACAGTCCATCCCCTGTCACCCTCAATGGCCATGCTACTTACTTTTGTTAGCATTTGCTGGTAGTTTATGTTTATGTTTCTATGGTTGTTTTGGTTTAATTGAACTGCCACACGACATAACAACATTGCCGTCTGATGTAAATACAAGATATGTATGGAATTACTGGAATTCTCGACATTGGAGGCAAATTAGGTACTGCTACAGGAGGAGGGGGAGGGGGAGGGGTATAGGGAGAGATAGTTTGGGATGTGGGAGGGCCTGTCTGAGGGACACAGCACTTGCATCCTCCACCACAGGGTTAAAAATAAATAAATAAATAAACCATGACACCAAAGTTGGAATCCCACTAGCATATCTTCTGTCCTTGGACAAATCCCTTGACCCTACATTTCATCAGGAGTGACAGGAGTGCTGACCTCACTCTGGTCAGGCTTTTCTAATACTGTTGGGTCACCAGGGGTCCACTGTGCCATAATTTGCCTTTGGGATTCGATAACATCACTTAACATTTCCCCATAGTATTGCATTCATGACCTTGCTGCCCTCTTTCATGCCTCCCCCCCCCACCAGACGTTCACTAAATTGTAGGCATTTACACATTTAGTGACCCATATCCATGTCGTCTCCGATTGTATCCTATCAGCTTGGTGCTCTGACTAACAGAATAGCAGGAAATCTGCAGACATCACAGGATGGAGATGTGATATGGTGTTTAGGACACTGGCTCTGTGGCCAGGGGAATTGGTTCCATTCCCGTTGGAGATCAGGTGGACTGGAGCCTACTTAATTTTGTTTACATTTTCTGGCAGTTTATGTCTATGTTTATGTTTCTGTGATTGTTTCGGTTTAATTGAACTGCCATACATCATAACCCAACATTGCGGTTACATAAGAACATAAGATATGCCATACTGGGTCAGACCAAGGTCCAGCAAGCCCAGTATCTTGTTTCCAACAGTGGCCAATCTAGGTCACAAGTACCATGCAGTTTCCCAAAAAGACACACAGGTTCCAAAATGCTTGTACTGGGGCAAGCAGTGGATTTCCCAGGTCCCCTTTAATAAGGGTTTATGGACCTTTCCTCTCAGAACTTGTCCAAACCTTTTTTAAAGCCAGCTACACTAACAGCTTTTGCTATATCTTCCGGTAATGAATTCCAAAGTTTGATTAAGCGTTGAGTGAAAAAAATATTTTTTCTTATTAGTCTTAAATGGGTTAACTGTAGCTTCATTGCATGTCCCCTAGTCTTTCTATATTTTGATAGTGTAAACAATCGATCTACGCTTACCCGTTCCACTCTATTCATTAATTTATAGATCTCTATCATATCTCCCCTCAGCCTTCTCTTTTCCAGGTTGAAGAGCCCTAACCTTTTTAGCCTCTATTCATAGGGGTATCCTTCCATCCCCTTTACCATTTTGGAGGCTCTTTTCTGTACCTTTTCTAATTCCGCTATATCCTTTTTAAAATACGGTGACCAGAATTGCACAGAATATGCAAGGTGCGGTCGCACCATGGAACGATACAGAGGCATTATAATATTCTTTGTTTTATTCTCCATTCCTTTCTTTACGATTCCTAACATTCAATTTGCTTTCTTTGATGTAAACTACAAGATATGTATGGAATTACTATAATTCCTGACATTGGGAGGAAAATTAGGTACTGCTACAAGGGGAGGATGAGGGGGTAGGGGAAGATAGTTTGGGCTGTGGGAGGGCCTGTCTGACCAGATGTATCAATTGCATCCTCCGCCACAGAGTTGGGGGGGGGGGGGAGACCAGTGGCCTCAACAGACCCAATGGGTAGCACGGCATTTTTCAACGTCATGCAATTATGTTCTGTGCCTAGATGGGTCAGTGAGCTACTCAGCACAAAGGGCATCAGCCAGTGGCCTAGTTGTTGGGGCAAGTTACCTTGAGCCAGAGGGCAAGGGTTTAAATCCTGCTAGAGGACAGCAACCTTGGGCTGGAAGGACTAGGGTTTCTAGTCCCACAGGTATTCCTTGTGGCCTTGGGCAAGTCACTTAATCCTCCCATGCCTCAGGTTTAAAAAAAAAAACAGATTGTGAGCCCTTCAGGGACAAGGGAAGCCTATATATATATATACAGTACCTGAATGTACACCACTTTGACTGGTAGAAAAGCAGTATATAAACCCAGTTAAATAAAACCACACTATAGATGTCAATATTGCTGGAGAAGAGATAAAAATAGTAGACAAATTTAACCTGCTTGGATAAATCAATAAAGAAATGTCAAGCAGTCAAGACATCTGATGACACATTGGCAGGAAGCACAGGAACTCCCACGGTACCTGCCAATGCAGGGATCATGGATCCGTGGCAAAAGCAAGGGGAGGACAGAGCAAGTTATTACTTTGTCCTCCCCTAGACAGCAGCAACACTCCAATCCCCCCGACCCCCTGACACCCCTGTAAAGGCCTTCCATGCTGCCTTCAGCACCAACTCTCCAGAATTGTCTGGGGGAATTGGTGCACCCCTGTCACAAACTTTACATCTGGCTAGCCAGTTGCCCTCCCCAACCCCCATTACTTAAGTCATCTCGGCTAGCCAGTCAGACCCCCTCCCTCCCTCTGTCCCATTCCCCCTATAATAACTGCAACATAGCTAGCCAGTTGGCAAAATGATGACTACCCCAGCACCCCCAGTCCTTATTTCCAAAATCTTTGGTGGTCTAATGGGCATGGGGGCAGAAGTGGTCCTCCATGCTCCTGCCCTGTCCTCAGCCCTATGTAAAGAAGTACTGCTCTTGTGGTGCTTCCCCCTAGCATCCTCATGCTAGGAGGAAGCACTGCAAAATGGGGCCATTTTTGTTAGTGCCAGTGTAGGGAACAAGAACAGTCCTCTCAGCTCCTGCCCCTTTTATTGACACTAACAAAAAAGGCACCCATCTTGCAGTGCTGACCCCTAGCATCCTCATGCTAGGGGGAAGCATCATGAGAATGGCATCATTTTACATAGCACTGAGGACTGGATCAAGAGAAAGGAGGACTGTTCCAGTCCCTGTGCCTACTAGACCACCAAAGATTTTGGAGATAAGGGCTGGGGGGATTGGGGGGTTGAGGACTGGGGGTTACCCTCTTGCCAACTGGCTAGGATGTAGTTATTGTAGGGGGGTGCAAAGTGGAGGGAGGAAGGGGGGCCTACTGGCTAGCCAAGTTAACTTAAGTAAATGGAGGTGTGAAGATTGTCAAGGGGGTAGCCCAGTTCCCCCTGGAGAATTTCCTATAGGGATTAGAATCTATCTAGGGGGTTGGTGCTGAATGGGAGAGTCTTGCCCAACATTGCTGGTGCTGAGGATCGGTATCTCCATTGCACTGGATGTCAAAGGTTGGGTTGGCCTGAGCTGAGCCTGAGGGGGGTGTTGGCTGCATATAACGCAACCTTATCTACAACTACTATCAGGCTGATTTTGACAGCCATTACATGACAATTGTTTGCGCAGTAGCTGCTGAACATCAGCACACTTCCCCCCCCCCATCCCACCTTTCCCCGACTCTATCAAGCAGAATGCAGATGTCACAAAAAAGTGTCTGTGAATCTGCATTTCTACCACATTAGCTGTCACTGTGGCAGTAATTTTCCTGCATTACTGCCGCCATGAGAACTAACGCACCTTGGTAGACATACCCTCATATTGTGGATTGAAAACTAGTTAAAAGACAAAAAACAGACAGTAGGGCTAAATGGTCAATTTTCTCAATGGAGAAAAGTGAATAGTGTAATATGCCAGGGATCTGTACTGTGCCCATTGCTTTGGAACATATTTATAAAGGACATTAGAATAGGAACAGTAAGGTGATCAAATCTGCAAATAACACAAAATTATTTAAAGTTGTTAAATCACAACAAGATTATGAGAATTTGCAAGAGGACCTTAAGAAGCTGGGCAAATGGGTATACAAATTGGATATGAAAGTTAATGTGCAGAAGTGCAAAATTATACACTTAGAGAAAAAAAAACAAGCTATAGCTACACTATGCAAGGTTATATATTAGGAGTCACCACCCAAAAAAGGGACTAGGCTTCATGGATAATACATTGAAAAGTTGTTCTCAGTATGCTGTGGTGGCCAAGAAAGCTGATACAATGCTAGAAATTATAAGGAACAGCATGGAGAATAAAACAATAGATTCCTGCATCTAAAATAAGATATAATGGTATTAGAAAAAGTACACAGAAGGGCAACCAAAATGAAAAAGGAGAAGGAAATCTATCCCTATGAGGAAAAAATAAAAGGTTAGGGCCCTTCAGCTTGGAGAAGAGACTGCTGAGGGGAGATATGATAGAGGTCTATAAAATAATGAATGGAGTATATCAAGAAATTGTGAATTAGTTGTTTATTCCTTCAAAAAATACAAAGACTAGGGGATATACAAAGAAGCTACCCATGCTTGAAACTAATCATAGCAAATATTTTTCACTCAATATGCAATTAAGTTTTGGAATCCATTGCTGGAAAATGTAGCTATTAGTGTAGTTGGGTTTAAATCTATTGACTCCTTCTGTAGAAATGTTTCAAAATACTTTTATTTTGCCATGTTCTTGTACCAGTAAGTTTATGAAACTATGCTTAAGTATACTATCAGAGACAGGATTTCAGGCACAAGAATGCAGCAAAAGAAAAATCTTTGGAGTGAATCTCTTCAGCAGGAGTCAAAATCATGTTAACATTTTACATAGATCTGTAGATCAGATAAACTTTGTGTTAATCAGGAAACAAGAATGAAGATCACCTACAATACAAGAGTTTTGTTTCATTCTTATAAATTTTAATTTCAGGGCAATTTTGTTATCTAAAGAGGTAGCTGTGGCTGCTATACAAATGAAAAATATAACTGAAAGGTTACTAGAGGTTTCAGAAAAATAAAAATCTCAGGTCTTTCACTTACAGGTAGAGGCAGGGCTTGAACCAGTAACTTTCCAGTTACAAGGCATGCATTTTGCAGATGAATCACTATCACTGATCACTTGTGATTGGTTCTAGCAAACATTACTGTATTACTAGTGATTTTCCTTCCTGTTTTTGATTGGCCCAAAGTTTGCTTGGTTTGCAGCTCTATAGAAAATGCTAACTGGTTTTTTTTTCCTCCCTTGTGAATCTATTGACTCTTGCTGTAGAGATTTACTTCAAAGATTTTTCTTTTGCCTTGTTCTTAAGCTAGAAATTTTCAAATGAATGCATATCCTTAATATTTTAAAAGATGTCTCCATCAGTATTTATACTTGTTTCGAACTGGCATGTTAACTGACACCTCGTTTTGACTTGGGTTCTTCAAGTGATTTGAGAGGTAATTGTGCTAACCTCTATACTTTCTAAAACTATTTCAAATTTTCAAAAATAAAGGTATTTCACTCATCTCCTTAATTGGCTCCTTTTGTATGTGTAGTTTTGTAAAATCTAGCATTTACATATATCAGTGTTAGCAAATACACGTGTATGTTGCAAACTTCTCACTCACATGTATATTTACCCGCACTTAAAGCCCCACATAATGTCTCTCTTTTTTCAATGTGTGGCTGGTATCACTGGACATGCCCACAAATGTACCTGTACATATATTTTCCCTCACCTTTACATGTAGTTAGAAAGGCTCATATTCAGGAAAGCCTTTAAGAAAATGTTGAGTATTGTGGATGTCCAATGTCCTACTTAAGTGCTCTATGGAAAATCGGGCTTTGTGAGCATTAGCCTAGATGTTATATATATGCGGTGAATATTCAACTGGGTCTTTATAGTGGTTTTCCCTAATATCCAGTATTACACAGTTATGTCTTAAAGCGTTCTGGTGCATTGCAATATACTTCAGAGGTTTTGGTGCCCGAATGTTACTTAAATATCCATGGAAGTGCTTAAGTTTCAAAGTACTATATACATTTTTTTAGACCATAAGCAGTTGAACATAAACTTCATGATTTAGCTAACCATCCCACATACCAGAACGAAGTTCAACCAGCAAGCCTGTAGACATGCATTTGAACTCAGCGCTCCATCAATCTAGAATGAACTGCCAGCCTCACTAAGAAACATCACCGACATCATAACCTTCAGAAGACACCTAAAGACCTACTTCTTCAATGGACATTTCAGCCTAACCATTTAGCCCACCAAGAACAAACAAGCTCAACATGTCCCATATATGAACCATACCCAACAAACCCATGTTCATGTAAATATGTGCATAGATAACTCACAAACTCATGCATACTGTATATAGTATTCTATTGTTCAATGTAACTTTCCAGTTATAATGTTCATTGTAACTTATGTATACTGTATATAGTTTACTGTTTCTATTGTTCAATCTTATTTTCCAGTTATAATGTTCACTGTAGACCGTTTTGACCCGGTGAAAGGCTGAATAAAAATGTAGCTAAATAAATAAATAAATAGGACTCTTTAGGAAGCTGTAAAGAGGGTTTTGCCCTGGGCTAACTTCTATTTAGTTGGTTATGAAACTATAAGCCACGCTTGGTTTATTTTCCTATGTATAAATTTATGTGTTGTCCTTCACGTTTGATTACACTTGGATCCCCATTATTTGTGGGCTAACATTTATGGATGCCACTAAATAACTTTGTTATTATAAGTCTAATTTTCTTTGTACAGTTATTTCTGTGAGGTCTCCATATGTATTTTTTATGATCTGTTCTTGTAAATGTTTGTAAATTCAGCATAAATAAAACATTTTAAAATGATCTGTAATAGAGTAGCTGCTTTGTGATGAACAGGAAAATGAAATCTGGCTTGGAAAAACTGGAAGAATATTGGAGAATTTGGATGCTGTATAGCAATGCAAAAAAGGAGCACATTTATGCTTTTGCCATTTGGGTACATAAACCATTATTCACTCATAAAGAAGGAAAAGGAATGACACCTGCCAAGCCAGAAAGGGAAGGAAGAATAATCTCTGCTGAACTGAGGGATTAAAGTCATTATGATAAAATAATTACGTTTAGCAAATATGAAGGAAAACCCCAAATTAGAAAAAGCAATTAATACTGGACTAAGTAGTCAATGGAACGAGTCTTTGCCTAAAGTTCACTGTTAGCATGGGTGCTTCATTTTATAAGCATAATTTTATGAAGTCCCTCATAGTTAATGCATCTTTTTCTTTGTGTATTTCAAGCCTATATTATAAAGTACATGAGCACATATAAAATAGGGGCATAAGTATTTGAAAATGTGTGTTAAAGCTAGACATGATCACTTATACTAGTCCTATGGCTGATATAAATGCCTGTGCCTAGATTTCTCAAGAACACGCATATAGTATTTTATAATTTCTGTATATACTTGAATGTTCTGCCACATTTCACCCATGTGCATGTCGTCGGTCTTATGTGCATACTTACAGAACAGTGACTGGCTAAAGTATGCACATGCAGTAAAGACCCATGTACACATGTGAATCACTAAAAATCCCTGATTTGCCTGCATAGATGGTGTGTTAACTTTCCACGGCTCTTTATAAAATTACCTCATATACAGTATATATTCAGTGGTCTATTCATTTAACTAGTGCCACTGGACAAATATACAGTCAGCAGCCACAGAGAATATGATTCTCTAGGTGAACCATTGGCCATGACTCCTCAACCTGCCTTATGGATAGTCCAGCATCTCCTCTTCTGAACCCACCCAGGACTCCAGTATCTCTCTGTATCCTTCACTTTACACCCCCCCCCAGGTATTCTTTATCTAATAAATCTCCCCTTCCTTCCCCCCCCCCCCATGCATCAAGTATTCATCTCTCTCTCTTTCTCCCAGGTCTCCAGTATTCAAAATCTCACTTTCTCCCTCCCTTACCCCCTTCCCCAGGTACCCAGTATCGCTTTCCTTCTCTTGTCACCCTCAAAGTATCCAACATATCATCCCTTTTTCCTTTCGCTCCCCCCAGGGGATCCAGCTATCACCTCTGCTGCCGCCCCTACCACCCTACCTATGTGAAAATGCAAACAATTGAGCTTTGGGGGGCAGCACAGCAGTGAGGCATGCCCATTTAAAGTCACTGTCACTGACAAGCCTTCAAGAATCTGAGTGCATGTACCTACACGCTCAAGGATTGCCATGTCTTGGCCAGTCCGATGTTGTGGTAGGATATGGAAGGCCTTGAGCACTTGTATGCGCAGGCACAGATGCTGAAAAGTACGCTGCTGAGAGTGGTTTTAAAGGGTTCTGCCATGCTGTGCTGCCGCTATGTCAAAGCTTGTTTTTTTTGCATTTCTGTGGTGGTGGGGATTGGCTACAGCAGTAGTAGAGGGAAGGAAAGAGGAGGGAGATGCTTCCATGCCACCCCCTGAAGCCTCCACCCTAGGTGGACACCTAATCTGCCTTGTAGCAGGGCAGATACTGCATGCTATTTAGCAGACCTAGGATTACGGAGGCAATATAAAGAATGCTTGTATGCTTACACCAGTATATGCACATAAAAGACCTCTTATAAAATTCTGCCATGTAAAAAAAGTATAATATCAAAAAAACCACAAAGGAGGAAATATCAAAACAGTCAATGAAACTCCTTTAACAATTCACCAGATTTCTGGTGAAATGTTAGAGTTTCATAGACTGTTTAGATGTAAAAAAAAGTAGACACAGTGCAATTAGGTGCATACTTGTACGTGTCTTTATAGTAGGCATGTTTAGGGCAGGATTTTGGACAGAGAGGATTCACAAGACTTTGGCTGGGAGAAAACAAATGCTGGGTTTGGAGAAGAGGCAGCACAGCAAGACATCCACGGCTTTGTTAAACTTACTGCGCTGGTCCCCCATGTGGTCCCCCCCAGCTGGCACCCACTGCCCCACCCTCAGTATGCCACTGTACATGTTACATCAGGGAAATAATTTGACTGATTAACCAACTCTTGCAGATGGCTGAGAACATGGAGGGGAATTTTAGAAGATCCGTCCACGTATAATCTGGGATGTCTAAGCCAAAATGTCTGAAAAAAATGCAGGCACATCCAAGAGGAGCATCTACTGTACTTAGGCATCCCTAGAACTGTATTTTAGATCCCAGATATCTAGGATAGCATAATGGTTAGAGTACAGGGCAGCCAAGGTTCAAATCCTGCTGGTGCTATAGTTGAAATTGTGCTGAGTAGTGGGGATTATAGAGTGCTTTCTTCTCTATACTCTCTGTATGTTTTTCAGCTAAAAAGAGAACTTTTCAGATGCTTGGTTGTCGCTCTGCATGCCTCGGAGCAGATCTAAAGTTAGACATGACGCCAGATGTCCATGACATTTCTGTGATCAGGCTGGGGACATCCTGGTCCTTGGGAATACCCTAAGCAGGTCTCTAGGATCCTGGAAATGCTGCAGCCATGCCTCCTCCACACACCCCGTTCAGATTCAGAAGTCCTCACGCTGAGGACATCTTCAGAGCTGGCTTCTAAAATGGTTCTGGAGACAGCCTCTGTGGTTTGGATTCCTCTATGCCTGTTTTGGGATATCCAAAGCATGAATAGAGCTTCTAAAATTACCACCATGGTGTTTAAATGGCTGCTGACAAAATTTATTAGCTGGATGCCATGCCCAACTAAAAGCATAGCATGATAAGAAAAAAAGTTAGAAGCTGGATAAGACAGGGATAGACTGTAGGAATAATGGGAGTGGACCAGCAGCAGGGGCAGCTGGGCTGTTTTGTACAGTCAGGTGATATGACAAGTTCAAAGTGATGCATGTGAGGAAAAATCATCCCAACTGCAGGTATAAAAAATTGGGTTCAGAGTTAGGAGTCACCACCCAATAAAAACAATCTTGGAATTCTTGTAGATGATAAATTGATATTTTCAGCCCACTATGTTGTGGGCTGAACACAGAAGCAAACAAAATATTAAGGGTTATCTGAAAAAGAGATGAAGAACAAAACTAAGACTATCATTATACCTCAATAGAACCCTGGTTTCCCCATTTCAAAAAGGATATAATGAAACTAGAAAAGGTTCAGAGAAGAGAAAGGGAATGGGACATATCTGAAGAGAGGCTAAAAGTGGATTGGGGCTTATCCTTTATGAAGACAGTCTAAAAGAGTTGGGGCTTCTCAGCTTAGAAAAAGATGACTGAGGCAGGATATGATAAGTGGGATGGAACAGATAAAAAGGGGTTTAGCCTGTCAAACAACCCAAAGGGGGTCTTTTACTAAAGGGTGCTAGCTAGCAGCACGTGTTGTGGTGTGCGTGAAGGTGTGCTGAAACACACATTGCCAGCAAGCAAGAGGCCATGACAGTTAGTGCTAACAACCACGCGGATTCCTAACTTTAAACTTTGGTGCTGCAGGGCTGATTGCTTCTGCTCTTCCAATGCTCAATGTCGAATTCCTGCTGCAAACAGGAAGTAGGCATCATGCATTGGAGAGGGGTGGAAGCAAACAGCCCCGCAATGCTGAAGTTTAAAGGTATGTGCCATAGGGATGTTTGTGCCGATTGCTGCTGCTGCACGTCCCAGAGAGGGGCAGCAGAGCTGGCAATGGGCACCAGAGGTGAAGGGGAGGGGGCACAAGGGATGAGGTTTGCTTAGGGCTCGTCATCTCCTTGCGCCGGTCCTGGGTGGAATTAAATGCAGCTGTGCTAATGTGGTACCTGTTAGGGGCTAAGTGCTCTGTGCTAACATCTGGGGAAATGTATAGGTATATGTATAGGTAGTTAAAACTGTTCCTTTTGGTCACCCTTTAATCCCCAATGTTCATTTCCCCCTCCAAATTGAAATGAGGTGAAGAGAAAGAGTCCTCGGTAGTTAATTTTTGAGCAGTCATATGTTTTGGTTTGCAAAAAGACTCAGATGCACGTATAAGTGCCGACAGTTCCATATGCACATTGTGAAATGTTGGGACTTATACATGGAAGTTGTTGGATTTCCTTTATCAATTTTTCCCATATGTATAGTTGTGAAATGGCTCCTCCCACTACACATGGATATAAATCCCTCTGAGTTCCTGCAGTTCCTTCTGTATATTTTAGAAATGGCTCCATCTTAGCAGAGCTGTTTATAAAAAAAAAAAAAAAGTGGAATTGAGTATGCCCCAACCTTGATGTTTCCATTCCAGTGTCCACGTAGTAACTAAAATGTGCTTTCACGTGTGTCAATATTGCTTTCTAAGAAAAATTGGGAACTACAGTAGTATAGGGGGTGAAGTACTTTTGCCCTCTAAAGAAGAGCGGGACCCAGGCGTGGTTGTCTCTGATGATCTTAAAGTAGCTAAACAGGTAGAAACGGCAACGGCAAAAGCTATAAGGATGAATGGGTGCATACGTAGAGGAATGGCCAGCAGAAAAAAGGAGGTGATAATGCCTCTATATAAGTCTTTGGTGCAATCTCATGTGGAGTATTGTGTGCAATTCTGGAGACCGCACCTTCAAAAGGATGTGAACAGGATGGAGTCAGTACAGAGGGTGGCTACTAAAATGGTTAGTGGTCTTAATTATAAAGCATATGAGGACAGACTTAAGGATCTTAATATGTACACCTTAGAGGAAAGGCGGGATAGAGATGATATGATTGAGATGTTTAAATACCTCCGTGGCATAAATGTACAGGGGGAGAGCCTCTGTCAATTGAAAGCAAGTTCTGCTACGAGGGGACATGGGATGAGGGTAAAGGGGGATAGATTCAGGAGTGATATGTGGAAATATTTCTTTACGGAAAGAGTAGTGGATTCATGGAATAGTCTCCCAGTGGAGGTGGTAGAGATGAGGACAGTATCTGAATTCAAAAAAGCATGGGACAAACACAGAGGATCTCTAAAGGAAAAAAGGGGACTGTTGTAGTTGTTGATATGGAAGGACAGACTAGATAGACCATGTGGTCTTTTTCTGTCATCATATTTCTATATTTCTATGTTTCTTTATTCAAAACTAGAGTTATGCCTGTCTATAACTACAGAAAATATGTTTGGGCCTGAAGCCTTCAGCAACAGAATCAAATAAACATGTATCTTTGGTCTTTTAGATCCTCTTCGTGGTCAGGCTGGAGGGTATTAATGGACAATCTTTGGTGGCTTTTCCTGTTTGCACCAATTATATTTTTTTAGGCCCCATAAGAAAGAAAATATCTGTTAAACATCTACTTAACAATATTTATTATTTGGATTGTTTCATTGCCCCCCTCCCCAAAAAAAAAACAAACAAACATGGGGCCTGATATTCAAAGGCATTTACATGGTTTACAGACCCGCAAACTGTGTAAATGTCCCAACGTGGGATATTCAGCAGCACTAACATGGTTAATGTGGCTGAATTCCCTAGGTACCGCTGTTATATGCCCCAATGTTATGCAACTAGCATCGACACTACTAGTACTACTACTACTACCAAGCATTTGTATCGTGCTACAAGACGTACACTGTGCTGCACAGACATGTAAGAGACAGTCCCTGCTCATCAGAGCTTACAATATACTCAAGACAGACAACACAGAAGGTGTAGACAAGAATACATCTAGGGAGAATGGTAAAGAAACAAGGAGATCAGGTGAGTCAAGATCCAAAAGCAGTAGCGAAGAGGTGAGTTTTCAGCCTGGATTTGAAAAGGGTCAGAGAAAGCACCTGGCGTATAGTCACAGGTAGTTTGTTCCAGGTGTAAGGTGCAGTAAGGTGAAAGGAGCAAAGTCTGAAGTTACAGTAGCAATAGGACACAGATAGAAGGACACAGATAGAAGCAATTTGCTAGAAGAGCGGAGTTCCCGAAGGAGGGGTGTAGGGAGAGATAAGAGAAGAAAGGTAGTGAGGAGTTGCAGAGTGAATGCACTTATAGGTCAGCAGGAGAAGTTTGAAATGGATGCGGAAACGGGTAGGGAGCCAGTGAAGTGACTTGAGAAGAGGGGTAATATGAGCATAATGAGGATGGCAAAAGATTAGCTGTGTAGCAGAGTGTTGAACAGATAGAAGGGGAGAGAGATGATTCAAAGGGAGACCAGCAAGGAGTAGGTTACAGTAGTCAAGACGAGAGGTGATTAAGGAGTGGATAAGTGTCTTAGTAATGTGTTCAGAAAGGAAGTGGCGGATTTTGTTGATGTTATAGAGAAAGCAACAGCAGGTCTTAGCTATCAGATAGGTGTGTGTAGAGAAGGAGAGCGAGGAGTCAAAGACAACCCTAAAGTAATGAGCCGAGGAAACAGGGAGGAGTAGAGAGTTATCCACAGAGACTGAGAAATGAGGGAGAGGAGCTTTTAGAGGGAAAAATAAGAAGCTCAGTTTTGGCCATGTTCAATTTCAAGCAGCAGTGAGACATCCAAACAACAATGTCAGAAAGGCAGGCAGAGATCCGGGTCTGGATTTCCGGAGAGATTTCAGGCATAGAGAGGTAGATCTGGAAGTCATCGGCATAAAGATGCTACTGAAAGCCATGGGAAGAGATGAGCGCACCAAGGGTCTGGGTATAGAGAGAGAAAAGGAGTGGACCCAAGACATATCCTTGGGGTACACCAACCGAGGGCAGGATAGCAGCAGAGGAGGAGCCACCAGAACAAATACTGAAAGAGTGATGGGAGAGATAAGAGGAGAACCAGGATTGTGCAGAGCCATTAAAACCAAGCGAGGACAGGGAATCAAGGAGAAGGTTATGGTCAACAGTGTCAAAAGTAGCAGAGAGCTCAAGAAGGATGAAGACAGAGCAAAGGCCCTTGGATTTTGCCAGAAACAAGTCACTGGAGACCTTGGCAAGAGCCGTTTCAGTAGAGTGTAAAGGACGAAAGCCATATTGTATCAGGGCATTCTGGGGATGGTACCTGGGGATAACTAGTCAGCGGCAATATTCCTTGGTGGAAAAAGTTAAGTGAAGCAAAAGTTGTCCTAACTTTGCCACCAATGCTAATCGGTCAGTAGCTGACTATTGCCATTGCTCGGTTATCTTCCGGCTTCCGTGGCTGACTCAGCTATTCAATACCAGAGGCCTGATATGGCCAGGGCATTGAATATCCAGGTTAACTATTTAACGGCAATGGCTAGGCACTGTAATCATGCTAGCTGCTGCTGCTGAATATCAGACTAAAGCTTTTCTTTCTTTAGTAATCGTTAATAGATAAGACTGTCTTGACTCATTCCATCTTCTCAGTTGCACTGGACTACAAGACGATACAGATCTTACTCTAGCCATATCTGCCCTTGGACTTTATCATCATTTTTTTTATTTGTCTCATAAATGTTTGATAGGGGTGTTCATTCATGAGCACATATATGGTTCATTTGGGTGCCTAAAAATGTAAGGTGCATGCAAATTGCTTGCACATGAATATAGCTGCTGATCAGTGCACATACAGTAAATTGATTTACACACTTTAAAATGTTCTAGCACATATACAATGTATGAGCACAGAATGAACAGGTGAAAAGAACATGATAAAAATTCCCCAAATTAGGGAAAAATTAATTTAAAATGAGCATGAACCAAACTTTTTTTTTAGCTGTGGACAGGGGCATTCTGAGGCGCTAATAGAGGGGTGGACGTCCTGTTGGGACATCCATTCCTGCTATTCAGGCTCTTCTCCGACCCCGACTAACTTCCTCACACGTTGTACAGGAAAGTTAGATGGGGGCGGAAAAGGGGCAGAATGGGGGCAGCAGCCCCGGACGTACAGGGCCGATTCCAAAGTTGGCCCTGTACATCCGGGGCCGGCTACCTGTACGGGGAACTTATTCCATCTCTGAGGTGGAATAAGTTCCCCTAGTTGGCGGGTGCTGGTGCATCCGGCCATCAGAGGAAGGGGTAGACGGGATTCCCCATGGCCCAACCTTGATCTTGGGAGGCCAGATTGGGGGTTGGGCTGAAGGGAATGAACAGTTTGGTCCAGCAGCCAGGGACTGTGACTTTTGAATGGAGCCGCAGTGCCATGGCAACCGGACGCCATGGCACCATTCAAAAGCCCCAACTGAGTTATCCAGGCAAGGCCTGCACTTCCAGGCCAATCTGAATCAGGGTGCAAGCATGCACCTACAAGCCTGGATGCAATTCTGATCCCATAGGGTTAGACATGTCTTGCAGAGTCAGAATGTGCAGCCAAAGACATCAAACTGTTCAGAAAAGAACTAAAAATCTTGCTATTCACCCAATATTTTGGAGATCATACAGAAGACGCTGGCTCGCAGCGACTGTAAACAATATTGCCTTCTGTAATTGTACATAGTTTTGTAAATTGATTTCCTTAAGTGTCAATCCTATCTTGTACATAGTTACAACTGTTACAACCTAATCATGTTACATTGTGTTCTATGTAGAAATGTTGTTCCTTTGTACACTGCCCCTGATCTTGGGAAGGAGCGGTATAAAAATAACAATAAATAAATAAAATGTTTATGTAATTTCTTGATATACTGCCCAGGCTGAAGGGCATCAGAGTGGTTTACAAACACTATGAGCCACTGTTCCCTCTAAGCTGTGCGTGTGTGCACGCGCACACATCTCGACGAGCGAGCGCACATACTTTACAACAGAGCGCACAAAAATTACGGTTCCGATTCTGATAGAAAACAACACAGACGTCTTAAAATTTAAAAGTTGTTGTGTATTTATGGTTTTCACAAGTTCTACAATATTTTCTAGTGCAATCAATGTGGTATACATACTGTATTCTGACGTGTAGTCAAATTTTAAAGTATTTAACTCTGAGTGTCGTTACGTGGCGCACAAAAATTTAACCTTCCTTCAAAAGCTGCACAGCTAATATTTTATGCGCACACAGCCTACAGAAAATTAGAGGGAACATTGCTACGAGCAGGTACTAGATACATTCCCTCATCCCCAAAGGGCTCACAATCTATGTATACCTGAGACAACCGAGAGTTAAGTGGCTTGCCCAAGGCCACATGGAGTGCCTATAGGACTAGAAACCCCAGTCCCTCTAACCTGAGATTGCTGTCCCCAGGTGGGACTTAAACCCCTGGCCCCTCCAGCCTGAGGTACCTTGTCCTAAGCACTAGGCCAATCCTCCCTCCTAACACTGTGTGTCCACCTCTGGCCAGGAGCACAGAGGGCCAGGACATCCAGGACTGAATTGGGCCCCTAATGTTTAAATGCTTTCAACATGAAGAGTCTATAGAGGACATGTCTTCCATGCAATTGGAGATATTTTTACATGCTGAACAAATACATTTTTTTGCAACAGATCTTGCTTGACAAAATACAATATTTGACTGCTTTTGGAATTTTTGAAGTAGCTAAACGCAAATTCACTTTTAATCTATTGATATTCAGAAAAGATTTTATGAGAGTGCATAATTAATCAAAGATTTTTCTCTAGCAGGATCAGAGAGCAAGCCTTTCATAAACCTGTCCTATTCTTTTATATTTGTATCTAGAATCATTTTTACAGACTAGAAACATTAAAGAAGTGTTCTTCTACTGCATGCAAACTCCAAGTACAGATGTTTATTTTTAACAGAAATGTCATGTTAAGGAGAATCTGCAGCTGTATTATCCTTGCAACAACCCAGACCATACTTTTTAAAATTAATAGTTCCAACCAAGTTAACAACTACTGTAATTATACTCAGACCAGCAAGGAAGCTAGGAAGACATTTGTTTTCAATCAAAGTTAAAATGAACTCAGCTGTGTAAGAATTAAATCGTAATTGCATTCTTCACACGTTGCTAAAAGACATTGGAATGCCTTTCACATAAATATTGTTTTTAACTAGTTCTTTGCTGCTACTTTACATGTCAAGAGCACCAAAGCAATTAAAAGACATTGACCATTCACACCTTTTGCTGGGAATTTAGGTTTGAATTTCAGGTTCATGCAAAAGTTAATGAGCTGAGTTGTTATCCCACAATAATGTTAAAAGATTTGCAGAACTCTTGACAGTCACATTCTGGTTAACCTTGATCCCTAGCACCTCCCTGTTGCCTTACTAATAACCCCTCCAGCTTGCTTTTCAAAAGGGTATTAACTTTGGAGTTGAAATGTCATGGGTAGAGCTTTATTTCAATCCTATGGAAAATTAGCATATCCAAAAAAATAAGTTAACATTAACATGAAATAAATCAGGAAAGATAGGGGGCTTTGTACTAAAGGACACTAAAGAGTTAACATGTGTTTTCTTGTGTGGTAACTATGCATGAGAGCGCAGAGTTACCAAGGGGGCATGACAGATACAGTATCGCATGCTGATTCACATGCAGGATGGGATAGGGGTGCAGGAGTTAAATGCACCCTAAATAACAATGCCGTGCATTAGTGTACTTTTCCACGTATTAACTTTTGGGAACATGCTAGTCATGCTTGCAGAGTTGCCGTGGAGGCTTTGTACTTAACATCTTAGTTTATGAACTAAACGTGTGTTAGGGGCAAAACCCTTACACGATTTAGTAAAAGGACTCCTTAGTCTGGCCCTAACAAACACTGAGCGTGTTTTTGGTTTGCTTTATTCCTAGTAAGCACATTTTTAAATCTATATCCTAGAATAGGGGTCTCCACACTGTCCTGGAGGGCCGCATTCCTGCCAGGTTTTCAGATATCCCTAATGGATATGCATGAGATATATTTGCATGCACTGCCCCCACTGCATTTGAATGCATCTCATGCATATTCATTAGGGATATCCTGAAAACTAGACTGGTTTGCAGCCCTGCAGGACTGGATTTGGAGACCCCTGTCCTAGAACAAAGCGATTAAGAGAATATAAATTCTGTCCTGCCCTGCTGGACTGTGTCAGATCCCTGTGCAGTCATGCTTGTTCAAATAATAATCATAAACCTGCCTCACTGAACCTTATTATTATTATTATTATTAACAAGAGCTTTCCTCTCACTGCTATGTCACTACTACTTGGAGAACATGATCTTCAACAGCTATTCTGAGATGACAGAGTTGGATGATTCTGTTTGTCATTTGTGTGTGACTGTACGTAAATAAGATGGTAAATTTAATGTCCCAAGATGTATAACTTAATCGACTTTTGAGAAACAGTGTTAAATGTGTCATTCTTGATTTTCAGTAGGTAAATCATAACATACTACAGAAACCTGAGATATCTTCTACTAGCAATTCTTGTTGATCTGCAAGATTTCCAATAACTTACACAAAATTACTGACTTCCTTATTAATCGTCTTAGTGGTTCTGTCAGTATTTGGGTAAGTGTGTTTTGAACTCAAAGTTCTCTTAGGAATGAATGTGGGCCAACTGATTTATGAATTGGGAAATGCTACCCTAAGTTGTTTTATATTTTGCTGTATCCTGATCATAGTTTCTTCATCTGGCATGTTTTATAGCAAGATTTAAAGTAACAAGGATCTTTCTTGGGCCACCATCAGAATCAATTGGTTCTCTCTCACTTCTCTGTGACACAATCAGTGAATATGAATGTTCTTGGGTATAATGTCCATAGGAGCCCAAAATAAAATTGAGTATCCACAGATCCATACAGTAATTTATTATGATGATAGACCTGCAATGTTTTGTCACCTTAAGGTCCTCAGATACAGACCTCTCTCCTGGTCCATGCACATCAGCCTCTCACCAACTATCACATACATCTCCTTTGGTTTTCTGCACCCCATTGGCATTTTTCTGAATTTCTTAATATTGAAGTTTAACTGCCAAGCATTAACCAATGCTTCTAAATTATGTTGATCATTTTTTATGTAGTCTACTCTCTCTTGGTTGTCCACTATATTGCCAATTATAGTACGATCTACAAAAAAAAAGAAACATTTTCCTTATAATCCTTCAGCAATAACATTCTCAAATATTAAACAGACTCAGTCTCAGAGTTAATTCCAGAGGCACTGTATTTATATGTCTTTCTTTCAAGTGAATTCTAGTGACCATCACCATCTGTCAATCAACCAATTACTAATTCAGTCTATCTTTATCTTTATTGTCATTTGATATAGCATCCTAGGCAGCAAGGCATCAGAGTGGTTTACAAAGATCTAAATTAAAACTAAGAAAAGGAAAAGAATACCAGTCATATATAGGACAGGACAGAAAAGAAAGTGAAAGGAGAAGAGAGCAATGGGCTATCCCCTTGGACTCCAAACAAGCACCTCAGTTTGTTAATGAGATTCCTATGAGAAAGTATAAACGTCTTTGCTGAAATCTAATAGGTCACATCCTGCAGGTGCCCTCAGTCTTTTTCTGTGGTCATTTATTCAAAGAAAACAATCAGATTAATTTTGCACAATATGCCTTTGGATCTTGCAACTTATTGGATTGTAGAAAGTTCACTATCATTTCCTTCATAAGCATCTCTATTTTTCATTGCCAAACAGGACTGAGTGAGGCAATGCCAGGATGGAACTCTCCCAGAGCTCAGAACCAAGGGGTATGTTTACTAAACTGTGATAAGTGATGTATTTGTGCAATAAAGTAACATTATCACACGATAATGTTATTTATCGCTCGATAACGTCCATGGCAGCGTTAAGGCACACAGAGGGTGGAGAGAGGGCAGAGAGAAGGGGTAAATGGGCGGAGAGTGGGCAGGGAGAGGCTCCTGCTGCACTAACGCTGTGGAATAAAGGGCCAAAAATTACCGTGAGTGAAAACCTTGCGTTAGAGGCACAATGGCAGGAGAAAGAAACAATTTCAGTCAGCAATGTACAGCAAAGGCAGGGAGACCAAGAAAAGTGATAGTAGTGCTACATGTGCAGCAACAGCATAGTGCCCAAGTATGAAAGGGCACCATGGTGATGCTGCAAATGGGGTACAGGGGGCTGCAGGCGGGACATGCAGTGGGGCAGCTGGGGCAGAGGGTGGACTAGGCAGATGCCTAGGTTGCACATAGGAACGCAGAAACAGAAAATAAGCAAGACAGCAACTGACCAACATAAAACATGCCCATGAGTGTGTGTGCCACAGTGTCCCATCCAGGGTACAGTACCAAGCAGGTATCCCAAAGGGCAGATAACATTGGCAGGTGGTGCTGGGGGGAAGTGTGGATGTCTATGTAGGCACCCCTACCCCAGACCCCACCCCATAGGCAGCCACCTACTGGCACACTGGATGGCCTGGGACTGCGCACCACTAGCACCAACGGCATAAGGGCATGTCAGCATGGTGGGGGAGGGCTGCTGGTGGTGGAGTGGGCAGTGACATCTGCCAACAGCAGACCAAGGCAAAGTCCTGTTTAGGTGGGTGGCATGCAGTGCAACAGACAAGGGCTGTCTGAAGAACAGTCATGATATCCCCAGGGAATGACATGTCTCTGTGGCAACAGTTTGGTGCAGTACACACAGTCAAGGTCTTCAGGGGCAGAAGGTCACAGGTTCAAGTCCTAGCTATGGCTCCTGCAGACCATTGGCCTATATTTTACCTTACAGAGCACATATACCTTAAACATGTGCACTTCCTAGAGCAGAGGTTCCCAACTGCAGTCCTGGAGGGCCAAACACATTCAGGTTTTCATGCTGTCCCTAATAAATATGCATCAGATGCATTTGTATGCAGTGCCCCCATTGTATGCAAATGTATCTCATGCATATTCATTAGGGACAGCCTGAAAACCTGAATGGTGTTTGGCCCCAGGGGACCGGAGTTGGGAACCTCTGCCCTAGAGCATCGGCCAACAGGGGCACAAACACCCACACCCACAGTCTACACTATCCAAAGCCTCATGGAGAGTCAGGCTGTTGGGCCCTGCGCGGAGCAGCAGCTACCACGACTAACACCTGCATACCTTAGCAATGCTGTCATAAACATGGATACACGCTCCATATATATCAAAAGGTTGCTATGATTAATTTCAGATAGAAAATCCTAAATTAAGCACAATTTGTTAACAGAGATTCATCATAGCAGCCTTTCTGATATATATGGAGTGTGTTTCCTCTTTTCTGTTCTCTGACAGTGTTTGCCACCTCGGAGAGTGACCCTAACAGTATTGAGCACCTTAGCAATGCCTGCACTATGCCTAGGACTGGTGTGGCAGCCAGGGCTGCCCACCACCTCTATCTTTGCACAGTGCTGAAATAGGCTTGGGAGTGTGTTTATGTCTATCCAGTGTTTTGTGGCTGCCTACACCTTACAGAGCTCACAATGCTTGCACAGTTCCCAGTGTTAGCCTGCCAATGTGCATAATGAGGAGCAAGGTATTGTGGTTATGGGCCATACAGGGCAGTCTGGGCAGGATGCATCTGCACAGGGCATAGGGCAATGGTTGGGATATTGTAGTGGCCAACCACCACCTGCATGGACAGGGTGGCCACAGCATGTCATGCTGGGAGGTCACTCTCACTCTGACTGAGCAGTGACCATGACATGTCTAGATTCCCACATAGTGCTATACAGTGTTTCCCCCCAGTGATATTTGTGAGTTCCCTTTTCTGGGGCCCAATCTCTGACATGCCTGCTTGGTGTTTGTGTTTACATCCCACATTTTGGTACACATAGTTTCTCTGGGGACATGTTCTGGCTAACAGCCTGTCTGCAGTTAGCATGTGTATGGCTGGAACACCTTGCAGGGTGCAGACTGACTGTGCTCTCTACTGGTGAATGTCAGATTGTGGTCGGGGGCAGCTGAGCTTTGCCAGGCCTACTGCCTGTCTGCCAGTGCCCTATGTGATAAGCACAGTTCTGCATCACCTGCCATGGACGGTGTCCACTCACCAACTAAACTGGGGTTGCTGGTCCCACAGCCCTTCATCATGTCCCTCTACTGTCTACATTGCAAAGATGTAGAGTGTGGGTCTGTTGGGGCAGATCCTGTCCACCACCTTGACCTAGAGAGTATGATACGTGGTGCAACATCGTCCACATGTGAGTCCAGACACACCCTTGCTCTTACAACACATGACCATGGCAACCACACTGGCTATGCACTATTCCAGGTGTATCATAGGCTACAAGGGCTAAATGTGACTGGGGAATGCAAATGGACACATTATTATCCCAGGTGTGTCTACAAGGAATACCTACCACACACTGGCACTGATGGGGATCTGCAGCAAAGGCTATCTCAGCCAACCCAGGTACTGCGGACCTGGTGCTGGGTGACCCACCTCACCCTCAGGGTGAGCACAGGACCTGCACAATGTCACGCTGTAGCTACTCTGTGCCAGTAACACACACGGTCAGTTCCCCCTACCAGGCTGAGGTGCTGTGGAGACGCATACTCCATCCTGTGATCAGATGTAGACTGCTGTTCCACATGTGCAGTGCATCATGGGTACTGGTGGGTTTACCCTATCCCAGTAACCACAGCAATCAGTTTGTGCGGTGACCTGCAGTCTTTCTGTAGCCAGCCATCACTGTGATAAAAGATTTAGAGGTGTAACCCAATGGTTAATACAATGACTGCAGAGGCAGAAATCATAGTGCCTTATAAGGTGCCTTGTAAGGTGCCTCATAAGGCACCCTATAGGGCTCCTTAGACTAAGTGCCGTATTAGGCACCCCTGGACAAGGCACCTTAGAAGGCACTATGGGCTATAGAACCGTAGGTTAAGGTGGCCTAACAAGGTTACGGTGCCCTAGGTTAGTGTGCCCTAAGGGCTGCAAGGTGCCTCAGGATGACATGCATGACCTGTGAGGAACAGAGACAGATGTAGCCCTAACACTAGATAGAGCACTCAGGAAAGGCAATGAACAGGTGAGTGAAAGAGGGAGAGCTGGGAGCCGCTGGACCTGCCATATCTGCGGGCATCCCATGTGGCTGCCAGTACCGATGACAAACATGGTGGGGGCAACTGTACTACAGCACAGGGTGTTGGCAATGTAAAGTATTGGAAAGACAGTTGGTGGCAGACGATGGGAATATGTGTCCCCCAGTGGAGGCAGAGTTGGCAGGATAGTTACAATGATGGGTGGACAGAGGAGTGGTGGTGCAATGCAGATCAGGCACAGGTGAGGCAAGCATGAAGAGGCGCAATGCAGGAAAGGGTAGCAGTGCAGGACATGAGGTGGCAGCCTGCACAAGCAGACAGGACTCTACACAGCTGACAGACGCAGATAGACAGACTGAAGGAATGTTGGCAATTGTTGCGAGGGCATTATGGGCTGGCAGCACAGATCTGCAAAAAAATGACTGTTACAGGCATGCACACTATTTGAGTAGGGCAGGCATGAAAGGAGGGAACAATGAGGACTTGAACCCATGAAAATTGCCGAGAAAGGCATTGTATTAACCAGTAGGCTATACCTCCAGAGTGTATGTCACAGCAATGGCTGGGTACAGAAGGACTGCAGGTCACCACACAAACTGTCTGCTCTGAGTGCCAGGTTAGGGTAACCCCACCAGTACCCATGATGCAATGCACATGCTGAATAGCTGTCTACAGCTGATCACCAAATGGGGTCTGCACCTCTCCGGTACCTCAGCTTGGAAAGATGAACTGACAGTGCGTGATACTGGCACAGAATAGCTACAGACCATGCCATTGTGCAGGTTCTGTGTTCACCCTGATGGATAGGATGGGTGCCCAGCACTAGGTCCGCAGTACATGTGGTTTTAGAGATAGGTCCTGCTGTACATCCCCATCACTACCAGTGTGTGACAGGTGTTCATTGCAGTGCTGCTGACAGTAGTTTGGTGTCCATCTGTATCCTGCAATCACATGTGATACTCTGGGACCAGACACCACCCAGATTAGTGTGCACCCTGTGTTAGGGTCTGGCTGACATGGACACCTGTTATCAGGGCAGAGGGGTTTCTAAACTTGCATGAGGTTTGTGTAGCAGTGCCTTTATAGGTCACAGTGGTATACACTACATACTGCAAAGGGTCCTCATCACCCTTTTTGTAGGTAAGGGACAGGTGCCCCAGCCCTGGTGAAGCAACCTCCATCCTGCTGGTATAAGACAGCCCTCCAGGGTTGGTGGGTCAGAGCCATACCTGTTACTGGGGCAGTGAAGACCAGCAATAATGCTGGGGTTAGGTCTGGTAAACACCAACCGCCACACACCACTGTCTGCCAGTCATCAACAGACAACACCTTACAGGTGTTCCAACCATGCACAGTCTAACTGCAGACAGTCCACTAGCCAGGCCATAGTGCATGCTCACAGAGGAACTATGTGTACCAAGCAGGCATCTCAGTGATTGGGGGTCCCAGCACTGGGAACACAAAAGTATCATTGGAGGCAGATAGTATAGAGCGCTATGTGGGAACCTAGACATGCCATGGTCACTGCTTGGTCAGAGTGAGTGCCCTCCCAGCATGCCATGTTGTGGCCACCCTGTCCATGCAGGCAGTGGTCGGGCACTTCAGTGTCCCAGCCATTGCCCCACACCCTGTGAGATGTATCCTGGCCAATCCGCCCTGTCCGGGCCATACCCACAATATCTTGCTCCTCATTATGCACATATTCAGGCTAACGCTGGTAACAGTGGGACATTTTGGGCCCAGTGAGGGGTGGGCAGCCACAGAACAATGTATAGACATAGACATACACACACACTCCTATTGCAGCATTGTGCAAAGATAGGGGTGGTTGGCAACCCTGCCTGCCACACTGGTTCTGATCACAGTGCCGACATTGCTAAACCGTGCAGGAGGTAGTAGTAGTGCTCTGGTGATAACTGCAGCTCAATGCTGTGGCCAACAGCCTGACTCTCCATGCATCTTTGGATTGTGGAGCCTGTGTGAGTGGGTGGTTTGTACCCCTGTTCACCCCTGCTTTGGGCTTTGCACATGTTGCTGTTGTATCTGCATTGTAGGATAAAATATTGGGGCATGCACTGCAGGAACCACAGCTGGTCTAATAGACAATATTTTGGTGGTGGTGAGAAGCGAGGAGGAATGTGACAAATTCTATCTAACCTTTCTGATGTCTTGGACATCTGCACCTTGCCCACTCACAATCTTAAATGACAGAGGTGTAAGGCAGGGGTCTCCAAATCCAGCCCTGGAGGGCCACATACCAGTCAGGTTGGCAGGATATCTCTAATGCATATATATTTCATGCAGATTCATTAGGGATATCCCAAAAACCTGCAGGGTTGCAGACCTCCAGGACTGGATTTTAGTAGCTCTGCTGTAATCCATTGGATTCCAAAAACCTCACTATTAGCTCTTTTAGCAGTGCTTTCAATAATGGGTATGTCAGCATGGCAGGGGGGGGGAGAGGGTTGGTGGTGGAGAGGGCAGTGGCACCCACCTGCAGCAGACCAAGGCTTTGCCCTGTTCCAGTGCACCATGCACAGTGCAACGTGTTAAGGTCTGTCCAATGGGAAACATGTTGGCTCCAGGGACAGGGATGTTTCTGTGGCAGCACTGTGGTATACTACACACTGTGGGTGTGAGGTGGAGCAGAGGGTCATTGGTTTGGGTCATGGCTGTGGATCCTTTAGTGCATGTCCCAACCTTTTACCCCACATTGTGGATATACCACCAACATGTGCAATCCCCAATGCAGCGGCCAACAGGGGTACAAACAGCCACACAGACAGGCTCCACTATCCTCAGCTGGATGGAGAGTCAGGCTGTTGGCTCCTGCACATGGAGCAGCAGTTATCACCAGAGCATTACTATTAGCTCCAGCACAATGAGCACACCTTAGCAATGCCTGCACTGAGATTGGGACCAGAGTGGCTGCTAGGACTGCCACCCATCCCCAGTGTTACACAATGCTTCTGTATGTGTGTGTGTGTGTGTATTTCTATCCATTTTTTTGTGGCATTCTACACCTCACTAAGCCTCGCACTGCTTACACTGTTTCCAGCATTAGCCTGAAAATGTGCATGATGAGGAGCAATATATTGTGGGTATAGCCCGAACAGGACGGATTGGCCAGGATGAATCTGCATCAGGGGTAGGACAATGGCTGGTATGGCATAGTGCCTGACCACTACCTGCATGGACTGGGTGGCCACAGCATATCATGCTGGGAGGACACTCTCACTCTGACCGAGCAGTGACCATGGCATGGCTATGTATCTCCATAATGCCATATCAGGTCCACATTTAGTGATATGGTGGTGCTTCCTTTCCTGTGGGCCCAATCACTGGTCTGCCTGCTGGGTGACTGTGCTATATATCCCAAGACTGGGTGCACATAGCCCCTATGCATACATGCAATGCATGTTGGCCAGCAGACTGTCTGCAGTTGGTATAGGCATGGTGGGGGGACACCAGTGGAGGGTAGCAAGGGATGTATGGCTATGCTTTGCTGCAGCTGAAGGTTAGACAGAGCCAGTTGAGAAGTGTGGTCTCCCATTAGGGTTTGACAGGGCCTTATTAGCAGGTGTGACCTACTGTTTGCGGTATGTGAGCTTCAGCTGAGTGGTTGAATCCAACTGGTGCACAGCAAACTCTGCCCTGAAGGCTTGGGGCTTCTGGTCCCACAGGCATCCCTTGTGGCTGTGGGCAAGCTCCTTAACCCCTCTACTGCAAGGCCTTCGGAGACTAGGTACATTTATAATGCATCTGACTGAACACCAATGGTATGTAAGCATTGCTACATACAATGTATAAAACCCATGCTGGTCTAGATAACCCTCCTTCCTGGTAGTAGGCAGCCATGGCATCAGAATTGTAACACTGTTCTCTGTGGGTCCCATCCAGCAGAGCACAAGGTGACTAGTATTTCATACTACAGAGAATACATGCCAACAACCGATAGTGATGGAAATCTGCAGCATGGGCAGGTACTGGGGACCCAGTGCTGGGCACACATCCTCCTTCAGGGTGACCACAGACACTTCTCGGTAGCACAGTTTGAAGCTGCTCTGTGCTTGTATCACACACTGTCAGGTCCTCTTACTGGGCTGAGATGATGGTTAAGTGCATTCTCCATTCGGTGATCAGCTGTAGACTGCTGTTCTGCATGTGACTGCATCATGGGTATTGGTGGGGCTAACCTATACTAGCAAACACAGCATACTTTTTTTGTATCCAGACATTGCTGTGCAGCAAGGTATGGAGGTAGAGCCTTCTGATTAGTTCAAAATCTCTGTAGGTAGGGGGCCAGGGGTTTGATTCATACCTGTTCCTTTTGTGACTGTGCTACTCAGATCATTTTCATGTCTGTAACAGTCATGGCTCTGCAGATCTGTGCTGCCGGCCCATGACACCCTCTCCTCAGCTGCCATCCATCCTTCAGCCCATCTATCTGCCTCTATCAGCTGTGTATAGTACTGTCTTCTTCTGCAGGCTGCTACCCCATGTCCTGCATTGGTATCCTTTTCTGCATTGCGGATCTTCATGCTTGCCTCTCCTGTGACTGATCTCCATGGCACTACTACACCTCTGTCTGCCTGTTACTGCAAATATCCTGCCACCTCTGCCTCTGCTGGGGGACACGCATTCCCCATCCTATGCCACCCACTGTCATTGCAGCACTTTACCTTGGCACCACACTGTGCATCAGTACAGCTGCCTCCAACATGTTTGTCCGCTTTAGCGTCTGTGACATAGGGTGCCCACAGATATGGCAGGTCCATCAGCTTTCACCTCTCCTTCTTTCCATCATCTGATCACCTGGAAAAGAGACAGCTGAGGGGAGATATGATAGAAGTCTATAAATTAATGAACGGAGTGGAACGGGTAAACGTAGATCGATTGTTTACATAATCAGAATATAGAAAGACTAGGGGACATGCAATGAAGCTACAGGGTAAACTATTTAAGACTAATAAAAGAAAATATTTTTTCACTCAACGTGTAATCAAACTCTGGAATTTGTTACCGGAGGATGTAGTAAAGGCTGTTAGTGTAGCTGGGTTTAAAAAAGGTTTGGACAAGTTCCTGGAGGAAAGGTCCATAAACCATTATTAAGAAGGGACCCAGGATATCAATGTTTGAACCAATACAAGCATTGTGGAACCTGTGTCCCTTGGGGAAACTGCTAGGTACTGTAATGCAGCAAGGGCTGATGAAAGCCCAGAGGAGAAAAAAGAAGCTGTTTTTCAGAGAAAAAAAGATGTGCACAAGTTGCAATATTCTCAGGAACCAGCTAGAGGGAGCAGGAGGGCATTCAGAGAGACTGAAGGGTCACGCCCAGCTGGTCACGAGGAACTGACAACCAGCTCCCAATCCTCAAAGGCAGGAGTGCTTTATAAGGGGAGAGTGGAAGACTGGAGGGGAGAGAGGTTGAAGTGGAAACCTGATTTCTCTGGAGCTAGAGGATCACCAGGGGTGAGAGGTGACTCACCAGGAGCTGAGGAAGGACCTAAGGAGGGACCTGCTCAAGATAGAGAGAGATTATAAACTATATCTTAAAACCACCCTTCACCCTTATTAAACACTAATATATTACCAACTAAAGAGTGAACCCCTAATAACTGAGCTATTCATTCATTTGTTTTTATTTTTTGTCGGAGGTTTTTGCCATGAGAGATTGCAGGAAAATTGCTCACTCCTGAGGCGTAACTTCCCTTTTAATTACTTAATATGGTAACCAAACCATTGTATAAAACATGTGAAGTAATTGCAAATCTTATATTATGCTACTACACAAATACCCAATGCAGAATTCAAACGAACACAGTACTGCGTTTAGAACCGTTCTTCTCTTTCCGGTCCTGTTTCAACGCTTTACTTTCCGCCCTATATTTTACTTATCCAAGAAGATTTTACTTATCCAAAATGAAGTCAGCTTGTAGAATCTTGTATCTCTTGTATTCCGCAACTTAACAGCCGAACACGGAAGGACATTCCTTATTCTTTCAAGCTGGTATCATCCTCAGAGAGAGAGAGCTGTTTGCCCGAAGAAGCAAAAGCACTGTACTAATTGCAAGCAGAAGCCAAAGGAGAATCAGCTGGAGAAGCTAAGCCACGCTGAGCAGGAAAGCCAGGAGCTGGGCTTATGCAGAAGCAGGCACTTACCAGGAGAATGGGTTCAAAGGCTGCAAGGTAAACCAAACTTTCAAAGAAAAGGATTTCATCAAGCTGCTGACTGTGAGAGGCAAGCAATTGAAGAAAGCCATTTACCTGCTTGTTGCTGCAATACAAGGTATGATAAATATATGCCTATGAAGAAAGCTATAAATGTTAAAGACTATGGTAAAGCTGCTATAAAACCTCTAAGAAGAGAAAACACATTTAATCCTAATACAGCACGTGGCCGATGCCCTAGGCTAGGCCAAGGACATTGGCAAGTACTGCAAGAGATATACGAAACCCCTGGAGGTGTTTCCCAAGAAACTAGAGATACAGAGTCAGACGTATCTGATTATGAGCCAATGCAAGTGGAACTGGCAGGAGAATTATCAGACCAGGAAATGGATTGTACTCTCTGTGTATCTGGTAGCATAGAGTCTTTGCCAGACTTGTGAATTGCTTGAATTGCTAACTGAGCATTCTTTAATTGACTGGGTACTGCTATTCCTGTGAAATTCAACAGTTTTGCTTTAAACCCTGAGTTTTCTTTCTTACCTGAATTAAGGACATTTACTTTGAGTTGTAACCCAACAATTGGAACCACTGTGTAAAGGGAATAAAAGCCTTCTTTTTCCCACCACTCTGCTTTAATGGTTTCTTTAAAGATTGGAGCTAAAAACTACAAGGACCAAGTGCCTTTTGGCCCTTAAAAGACTCTCCTATCTTAATATAAAAAATTTTATCTCCCACCTGCCCTGGCGTCCACTGGCCACCAGGGAGGCGTGCCGACAGTACATATGACCTAGATTGGCCACTGTTGGAAACAGAATACTGGGCTTGATGGACCTTGGTCTGACCCAGTATGGCATATCTTATGTTTGCATGTTCTTATCATTGCTTTTCCTTGGTGCTCTATCCAGTGTTAGGGTTACAGCTGTTTTTATGCCTTACACTTCATGCTTGTCAACTTAAAACACCTTACAGCCCTTAGGGCACCTTAACCTAAGGCACCTTAGGTTAGGGTGCCTTATGTTAAGGCACCTTAATGTCCTTAGGGCACCTTAACCTAAGGTGCCTTATGTTGATGTGCCATAGTAACATAGCAACATAGTAAATGACGGCAGATAAAGACCAGCATGGTCCATCCAGTCTGCCCAGCAAATATATGGCAAGAGTAGGTGCACCTGTCGCTCCGTGCAGGCCACCCCTCCCCATGTCTTTGTTTAGGGGTGGACCCACTACTCCATGTAGGACACCCCTATTTGTTGAGAAGTTAGATGGTTCAGTTTATTTTGTTTTCATCCTGTTGCTATAAAGGGATCCACAGTGCTTGTCCCATGCAGTTTTGAATTCCGTCACCGTGTTTGCCCCACCACTTCCATTGGGAGAGCATTCCAAGCATCCACCACCCTTTCAGTGAAAACATATTTCCTGACATTGCCTTTCAATTTTCCACCTTGCAGCTTCATGTTATGCCCTCTAGTTTTGCAGCTTTCCCGTCTTTGGAAGAGGTTTGTTTGTTCATCATTGCCGTAAGGGCTTTAAGGTGCCTTAACCTAAGGTGCCCTAGGCCAAGGCACCTTAACCTAAGATGCCCTAAGGATGTTAAGGTGCCTTAACCTAAAGCACTTTAACTTAGGGCACCTTAGGTTAAGGTGCCCTAAGACAAAACCTGGAGCTGACTGTGGTACAGATCATCAACTACTAGTATGCAAACTCAAGCTAAAGTTGAAAAAGAGCAAACCACTCATGAATGCAGCAAAATATGACCTTGAGAATATACCACTGGAATTTAAAGACTGCCTGAAAAAATCGATTTGCTGCTTTAGATATAAATGGCAGAGCTCCAGAAGAGTTATGGAATGACATCAAGAAGGTTGTGTTGGAAGAAAGCGAGAAGTCTCTACAAAAGGTGAAAAAGCAAAAATGGCCAAAATGGATGACGGAAGAAACTCTGAAAATTGCCTAGAAATGCAGAGAAGCTAAAGAAAGAGGAGAAAGAAAGACAATAACAGAACTCAACAGAGATTTCCAACGTGCAGCAAGACAGGACAAGGAAAAGTACTACAACGACACATGCAAGGAAATAGAAGCAGAAACTATTAGAGGAAGAACAAGATCAGCTTTCCTAAAGCTTCGAGAGTTAAAGAAAAAGTTCCAACCTCGAATTGGAATGTTACAAGATGCTCAAGGTTCTATGTTGAATGATGCTGAGAAGATCAAGAAAAGGTGGAAGGAATATACAGAGTTTTTATATGATAAAGATCGAGTTTACCAACAGCCGTTTCAACCTGTACCTTATGATCGGGAACCATTGGTGATGAAAGAAGAAGTTAAAGCAACATTGAAAGCCTTATCAAAGAACAAAGCACCAGGCATTGATAGCATTCCCATAGAAGTATTACAGCAGTCTGATGCAGTTGTTACCGTACTTACAAGGCTCTGCCAAGAAATATGGAAGACAACATCATGGCCAACTGACTGGAAAAGATCTGCGTTTATATCAATACTAAAGAAAGGTGATCCAACTGACTGTGGAAATTATCGCACAATCGCTCTGATCCCACATGCCAGCAAGATTCTACTGAAGATTATTCAAAAGAGACTACAACCATACCTGGAACAAGAACTACCTGAAGTGTAAGCAGGGTTCAGGAAAGGGCGAGGAACGAGAGACATCACTGCGGATGTGAGATGGATCCTTGAAAAGACTAAAGACTACCAAAAGGATATCTATTTGTGCTTTATCGACTATAGCAAGGCTTTTGACTGTGTAAACCATGAGAAACTCTGGGCCACATTAAGAAGCATGGGTATATCAGAACACCTGATCGTACTCTTGCATAATCTGTACATTGATCAAGAAGCAGCAGTTCGAACAGAACAAGGAGAAACAGAATGGTTTAAAATAAGCAAAGGTGTAAGACAAGGCTGCATACTTTACCCCTACCTGTTTAATTTATATGCAGAACAAATCATCAGAGAAGCAGGATTGTATGAAGAAAACATAGGTGTGAAGATTGGTGGAAGACTCATCAACAACCTTCGCTATGCTGATGATACCACATTACTGGCTGAAAGTGAAGATGATCTGAAACATTTGCTTCTCACAATCAAAGAACATAGTCTCAAAATGGGCCTGCACCTTAATGTAAAGAAGACAAAGATCATGACAACTGGCATAATCAGCAGGTTCATCGTTGAAGGAGAAGAAATTGAAATTGTGAACAACTTTAACCTACTTGGATCAATAAAGAAGCAACAAGCAGTCAAGAAATCAGACGACGCATTGCTCTTGGCAGAATGGCTATGAAAGACCTAGATAAGATCCTCAAGAGCAGAGATGTCTCTCTCCATACAAAGATTCGACTTGTTCAAGCCATGGTATTTTCAATAACATCATATGGATGTGAAAGCTGGACAGTGAAAAAGATAACCCAGTCTGGGACGTGGACAGCAGTAGGAAGACGTTCTTTATTAGATAAAAAGCCTATGGCCCTATGGCTGGCGGCGAATACTGTGTATACCATGGACTGCCCGAAGAACAAACCAGTCGGTACTAGAGGAGATCAAACCTAAGCTTTCTTTAGAAGCTCAGATGACAAGACTTTGATTTTCATACTTTGGACACATCATGCGAAGAGAGAGATCATTAGAGAAAGACATCATGCTTGGCAAGATAGAAGGTCAGCGCAAAAGAGGAAGGCCAGCAATGAGATGGATCAATACAATAACAGCAGCTATGGGTACCAGTCTGTCAACAATGAGCCGCCTGACTCAAGACCGAACACAATTTAGGATAGCTATCCAGAGGGTCGCCATGAGTCGACTCCGACTCAATGGCACTTAACAACAACAACAACAAGGGCTGTAAGGTGCCTCAACCTGGGGCGCCTTAGGTTAAGGCGCCTTACAGCCCTTAGGGCACCTTAAGGCATTCTGTCAGCCTTAACATGACCTAAGGTACATGCTTGTCACCTTAACATGCGATGTCCCGTTAATGTGCGTTAAACGGCCAAGGCGCCTTGTTAACGTGCATTAAACGACTCATTGCTTCCTTTACACTGGAACGCCCCCTACCCGCCCACTGCCTTATATGGCTTCAGATACCTTAACCCTGCCCTTACCACTGGTAACTTTACCGCGGTTTAGTAAACATCCCCCTAAGGGTCTGATTTTAGAAGGGAGATGCATAAAGATGTGCACCATTTACACACATACTGTAAGTCACTATTGTCAAGGACTTCCTCACATGAATGGGCACTTACACATGTTCTTTAAGTGATCTCTATTCTCTAAGTACACATGTAAGACTGATTGTGGGTACTTTCAGTGTGGACATGCATAGGGGCAGGTCTTGGGCAAAGCATAGTCACAGCAGAAGTTTCTACCAATAAGTTATGCAAAACTATAACATACGTGTGTGTCTGAAAATTCTAGGTTCAGACATTTCCACCTGCCATAGAGCAGACGTAAATGCTTGCAATTAGTTCAAGTACGTTTACACCACTTACACCACTATTTTATAAAGTAAAGTAAATAGGTATGAAATATGCATATTTCAACATGCATGTGAAGGCATATTTTAGAAAGGCTATGTAGGTGAAATTTGAGAAACCAAGTCAGAACATCTTAAATTTCATGGATGGGGCAGTAGTGAAGGTAGGTAAAATTGAAAGATACACATGTCCGAGGGGGGGCGGAGCCTGATGTCCAGCGGGTAGGACGCTTTGCGTTGAAGCTCCCGAGAGGCCTACTCAGAATCCTGACTTAATACCTATATAAATTTACTATTTTGCTCCGAGCTGACCGGGGCACCTCGGGGGGGATGGCGGCCCACAAACCAGCGCGCTTGGACTTCGGGTCTCCTTCTTCTTCTCACGGAAAACGCTCCAAAACGGAGGTATCCTCCCCGCAGAAGATGGTTCCATTTCGTGAAAACCCCGCAATGCACCTGGAGATTTTGGAGGAAATACGCGGCGTGAAGGAATTGGTGCAGTCTAATGGAGAAGCGCTTCGAGCCATGCGAGAAGACTTTGGAGTGCTTCAAGACCGACTTGAAGGTCTTTCATTACGGCAGGACAATATGGCGGGGGTCCTCGACTCGCACGAGGTGCGCTTGGGCAAACTGGACGAGGCTGAGCGCCAGATACAGACTCTTCAAAAGGAGTTGGAAGATAGCAATAATCGCGCCCGTCGCAACAATGTGAGGCTCCTCGGAATGCCGGAGGGGGTGGAAGCAGGAGATATAAGAGAATTCTTGCTCAAAACTCTTCCCTCCTTGCTGAAGATCACTTTTCACAGAGAACTGGAAATCGATCGAGCACACCGTGTTCCTGCCCGCATGGCGCTCAACCGCACGACCCCCCGGCCTATTATCTTTAGCTTGCTACGATATCAACAAGTGGAACAAATTTTACATGCTGCCCGAGCGAATCATCATTTGGAATATGAAGGTCGTAAGGTCTCCTTCTTTCCTGATTTGGCAAAGCCTACCGTTGACCGTCGGAAGAAACTCCTTGCTCTTCGCCCTCGACTTCAACAGCTACAGGCTCGCTTTGGCCTGTTGTATCCAGCGAAGCTTCGAGTGACTCTCCACAACCAGACCAGGACGTTCGAGGATCCTGATCTATTATCAACATTTTTGGACTCCAAAGAAGCAGAACAGATGCGCTAATCCCAAATCTTGGACTCTTATCTGCCGGCTCTGTCCGCCATTTTGAAGGGCCCGATGCGGCGGTCATAGCCCAGCACAGAAATAGCCTGGACTTTCTTTCTTTCTCTGTATGACTTTTGTCTTTGGTCTCCTATCCCTTCATGATGTGTGCCTCGGTCGGATTCGGAGCACGCACAGTCCTACAGGTTATATGTTTTTTCAATTTCGGCCTTCTCTGGGGTTTCTCCCCGCAGACACATGGTCGCCAGTAATTTTGGGGTTTTGCTTCTCCTCTACCGTACTGTGGTTATCTTTGTTAATGTGGGGCGCTTCATTGTATTATATTAGCTTATTTTCCTATGTCATGTGTACAGCCAGATACAGTCAGTTTGAGGGACATAGTGAAATTATGTGTGCTATCATGCTCAGAATTTTAACTTTTCTGAATGGCCTCATGTAACTGCCTATTCTCCCACCGTTTCCAAACGGTACGGGATAGTTATTCTGGTTAAGAAGTCTTTGCACGCTACTGTACCTGATATTAGCGCTGACATGGAGGGTAGATGGGCCCGTGTACACCTTGAGGTTGGAGATAGTGAATTCACGTGTATTTGCACTATGTCCCGAATGTGGACAACCCTGCTCACTATGCAAGTTTTGCGCAGTTGGCCTCGGCCTCCGCCAATGCTCCATTAATACTTGGTGGCGATTTTACTCAAGTGTTCCCTCAATCTTTTCTTCTCAAACAAGGTGCTTGTTGGTTGGAAGCTCCAGTACCGAGCAGACCTGTGTGGCTAGATATATTAGCGGGCCTTTGCTCACCGATTCCTCTTACCTTACTCCCTGGTATGACTCTCCCATTAGACTCCCACTATCCACCAATGTTTTTCGACACTTTAGGTGCCTTTAATATTCCTATGCAACCTTTCGACTCCCGACTCTGGTCAGTGTAACTTCAGCATTGCATTCGGAGCACTAGAGTACTCCCGCCATCGGCACTCTCTGCATAAGGTTGATTGGAAACTTCCGATCTCTCGGTAGTTTACCGGGTGTAGCATCCAATTTTACTAAACCTTATGTAATGCTATCACTAGAGATACCTCTATAGCGCAGAAAGTATGGGAGAGAGAATTGCATGTGACTTTAACCTCGGAGCAATGGAGCCTTATCTGGAGCAGAGGGACACGGGTTTCCGACCCGCCTCACTCACTTAGACCCTCTTCTTTCTAGCCCACCGGTGTTTTTTACACTCCTCACAGTTTAGACAAATGGAACACTACTCAGGGTAATGGTTGCTGGACACGTCCTGTGGCCATTGGTTTATTACTTCATTTCATGTTATGCATGAATATCCCGCACTACAGTATAACTGGCGTCGGGTCTGGGGTCGTATTTAGTCTATATTGCACTCTCAGGAGTCCCTTTCTCGGGGGATAGTGGGACTTCGCCCAGTTGCGGGGATCCCCTCTCTCCCAAGAAATGGCTTATCTCCTTTTGAACTTTATGCTTGGCATTGCTGTTTCCCTCATTAAGTAATACTGGGAAATTAGTTCCCATCTGAGCCTCAATGAATAGTGGAATCATGCCTCTCTCTACAGTAAATATGAACAAATACCTCGTCTGTGCGCTTCCTCCGTTCAGACTCCTTCTTATTGGTCTTCATGGAAGATGTTCAATGAATATGTACATTTTGCTAAATGCTCTCATCTGACTGTCTAACTTTGTATATATCTCTGTCTCATGATCATGCTGTATTGTGGATACTTTTTGATCGTTTGATGTATAATCACTGTTAATTGGAAGCGCTCACATGCTGATACAAACGGGTAGAGAAGAAGCACCGGGGTGGGGGGTAATGGGTTTACTTTTCCTTATTGTATACTTGTTTTGTCTCTTTTGGTGTGTTGTTTCTTTGTTTGTTGCAAAATGAAAATAAAAGTTTCAAAAAAAAGAAAGATACACATGTCCACCACATAGAAGGCAGAACAGTGATGTGCAAAGTAATGGGTCAGACACATACAAGTTTTTGCCTGATTTCAGAAACTGGAATGTTTCAGACATGGCTGTCTGCAATTCTGAGCACATAGACGTGCTCATGGCGAAATTTCAGAACATGACCATGATGATCACCCCTCCCTCCCTTTTACGCAGTCTGGCCTGACATTTTTCAAAAGGAGATGTGCAGCAGCCAGGTGCCAGGAGAAATTCCTTTTTACTTATTGCCACGTTTTTTGGAAGGAGCAAAATATATTGGAGCAGTGAGGGGGCAATTTTCCTCTTTACCTTAAAGTTGTTGTTTGCAGAAATGAGCAGCTTTCTGAGTCCTATTTGTGCCCTGACAGGTAAAGGTCTCTGATAGCATACTTTGACAAGATTTCACAGAATTTCTGGCACAAGAATACGGCAAAAAACCAACAGCGCTCCCTAGTGTTCAGACTGATCCTTGGACAGGCAAGGAATACCTTCTTTGACATACAACGAATTGTCAGATAACTTGGGCTATTATGTCATAGTGTGCCCCTATAACAAGATATATGCAGGTAGGACATGCCGCATGGTGAAGACCAGACTTATAGAGCACAAATCACGTTTAGCTACAAATATATTGACAGCTCCTTTAGTGCAGCACTGCCTTGATTTTACAAGGCAAGGCAATAGAGAACTACGTTTGACCTGCCTTGAGCAGTGCTGGATTTTTAAATTGGCATACATCTAACCAGCTGGTCTTAATGAAGAAATGAATGGTTTTCAGCTGTATGATGTCATTACGTTTGTATACTGCGCACTCCTTCTAAATGATTCACAGATGCCGAGGAGTTAGTCTCTCTGACGGTTAATCTCTTACCACTTGTGTGACACTCCTGAAGCAGCCAGTAAAAATTCTTAAGGCGAAACTCGAGTCTAGCTATACTAGAGTAATGCTAGTCCCACAGTGCTTGACACCATCTTGAGGCTTTGTGGGAGCTCATTTATCAGCTAAGTATGATTGATTTATGGTAAGGATATTTCCTCGCAGCATCAAATTAAATATACAGTAAAGCTCCTTTACGAAAGTCCTTTTTTTCTCCCAAGAGAACAACTCGGGATACTTAAATACTATGTTGCCTTTTTGAAAGTAACGCTTACTCATCTTTAATTTGTTATAGCATTTCCGTTTTTGATCTATATTTTGTTTAGAAACACTGCATGTGGAGGTTTTTCTTTTAGTGCTCTGTATAGAACATAGCCAAATTTGTCTATCATATTTAAATGAGGGTCAGAGGAAGATAAATTATTTCTCAACAAGTTTCAGAATTTGTTCATGCTGTCTGCTAGAAAAGAGACCCAAAAGGTCTTTTTTTCACACTATGCATGTTCCTTTTCAGGATCCCCTGATGGGTGAAGTGCCATTTTTCCTGTGATGTATTTCCAGTCACACCATACATGCTCCCTGCCATGGTCCCCATATTATCAATGCATCAAAGATGGCTGCTGTGCCCATGTGGTCACCCAGGAAGGCCAACATCTTGGATATGTCATCTAGTTGGATTGTTTTTATGATGTGTTGAGGCATGTCTGTTGACCATTTTCTATGACAACTTTAAAATTTTAAAATGAGTGAAGAATGAACAGTCAGGGGCATGGCTAAGATGAGGTTTGGCAGTGGATGTGGAAACTGATTGACTGAAAAGACAGGAAGTGGGTGGGTCTTAACCCAGAATCAAAGACTGATTATCAAATTTGACCTATCCAAAAAGGTTTGACTAAAACGTATATCAGTATAAGTGCTACCCTCCTCTTGACACATAGGAGTTCATTTTAAAAGGCTTAGGGGGATGTTTACTAAACCGTCTTAATGTTACCGGCACTAGTTGCAGCGTTAATGTGAAGAATGCCATGTAAGGTAGTAGGCGTTCCGGAGGGAAGGTAGCAAGGAATTGGTATCGCGCGATAGTGGGCACCGTGGCACGTTAACGCACATTAAACATAAGTTCATGCCAGTGCTATGTTAGAAGCTATAAAGATGTAGTCCACTGGTTACTGAAATGACTGTGAATGCAGAGGTCATGGGTTTGATGCTGCACTAGTGTTCTTTAAGAAGGAATTCTGAGGCATTTCCTTTTCATTTAAATCAGTACTGCCAGCAAAAACACCCTCACAGTGCCATAACCTAAGGTTACTCATAAGGCGCCCTATAAGGCACTCCATAGTGCACATTATAAAGTGCCCCATCTGCCAAGGCACCTTATAATGTGCCCTACAGGGTGCTTTATAGGGCGCCTTGAGGCACCTTAGGTTATGACACTGTGAGAGTGTTTTTGCTGGCAGCATTGATTTAAATTAAAAGGAAGAGCCTCAGACAGCCTTATTAAACAACACCACTGTGTGATTAAACCCATGACCTCTGACACCACAGTCATTGAAGTAACCAGTGGGCTACATCTCTATAGTGTTTAACACACCACTGGCTGGCTACACAAAGACTGCAGGTCACCACACAAACTGTCTGCTGTGGTTACCAGGATAGGGTAAACCCACCCGTACCCATGATGCACTGCACATGCAGATCAGCAGTCTATATCTGATCACAAGATGGGGTATACACCTCTACAGCACCCCGGCCTGGTAGGGGGACTGACCGTGTGTGTTACTGGCACAGAGTAGCTACAGACCGTGACAATGTGTGGTTCCTGTGCTCACCCTGAGGGTGAGATGGGGCACCCAGCACCAGGTCCACAGCACCTGGCTTGGCTGAGATAAGCTGTGCCGCAGGTCCCCATCAGTGCTAGTGTGTGAGAGATAGTCCTTGCAGACACATCTAGGATATGCCGGTGTCCATCTGTAGTTCCCGGACATGTCTAGTCCTTGTGGATTATGATGTACCCAGAATTTTACATATCCTGTGTGGTTGCCATGGTCACATGTCATAAGGGAAGGTTGGTGTTTGTACCCAAAAGCAGATTATGTAGCACCACCCAACCCGCCCTCTGTGGGTCAGGGTGGGGGACAGGATCTCCCACCAACAGATCCACATTCTACATCTCTGCAATGGTGGCAGTAGCGGGGACCACTATTAGACAACGTTTTGGTGGTGGTGAGAATCGAGGAGGAATGTGACACATTCTATCTACCCTTTTGATGTCTAGGACATCTGTACCTTGCCCATTCACAATCTTAAATGACAGAGGTGCAAGGCAGGGGTCTCCAAATCCAGCCCTGGAGGGCCACAAACTAGTCAGGTTGGCAGGATATCTCTAATGCATATATGTATCATGCATATTCATTAGGGATATCCCGAAAACCTGACTGGTGTGTGGCCCTCCAGGACTGGATTTGAGTAGCTCTGACATACACACCTATTTCAGCATTGTGCAAAGACAGAGGTGGTTGGCAGCCCTGGCCGCCACACCAGTCCTGGGCACAGTGCAGGCATTGCTAAAGTATGCAGGTGCTAGTATTGGTAGCTGCTGCTCCACACAGGGCCCAACAGCCTGACTCTTCATGAGACTTTGGATAGTGAAGCCTGTGGGGGTGGGTGTTGTTGCCCCTGTTGGCCGATGCTCTAGGGCAGAGGTTCCCAACTCTGGTCCTTAAGGGCCAAACACGATTCAGGTTTTCAGGCTGTCCCTAATGAATATGCATGAGATACATTTGCATACAATGGGGGCACTGCATACCAATGCATCTCATGCATATTTATTAGGGATAGTATGATATCCTGAATGTTGTTTGGCCCTCCAGGACTGCAGTTGGGAACTTCTGCTCTAGGAATTGCACATGTTTATGGTATATGTGTGCTGTAGGGTAAAATATAGGGACATGGTCTGCAGGGGCCACATATGGGACTTGAATTTGTGACCTTCTGCCCCTGGTCACACTGGCTGCGTGTACTGCACCAAACTGTTGCCACAGAGGCAGGTCATTCTCTGGGGATACCATTACTATTCTTCAGACAGCCCTTGTCAGTTGCACTGCATGCCAACCACCTAAACAGGACTTGGCCTTGGTCTGCTGTGGGCAGCTTCCACTGCCCCCTCCACCACCAGCCCCCCTCCCCCACAATGCTGACATGCCCTTATGCCAGTGGTGCTGGTGGTGCACAGTCCCAGGCCATCCAGTGTGCCGGTAGGGGGCTGCCTATGGTGTGGGATCTTGGGTAGGGGTGCCTACATAGACATCCGCGCTTCCCCCCAGCACCGCCTGTCAATGTTATGTGCCCTTTGGGGTACCTGCTAGGTACTGTCCCCTGGGACACTGTGGGACACACACTCGTGGGCATGTTTGACCTTAGTCAGTTGCTGGCTTGCTGATTTGCAGTTTCTGAGTTCCTATGTGCCACCTAGGCATATGCCTTGTCCACCCTATGCCCCAGCTGCCCCACTGCATGTCCCACCTGCAGCCCCTTGTACCCCATTTGCAGCCTCACCGTAGTGGCCTTTCATACTTGGGCACTATGCTGTTGCTGCACATGTATCACTACTATCACTTCTCTGGTTCTCCCTGCCTTTGCTGTACATTGCTGACTGAACTGGTTTCTCTCTCCTGCAAATGTGCCTCTAACACGAGGTTTTCACTGGTGTTAATTTTCGGACCTTCATTTCACAGCATTAGTGTGCATGGAGTCTCTCCCCGCCCACTCTCCACCCATTGGCCCCTTCTCTCCACCCTCTGGGGAGCCTTACTCCACCCTTTGTGTGCCTTAATGCCGCCAGAGACGTTTTCATGTGAAACCTCACGCTATCGCGTGATAATGTTCCTTTATCGCGCAATACCGTTACATATCGCGCAATGCCATTACATATCGCATGATAACGTTACATATCATGTGATAACATTACATATTGTGCGATAACATTACGAATCGTGCGATAAGTTACGTATCGTGCCCTAACTGCGGCGCTGCAATGTTATCGCTGTTTAGTAAACATACCACTTAGTTGTGATTTAGGACATTTGAAGACATGCATGTGGATGTTGAAAACAAAGAAACATCTCAGAAGCCATTCCACAAATGACATTTACAGACATTCTCTGTGCAGGGACGTTTAAGTAGGCAAGGGGGTGCGGTGGAGGCATGTCTGGGGAGGTGCAATGGACTTACACATTTCCATTCGATTTCAGGAATGATGGGGATATCTGCAGGTATGAATAGGCATCAGGAAAGTGCTTGTTTTGGCCTTAAAATATCCACAGAGTATAAAAAAGATGGAGAGTTACATGACTAGTCTAAAATCAGAAAGACCCATGCTGGGATTTGAATCCTGGCTATTCTATTCCTAACCTAGTACTTTTAACAATTATGCTATTTGACTTCCATGTTCTGAGCTGCTTTTCTTGGGATGTCTATATAGGTGTCTCTATAGACGTCCATAGCAGCCATGTCCATGTTTCTGAAATCGTGCCTGAACTTGCACGTGCCTGATTTTTTTTCAGACATTCTGGCTTTGACGTCCCAGATTGCATTTGGACATCCCATTGTTAAAAGTGCCTTATAGCTAGTCAGTCGAGTTTTCAGGATTTTAGATGTCTAGTGTCCTAGTCCAGTAGTTCTCAACTCTCTCCTGGAGGCACACCTAGCCAATTGGGTTTTCAGGATTGCCATAATCAATATACATCGCAAAGATTTGCACATAATGGGTCTTAAATATATGCAATCTCTCTCATGCGCATTCATTGTGATAACACTGGTCAACAAATTTTTACAAAAGTCATGTTACTGAAATAAAAATAGTCATCAATTTTTATATGCTGAACACGAATATGACAGTGAAATTGCAAAGTTGGCTCTAGTTTTTTTGTAATCTATAAGAATTAATGTTTACATCACGAAATGCATGTCAATATTAAATATAATAGGCCTTCGGTTAATACCTGTAAAAAACAAGTCATAGACTACTTCTTAGATTTTTTCGCCTGTCTCTTGTACAGCTGTTCGGGAACTTCTCTGGGGAGTGTCCAGCAGTAGTCAGCCAGCATTGTAGTGGACCATTTTCCCTGGTATCTTTGCTCCATTGTTGCGATATCCTGGTGAAAACGTTTGCCCTGTTCATCACTAACCATACCACAGTTGTCAGGAAAGAAATTGAGATGGGAATCAAGGAAATGGATCTTTAGAGACATATTGCAGCCAAGTTTCTGATACTGCATCAGCATGTCTTCTACTAGTTCCTTGTAGTTTTCTGCCCTAACATTTCCAAGAAAGTTTGTTGACACTAGGCGAAAAGAATTCCATGCTTGTTTCGTATCACCCTGCAGCAAGTTGTTGAACTGGTCATCTTTGAAGAGCTCTCGAATCTGAGGACCCACAAAAGCGCCCTCTTTAATCTTTGCTTCGCTGAGTCGAGGGAGTTTCTCATGCAGGTATCGGAAAGCTGGCGAAGTTCAGTCCATGGCTTTCAGAAAGTTTTTCATCAAACCTAGTTTGATGTGAAGGGGTGGTAGCAGGATTTTGTGAGCCTCAACCAGAGCTGGGTGCTGGATATTCTTCTCTCCAACTGTTACATTTTGTCTGCGATTCCATTCCTTCCGCAAGTAGTGCCAATCCCTTGCTCGGCTATCCCACTCACATAAGAAACACATTTATTTTATATATACCTGCTGCAGTCACATTAAAAGGCAACTACCTTCAAGTCACCACAGAGGTGCCAGCTGTACTTGTTATAGTTAATGGGAGTCAGTAGATGCTTTAAATTATCGTATGTCTCTTTCATGTGGACGGCATGCGCTACTGGAATAGATGGAAGATGGTTTCCATTGTTCAAAAGCACAGCCTTCAGACTCAGTTTCGAAGAGTCTATAAATAGTCTCCAGTCTTGTGGGTCATGAGTGATTTTTAAGGCATTCATGAGGCTTTCAATATCGGAACAGAATACCAGATTACTTTCCTTTCTGAAGAATGGCTCCAACTGCCAGTGGTACTTTCAATATGAAGTAATGTTGACATCTTTTTCTAGAAGATTCCATTGTTGGAGTCTTGATCCTAGCAATTCTGCCTTGTTCTTGGATAAGTCCAAATTATGAACCAGGTCATTTAGTTCTTCCTGTGTAATTCTGTGTGGAGTTGATAATGCATCCCAGTGAAAATCTGGGTCACTGCATGCTGACGGACCAGGAGAAGAACAGGTCGGCTCACCCTTGTCCTCATCAGATGAATCAAGAGAATATTCTGATGGAGGTTCTGGAATAAGAAGTCCCTCACCATGTGGAACTGTTCTCAATGCAGACGGAATGTTTAGGTAGACTATGTTCGACTTCTTTTGCTTCGTTATTCCGCTGGAAAGAGGAGGAACCAAGCAGAAGTAACAGTCATTTATGTGATTGCTTGGATCTCTCCACACCATGGGGACTGCAAACGGCATTGATGGTCTTTTGCAATTCAACAACTGTGAAAGCTGTGTTGTACATGTAGTGCAGTATATATGCGGGGCCAAAGGCTTATCTTGGTCACCAATCTTGCATCCGAAGTAAAGATGATATGCCTTCTTCAGTTGAGAAGTGATACTTTTCTTCTGGTTGGCAAATGTCACTTCCCCACAAATGTAGCAGAAATTGTCAACGGTATTAACGCACTTTTGCGGCATTACTTTTCTGTATTGTACCTAAATGGCTAAAATTATATGATTAATAAAAGTTACATGTAACAGTAGCTTAAACTGTCTCGCACACAGTCTGAAATATTTTAAATGCTCAACCTTTCCGACTGTGTATAGTACACTGCTGGCATCAGATGGCTTCAGCAGCCAACCGGCAGTAGTATTGCATTGCATCAGAAAATGATGCAATCAACTCTGGATGATGTGTGCATGCTGGTATTATGCAATGTGATGCAATATTACATCATTCAAGGCTTATTTGGGATGTTGTTGATGTCCTACTGGATAAATTTACACGGTGAAACGTCAAAAATGAGCCATCGGCAATATCTTCAAAACGAGAGCCAATATTTTTTTTTAATGTTATATTCGTGTTCACCTGACCAAGATACTACAGATTAGAGCCTTTTAAAGTCAGTAACAATTTCAATGTTGACCAGTGTAATCCTGAAAACCCAACTGGCTAGATGTGCTTCCAGGAGAGATTTGAGGACTGCTGGACTAGGACACTGGACATCTAAAATGCAGGTTAATTTTATTGTGGGCAAGTTCAAAGTGATGCACATAGGGAAAAATAATGTCAACAACATGTATAAAATGTTGGATTCTGAGTTAGCAGCCTCCATCCAAGAGCAGATCTTGGAATCATCTTAGACAATATATTGAAATTTTCAACCCAGTGTGCCACAGCTGCTGAAAGAGCAAACAGAAATCGAGTCATTATTCAGAAAGGGTTGGAGAAAAAAACTGAGAATACCATACTTGCTCTGTATAGGTTCCTGGTATAAGCTCACTTTCAGTATTGTGTGCATTGTGGTGCCCCAATCTCAGAAAGGATATAGCAGAACTAGAAAAGATTCAGAGAAGAGCAACAAAACTGATAAAAGGAATGGACCACCTCCCATATGAATAAAGGCTAAACATGCTAAGGCTCTTCATCTTGGAAAAAAATATGACTGCATTATAGAAATTTATTTAATCATGGGGGGGGGGGGGTGTAACAGTTAAATAGGTAATGGTTGTTAAACCTTTCAAATCACACAAAAATAAGAGCACATCCGATGAAAGTGGCCAAGATTTGGCAACTTCCTGGAGAAAAATTCCATAAAAAAATTATTAACCAGGTAGATTTGGGAAAAACCCACGGAAATGTGCTATGAAACATAGATCTACCTTTTGGGGTCTGCTGGGTACTGGACTGGCCACTGTCAAAGGCGGGATGCTGGGCTTAATTAACCTTTATTTGTCTCATCATGGATTTTCTTATATTCAGAAACACACTGCATCAGTTCTTAATATGGTACCATGCTGCTAGTGTTCAGTAATGCTGTATGAAAAGGTAAGTTTTTAATTTTTTACGGAATGTGGGAGGTCATTCATTTCTCTTAGTTCATCTGGAAGAGCATTCCAGGTGGTGGGGGCAAGATGGGAGAAAGCCCTGTTATTAATTGCTTTGGTGGATTTTCTTTAGTCTGATGGAGTTAGTTTGTTTTTGCTGCATCCTCGTTTCACTCGAGCATCTAGTTCCTTGGAGATTAGTGTAGAAAGGTGTGATGGGGCTATTTCTCTGAGGAGTTTAAATGTGGTTACTAGTATTTTGTATTGTATTCGGCTCTGGATTGGGAGCCAGTGTAAATTGTATAATATGGGGGTGATGTGTTCTGTTATATTAGCATTCTATGCAATGCATGCTGGCACATGTTGTGCCATTTGGAGGGGTCTTATGGTTTGTTTTGGTAATCCTTGGAGAATGCTGTTACTGAAGTAAAAGTGAGGTGTTATGAGTGCTTGGAGAACAGATCGAAAGTCATGGGTGGGTAGAATGCGTAGTTGCTTTATCATTTTGAGTTTGTGGAATATTTTTTTAGTTGTCTGTTTTATGTGCGTTGACATATTGAGTGACTGGTTTATAGAGACCCTGAGGTATTTCACTTTGTTCTTTACTGAAGTATCTGTGCCTTGGATTCTGATAGAAGAAGGAGGGGTTTCTGGTTAAATAAAGTGCTTCAGTTTTTCTGAAGTTAATCATGAGATTATGAGTGGAAAGCCATTCTGCTACTTCAGTGAAGTAGTCTGTGATTTGTTGCAGTAAGGGATAAGAGATGGAGAATGGTAGATATAACATAATATAGTCAGCATAGATATGATAATTTACCTTGAATTTTTTGAAGATCATGCAAATGAGTTGTAGATAGATATTGAACAAGAGGGCAGATAGGGCTGATCCCTGAGCTAGACCTTGATCCAGATTATATGTTATAAAATTAACTTCTTTGTGTCTGTATTCAAACACAACATTTCTCAAGCTGGGCCTAGTCAGAATACACACAGAGGGTCATTCTAAAAGATTTAGGGGTATCTTTACTAAAGTAACAGGCATTAACGGCAGAGATAAGGGGTGTTACATGCAAAAAAGGCTCTGGGAAGGTAGGAGATGTTCTGGCTTAAAGGGCGCAATGGGCCACTTAATGGGCATTAACAGGACATTGGGCGTTAAGGTGTCAAGCGTGCATCTTAATGCCCAAAAACGGCTATCACTTTATTGCTGGATAAGGGAACCCCAGCAAAAGCCAATGTAAAGGTGATGAATGGAAGGACAGATGGGAGCTGAAGGGCCTGACAGATCTGTGGGCATCCGATCTGCCAGCCAGTAAGTGCGATGAGCATGTGGGAGGCAGCTGTACCTATGCACTGGGGGGGGGGGGGGGAGGTGCACATGTAAAACGCCGTAATGTCAGTGCATGGTATAGGATGGGGGAAGAATGTCCCCAATGGAGTCAGAAGTGGTACGATGTGTGCTTTGAAAGGAGGACGAAGCAGGAGTGGCAACGTGAGTATCAGGTACAGGAGAGGCATGAGTGAAGCATCCAAATATGGAAAAGGGTACCTGTGTAGGCCATGGTGTAGCAGATTGCACAAGAAGACGACTGCACATAGCCTCCAGAGGCTAATGGATGGGCTGCAGGAAGGATGGTGGCAGAGGTGAGTATGGCATGGGTTGGCAGCACCGATATACCGGATGTGCCATCCCCATGTGTACCGTGTAGGAAAAACATGTGTCAGTGCCACATGTAAGGCCTAATACAAGACATGTGGGTCTCACAACTGTCCCAGCCACTCAACCACCATACAACAATTCAGACAAAAGTGCTTAGAGCAACTCAGCAGGAGTCGCTAAAACTGGGCAAAAGGGGCACATGCGAACATGATTTGATACCTGCAGATGGCTATCCGAGGGGTAGGATGTGTCTGTATTTAATGCGGAGATGTGAAGGAGCCAAAGCTATACACTCACAGTCATGATGTCATACCTGTCTCATGTTGCACAAGAAGGTTACAGATGTATACATGTAACTGTCTATTAGTATACCACTGCATCAGTGCAGTCACATTGGTGCAGTTGTACCAAAAATGTGCTAATGTCTAATGAAGAACAGGAAAAAAAAAAATCCTTTAAAAGGTCTCTTACCCAAGTGAATCAAATTGAATATCAAAAACTGCACAAATTCACTCACTAACAGTTTTAATGAAACCAATGAATTAGTATATAACAGCTAGTCACCGGTCTCAGATAAACGGATTTTGCTTTGACACTTAAATATGGGTAATGAACTTATCCCAACGAGTGTCCATTTACATCAATGACCATGGACTAGTGTGGCTTTAGTTTTCTTTTTCAATTTTCTACTTTTTCTTAAAAAGAAATAAATGCCATTCCAACTTATCTTAATGGTGGATGGCTTTTAAATAAAGACCCTTTGCATTTGCATACAGGGAGACCCCGACGCCTCAATCTTCTAAGCGCTCCGGCGTTTCTCCTTCTGGGTTTCTCAAGGGGGACAATGCAATGTGTCACTTCGGGACCTTTAAATTACTCGTCTTTCAGTTTCTTCGAATATAAACTAAAACAATGCAGACAGCCACAGTGTTATTTTAACAATCTTTGAAACATAAATTTAATTAATCATAACACGTCACTATTACTCATAATGGTATTTACCGAGAAAAGTTATTCAGGTATAGAACTTCCTCTGTGATGCAACTGCCGAATGATTCTCTCATTCAGAAAAAACGCTGCACATGCGCAGTGAAACCAGTTAAATACTGACTGGGAAGTGAAAATCAGGAACGCTCATTTACATACCAGCCAATCAACGCTGACATTGAGACCATCTGGCTTGACTGTTCCGAGCCGGTGAATCCACCATTGTTCTCGGTAAAGAAGCTGTTGATTTTGTGATCGCCCTTGAGAACCATGCATTATCGCAGAAATTGCTCTACTACAGCAGCATATAAACAAGCTTCTAAATATCTCAAGCAAAGTTTTTTGGAGCGAGGCTATCCACCACGTGTGGTTCATCAAGCTTATAATCGAGCTCTTTTTAATAACAGGGATCTCCTGTTAGCTCCAAAAAATCGCAACAACGGGGATGAAGAGAATCGGCAGATTAATTTGGTCACCATGTATTCGCCATTGAGCTCGACAATTCAAAAAATTTTAAAGAAACATAAGCCGGTCCTAGAGATAGTACCAGGCTTGCAAGATAAAGAACTTCGTTGTGTATGGAAGCGAAATCGTAGTCTCAAAGAATATTTGTCTCCTACCACTTTATGACCCGCCAATTGGACTTTCAAAAACACAAAAGCCGAGAAACATTCAAAGTGTGGCCAGTGCAGTATCTGTGACATTACATACGAAACATCAGAATTTACTCATCGAGGCGTAGTATATCGTTTGCGATCCTTTACAGATTGTGAGTCCAAATCAGTTGTATATGCGATTATATGTCCCTGCCTATATTTATATATAGGGAAAATGGCATGAGCATTGAAAGTCCGCCTGAAAGAACATCAGAGCAGATTGCGATGCCGGCGGTTGGAGGCTCCAATTGTACAACATTGTTTGGACTTAGGACATGTTTTTGAAACTCTGCAATGTTGGTGTATTGAATCAGTATTGCATGGTTCTCAAGGGCGATCACAAAATCAACAGCTTCTTTACCGAGAACAATGGTGGATTCACCGGCTCGGAACAGTCAAGCCAGATGGTCTCAATGTCAGCGTTGATTGGCTGGTATGTAAATGAGTGTTCCTGATTTTCACTTCCCAGTCAGTATTTAACTGGTTTCACTGCGCATGTGCAGCGTTTTTCTGAATGAGAGAATCATTTCGGCAGTTGCATCACAGAGGAAGTTCTATACCTGAATAACTTTTCTCGGTAAATACCATTATGAGTAATAGTGACGTGTAATAATTAATTAAATTTATGTTTCAAAGATTGTTAAAATAACACTGTGGCTGTCTGCATTGTTTTAGTTAATATTCGAAGAAACTGAAAGATGAGTAATTTAAAGGTCCCGAAGTGACGCATTGCATTGTCCCCCTTGAGAAACCCAGAAGGAGAAACGCCGGAGCGCTTAGAAGATTGAGGCGTCGGGGTCTCCCTGTATGCAAATGCAAAGGGGCTTTATTTAAAAGCCATCCACCATTAAGATAAGTTGGAATGGCATTTATTTCTTTTTAAGAAAAAGTAGAAAATTGAAAAAGAAAACTAAAGCCACACTAGTCCATGGTTATTGATGTAAACGGACACTCGTTGGGATAAGTTTATTACCCATATTTAAGTGTCAAAGCAAAAACCGTTTATCTGAGACCGGTGACTAGCTGTTATATACTAATTCATTGGTTTCATTAAAACTGTTAGTGAGTGAATTTGTGCAGTTTTTAATGAAGAACAGAGACTGTAAGAACCAGGGACTGTGAGACAATAGCGAGTTAGGTGACCTGTCCAACTTCACAAGGAGGTGTGGGCAATTCATGAAGATGGTGGCATATATAAAACATCCCAAATTGTCGCAAAATAAGCACTAGTGGGCCTCGAAGCCAGGTATCCTGGTCCCAAGCCAGTGCCATGACCATTATGCCACTCCTTCAAGCAGTTGCAGGATATCTGCAGAGTGAACATGTTTGACCCCCCTGCAATGGGCTGCACTAGAGCCAATAAAGCCATGCTCTCAGAAGAGTATGATGTTGAATAGTCTGTTTATTGACTGAAATTGTGGCAGAACACATAACAAACTCTAAGGATGTGTATCTGGTGGTCACAGCAGAGCCCAGACTGTTACAAGCATGAAAATGAACTGAGTAGTACACAGTCACAAAAAGAACAAGTGGGAATCAAACCCCTGTCTGCTTATAGAGGCATTGCTCTAACCAGTAGGCAACACCACCATACCTCTTGGCACAGCAATGGGTAAAGTCAAAGAGACTGCAAGTAACTGTCTAACATGTCTGCTGTGTGTGCCTATATAGGTTAGCCCTTCCAATACCCATGATGCACTGCACATGCAGAACAGCAGTCTGCAGATGATCACCAAATGGAGAATTCACTATCCCATCACCTCAGCTCAGTAAGATGCACTGACAGTACATGTGATACAAGCATAGAACAGCTACAAAGTGTGCTACTGAGAGTTTCAGCAGTCAGTCCGAGGGCGAGGAAGGGTGCCCAGCACCATGTCTTCTTCGTTCAGCACATGGTTACTGTTGCTACCTTCCTTCCCCATCCTCAGCTTACTTAGAATCAACCTGTCACCCTGCCCTCTGGAATTCCCGTCCCCCCCCCCATCCTCTGTACCAAACTGTCTTTTCAACGATTTAAGTGCTCACTCAAAACTCAACTCTTCCAGCAGGCTTTTGACCTCCCAGACCCTTAAGGTTAGCTTTCTCCACCAGTACCTCTACTAAGCCTATCTCTCTCCCTCATGTCCTGTTCAAATATCTTCCTCTGTCTCTTTCTGTCCTGTCTAAATAATGGTTTTCTTTTCCTTTTCCTACTTTAATTGATTATATTGTACATCACCCTGACACATATGCTTGGGCAGTATATCAAGCAATGAATAAAGATAAAAGATAAAGATATGCTGCAGTTCCACATCACTACTAGTGTGTTGTGCTAGTCACCATGTTTCTTGCCAAATTACAGCATGCAGTAGGTGTCTGTCACATTTGAGCTCTGGATTTGGCCCCTTTTGGACAAGGACCCTTCTAGAAAAGCACATGTCATTGCCCACTGTTGCAGCAGTTGATAACATAGCTGCTGAATGCAATGGGGGGCTTAAAGGCTTGCATGGGGCTGCTGCTCCCACCATCATCACAGTATGCAGGCCAGGAACAGCTGCTGTACCAAACATCTGAGACTACCAATCCACCACAGGGCTGTTTCAGCATGTACATACCAACTGTGGCCAGTCATCACACAATGCATGTGCAGACAGCAGCCATGTACACCCTGGCTAAGGCCAGCCAGCATGTAGCATGGTGATTGGACTACCAGGACAAGAAGTGCATCAATATTACTGGAGCTAGATTGCATATAGCACTATGTAGATACATAGCTGTGCCATGGTCACAGCTTGGTCAAAGTGAGAGTGCCCATACAGCATGAACTGCTGTGACCACTCAGGCCATGCACATGGCAGACAGGCACTATGATGTCTCAGCCATTGACCCTACCTCTGATACAGACACAACCTGGGCAAACTGCTCTGTTTAAGGCCATACCCACAATTGTCTGCTCCTTATCATGCACATTTGTAGACTGAGAACAAACTAGGCAATGCGAGGCACAGTGCAGTGCAGAAGGCCACAGAACTTTGGGGAGACATACACACACACACACACACACTCACATCACTGAGCTGTGCAAAAGTAGGGATGGGTGTCATTCCTGCCTGCCAATTTGGTCTCCATATCAGCTCAAGTATGCAGGTGCTAGTAGTATGCTCTGACATGTTAATAACCACTCAGTGGACCAGTGCTATTAGCCTGATTTTCCATCTAGCTGTGGATTGTGTAGCATCTGTACCCTTGCTGGCCAATGCTTTCTGGGTTACAAATGCTGGTGCTGTATCTGCACTATAGGTTAAGTTTATCCACAGGGACTTGCAATTCATTAATCTATAGCAGAGTCTTGAACCTGTGACCTTCCACTCATATACACAATGGCTTTGTGTGTTGAGCCACAGAGCTGCCATATGGATCTGTCAGTCCCTGGGGCTGACATTAGGTAGGCCTGGTCAATGTTGCACTGCAACTTTACACAGGACCATGACATGGGTCTTGTCTGCTGCAGTAGGGTGCCGCTGCACCTGCCACAAACACCCCCACACCATGCTGCCATGCCAGCATGCTGTCAGTGGGGGTGGTGCACAGTACCAATAGGTCCATCATGTTCTTTTGGCAGATGCCTAGGGTGCCAGGTCCAGATGGGTAGGGCAGAGGCATATATTGATGGACATGCAGTCCCCATAAACAACTTCTATTACCAGAATCCCATCACTGCCTGCCACTGATACGTCTTGGGGAGAGACAGGCAGCTGCAGCTGTGGTATTTCCCTAGGTGCCTGCATTTTGCAGCTCCCTATAGTGCTACAACTGCTGGTGCTATTGTCCTCTTCTTCTAGAGCTGGCTTCAGAGGCAGTTGGGAGGGCTGGCTGGGGTCCCTGCCTAGGGTGCCAGGAAACTTGGCCTGCCCCATGTGATGCATCACCTTTCTGCAGCAGCAGCATGTTTGTGTGCCAACAATGTCAATGTGGGATCATGACAGACATCACAGATGTACCACCTGGGCAGTTGCTTGGTCTGTCTTGCACCCCAGTAACCCCCACTGCATGACCAACATGCCACCTCTTTTGACCCATTTGCATCATCAACATAGTGTCCTTTCATACTTGGGCACTATGCTGTTCCTGCTAATGGAGCACTACTATCACTATCTTGGGATCCCCTGTCTGTGCATCACATTGCAGTCATTTAAATAGGCTCTCTCCCCTCAAAATAGATCCTTTCTACAAGGTTTTACTTGGCATTAGGGTTCCCAGTGTTAAAGGGTTTTAACACAAGTTAGCGCAACAGACGTTAAGGTAACACCAGTTGTTAATGCCCACTCTCCACCCTTAATGCTGCATGAACCTTTAATGCCCTTTAATGATGCTTTTTCACAGCATTAAGGATTCAAGGGTGCTGATCACAGGCATTAACAGCACACTTGCTCCCTTAACGCTCTTTAGTAAACCTATCCCTTAGTTGTGCTTTGGACGTTTGTAGACATGCACGTGGAAATCAAAATCACAGACAGGTCTCTGTAACCATTCCACAAATGTCGTTTGTAGATATCTCCATGTTCAAGTAGGCACAGAGGTGTTGCCAAGGCGTGCCTGGAGAAGGGCAATGGACTTACATTACACATCCCCGTTCGATCCCAGAAGCAGCTGTGCCATTTGCAGGCACATGAATGTTTATTCCTGCTCCATGCATGAATAGGTATCAGAAAAGTGTTTGTTTTCACTTTACAACATCCAGAGAGTGTAGCGATAGATGGAGAACTAAGCAACTAGCTTTAGATTACAAAGTCTCACAGTGAGATTTGAATTCTGACCACTTAGCTCTTAAGCTACTACTCTAACGATTATGCTATTAAACATTTTGGTTCTGAAATACTTGCTTGGGGATGTCTATATGGACATTTGATACAGGTACATATCAGACATATTCATGTTTCTGGAATCATTTATTTATTTAAAATTTCTTAGATACCACCTTTCATGATATCAAGGTGGTTTACTGTCAACAAACTGAAATTACATTGAGCAGGGTATTATAACTTGGAAATAGCTATTTTACAGGGAACATGGGCAATGGAGGGTTAAGTGACTTGCCCAAGACCACAAGGAGCAACTGTGGGACTAGAAACCCCAGTCCTTCCAGCTCAAGGTTGCTGTCCTCTAGTGGGATTTAAACCCTCAACCTTCCAGCCTGATGGTAACTTGACCCAACCACTAGGCTGCTCCTCCCTCTTACTGGAACTTGCATGTGCCTGCCTTTCTTTTCAGACATCCTGGCTTTGACATCTCAGATTGCACTTGGATGTCCTATTTGGAATGCATGAGATAAATTTCCATGAACTCCATTGCATGCAAATCTGTTTCATGAATATTCATTGTGAATATCTTGAAAACAAACTGGCTAGGGGATACACCAGGACTGGCTTGAGAAATAGTGTTCAAACAGATGATCCTTACCTAAAAACTGAGTTCCATTATGTGCGATTTTAAGAACTCTTCAAGTATATGCTTGAACAAGAATGCATCCAATTAAATCCTGTGCTTGAACTTTAACATTTGGATTATAACAATTACCTATGCTTTGAGAGATGTCATCAAAAAAGGTTGCAGATCATTTACCTGTGAGCTAATTTTTCCATTCATTCAGCCTGTGCTCTAACATGGAAGATTTTGAATTTCAAGCACAGGATTTAACTGATTGCTTTCTTTCTCTGCTTTCTTTTTTTTTAGTTTAATCTAATAGGCAAATTTTATTTATTTATTTATTTAACAATTCTTATATACTGCACTATTTGTTATCAGTGCGGTTTACATTTAACAAAGAATACTCAGATCAGAGAAGACTGATTGAGTTTACATTATAATAGGGAATAGAACTTGGAGAACATGGGTAACTATTTACATATTGACATATTTCAGGATAGATGCAGAATACATGAAACTATATACATAAAGATATGGCATAATAGATGATACTTGATCAGATAAATCATAGAGATGTGCCTGGAAAATATTTTGGGTTCATTTTTGGACTTTTGACAGAGTTTTGAACATTTTTCAATTTGTTTTAAACTTCTTCAAATATAAAACTTTTCTTTACAAACAAAAACTTTTTTTTACATGCAGAAATGTTTATATGTAGTTTTTACACACACTTTTTTGTTCACGGAACATTATCAAACTGATTGCACACTAATGCACACAGAATTTGGCCTTGCCTCATTCCCTACCATTTCCCTTATAGCCTGCTCTGTATTATGTAATTTTTAGATCACAGCACATCCTATTTTTTGGGGGGGGGAATTTAGTGGAGCATGACACTGCAGTAATTTGGAATGCAAAGATGTGTGTTTTCAAGAGCGTGCTATTTCAAGATGAGCTGTTTTACAATGTCTACAATGGAAATGAGACATTGGGTATGTTTACTAAACCGCGTTAAAATTACCAGCGGTAAGGGCAGCGTTTAGGTGCCTAAAGCCATATAAGGCAGTGGGCAGGTAGGGAGAATTCCAGCATAAAGGGAGGAATGGACCATTTAACATACTCTAACAGGGTGCCTTGGCCGCTAAACGCATGTTAACGGGACAATGCACGTTAAGGTGACATTAAGGCTGGGGAAAGGAGGGGCTCTTCCAAAGGGATGGACTTCACCTTAACTGGGATGGAACCAGGCTGCTGGCATTAACCTTTAAAACGGGGGATAGAGCAGCTTTTAAACTAGATAATAGGGGAAAGCTGATAGTCACACAAGATCACATGGTTGGTAAGAATGTATCCTTGAAGGATACTACCATAAGCAGAGAGAGCAAAAAAAGAGTAAAGTAGCCCAAATGCCCTTGAGTATGGAGCAGACAGAGCTTAAAGATTCCAAATTCCCCATGTCTACCGATAGCCAAATTAATATGAATAAAATACAGTCTCTAAAATGCTTGTATGCAAATGCTAGAAGTCTAAAAAATAAGATGGGAGAGTTAGAATATATAGCACTAAATGAGAAGTTAGATATGATTGGAATCTCAGAGACATGGTGGAAGGAGGACAAACAGTGGGACACTGTGATATCTGGGTACAAACTGTATCATAATGATAGAGCATTGAGTCAGAAAGAATTAAAGTTTTGCAGGAAACAAAATTTGCTGTAGAATCTCTATGGATTGAAATTCCATGTAAAAAGGGGAAGGCAATGACAGTGGGGGTGTACTATCGACCGCCTGGCCAGAATGAACAAATGGATGATGAAATGCTCAAAGAAATCAAGGCAGCTAACAAAAGTTACAGCACAGTAATAATAATGGGTGATTTCAATTACCCCAGTATCAACTGGGTCAGTGTCACGGCAGCACATGCTAGGGAGATAAATTTCCTAGATGAAATAAATGACTGCTTCTTGGAGCAGCTGGTTCATGAATTGAACAGAGGGGAAGCCATATTGGACCTAGTCCTTAGTGGAACACAAGATTTGGTGCAAGAGATAAGGGTGTTGGGGCCACTTGGCAATAGTGATCATAGCATGATCATGTTTGATTGAATTAGTGGAGGAGGGATGGTAAGGAAATCTATAGTACTACCATTTAACTTTAGAAAGGGAGACTATGATAAAATGAGGAAAATAGTTAAGAAAAAACTAAAAGGAGCATTTGCAAAGGTTAAAGACCTACATCAAGCTTGGGTGTTGTTTAAAAATACTATCTTGGAAGCCTAGACCAGCTGTATTCCATGCTTTAAGAAAAGTGGAAGTAAGTCCAAAAAACTGCCAGCATGGCTTAAAAATGATGTCAGAGAGGCTGTTGTTGCCCAAAAAGCATCTTTTAGGAAATGGAAAAAAAAGAGCCAAACGACGAAAACTGGAAAGAGCACAAGCACTGGCAAGTTAAAACCAAGGCATTTATAAGGCAGGCAAAGGGAAAATTTGAGAAGAAGCCTGCTGCGGAAGCAAAAACGCATAATAAAGACTTTTTCAAGTACATTCGCAGCAAAAAACCTGTGAGAGATTCAGTTGGTCCATTAGATTATCAAGGGGTTAAAGGGGCACTAAGAGGCGACAAGGCAATAGCGGAGAGACTGAATGAATTCTTTGCTTCGGTCTTTACTGAAGAAAATATAGGGATATTACCCACGACTAAAGTGGTATTTAAAGGCATGGAAGAATTGAAGGAAATATTGATACATTGGGTATTACAACTATATGATAAACTGAAGAGTAGCAAATCACCTGGAGCAGATGATATACATCTAAGGGTGTTGAAAGAACTGAAATATGAGATTGCAGACCTGCTATTAGTAAACTGTGAACTATCATTAGAATCATCTGTAATACCTGAAGATTGGAAGATGGCAAACGTAACACCAATTTTAAAAAAGGGTTCCAGGGGTATTTTTTGAAGATATGAATAAACAGATAAACAAAGGTGAGTCGGTTGATATAGTGTATTTGGACTTTCTGAAAGCCTTTGACAAGGTCCCTCATCAGAGACTTTTGGCAAAACTAAAGAGTCATGGGATAGGAGGCAGTGTACTAGTGTGGATCAGGAACTGGTTAAAAGATAGAAAGCAGAGGGTAGGGCTAAATGGTCAATTTTCCCAATTGAGAAAGGTGAATAGTGGTGTACCCCAGGGATCTGTGCTGGGTCCGCTGCTTTTTGGCATAATCATAAATGATCTGGAAAAGGGAATAACGAGTGAAGTTATCATATCTTCAGATGACAAAAAACTATTTAAAGTTGTTAAAACCCATGAGGATTGTGGAAAATTGCAAGAGGATCTTGATAAATTGGAAGACTGGGCATCAAAATGGCAGATGAAATTTAATGTGGACAAGTGCAAAGTTATGCACCTAGGGAAGAACAACCCAAACTATGGTTAAACGATGCAAAGTTCCACATTAGGAACCACCACCCAGGAAAAAGATTTAGGCGTCATTGTGGATAATATGTTAAAACCCTCTGCCCAGTGTGCAGCGGCGGCCAAGAGAGCAAATAGAATGCTAGGTTCATAAGGAAAGGAATGCAAAATAAAACAAAGGATATTATAATGCCTCTGTATCGTTCCATGTTATTTATTTATTTATTTTTATTTATTTACAGTCTCTTATATACCGCACTATTCATCATCAGCGCGGTTCACATGGAACAAAATGCTCAGTACATTCAACACGTATGAGTTTACAGGTAACAGGGCATAAATAACTTGGATAACCTGGGTAACTATATACAAGACATACTACATGGAATCATATGCACAGAGGTTTCATAGGAAATCACCAGCCCACTATAGGATTGAGTATCAAACTTGGTGTGATGTTGAAGTACCATAAATTTATCTGGGACTGGTATTAGTGGGTGATGTTGAGCTCTAGGTGATGCCATTGGGTTGTATAAGGTACTTGTTGAAGAGGTGGCATTTTAGGGCTTTCCTAAACTGTGTTAGGCTCTTAATAGCCCGGATATCAGGGGGTAGTGCATTCCAGCATTTTGGGGCAGTGAGACTGAAGGCTCTGCAACCACACCTTGAATATTGTGTGAAATTCTGGTCACCTTATCTTAAAAAGGATATAGCATTATTAGAAAAGGTTCAGAGAAGAGCCACCAAAATGGTAAAGGGGAAGGAAGGATACCCCTATGAAGAAAGGCTAAAAAGGTTAGGGCTCTTTAACCTGCAAAAGAGATGGCTGAGGGGAGATATGATAGAAGTCTATAAATTAATGAGCTTAGTGGAATGGGTAAATGTAGATCGATTGTTTACGTTATCAGAATATAGAAAGACTAGGGGACATGCAATGAAGCTACAGAGTAAACTATTCAAGACTAATAAGAGAAAATATTTTTTCCCTCAACATGTAATCAAACGCTGGAATTTGTTACCGGAGGATATAGTAAAGGCTGTTAGTATAGCTGGGTTTAAAAAAGGTTTGGACAAGATCCTGGAGGAAAGGTCCATTAGCCATTATTAAAAAGGGACCCAGGATATGGTTACAAGATGGCGACAAGCACCGTTTAGGCTCCTGCGTCATTTTTCCGATGGGACGGAAGAGAAAGGGGAAGCGAGAGGTGCAGCCTCAGGCACTCTCGCGTACCTCGACTCCTGTTGCTGGTCCATTAGACTCCTTCGTTGTGCGTTCCCGGGAGCCCCAGCCTGTTGTGGGGAGTGGTGTTTCGCTTGGAGACTGCTCGGGGCAGGGAAGCTCGGCGTCTCCTGCGAGTTGTGACCTCACACCCCCTGAAGCGCGTCGTGCCCCGAGGCAGCCCTGTCCGATGGCTGCTCAGCAGAGTTTGGAGACGCTGAATGCCCCCGAGATAGGGGTTTCGGCAGGACCTCTGAGGCCGCTTGTGACCAGCGTGTCGATGGGGGAACTCCCCTCGACCGGGCAGGAAGATGGAAATCTGCACGGGTCGGTGAACCTGGTTGAGGCGTCGGTTGGAGACGCTGCTCTCCCCTCTGGAGCCCCACAGCCTTGCGGTATTCTGACAAGCACTCAACAACATCGAGGGTCGGTTTTCTCTTTTGCCTGCCACGGCCGGACCACTTCACCCTAGAATCTATTTGGATGGCCATTAACCAACTTGGGGAAGCGTTTGTCTCTCAGGTTAATCATATCCAGGAACAGGTTGTATCTAATTCAACGAATATCTCAAATTTGGAGCAGGATTTGTCTTTGCTAAAAGTGTCGGTAGAAGAAATTTCTGTTAAGAATACTCAAATGGAGACTTTGTATGAGTCCTTTGTTAAAGACTCTAATCAGATGAAGATGAAGCTGGAGCAATTTGAGAATTTTTCTAAATTAGCTAATCTTAGATTGATTAATTTTCCTTCAGTGCCAAATATTTCTCCAAAGGAAATGTTTAAATCATATTTAGTTGAATGTTTGGGGGTCCCAGTAGATTCATGTCCTCCTGTAGTTAACGTTTACTATCTTCCTACAGCCCGTAAGGTCTCGACTTCCTCCGGGGCCGCCGGGCTGGGTGGATTTGATGAATTGAATGTGTCTGAATTGCTTGAGATTTCGGATAATGCGTTAGTAAAACCTGTAACTTGTATTGTTACTTTTGCCTTAGTATCTGATCGTGATTGGTTATTGCGCCTATTCTTTAGAAAAAGAAATGTTTTATTTAAGGGGTGTCTTGTCCGCATATTTCCTGACCTGGCTTGGGAGACCAGACGCCGTAGGAGTGAGTTTCTAATCCTGCGGTCACGGGTTTCCCAGCTAGGAGGGTATTTTTTCCTTAAGTACCCTTGTAAGTGCTTGATAAAACTGCAAGGGAATTCCTATATTTTTTTGTATCCCTTTCAGTTACTTTCCTTTTTAAATACTCGAGGCTCCTTAGAGGGTGAGTCACAAGGTTCTTGAAGATGTGTGATTTAATTTAGGGCTGTTCTTATGCTTTTTGCATATTGTGTAATTTTCTTTTTTCCTATTGGATCTCTCTCATCTTGTGGGCTGTTAGTGGTTTTTTTTCCTTTTTTTATTGCCTTGTAATTTTCTTTCTGGATTTGTTTGTATTTACTGTAATTTCCCCCATTTCAAATGCAAGTGTTTTACTTGTAAGGTTTGTTGGAAAAACAATAAAAAAAACAATAAAAAAAAAAGGGACCCAGGATATCAATGCTTGACCTAATACAAGCATTGTGGATCCTGTGTCTTTTGGGGAAGCTGCTTGGTACTTATGACCTAGATTGGCCACTGTTGGAAACAGGATACTGGGTTTGATTGACCTTGGTCTGACCCAGTCTGGCATATCTTATGTTCTTATGTTCTTAAACATGCCTTAAGGTGCCCTAAGGGCTGTAAGGTTGCCTAACTTAAGGCACCTTAACTAAAAGTACCTTAAGTTAAGGTGCCATAAGGGCTGTAACGTGCCCTAACGAAAGGTGCCCTAACTTAAGGTCCCCTAAGGGCTGTAAGGTGCTTTATGTTGACAAGCATGAACTGTAAGGCATAAAAACAGTTATAATCCTAATGCTGGATAGAGCACCAAGGAAAGGCAATGAACAGGTGATGCAAGGAAAGAGAGGTGGGAGCTGATGGCCATATCTGCGGGCACCCTATGTGGCAGCCAGTAAAGTGGACAAACAAATTGGAGGCAGCAGTACTGATGCACAGGGTAGTGCCAAAGTAAAGTGCTGCAATGTGTGATAAGGTGAGCTGTGAGGATGAGATGGAATGGGAGAGAAGTGAGGAATGTGCCTTTAAAGAAAGATGTAAACAGGGTTCCCATAGAAACCACAAGCCACCGGAGCATGCAGTAGCTAGAGCTAAGCCCTGCCCAAGCAGTGACGTAAGAGCTAGGTTGAGCCCTAACAGCTCTCACATGTGCAGAGAGGAGGGTGTTGCCGAAAAGAAGCACCATTTTAAAACTGCTTCAGAGTTTGGTAAAAGTAGTCGGGAGGAAAGTAGTCGGGAGGAAAGGAGTCAGGAGGAAAGGAACCAGGAGGAAAGAGGCCACGAGAAAAGGGAGCTCAAGGAGCAAAGGAGAGGAGGAGGAAAGACAGCTGATTCTTACTCTCAGAAAGCAGTAGAACCAAGGTTGGAACCTGTCCTAAAACACCCCAGAGAAGAGAGGTTGGAAAGGTTTGTTTCCACGTGGGGAAACAGCTCAGAGAGCCAGCCAAGTAATAGAGGTGGGGCAGACAAGTTTGCTACAGTTCCTAACAGAGGCTTTTCTGAAGACGTGGTCAGAGAGCTGAGGAAAAGCTCTGAACGTTGTGCTAGCCAAAAGACAAGGAGAGTCGCTCCAGGCAGGAACAGGAACAGTTCAAGTAAGTGCCGTGCGTCAGCTCTAGAGGCTGTTGAAAAGCTATTCTATGAGAGAGAAACTCCTTCTTTAAACTATGCTGGTACAGAGCAGAAAGAACACTTTTTAGGGAAACTGAAAGAGTTTCTGCAGAGTGTAAAGTTTAAACCTTCTGATATAAGCTCCCCAGAAGATGATTCAAATGAAGCTGTGGAAGATATGCAGATAGAAATGTATGAAACTCCTTGTGATAATGACGCAGTAGAAATGGAATGCTCATTCTGTAAGTCAAACAAACTAAACATGTGCTAGGCTTAGGTCAGGAGAAGAAGCTTATTTACCCTGGTTTTGTCAAGCTGAGTGAGAAAGAAAACTCTGACTAAGAAGTTTTGAAGTCTGCCTGATGTGATTAGCAGCCGTAGCAGTGAAAGGCATTTGTCTGAAAGAAGCTGAGTGCCGCTGCTGTGGAAAGAATATTTCTGACTTTGATGTTAAGCCTGTTTTGTTCCTCTTCATTCATTTAATTTGGAGAACTTATCCTTGCCTTGTTTTTGCGCTATGAATTTTGATGTGAGGGAGAAACCCCGGAATAAATTTCTTTGTTTTGCCTGACAAACTGTGTGGTCACACTACTTTGCTTGGAGAGTATCTAAAACTACAAGTCCCCGCATTCAGTGCTGGCAGCCAAAGCCTGGGACAGTACTCAAAGGGCAAATAAGGCAGCCCTTTTGCCTACCGGCCATTGGCCTAGGCAGGGGGTCATGACAGAGTGGCGTAGTTGTTGCGGATTCTGCGCTAGAACGCATGCGCAAGGAATTAAACCCAAAACAGCGCAGGGGTCAAGTCTACAGGAAGAATTCTGTTATGGATTTCATCAGGACTGAGACGGAGAGTCTGAGGTCTATGGATACCAATGTTTGTATAAGCGTGAAGCACCACCAGTACTAGGTAATGCGTATTTAACTGGGATTAGTAAAGATACTGGTACTGGGGGGCAGTGCTGTAACCAGTGACAAAGGAGAATACCGCAAAGTATATTTTTGTACCACACTTGGGTGGTCGTAATGTCTCTTTTGTCGTTCCAGAGCAATATAACCATGGAAGTCAAGGAGGTCCTCGCCTGGATCGCTTCTCTGTTCGAGCAGCAGAGGGAGCTGTCACTGGAGGCCCAGGAGCGAGCGGCAGCCAGAATAGAGGCTCAGCAACGGCCACTGATCAACTTGATGGAGGCATGGATGCAGGGCGTGAAGAAGGAGCCAGAGCCCATCTCTCCTACACCAGGTTCAGCAGGACAATGTCTAGCTAGTACTTTTGGACCATGGTCCAAAGAGACACTAGGATTTGGTCAGTTAACTGACAAGGACAATGTGGACGATTTCTTAGAAGCATTCGAGCGTGTGGCTCATGTAGCTACTTGGCCAAAAGACCAATGGGCAGTCCAGTTGGCACTATCACTCACGGGTGAGGCTTTAGCCGCTTACCAGATCGTACCCTCGGCTTTTGCCAATAACTACGAGGAGGTAAAGCGAGCTATCAAAGACCGGTTAGGTCTAACACCCTCAGTGTACCACTGTTTATTGAGGAATGCCAGATTAGGATCCGGTGAAACACCCAGAGCGTTATACCACCGTCTGAAAGGTCTGGTTAATAAATGGCTGGAACCAGAAGGTAAGACGCTGGAAACAATATTAGATAGCATCATATTAGAACAATTCTTGGCAGCTATTCCAGTAAAAGTATGCACCTTCCTGATATTGCAGGGTTGCCGAAGCACCCAGGAGGCTATTTTGCTCACTGAGCGATTCCTTGAGGCGGATGTCACCGCACAAGAAATGAGCTTTGCTTCTACAAAGGCACCATATGCTTTATCAGAAAGGGAAGAGAGGCCAAGGAATATTGTTAATAATGTGTGTTTGCCTGTGGATAGAAAGAAATATGTGAAAAGAACATGTTTCAAGTGTGGAAGTGATAGTCACTTACAACGTGAATGTAAGGTGAAAACAGCATTAATAATAGATGACCCAGGACAGGCTAGAGAAGGTTTCCTGTTAGCAGTCACAGTGCAAGGAGTAACAGCAAAAGCCTTATTAGATTCTGGATCTGACCAGTCTATGCTATCCAAAAGCCAATGGCGAAAGATAGGGGCCCAAGGCAAAGAAATACCCCGTTCACCTAATGGTACAGTGAAGATTAAATGTGTACATGGGACAGCGTCCACGTATCCTATCTACCGAGTCCTAGTAAAAGGGCTAGGGATAGGGAAAGAGATCCCGGTAGCAGTAGTACCCCGGTTACCCCAAGAAGTAGTGTTAGGGATAGATTGGCCTCAGTTCCAGAAAGGTGTCCAGCAGGGTCTACGTTAAAAGAAGGAATGGTTTCTACGAGAACCCAAACCAAGGCCTTAGAGGGAGAAGGGGAATCTACAGCGGTAGAGTTGGAGAACCTTCCTTATCATGAAGACTTAGTAACAGCCCCAGTGGCTAAGGCCAAAAAGGGGAAAGGAGAAAAGCATTGGGAATGTCAGACTCGCTCCCAGAGTAGAGCCGAGGTACGGGCCGGGATGGAGTTACCCTGGGTCCCAGCAGAGCTAATGGATAAGTTTCCTTCCTTCCTTCCCAAAAGAGCAGCATATCGTCAGGACTACTGTAAGATGCCCCTTGCGGGGGGGCGGAGCCTGATGTCCAGCGGGATGGTCGCATAACGCTGAGGCTCCCGAGAGGCCTACTCAGAATCCTGACTTAACACCGTACATACTTGGAACTTCTACTCTGATCTTGCCGGGGCACATTGGTGAGATGGCGGGGACCAAACCCACGCGCCTGGAATTTGGATCTCCAGCGGCTTCTCACGGCAAACGCTCCAAAACTGAACCCCCGTCCCCGCAGAAGGGGCTGGCCTTGCGTGAGGGCCCCGAAATGCAGCAGGAAATCCTCGCAGAGATTAAAGGGGTCAAAAACCTCGTGCAGTCAAACAGTGAAGCACTCCGAGCGCTGCGGGAAGATCTTGGTGTGCTGCAAAGCAAGCTAGAAGGGCTTTCTTCGCGTCAGGACAAAATGGAGAGCATATTGGACTCCCATGCGGCCCGGTTGTCCAAACTCGACAAAGTTGAACGTCAGGTGCGGGCCTTGCAGAAAGAAGTGGAAGATGGCAATAATAGAGCGCGCCGCAACAACATACGACTCGTGGGCATACCGGAGGGAGCGGAATCGGGAGACATGAAAGAGTTTTTATGCAAAATCCTCCCTTCCCTGCTCCAAGTCACCTTTACCAAAGATTTGGAGATCGATCGCGCTCATCGTGTACCCTCAAGCATAACACTCAACAGGAAGACCCCGCGGCCTATCATTTTTCGACTTTTGAGATATCCACACGTGGAGCAAATTCTAAGTGCCTCTCGGGCAAAGGGCCATATGGAGTTTGAGAGCCACAAGATCTCCTTCTATCCTGACTTGGCTAAACCCACGGTCGACCGCCGGAAGCGCTTTCTGGAATTCCGGCCGAGGCTTCAACAACTACAAGCACGCTATGGCCTGATGTACCCGGCCAAGCTCCGAGTCACGCTTCACAATCAGACAAGAACATTTGAGGACCCTGATCTACTAGCGGAGTTTTTGGATCCTAAAGAAGCCGACTTGATGCGCTGACTTCCAGAATATTCCTGCAATTATTCTCATATCCGCTGTACCTGCCATATTGGATCTGCCGCAGCCCAGCAAAGAGTCTGGCGAGGGCAGTTTGTTTGCCTTACTTTTGATGATATCTGTGACCCGACTCCATCTACCCACAGTAGCCTCGATGAGTATCAGAGACAGTGTTAATCATGGACTCTGGTGTTTCTTTTCTTTTTTTTTTTCCATGTCTTTCTATTCCTCTCTAGGGCCTCCTCCCGCAGACATCTGGTCGCCATATTCTTTGGGGGTTTTGCTTCTTCTCTAAGATACAATGGTACATACTTTTCATATGGGGTGTATTAGCAAGCATACTCGGTGATTATGTCATGTTGCACAGATTCTGATTATGTTGTATGTTTTCAAGCGCCCTTACCTAAAATGTCTATTACCGATTGATGGCACCATGTAAGACTTTCTCATTGAACGTACAAGGAATCAATAATCCGATACAACGGAAGAAAATCCTAAGCTACCTAAGTCAGGAAGCTGCGGATCTGATTTTCTCCAAGAAACGCATTTAAATTCGAAGGAAACTCTTAAACTCAATATTAAACCTTACATGGTGGCCGCCTATTCCCCAGCCGTTTCTAAGAAATGTGGGGTTGCCATACTGGTTAGGAAATCTTTGCATGCTACTATTATTGCGACTAGCTCAGATACAGAAGGTAGACGGTCCAGAGTTCACCTCAAGATAGGTAGCCTTGAAGTTACATGTATATGCCTTTACGCTCCTAATGTGGATGACCCCGCCTTTTTTGCTATCATTGCTCAGGTTGCGCAGGCCTCTGCTAAAACTTCATTGATAATTGGGGGGGATTCCAATCTAGTCCTTGATCCCCTGATTGACAAACGGTCGCCTAGGACAAGTGGTCCCCCCAAGAGTCACACCACGCTTACCTCCCTGTTCAAAGATCTTGCTTTAGTTGATCTATGGAGGTTACTACACCCCAATGAGCTTGACTTCACCTTCTTCTCTTCCCCTCACAAATCCCAGTCTCGCATAGAAACCCTGGTACTCAAGGGGGATCTGGACACCCCAACAGCTTTCCTCTGCAGCTCGTTGGAAAACCTTTTCTGATTTACAAAGGAATTTGTGTCACCAGCGAAACACCACTTTCAATTGATGCAGCTTCAACACTGCCTCAAAAGTGCTCGAATCATGCCGGCCTCTGCCCCTACTGAGGACGGGTTATTAGAGATAGTTCACTCTATTAGTAGCACACATGGGGTAGCCTCTAACTTTTATAAAATATTATGTCAGGGTACAGACACGGCCACTTTTAGAGCCCAACAAGCCTGGGAGCGCGAACTGCAAACCACCTTAACCCCTGTGCAATGGAGCGTCTTCTGGAGCAAAGTAGTGCGGGCTTCCCGGTCTGCCTCTGTTACCCAAACTCTCTTCTTTTTTTTTTTTACACACAGATGCTTTTATACCCCAGAAAAAATAGCCAAATGGAACACAACTGCTAGGGACCAGTGTTGGTCTTGCCATACTGCTGTGGGAACCTTCGCTCATGTTATTTATGAATGTCCTCAATTACAGGTTTATTGGGGGCGGGTTTGGGGTCGTATTCAATTTATTTTACACCTTCACGAACCTCTCTCATGGAAGATCGTGGGACTCCGCTCTGTGGCGGAGGTCCCCTCTCTTCCTAAGAAGGGTCGCTTTCTCCTTGATTTCATGCTGGGTATAGCCATATGCTTAATCACGAGGAATTGGAAGGATAGCTCTCGACTTACTGTCAATGAATGGTGGAACCTCGTCTGCTTATATAGTAAATATGAGCAGATACCTCGGAGAGCTATCCCCCATGTCCAAACTCACTCTCGCTTGTCTAAATGGTAGATGCTTAATGATTATGTACAATCTGCTCATTGTTCCAACATGCCTGTATAATGTGCACTCATCATGTTTTAGATCACCGTTAGGTTTCGTAACACAATAATGTAAGTACACGCCTGTTTCGGGAATGATTAGTTTTCTAGAGAAGAAGCAGGGGGGAGGGGGGTGGTAGGGGTTTACTTTGGTGTATGTATTACACGTTATGTATCTGTCTTTTAGCTGTATGTCTTCCTTTTCCTTTGTTGTTATAAAACGAAAATAAAGAATTAAAAAAAAAAAAAAAAGATGCCCCTTGCAGGTCACCCATGGAATCATCTCCCTCCCCGTCAATGTGTGCAACACTCATCTGTGTGTCTAATCCTGCACAAGGCCAGCCATGCCCACCCCACCCATCCTGACAGCTCCTGTCATTGGCTCCCTAACCCTCATCGCATCATTGAAAACATTGCCTGCTGAGCCCTAAATGAAGTCACACTGACTCCCCATCACCCCCTGTCACACATCCCCCTGTAAACCCCCCTTGGGAACATGGCCCCACCACACACACCTCCATCTGTGATGCACCCCCTACTGCTTACCCCAGACCATGCCCCATCACCGTGATGCTATGTATGCATGGAATCAACTACCACTGTGTGTACACCAGTCACCATTTCCAGACCCTACATCAATGCAGGACCCAATCACACATACACATTCTGGCACATTACCCATGTTTCCCCGGCTCTCAACCCCCCTGTCCCCTGCTGTATCCCTGAACACACCATCTGTGCCTGTCCTGACTAGATTATAAGGTCAAATGAGTTGAGCATGCCCCCACTTGTCTGTACAGTGCTGACTACACCATGTATGGCTGTACAAATGCTCTGTAGTAGGAGTAGTAGTTGTCTGCACCATCAAGGCCATAGCACCTGAAGACACAGCTGACAGGAGGCATGGTACAGACAGGTACACCAAGCTGACAACACACACCCAAGCCAATAAGGTCTGAAGGGAAGATAAAGAGATGTAATGTCAGGCAGCCACACAGTGAAGTGAAGCCACAGTGCACAGGCAAACGGCCAAACATGCCAAGATGACATATTCCAATGGCCAACCACCACACCCCAGATGTGTAGACCTAATGTGTGGCTAACTGTAGGTCAGACAGCAGTGTAGATGGCCAGACAATAGCATCTGATGTGTTGAGAATGAGCAGACGTCAGGCAGTCATGGAAATATACATGTTTAATGCACAAATAGCAGCAAATATGGTGACACACTGAGATATGAGGACATGGTAACAGGTCCGAAAGTCACATGTTTCCAAACAACTGCGAAAGCAGAGCCCCACTAACAAATAGGGGTAGCACTATGCAGGAGGCCCACTGCAATGGGTGCCGTGTCCAAAGGAGAGTCACCTATATGCCAATGTACAGGGAATGGCCAAATGAAGGCAGGCAATGGACACAGGCGCTGCCATACCGCCAAGGTGATGGTGCAACGTGAGGGGCACACTGTCATGTGCTAATGAGGACTGTGCACACATGCAAAAATGAGCCTGCACATCAATGTACATTGGCACAGCTGTCCGGCAAACACATACAACAACCTGCACATAGAGATACAAAGAGAGGTCCACAATAGTGCAGAAACACACACAATTCGACCACTGGCACATGCACCAGTGTAATAAATGGTTCATGCACATGCACATGCACCGTCGAAGTTGACACATGACAGAGTGATTCCCCAGATCCACTGTAACACAGCCTGTGATGGGCACAAAGCAACCGCAGCTGGTGGCATGCATCACAGTGGAATGTGGCAAATTGTGTGTCATGTACATGTGTAAGGTCCACAGACAGATAAGCAGGATCTACAGAATGAATCTACTGTGCCACATACATGGCTGTATGTGCCTGTTCATCCAAACATGTTCATAGATACAACAATACAAGTCCCACACTAGGGCCCCACCCCTCAACACAATGTCCGATGGATGTAAAACATACAGCATGCATGTGCACCCCTGCTGTACAGGTATGGAGCAGTCTCCACAATGCAGATGATGCCTGTGACCCCACGAGTCCTGCCATGAATATTCCTGAGAACATGGCCATGCAGTCACGTGTGATGTCTCAATGTCCCACAGTAATGCAAAGGTGCTGTGTGCTTGCTGTGATAAATGCAACACACAGACAAAGCACGGCACCAACAGTGTGTCTGTCATCCCTGTGATGCGCAAAGTCTCCAGCCATCACAGATGTCCATCAAAGGCATGTGTCCGACTCTCATAGGTCCAATCCCACAATGACACCATCTTCCAGGGAGTGTGGCATGCGGTTGCTCTGTCCACCAACAGTTGGGTGAGGGGGACTGCAGATCCAGTGTAGTAGATGTGGTGGGCATGTTGCCTATACCCTGTGTGGAAAGGTGGATAGATGAAAGGTTATGGCATGCTGCACACAACATCACACCACAATGCAGAGAGCAAGACCACAGGATGTATATGCTGAAACCACAGACATGAACATATGACACAAGCACAACACTGAACACAGTGCATGTTGAGATCATCAGGAGACACCACTGCATACCTGGCAGCCACACCTACCTGGTCACCTCCAAGCCCATGTCACGCAGGCAAACCAGAGGTGGACATCAAGTGATACAGTGGCATTGCACAGTTATCCCACAAAAGTGCAGCAGATAAAGAACAGGCCAGCAGAAACAGGTAAAGCTGGATGGCTGACACAAATGATCAAAGGTGAAACCTACCGGCTGTGAGCAGCAGTTGTCTGATAGGGACTGGCAGCGGTAGGCAAAGGCCACAGGAGGTCACAGGAAAGGCAGAGGATGTCATTGGAATGTGTTGAATCACCATGTCTGCATGTCCAGCTATCGGTGCCACACGTCCAAGGCATGGGGAGATACGGGGCCCGGAAACATTGATGTGCAGTGGTCTGTGAGCAAACAAGAGACAGGTCAGGCAGATCCATGGAACACATGTGCAAACATATGTGCACAATGTATGCAAGGCCAATAGCAGAGGGTACAGATAAAACATTGACCACCACCGCACACGTGACAGGACACATCCCCGAACCGGATAATGCTACAGGACAGCAGAGTGCACTGTCCCATATACATGTCCCAGAGACACAGAGACAAACACAGTGGGACACGGAGAGCATGCCACATGTAGTATACAGCATGTCTGAGCAGCAACCCACACCAGTGGAGACAGTCATCACAGTTGGTGCAATGATACACAGGTGGAGGTGAATGCCACACCAGGGAAGGGTGTATGTGCTGTACACCACATCCACACCCATAGATACACCCAGCGCTGTCACATATGCCCCACGTACAGTGAATACACCATAGAAAAGAACACAAACAAATGGCCATAGGGGTGCCAACTGGGACATATGGGGTATCGAGTTGCAGGCCTGAGAGATATACAAACACATATGTGCAGTGGACAGAGAGAAACAGACATGTGCAATGCTGCACCGCCCCCACAGTACAGTTACCCTCATGTCCACCCACCCCAGTCAGCTGCAGGGTGAATGACGTACACACAGGCCCCATGCCGCCTGAGCACCGGGCAGGAAAAAATGCCAATCCTGGGGATGCAAGGACACACATGAAACACACATCTGGCATGATAGAGCCACGATTCACACAAGACAGCATGTACATGTATACCCATAAGCACCTCCCCACATGTGAATGACTTACAGGAGAACAGCTCCTCAATCAGATGTTGCCTGACTGCTGCCCCCTCACGTGTGTCACCATGGCCACATACAGGAGGGCATGGTGGATCCTCCTCAAGATCCTCATTAATGTCGAGTGGTAGATTGTGCCTTAGAGCAATGTTGTAGAGGATGCAACAGGCCAGTATGATCTGTGCCACAGTCATAGGTCAGTATTGTAAGGCCCCGCCGATCCTATCCAGACACCTGAAGTGACTCTTCAAAATGCCAAAGGTGCGCTCGATGACTGAGCGGCTGGAGGCATGGGCCTCATTGTAACTCCTCTCTGCACGTGTCCGTGGAAAATGCACAGGGGTCAGCAACCATGCACAACAGCCATATCCCACATCATCTGCAGAGGAAAATGTGGAAAGATCAATCAGGGTCATGTGATGGCCCTGATACAGTACACACACAGATGCTGACACAGTAACATGTACAGGCAAGATGGCAGACACGACACAGGAACGCTGACCTACAAACAGCAGACGTGTGCTGCACTGTGTCACCACAGCCCACATACATGATATGCCAGACAAAGGCAATGGGGAATGGCCACCCAACACACAGAACACTGACAAGACTACTCGGTGAGGCAAGCATTCCACCACTACCACCACAACCACAGATGTTGCATGTACAGTCACCTAGGGAACATGCACAAAGTACGGCACATGGTGCAGGTGTCCACCACCAACAGGCATCACAGCCCACCATAGCAAGGCTGGATCACAGATGCCAAGAGCGTTACAGTCCCAGAGGCCAGTGGAAGTGAGCAGGGCCACCTGAAACCAGTGTCACCCGCAAGGGTGCTGAGGAAAACAGACATGAGGGATGGAAATGTGGTAGACACAGCTAACTGTAGATGGCCACAGGTATATGTGACAACGGCCCCGGTGACAGTGACATGGTGTGATGCAAGACATAGCCCCATTCAAGGGTAGCACCCCAAAGCCACAATGCAATGCGTGGCATGCAGTGGGCAGAGCAAACCAAGGTAACATGTATACTACACACAGGCTGGCCAATGACATGCCACTGCCTGAGGGGCAGATACTGGAATATTGCCTGAGAAAGGCCAGACCTGCATCAATGCATGTCACGTGTGTCGCACAGGAGTTGCAGTCATAGGGGCCGACTGACACACAACAGGTGCGAGATAGGTGCCCCAACCCCAGTGACACAGGAGACATATGTGCATGTCAGAGATGGCAAATACCCACCCAGTAGGACACAGTCCTCATATTGTCCTGCCTCAAATTGGCCAAACAGTGCTGAGTGCTGCAGGATGTAGGAGTCATGGGCGGACCCTGCAAACCTGGAAACCACATTCAGAATACGCATATTTGCATCACAAACAACCTGCACATTCAGGGAATAGTAGTGTTTGCGGTTGCGATACACCATCTCCCTGTCACGGGGCGGGACCACGGTAACATGTGTGCATACAATAGCTACCATCATGTGTGGTATCCCTGCAATCCACTGGAATGCCTGGCCCAGGGCCCCCCAATGTTGCCTATTGATAGGGATCGCAATGTAATCCCTAACCCAGCTGACCATGGCCCGTAGTACCTGGTGGAGACAACGTGAGAAGGTGGGCCTGCTCATACCACCTACTGCAGTCACAGAGGATTGGAAACAGCCAGAGGCAAAGAAGTGTAGGGCACCCAGGAGCTTGGCCAATCCCGGTATGGCATGGGACCGGGCAGTCCGGGGCTCGAGGTCAGGTCTCAGAACCTCATAGAGCTCCCTAATAGCCCCCGTGCTCAGACGGTAGAGGATGATGACCTGGTCCTCACATATGTCCTGAAGCAAGGGCCTGGGCCTGAAGAGGTGTGGCAGGTGAGGGTGCGCCTTGGCCCGCTGATGGTACTGCACTGGTACCTCCCCTGCCTGTGGAGCCCCCACAGCTGCAGGTCTGAGTTGCAGCGGGACTGCACCCATACCCAGTGCCACAGCCCCATGGACACCATCACCCTCATCAGGCAACCGCAGTTCAGGAAGCCCCAGGAATGCCACAACAGCAACACCAGCACCATCCATGTGAGCCATGAAAGACATCAGATGGAGCAGTAGCAAATGCTATATACGACTTGGGGAGTGGCAGGTAATTAGAGCAGACCCAACACACCTGAAGATGCAGCAACAGATGCCAGCAGCGGATGAGCGAATCGGGAAACACATCAGCAAGCGTAACGGCGTAGTGCACGTTGTTACACGTGTTCCTAGGCAGCCGCGGTGCATACGCATGTAGGAGCACCTGGTGTGTCTCCGCGCCCTGCCAGATGTCAGAGATATGCGATGCCATGTGTACCCCACCTATATGCACCATATTGTGCCGTACACAATGGAGATCTCATACAGCAATAGTGCACACTGCAAACAGCGTGTGCCAGCACTGGATACATACTGGGATAGACCCCCGATACAGCAGCATACAATATTTGTAGCAATGGTGAGAGTTGTAAAGCTACAGATGTGGGCACATGACACAATTTCTGCATAAGGCGCGTACCTGCACATGATAAGGCATATCAGCCACGCTGTTGCCCCACACGTGTATGGGGCATGTAACATACATCTGGAGTGTGGACGGCACATGCGCACACACGTTGCATAATGGGCATGCGTGCAGGCATTGCGGAACATGCACACATGCGTACGCATGCACGCGCATGCTACGCAACATGCACATGGCACACCCAATATATGTTACATGGCCTCACATGCACATACCATTCAGACACGAGGCAGAGCCTGCAGGAGGAGGGACAGCCTGACAACATGGATGCAGGAGACAGCAGCACAGGGAGAGGCCAACCCAGCCCTCACCAACAGGCAGATGCCACCACCGCTGAGCCTGATTGGGAGGTTACCGGCACATCTGGGGTCACCCAGCACCCACAGAACCAAGCTGGTGGTGCAACTGGGACCAAGCACCGCCAGAAACCAGTGCCCAATGTGGCGAGGAAGAGGGCAGTCCGATTCTCCCAGGAAGAGAATGACCTCCTCATGGGCAGTATCCTGAGCCACTATGAGGTACTATTTTGCCTTCAAAGCAGCATCACCACCAGTGCAGAGCACAACACAGTATGGGAAGAGGTGCAGACAGTGGTGGCGGCAGCAGGGGGCCCATGGCGTGATATGGAGAGCCTGAAGAAGCGCTACTGTGATATAAAGCGCGGTATCCGGAATCATCTGACCCAGAAGAGGCGCCATGCACATGGCACAGGTGGGGGTGAACCATGGAGGGCCACCCTGAACATGCTGGAGCAGCGCCTTGCAGACTGGCTGGGCCCAATCTACATCCATGGCCTTCCCCACGCACTTGATACAGCAGACCCACGTGCAGGTAGGTTGGGGATATGTGTTAATGGCTGACAGAGCTATGAAGATATTTGGTTATCGCCCCCCCCCCCCAGGGATCAGGGCAGATGTCACATAGCCCAACGGGGAGAGGAATAGTAGCAGTACACCATCCTCAGGTACAATGTACATGTCAGAACAGTCGCCAGCCTAAACAGCCTAAACCCATACAACCCTGGGAGGGACAGGAAACACGTGAATCCGGAATGGCCCAACTGAACCATTGTACCACAACCACATACAGTACACAATGTACAGAGGTCAATGGGTGTGTGCCGGGGACAGGCCACAGCCAAGCACATGCAGGGCCCAACACAGGGGGATGTGGGGGCCACCATAGGGGACACATGTATACGCATGTCTCCAGCCACCCCATAGAGACATATGCTGTGTCTGACAGGCCTGCTGCTGCACCCACACACTGCCCCCAGCCCACAGCCCCCTTGTCAGCCATGCACAGCGTAACCTGACATATGCAGCCCCGCAAACATACGGACAACACCAGGCCCAATGTAAGGACACCATAATACCCACACAGCTGCACCCACATGCCATAACCCCTGCCCCACACCCTGTGTGCGTGACACAGCACCAGTCATGGTGCACAGGGGCGCCCCAGGGCAGCCCATAGCCTGAGGTGTCGTATGGGGTTGCTCAGCCCAAACCACAGTCAGTGACGGAACGGAACACAAAGGCAAATGACATGTACTGGGGGACATGCAGGATAGATGCAAAGCAGGGGACACAATGAATGCACGGGAATCACAGCACACCATACAAAGCTACACTGAATGCAGGTTGCACAGCTGTACGCTGCGCTAAGCCCCCCCCCCCAACGTGGGAACAGCTATCCTGCACCCACAGATACCCCTACAACAACAACATGTGCTGTGCATGCATGGAACACACACCCACAGAACCCATGGTCCCGCAAACCGAGGGCATCAGAGGCAGGTCGCCTCACAAACAAATAACCTCTAATACATGGAATAGTGGGAGATGATACAACACCCTGCATGGGAGACCAGGGACCTAGCAAGCCAGATCACTCATACCACAGCCATCAGACACCCCCCAAATCCCCCCAGGGGATGCAGCACCACCAACAGTGATGCAGGCCTCAGAACAGCTGACACCCAGCTGACATGTTGCACATGGCAAAGTGCAACAGGAGAGATCCCTGCGTACATACCCCATGTAAGCAGCTCACATAGCCATGGACATATACCAGGCACACAGATGCCCCCCAGGGACAGAGGACAGAGGCTTGCAAATGGAGCTACTAATGAGGGAGTTGATAGCTGGATCACAATAGGCCCACATGGGGCCCGACCCTGCATGCAGTGCAACACCAGATGGGTGACGCAATACACCCCACAGTGTCAGCAGGAGGAACAGCGCAACGTCAGAACAGCGGGTCAGGATGCAACCCTGTGTACCATGTATGTCGCCAGCCCATTGGTTCCCCCTGTCATGCTGGCCCTGATCTGCACCCTCTGTCTGCCTGGTGTCCCCTGGGCCCCTAGCTTCCAGATCCCACATAGGGAAAGATACTCCAGAAACTTCCCCAGAAACACAATACATGCCCCTTTTATTCAATCATAAAATTAAAGTAGAAACTTGTGAATGAGAAAAGACTGCTTTCTTCCAAATATATTTCACTTATCTGAACCCATGCGCTGAACCCATGCGCGATGTGCACATTTCGGGGGACACCCCCTGTATCAAGTGCTCCCAAAAAGAACTTGAATCCAGTGCTGCCAAGGCACTTCCTCAACCGTTGAAAACCGCCAAACCCTAAACTGGTGAAAAAGAAGGTCCCAACTCAGGATTGGCCAACAGCAAGCTGCCCATCACATTGAAACACCAATCACGGAAAGGGAATCCCCACTCTTCAAGGGAACCACTACCATGAAAGGTGATGTATCAGCCCGTCCCCCAACAATCAATATCGCGGTTCAATCCAGTAGGAGAAACAGTATGTAAAAGGAAAATCCAACGTTGCTCCAACTGGCGTAATTTATTCAAACGGTCCCCTCCTCTAGGATCCACCGGAACATGATCAATAATGATCCATTTTAATTGTTCAAAACCATGTCGAAAGTCCAAGCAGTGTTGTACCATCGGGGCCGTCAACACCGATTGACAGAGCTGAGAGGCATGCTCCCCCAACCGGACTTTGATCATCCAAGTGGTGCTCCCCACATATCTCAATGGACAATCACACTCCACAAAATACACAACATAAGAGGAATCACAAGTCGTGCACCAACGATGATAAAAAATTCGATCAATATTAGGAGCAGTCCAAGATGATCCCGACAATGTAGTAGTGCAATATTTACACGTTTGACAAGGCATATGCATGCCATTCCTAAATTGAGGATACTCAGGGCGATCTAGCAACACAGTGGATCTTATCAATTTGTCACGCAAATTGGCCCCTCGTGAATATGCTATCCACAAGGATTTATTGAAGCAAGGATATAAAGACAATAGCGGCTAATATTTCTTCAAAATATGTACAACTGTAAATGAATTACTCATGTATGGTAACACCCCCATTATCGCAACCTCAACCCCCATATCCTGAGTTGACTCAAAATCAAAAATCCACTCACGATGGAAATATAAGGCCCTATGACAGGCCCGAGAAATAACTGATCTGGGATAACCCTTCGAAAACAATCTAGCACTCATGTCCCGAGCATGATACCTATATTGATGAATCGATGTGCAAAGGTGGCATATCCTTAAAAACTGCCCATATGGTAAACCCTTACGCAAAGGTTCAGGGTGAAAGCTATGGTAGTTTAACAAACTGTTGCATTGGACAGGTTTGCAATACAAAGTAGTAACCAAAGAAGTCCCCTCCCGCAAAATTACCATATCTAAAAACTCAACCCGCATACGTTCACAGCCCATATTGCGTCTGAGCGGGTTGAAGCCTGGGGCATCCTGGGGCTAAGGCAGCCCTGTGAAACTGAACCAGGAGCAGATACCTCAGCACCAGGATGGTTGACAGGGCTCTGTGATGAGGCCTGGGGCATCCTGGGGCTAAGGCAGCCCTGTGAAACTGAACCAGGTGCAGGTACCTCAGCACGAGGATGGATAACAGGGCTCTGTGATGAGGCCTGGAGCATCCTGGGGCTATGGCAGCCCTGTGAAACTAAACCAGGAGCAGGTACCTCAGCACCAGGATGGATAACAGGGCTCTGCAATGAGACCTGGGGCATCCTGGGGCTAAGGCAGTCCTGCGAAACTACACCAGGAACAGGTACCTCAGCACCAGGATGGTTGACAGGGCTCTGCAAGGCGGCCTGGGGCATCCTGGGGCTACGGCAGCCCTGTGAAACTAAACCAGGGGCAAGTAGCTCAGCACCAGGATGGATAACAGGGCTCTGCAATGATGCCTGGGGCATCCTGGGGCTAAAACAGCCTTGTGAAACAGTGACAGGAGCAACCACCATACAACCAGGATGGATAACAGGGCTCTGCATTGAGGCCTGGGGCATCCTGGGGCTAATGCAGCCCTGTGAAACTGTAACAGGTGCAACCACCATACAACCAAGGTGATTAACAGGGCTCTGTGATGAAGCCTGGGGCATCCTGGGGCTAAGGCAACCCTGTGAACCTAGACCAGGGGCAGGTACCTCAGCACCAGGAAGGGTGACAGGGCTCTGCAAGGAGGCCTGGGGCATCCTAGAGCTAAGGCAGCCCTGTGAACCTGTAACAGGTGCAACCACCATACAACCAGGATGATTGACAGGGCTCTATGATGAAGCCTGGGGCATCCTGGAGCTAAGGCAGCCCTGTGAAACTAAATCAGAGGCAGGTACCTCAGCACCAGGATGGTAATAGGGCTCTGCAATGTGGCCCTAGGCATCCTGGTGATGGGGCATATCTGTGGGCCTGCAGAGCGGACAAGTACCTCAGCACCTGGGTGATTCAGCCACCCTTCCTGGCCAGTCTCACATCTCTTGGGAGACAATATTCTGACTAGATATTCCTATCATATGGTAAATCATACATGATCAGAGCAGGCGGCACTATGGTGGGTACAGTTTCCTGATATATACCACATCGTAGTCCAGATGCGGGATGTGGTTTAATTACTTCGAGTAAGCCTTCTAAGGGTTGACAGACCTCTGTGATGCTGGCTGGTGCATCCTGCAGATGGGGCAGACCTGCACACATCAGCCGTGAGGCCTGCCATGATCCCTGGTTGCCCCACATACACATCCTATTCCATTGTTGTGCATGTCTGATATGTCGGTTGGTTGCTGGATATTGCTAGGTTTGTGTGCCTGTCCCCATGCACTTACCTCATGTGGGTAGTCCGCAGCACGATTGTCGCGCCTGGTGAGGTGCACCCTTGACCTTCTCACCCTGTTGAGGGTTTGTCTGCATAATGAGCCAGGGAACAGATGCTCCTGGCGCAGACAGATAAGTTCAGCCCGCATGCGTACCTCCGTGCGTACACACGTTTGAGACATTTTTGGTATTTGTTGATTTTCAGGCATTCTATAATGTATCTCGTCACGGCTGTTATTTGTGGGTGGGATGTGCCAGATTCCCATCCTTTTGGCATTGTTGTATCCTCTTCCGTAGTTTGAGGTAGACATTACACCCTTTCCAGACATATTGCAAAACTCCGGCCGCATTATGGCGCTGTAGCGCACTCCTTTGGCAAAAGGTGTTGTGGGAGGGGGGGGGGGCTTAACGATGCAGGACTTGCCAGGGTTTTTTTTTAATATATATAACATATATTTATGTATCTCACATATCTTATATGGAGCCTCTCATGATACCATTGTGGTTTACATTTCACAAAGTTATATTACATTGCACAGGGCATTGTGACTCGGGGAAAACTATTTTTACAGGGAACATATTCAATGTTGGGTTAGGTGGCTTGCTGGAAGGCCCGGGGAGCACCTGTGTGACTAGGGACCCCGGGCCTTCCAGCACATGGTTGTTGTCCTTTGGTGGGATTTGATCCCGCAACCTTCAGGCTTGGGGGTATCGTGCCCCAACCACTAGACCACCTCTCCAATGACACATACTGATGAAACATTGGGCTGCAGATGGCACAGATCCATGTCCCCCAGTGGGGGCGGTGGCGGCAGGATATTTACAATGCTGGGTCGATAGCGCAGTGGTGGTACCATGCACATTGGTCACAGGCAAGGCACGCACACAGATGAGCAATGTGGGACAGGGTACCAATGCAGGACATTGGGTGACACCCTGCACAGCCAGACAGGACACCCTGCACAGCCAGATGCAGATAGATAGACAGGGGGGAGTTTGGCATAGGGTGTGTGGCTATTATGGCCTGGCAGCACGGATCTGCATGGATACGCCTGTTGCAGCATGCAAAACATCAAAGTTGGGCAGCCATGAGAGAGGAAACAACGTGGAGTCACCACATAGTCACTGTTTGCAACACCAGTGTACTAAAGAGTGGTCTATACCTCTATTGCCTGTTGTACAGCAGTGGCTGGTTACTGAGTGAGTGCAGGTCACTGCAGAAACCGTCTGCTCTGTGCACCAGGATAGGTTACAGCACCAGCACCCATGATGCATTGCACACATGGAACAGCGGTATACGGCTGTTCACCAATTTGGGTCTGCACCTCTCCATTACCACAGCTTGTTTGGATGGCCTGCCGTGCATGAAAACTGACATGGACTGGCTACAGACCCCGCCATTGTGCAGGTTCTGCATTCACCTTGAGGGTAATGATGTGCGCACAGAACTAGGTCCACAGTACATGTGATGCAAGGGATAGGTCCTGCTGCACATCACTGTCATTGGCAGTGTGTGGCAGGTGTTTGTCGTAGTGTAACTGATGGTACCTCTGTGGCCATCTTGATTCTGCAGTCACATGTGTCTCTCTGGAACCAGACACCGCCCGGATCGGTGCCTATCCAGTGTTAAAGTCATGCTGCTATGGACACCTGTTAGTAGGGCGGGGAGGTGTCTGGACATGCATGGAGGTTTATGTCACACTGACCCCCTACTGCTCAGGGTGGTCTACACTATATGCCCCTCCCGACTCACCGGAGGGGGGGAGCAGGGGAGCTGGTGCCTGGGCACAGGGAAATGCCTATCGGCGCAGCAAACCCAGACATGATGGGGGAGGATAACCTTCCCGGGCTGGTGTGTATGACCCATACCTGTGACTGGGCCATTGGCAGACACTCAATACTGTGTCTCTTTGCCTGTAAGTCCTCACTTACCACATACCACAGCCTGCCATGCACCAGCAGACAACACTGTCATTCTGCACCTTCAGCAGCATACAGTGTGTTGTAACCATGCACTGACTACCTCCAGACAGTCTAGTGGCCACTCCCTGGGACATGCTTACAGAGGACACATGTGCTCCCGACCGTAAGGTGTGCAATACACATACCACACAGGTATGTCAGTGATTGGGCCCCAGAACAGGAATCACACAGGTGTCACTGATAAGAGCTAGCATAGAGAACTATGGGGCACCCGGGACATGCCATGGTCACTGCTGGGTCAGGGTGAAACTGACCTTCCAGCATGACATGCTGTGGCCACCCTGTACATGCAGGTGGTGTTCACACACTGGTGTGTCCTAGCCATTGTCCTACTCCATGTGCAGATGCAGCCTGGCCACTTCGCCCTCTCTGGGACATACCCACAATACCTTGCTCCTCATTATTCACATTGGCAGGATAATGCTTTCAACAGTTGGACAATGTGGGCCCAGAGCATTGTGGGCAGCCACAGAGACCAATGGTTTGATATATACACACACACACTCCTACTGCAGCACTGTGCAGTTTTCACGGTGTTTGGCAGGCCTGCTCACCACACCGCAGACATTTTTGAACCGTGCAGGTGATGGTACCTGCAACTCCGGCCTGGTACTGTGGCCTGGTACTGCAACACCGGCCTGGTACTGCGGTGATGGTACCTGCAACTCCGCCCTGGACCCAACAGCCTTACTCTACCTGCGGTTTTGGATGGTGGTGCCTGTGTGAGTAGGTTTTGTACCAGTGTTGTCTGCTGCTGTGGGGATTGCACTGTTGGATATTGTATCTACCTCATAGGGTAAAATGTGGTGATGTGCTCTGCAGGGTCTGCATCTGTGACCTGTCTCTGTGCCCCTCTGATCTGGGACACACTCACTGTGTGTAGTACACCTCAGTGCCGCCATTGATGCACAGCAGTCCATGGGGCTACCTTTACTTCTTCTCAGCCAGACCTTTGCTGTTTTTATGTTGTATGTCCATGTTTGGATAAAATGTGGTGATGTGCTCTGTGGGGTCCGCAGCTGGGACAGAACCCTGTGACCTTCTTCTCTGGGTTACATTGGCTGTGTGTACTGCACCACAGCATTGCCACAGGGGCACAGAGGTCCATAGGCTACCTTTACTTTTCCTCCCTCTGACCTTTGTTGTTTTTCTGTTCTGTGTACATAGTCGGGTAAAATAGTGGTCTGTTCTCTGTCAGGTCCACAGCTGGGGAACTGAACCTGTAACCTTCCACTCCAGGTTATATTGGCTGTGTGTACTTCACCACAGTGTTGCCACAAGGACACAGAGGTCCATAGGCTACCTTTACCTTTCCTCTGTCAGACCTTTGCTGCTTTTCTGTTGTATGTACATAGTCGGGTAAAATAGTGGGATGTGCTCTGTAGGATCTGCAACTTGGACATGAACCTGTGACCTTCTGCTCTGTGTTAGTCTGGCTGTGTGTACTGCACCACTGTGTTGTCACAGAGAAACAGCAGTCTCTGGGCCTACTTTCACGTCTCCTCAGCCAGGCCTTTTCTGTTGCACTGCGCACCACGTACTGGTACAGGGCATGGCCTGGATCCACTGCAGGTAGGTGGAACTGCTTCCTCCAGCACAGACACCACCACTCTGGCCTGCTGCCATGCCCATATGCAGTTGGTGCCGGTGGTGCACTGTCCCAGGCCATCCAAGGTGCCGGTAGGCGACTGCTTCTGGTGTGGGTTCCGGGGTGGGATGGCTACATCGACATCCATGCCTCCCCCGGGCACTGCCTGTCAATGTTATGTGCCCTGTGGGGTACTTGATGGGTAATGTCCCCTGGATGGAGCACTGTGGGACACAGACACATGGGCATGTTGTGATGGGGCATATATGTGGGCCTGCAGAGCGGACAAGTACCTCAGCACCTGGGTGATTCAGCCACCTTTCCTGGCCAGTCTCACATCTCTTGGGAGACAATATTCTGACTAGATATTCCTATCATATGGTAAATCATACATGATCAGAGCAGGCAAGTTGCTGTCTTGCTGATCTCCATTTTCTGAATTCATATGTGCCACCTAGGTGACAGCCTAGTCCGCTCTGTGCCTCAGCTGATCCCACTGCATGTCCCACCTGTGGCCCCCTATGCCCCAGTTGCACCCTTGCCATAGTGGCCTTTCATACCTGAGCACTATGCTATTGCTGCACATGTGGCACTACCATCACCTTAAAATGGTCTCTCTGCCTTTGCTACACATTGCTGACATAAATGGTTTCTCTCTCCTGCAAATGTGCCTACAACGGCAGGTTTTCATTCGTGGTAGGATTCATCCCTTCAGTTCAGCGCTTTAGTATGACAGGAGCCTCTCCCCACCCACTCCCCTCCCATTGACCCCTTCTCTTCGCCCTCTCTCCACCTTCTGCAGTGTTTAACGCGCCAGGGAACATTAACGATCATTAATTAACATTAACGCGCGTTAACGTTACATACCGCATGTTAACGTTACCTAACAATCGTTAACGTTACATAACACGCGGTATGTAACATTACCGCAGTTTAGTAAACATTCCCCTTAGTGTTAGTGGGGGGGGGGGGGGTGGATGGAAATGGTTAGAATTTGAAATCCCTTCTCACCATAATGAGAAGAGATTTCATTGGCACAGGCTGGGGTGACATGGGTGGAGGGAGGAGAGGGAGAATTGAAGGGGAACCAGGTATAATACCATTGGGTGCCCGTACCTCCTCCTTCTTCCTCTGTGGCTGCATGGGTTCAGGGACAAGGAATTTCCTGAGTCTTCTTGCCATTTTCTGCCCCCTGAGGTGAGGGACTCCAGGCCTGTGGCATGCTCTCCGGAACCTGTGACTCAACCAGTGTGGCGCCAGAGGCAGTATAGGGTGGAGCTTTGAGGGGATGGGGAAATGGGAGGGACAAAGAAGGGCAGGCAGCTGTGGTCTCTGGATCATGTTGTCTGGCGGCAGGGTTCCTGCTGTCAAGGGTGCTGGGCAATCCATCATAGAGGGTTAAGGGGAGCTGGCCTCTTCTGAATAGCCTTGCTTCAGCCTCCCGTTGATGGCAGGAGCAGTGGTTGTGGGGGCGGTTGGGGATAGGATCAGCTGTGGGGAGAAGAGTGGTTTAAAGTATGCTGACCTGGCCTAGTTTGCTCCCCCGCCCCCTCCCTCCCTCCCTCACAGTGGAATGGCAGTCAGATGCTAGTAATATGGTGCTGAAGGGCCAGACACGGGATGGGGGATAGAGGATCAGAGCGGTGCTCATGGGAGAGTTTTCAGGCAGGGGTGGTCACAGCAGGGTGCAGGTCAGTTGGGCTGCATGTCCCTATCCTGAATTGGTCATTGGAGGACTTGGCAGTGCAGAGGGGTTTGGGCAGTTCAGGTTTTGGGTGGCCTGAGTTTGAAGGGGGTTGGCTATCTGGGCTCGAGTGCTGGTTGCAGCAGCCTAGTATTAATCCTCATGCAGCAGAACTGTGAGCTGCGGGTGGTCTTGGCTCATCGTGGGCTAGTAGGGGTGCAATTAGGACAGCAAGTGGTGGGGCTATTGTGTCAGTTCCTGGAGGTGGTATGTCTGGTTTGCTCTCCCAGGTACCTGAGGAGACTGGCTCATGAGGATCAATGAGGGAAGACACCCAGCTGGTGGTGCCTAGATCTAGCAGTGGAGTTTTGATGGAAGTTGAGCAGCTTTCAGCGCAGCAGATAGTGGGAGGGTATCCTCAGGCGAGTGCTTGGGTTGGTGCTGGGGGGTACAGGGGCTGGGATTGACAGTGGATCCTGTAGCAGAAGGTGCGGGCAAGGTTTCTAAAAAATGTAAGCGCTTGTGGCACCACCAAAGAAGATTTATTTATTTACAATCTCTTATATACTGCGCTATTCTGCATCAGTGTGGTTCACATTGAACAAACTGAAATTACATTGAACAGGGCATTATAACTTGGAGATAAATATTTTACAGGGAACCTGGGCTATGGAGGGTTAAGTGGCTTGCCCAAGACCACAAGGAGCACCTGTGGGACTAGAAACCCCAGTCCTTCCAGCCCAAGGTTGCTGTCCTCTAGTGGGATTTGAACCCCTGACCTTCCGGCCTGAAGTATGTTGCCCCAACCACTAGGCCACTCCTCCGCTCTAGTTTGTTGTCCTTGTTGTCAATGTCCGGGTCCTCCTCTTTGTCTTCAGTGAGGGATCTTTCAGACAGGGGTTCAGGGAGAGTGTAGCAGGGTTTGCAAGCTCATCCAGGGGTGTGGCCCTGGCTCTAGCTACTTTCACCAAATTGTGGGAAGTTGTTCCACAGGCGTTACAGAGAAAGATCCTGAAGAATAATGTACCTTGATATTTTCTGTCTATTGGAGGAGCAGAAGAAGTCAGGGAATAGTAAAAAAAAGCAGGAGGAAGATGAGAAAAGTGGGCAGCTAAAGAATGTATCCCGGAATGTGGTGAACTGGACTCAGACATTTTTGTGGTTGGCGAGTGTATGGGGCCACCAGTTTCCGGGCCAGTATGGTCCCTCATTGGCATATGCAGATTCCATTTTAGAGGCATTTCAGATGCACGAAGGCTGGGCATGGCTAAATTACGATGAAAAATTCCAGGACAAAATGGAAGAGAACAACCATGTGTCCTGGGGGACACTGGATATTAATTTGTGACTGACACAGATGTCAGCTAGGGCTGGAGCATCTGAGTGGAGTGAAAGGGGGCCTCAGGGGTACATTATCTGGGGGTCATTCCTTTCAACTTGGGGAAGAGATCAGCCAGCAGAGCAAAGTACAGCCTGATGGGAGTGGCATCTTCTGGTGCTTTAATAAGTCCTCATGCCCATTCCCAGATTGCAAGTTTAGGCATTGTGTGTCTCTGTGTAGGGGGGGGGGGGCATGCGGCTGACAAGTGCAGTAGAAAAGGAATCACTGGGGTTCTCCCATCAAGTATGTGAGATGCACTGGCTTCATAAGGCACTCTCTCTAGTGCGGGTAGAGAAGATATGTCCTTGGTTGAGGTGGTATGGGAGGTGGAATGAGAGGGAGAGGTTGTTGCAAGGGTTTGAGTCAGGGTTTTTTATTCCTTTCCAGGTTTGTGTGCTTAATATGGCAGTGAGGAATGCACCTTCAGTGTAGAACTTTCCAGATGTTATGCGGGCAAAAATTCAGACACGTCTGGATCTGGGGTGGGTGGCGGGTCTTTTCCATCAGCACCCATTCCTGGACTTTGTCGTTTCTCCATTGGGCATCATTCCGAAGAAGGAACCCGAAAAATTTTGCTTAATTCATAATTTATCATACCCTCCGGGGAGACTCGATTAAAGATCATCTCCCAAGGAGTCATGCTAGGTTCAATATATTTCCTTTGCATGTGTGGTCGTATTGGTGGAACAGTGTGGGCAGGGTGCTTTGTTGGCAAAGGTGGATATCGAATCAGCTTTCCGCTTGCTGCCTGTTCACCCTTCAGCCTTTCATTTACTGGGTTTTGCTTTTGAAGGTTTATTTTACTATAAGTGCATGTTCTATCTCTTGTGCCTATTTTGAACTTTTTAGTAGTTTCCTACACTGGGTATTGGTGCAGCGTATGGACCTGCCTAATGGGGTGCACTATATAGACGTTTTTTTTTGTAATACCCAGGCAGTCAGATGCATGTGCAGCGTTACTATCTGCATTCATTGCTTTTGCCATGGAATTTGGCATCCTGCTGGCCACTGACAAGATAGAGGGTCTGGTGTTGAGGCTGACTTTCCTAGGTACTGAACTCGACACTGAGGTAATGGTGGCCCAGTTACCACTAGACAAGGTGCAGAAGGTATGGGAAACCATCCCTTGATCCTACCTGTCCTTCTAATCATCAACCCATTTCTCTCCTCCCCTTTATTTCTAAACTACTTGAACTGCCACTGTCTTGACTTTCTCTCTTCTCAGTCCTTTCTGGATACACTGCAATCTGGTTTTCACCCTCTACATTCTGCCGAAATGGCTTTTGCCAAAGTCTCCAATGACTTGTTCCTCATCAAATACAAGGGCTTTTACTCAATCCTCATCCTTCTTGACCTTTCTGCTGTTTTTGGCATTGCTGATCACCACCTTCTCCTTGATATCCTGCCCCCACTTGGATTTAGGGGTTCTGTCCTGTCATGGTTTTCTTCCTATCTCTCCCACCACATTTTTAGTGTATGTTCTGGTAGATCCTCCTCTACTGCTATTCTGATTTCAGTCAGCATATCCCTGGGCTCTGTCTTGGGACCTCTCCTTTTCTCTCTATACATTCAGTCCCTTGATGCACTCATCTTCTTCTATGGTTTTCAGTACCATCTCTAAGCAGATGACTCCCGGATCTACCTCGTTGTACAAGAAATCTCTCTGGGTATCCTGGATCGGATCTATGCCTGCTTATCTGACATTAGTGCCTGGATGTCTCATCAACATTTGAAACTGAACATGGCTAAATCTGAGCTCCTTATCTTTCCCCCTAAGCCCACCTCCCCCTTTTGTCCTTTCTCTATTTTTTGTGAATAACATTCTACTCTTTCCTGTTTCCTTGGCTCACAATCTTGGGGTCATCTTTGACTACTTCCTCTTCTCCTATACACAAATTCAACAGATAGCTAAAACTTGCCATTTATTTCTCTATAACACTGGTAAAATATGTCTCTTCCTTTCTGAATACACTACTAAGACCGTCATCAATTCTCTTGTCACCTCCCATTTAGAATACTGCAACCTTGTCTTTGCTGGTCTTCCATGGAATCATCTCTCCCCACTTCAATCTGATCAAAGCTCATCTGCGCTATTAATATTCCATAAGTGTCACTATGCTCATGTCTTCATTGGATCCCTATCTGTTTCCACATCCAGTTCATACTTCTACTACTGACTTTTAAATGCCTTCATTCAGCTGCTCCAACCTACAATTCCTCTTATCTCTCCCTACACCTCTCCTCGGGAGCTCTGCTCTTCTGGCAGATTCCTTCTATCGGTACCCTTTTCTTTCACTGCAAACTCCAGACTTTGATCTTTCTACCTTACTGCTCCTTATGCCTGGGACAAACTACCTGAGTTGATATGTCAGGCTCCATCTGTGGCACTGTTCAAATCCAAGCTAAAAACTCACTTCTTTTGAGACTACTTTTGGATCCTGACCTCTCCCCCAATCTCCTGTTCACTTCCTATGTGTTTTCTTACCTTTCCTCTCTATATATATATCCAAGTCCCCACTTGTGGTATTGTCTGTCTTGATTAGATTGTGAGCTCTTATGAGCATGGACTACAGAATGTCTTACATGTCTCTGACAGCGCTGTGTACACCTTGTAACGCTATATAAATGATAAGTAGTAGTAATAGTAGTAATGTCTGAATTATATTATTCTGTGGCACCAGTATAGTGAGGGGGCAAACAGACAAAAGCAGTCTCTATGGTACAATAGATTTTAGTCTATTGAAACAGGATTATAGATAGTTGGAGAGACAAGGCACAGAACATCAAGCACTGAGGACTGAAGAATCTAGAAAATGTGCTACAGGTTATAAGGGAAGAGTTAGGGGTATGTTTACTAAATTGCAGTAATGTTAAAGACCGTGCATTAGGTAACGTTACCACAAGGTGCATAACGTTATCACGCAGTAACATTACAACCCGCCCGGAAGTGTTACAACCCGCGCGGAAGCGTTCCGTGGCACGGTACACACCTCAGAGGGAGGAGAGAGGGCGAAGAGCAAGGGTCAATAGGTGGGGAGTGGGTGGAGAGAGGCTCCCTGCACACTAACGCGCTGAACTGAAGGGCTGAATCCTAAAGCGAATGAAAACCTGCCGTTAGATGCACGTTTGCAGGAGAGAAAAACCATTTCAGTGTCAGCAATGTGCAGCAAAGGCAGGGCGCCCAAGAAAAGTGATAGTAGTGCTCCATTTGTAGCAACAGCATAGTGCCCAAGTATGAAAGGCCACTATAGTGATGGTGCAAATGCGGCATAGGGGGATGCAGGCTGGAAATGTAGCGAGGGCAGCTGAGGCACAGAGTGGACTAGGCGGCTGCCTGGGTGGCACATAGGAACATAGAAACCGGAAATAAGCAAGACAGCAACTAGCAAAGGCCAAACCCAATCCACCTACATCTACCTGATCCAACATAGCTAACAGTTGCTAGGGCACTGACCTGACATCCCCCCAGCCAACCCTCCCACAAGTTGAAGGAACATATTATTGGTAGGTGGTGATGGGGGGGATGTGAGGACGCCCATGTATGCCTCCGCCCCCTAGGCAACCGCCACTCACACAGTGGATGGCCTAGGACTGTGCAAAACCAGCAACATCAGCATATGGTCATGTCAGCATGGCAGGGAGGTGTGTGCCCGTGCTGGAGGGGGCAGTGGCACCTGCCTGCAGTGGACCTAGGCCATGCCCTGTACCAGTGCATGGTGTGCAGTGCAACATAAAAGGTCTGGCTGTGGAAAAGTACAGAAAGCTCCAGGGACTACCATGTATCCATGGCTACAGTGTGGTGCAGTACACCCAGCCAGTGTGTCCAGAAGCAGAGGGTCACAGGTTCAAGCCCCAGCTGTGGTTCCTACAGAGCATGTACCTATGTTTTACCCTACAATGCAGATACAACAGCAACATGTGCAAAGCCCAAAGCAGCGGCGAACAGGGGTACAAACATCCACTCACACAGGCTCCACAATCCAAAGCTGCATGGAGAGTCCGGCTGTTGGCCCCAGCGCTGAGCTGCAGTTATCACCAGAGCACAACTACTACCTCCTGCACAGTTTATTAATGTCAGCACTGTGATCAGGACCAGTGTGGCGGGCAGGGTTGCCAACTACCCCTATCTTTGCACAATGGTGCAATAGGAGTGTGTGTGTGTGTATGTATATCCATTATTCTGTGGCTGCCCACACTTCACTGGGCCCACAATGTCCCACTGTTACCAGCGTTAGCCTGAATATGTGCATAATGAGGAGCAAGGTATTGTGGGTATGGCCCGGATAGGGCAGATTGGCCAGGATGCATCTTCACAGGGTGTGGGACAATGGCTGGGACACTGTAGTGCCTGACCACCGCCTGCACGGACAGGGTGGCAACAGCATGGCATGCTGGGAGGGCACTCACTGTGACCGAGCAGTGGCCATGGCATGTCTAGGTTCCCACATAGCACTCTATGTCTCTAGTGATAATTGTATGTTTTCAGTGTATGTGTAATCACTGAGATACTAGCTTGTTGCACATAGCTTCTTTGTGAGTGTGGACTGTGTGCAGTTAGGTTGTGTATGGTTAGAACATCTGTTAGCAGCTCTCAACCTGTGGGTTGTGACCCACATGGGAGTTGGCTCAGGATTTAGCAGGGGTCACCTGACAAATCCCAGTTTCTTGATAATTGTGCAGGTTATACAGTACATGATGCAATGTTCTCGCAGCCCCATCCTCATGCTCTCTGCTCATGTCCTCCTTGTTCCTGGAGACCCAGGTGTCCAGCAGTAGATCCAGCTGCAATCTGTGGAATTTCTTGGTCGTCTTCACAGCAATGAAGATGTCTCTGGCTGCGATCTCTTCCACGGGAGTCTTTGGCGTGCCTTGGCCGGCTCGGGCCATGTCCGCCTGCAGCCCCGTTTCCCTCCTCACCTGGCTCAGGGTGCTGAAATAAGCCATGAAGCCCTTGACTGCCTTTGGGCTTTGCTGCACCGCCCTGCCAGGTTCTGATCCCTCGTGCTCTGCCTGTCCCTCGGCATCACCCTGGCTTCCGGGCTTCTGCCCAGTGGGTCGGTCGGCAGCTGCGGCTTCTCCCCCACCTGTTGCTGCTGCTGGTCTATCACCAGGACCAGCAGGCAGGTGAACGTGTGTCCGATCGGGGACAGCAGAAACTTCTTCTCACAGCTCTTCTGCATTTTGCAGCCCACTCGGCTGTGACATGCAAGTCCTGCCTAAAAAGTGTACGGGGGAAGGGGATAAGACAGTGCTGGTCACACTCTCCCAAACCAGCCTCCAGCAACCTTCCTTAACCCCTGCCCCAACCTCTGCCCATCAGCGATCAAACCAATGTGTGCAGCACGCTTGGCGCTCAACACTATTTCATGCTGATGCCTTTAGCTAGGCCACTTCCAACTTGGGCGGGGCCATCTTGTGACCACGCCCTCCAGGTGGTGAATTCTTTGCGTGGTGTCTGCACTGTCCTGTTGGCACTCGCTTGCCCGGAAACCTCTGGCTGCACGCAGAGACGAACTGTTAGAAGTGGCCAGAAAACAGGTTGCCCGCATACAATCAGGATGAGCTCGTATTGCAGATCTTGATGTTGTTCCTGGCAAATTCATGCCACCAGAACAGACAGTAATAGGCAATTCTGTTGCTTGCTACAGGGCTGATACAAGGTGGGTGCCCTAGGCAAAACTCATCTTGCGTTGTGCCCCCTCCCCAAGATTTTGTTTGTTAAACTCTACTGTAATCATCTCAAGAAAGTCCTGGAAATCATACGTTTAAACGGTGCATTTTTTTCTAGCAAAAAAGGTACTCATCTGTAAGGTATTTCATTAATGCCCAAAAACCATGGGTCAGTTTTAGCAGGCAATGAAAAAGTCTCTCAAAATAGACCTGCTTTTAAATATGAAACTTTGTTTTTTAAATCTATACATAAGGAGGGAGATTTCAAAAAGTGACTTTGAAGGGTAAATGGACTATTTGCAAATTGTCCGTTTTTCCTGCAGATAACGGTAAACACCATGGCCCTTTGAGTTTGTGACTTCCAAGATCATATTGCTTTGCTTTGGCTGTAGCTACTCTTTGCTTGCCCCCTTCCCAGAATCTGCTGCCTTAGGTAGCCACCTAGTTTGCCTAGTGGTTGGGCCAGCCCAAGCTTGTTCTATAATAGATCTGGAATCAATGTGGCCTAAAGATGATTTTATTAAGAATGCTTTTGTTAAGGTCAGGTGCAAATGATCAGGTCAAATCAAAACATTTCCACCAAATATTGTTACTTCTTGTTATGATTAAATATTGTGGTTTAAATAAGTACATTTTATAAATAAAAACATATTGCAAAGGCCTATAATATATTAATAATTCAACAAATGATTACAGCGACAATGCGTTAATGGTAAAGGAAGAGACGCATTTGGTTTTATCATTGGGGGTCATCACAAGTTGACCAATGGTAAAAGGGGTCACGGTACAAAAAAGGTTGAGAACCACTGATCTATAAGGTGCTGCAGGTGCAGTCTGACTGTGCTGTCTGTTGGTGACTGACAGAGGGTGGTGTGAGGCAGTTGGTGTTTTCTAGACCTAACCCCAGTATTACTGCTGGTCTGCCTCTACCACTGCCCCAATCACAGGTATGGCTCTGGCCCACCAACCCTGGAGGGCTCTCCTATACCAGCAGGATGGAAGTTGCTTCAATGGGGCTCAGGCACCTGTCCCTTACCTACAAAAAGGGTGATTTTGGGACCTTTGGGATATATAGTGTATACCAGAGCTACTCAAAATCAGTCCTGGAGGTCTGCAAACCTGCAGGTTTTGGGATATCCCTAATGAATATGCATGAGATATATATGCATTAGAGATAGCCTGCCAACCTGACTGGATTTGGAGACCCCTGCCTTACACCGCTGTCATTTAAGATTGTGAGTGGGCAAGGTACCGATGTCCTAGATATCAAAAGGGTAGATAGAATGTGTCACATTCCTCCTCGATTCTCACCACCACTGTTCCCTCTAAGCTGTGCGCGTGTGCGCGCGCACACACCTCGCCGAGCAAGCGCACATACTTTAAAACAGAGCGCACAAAAATTACAGCTCTGATTGATAGAAAACAGACATCTTAAAATTTAAAAGTTATGATTGTAATTACTAGAAATTTCCCGCTTCATTTAGTAATCGTCTATTTTCATTTAATTTGATTAAAATCAATGTGGTGTACATACTGTATTCTGACGTGTAGTCACATTTTAAAGTATATAACTCCGAGTGTCATGTGGCGCACACAAATTTAACCTTCCTTCAAAAGCTGCACACAGCTAATATTTTATGCGCACACAGCCTACAGAAAATTAGAGGGAACATTGCTCACCACCATAGACAATATTTTGGTGGTGGTAAGAAGCAAGGAGGAATGTGACAAATTCTATCTAACCTTTTGATATCTAGGACATCTGGCACTCAGAGGAGACAGTTTGTGCGGTGACCTGCAGTCCTTCTGTACCCAGCCATTGCTGTGACATACACTGTGGGGGTATAGCCTACTGGTTAATACAATGCCATTTTTGGCAGTGTTCATGGGTTCAATTCCTCACTGTTCCCTCCTTTCATGCCTGTCCTACTCAAATAGTGTGCATGCCTGTAACAGTCATATTTTTGCAGATCTGTGCTGCTTGCCCATAATACCCTCGCCACAATTGCCAACTTTCCTTTGGTCCGTCTATCTGCGTCTGTCAGCTGTGTAGAGTCCTGTCTGCCTGTGCAGGCTGTCACCCCATGTCCTGCACTGCTACCCTTTCCTGCATTGCGCCTCTTCATGCTTGCCTCGCCTGTGCCTGATCTGCATGGCACCACCACTCCTCTGTCCACCCATCATTGTAACTATCCTGCCACCTCTGCCTCCACAGGTGGACACGTATTTCTATTATCTGCCACACTGTCTTTCCAGTATTTACATTGCCAACACCCTGTGCTGTGGTACAGGTGCCCCCACCATGTTTGTCATCGGTACTGGCAGCCACATGGGATGCCTGCAGATATGGCAGGTCCAGCGGTTCCCAGCTCTCCCTCCTTCATAGGTGTACTGAAGGAAGTAAATTATTTTTAGTGTTTATATGATTTTTGTCATGCATGTGATATTTTGTATTTTAATGTTTTATGTATTATAAAACACTTTAATGCATTATTGTGAGATGTGGTATATAAAGTTTAATCAATCAATCCAATCAATCATATGCTTTAAACAATTTACTGCATGCCAAATTGATTTAACATGCATTAATCAACTTAGCACTGGTTAGTGCTCAGTAAATCAAGTTAATGCATACTAAAAATTCTCTATTACAGCAAATGTGTGAAATTAACTAAAAAACACCCCAAAATCAGGAAATATTCATGAAAGAAATGAGCATGAACCAACTTTTTTTTGCCTGTGGACATCCCGTTAGTGATTAGGCTCGATAGAAGGCAATTTTAAATGTATTTTCAATGATAAATGGGGCTTTACTTTTGAAGACACACTTTTGAAATATGCTCTCCTCTTCTGTGGGAAAAAAGAGTGGCATACCAGGGGTGGAGTGATAGGTGTGGCCCATCTGGGGTGCTGGCCTGGAGGGGGTGCACCCCCATTGGGCCCATGGAGACAGCATGGGAAACTTACTATAAAGCTGGCTTGCTGTGCTGTCTCCGCTCCAGGTCTGCTCTTCTCTCTCGAGCAAAAGTCTCATGGATCGCGAGACTTCGATCCAGGAGAGAAGAGAAGGCTGGGCCTGGAGGCAGCGCGGCAATCCAGCTTTATGGTAAGTTTTCTGCACTGCCTCTGTGGGCCAGCCTGGGGGGGGGGGGGCATCACAACACATAGTGCCATGCCACATGGGAGTGGTATTTAAAGATGCGGAAGAATTGAAGGAAATATCGATACATCAGGAAGATGTATTACAACTATCAGATAAACTGAAGAGTAGCAAATTGCCTGGGCCGGATGGGATACATCCAAGGGTGTTGAAAGAACTGAAATATGAGATTGCAGACCTGCTTTTAGTAATCTGAGAACTTTCATTAAAATCATCTGTAATACCTGAAGATTGGAGGATTGCCAATGTAACGCCAATTTTTAAAAAGGGTTCTAGGGGTGATCCGGGAAGCTACAGAACGGTGAGCCTGACGTCAGTACTGGGAAAAATGGTAGAAACCATCATAAAGAACAAAATTATTCAGCATGTAGATAGTCATGGCCTAATGGGAGACAGCCAACATGGCTTTAGACAATGAAGATCTTGTCTTACTAATCTGTTATGTTTTTTTGAAGGTGTGAATAAACAGGTGGACAAAGGTGAGTCAGTTGATATAGTGTATCTGGACTTTCAGAAAGCCTTTGACAAGGTCCCTCATCAGAGACTTTTGGCAAAATGAAAGAGTCATCGGATAGGAGCAATGTACTATTATGGATCAGGAATTGGTTAAAAGATAGAAAGCAGAGGGTAGGGCTAAATGGCCAATTTTCCCAATGGAGAAAGGTGAATAGTGGTGTACCCCAGGGATTTGTGCTGGGTCCGCTGCTTTTTGACATATTCATAAATGACCTGGAAAAGGGAATAACGAGTGAGGTTATCAAATTTGCAGATGACACAAAACTATTTAAAGTTGTTAAAACCCAAGAGGATTGTAGAAAATTGCAAGAGGATCTTGATAAATTAGAAGACTGGGCATCAAAATGGCAGATGAAATTTAATGTGGATAAGTGCAAAGTTATGCACATAGGGAAAAACAACCCAAACTATGGTTACATGATGCAAGGTACCACATTAGGAACCACCACCCAGGAAAAAGATTTTAGGCGTCATTGTGGATAACATGTTAAAACCCTCGGCCCAGTGTGCAGCGGCCAAGAGAATGCTAGGTATCATAAGAAAAGGAATGGAAAATAAAACAAAAGATATTATAATGCCTCTATATTGCTCCATGGTGAGACCGCACCTTGAATATTGTGTGCAATTCTGGTCACCGTATCTTAAAAAGGATATAGCCTTATTAGAAAAGGTTCAGAGAAGAGCCACCAAAATGGTAAAAGGGATGGAAGGATACTCCTATGAAGAAAGGCTAAAAAGGTTATGGCTCTTTAACCTGGAAAAGAGATGGCTGAGGGGAGATATGTTAGAAGTCTATAAATTAATTAACGGAGTGGAACGGGTAAACATAGAGTGATTGTTTACGTTATCAGAATATAGAAAGACTAGGGGACATGCAATGAAACTACAGGGTAAACTATTTAAGACTAATAAAAGAAAAAAAAAATCACTCAACGTGTAATCAAACTCTGGAATTTGTTACCGGAGGATGTAGTAAAGGCTGTTAGTGTAGCTGGGTTTAAAAAAGGTTTGGACAAGTTCCTGGAGGAAAGGTCAATAAACCATTATTAAGAAGGGACCCAGGATATCAATGTTTGACCCAGTACAAGCATTGTGGAACCTGTGTCTTTTGGGGAAACTGCTAGGTACATATGACATAGATTGGCCACTGTTGGAAACAGGATACTGGGCTTGATGGACCTTGGTCTGACCTAGTATGGCATATCTTATGTTCTTATGAGGAACGCCAGCCATAGAGGGGGGGTACCCTTCCTAGGTGCCAAGGGGCTGGGAATGCCACCGACACTAGAGAATGAAACCGGGGAGAGTGCATGAAGTGTGCTTAGGAGGTTTCACCTTGGAAATCTCATGTCTGCTTCCTCCCTGCATACTTTGGCACTTGTACCTATGTCTAGACAATTTTTGAAAGGAGAGCTCCATGGGCTACCTAGAATGTGAGACAAAGGCCTGCGAGCTCTGCTGGCCCATTCAAGTCTCCCTTCCCTTCACACTCTGATCTGGTTATCAGAAGCCAGATCCAGAGAAGGATCAAGGCTATGATTAAATATCTCAAGCTGTATACAGGCCGGGGGCAAAGAAAACCAAGAAAAAGCAGCTCAGGTGTGTGGGAGTAGTCAGTCAACAGTAATGTTAGGTGAGTTAGAAAGATAGATATTAAAGAAAAAAAGTTTGAACATGTTCCAAAAACAACTTTCTAATAAAAGTTGAGATTGCTGAGAGACAGAGAGCTTCCTTCTGTAAGTAAGCACCGTGTCAGTAATAGTCCCTCAAGCACTTCTCATCCTTGAAAGTGTTTCCATCTGAGTTGTTTTGCAATCTTGGGGACTTGTCTTAGAAAACATTGATGGTTGAACTTCCTTCCTTGATCACAGAGGGTTTATTGTTCCATACGTGCAATTGCTTGCATTCTCATAAATGGCTCATTTTGGAACATTTTTGACACAGTTTTAAAGCAAAGGTTAGATTACTCAGAAATCGACCTGCCTGCTAGACATGTCACTTCTTTTGGTTCTTAGGTCTTCCCTATTTTATATTCCACATTTTATTTTCTATATTTTCTCACAATTTTAAACAAACGTGTTCACTACTACTACTAAGAATAATAATTGTAAATAAGGCAAGAATAACTGGGATTTTCCTGTGAGGAAAAAGATAATTTCATTTGCATTTGTGATCGCTGAAACAGTCTTTCACTTGAGACAAGCTTGACTTGAAAGCAACTCAGATTAGTATAGGAGAAGAGGGTGTGTAATTTTCAAGAACAGCTCAGCAGGGTTCATTTTGACAGCATTCAGCAGTAAAAGAACATCTTTGCAACAGAAAAAAGCATAACCAATAAAAATTGTGTTTTGCCATGGTAAGGTTAAATAGAAAGTTGCTAGATGATGGATACTAGGTTACTTGCTTGAAGTGCATGTTTCCTAGCAAAAAAGGTGCTGGTACCCCTATGCAGCGCTTTTTCATTAATACATAAGGACCATGGGTAAATTTTAGCAGGCAATGAAAAAGGTGCCAGTTCTAAGTACACCAAGTACCCCTTCTGAAAAGCCCTGTTCACCCATATGCAGAGATTCGGTCACAGAGCTGGATTTTGCAGTTGTCTGTCTGTCTGGGACTAGGCTGGTAGAAAGTTTAGAGGGCTCTAAAAGGAGTTAGTTTTGATTTTGCAATCCTTAGCCCTGTCATAGTGGGGGCATCTTAGGCAATACATACGGCCCGATTTTCGAAGGCATTTACACGGGTAACTGCCCATGTTACCTGTGTAAATATCTTAACTACAAGGGTAGTGCCTTTGGGAAATCCCAGTTAAGTTCCTAATGTACTCAGATGCAATGTGGTTAGCATTGGGGTATGTTGGGGGCGTTCCGGGGGGAAGCAGGGGCGGAAGAAAGGGCAAAGCGGGTAGCACCTCAAAGATAGGTGAGGAAATACCTGCTTAGCCCGGGCAGCAGCCGGCATGTCCAACCAAACCTGCATTTTCACTTCCATTACCGCAGAAGTGAAGATCTGGGTTAAGGGGCTCAGTGGGCAGGCTATGCACCGATGTGGTGCATAGCCTTCCTAAATGAAAATTGGGCCCATAGTACTTTGGCAGTCCTTTAATCCACATACAAACCAGGGTTTTTTTTACTGCGAAGAAGAAATCGTATGCTGTGACCTTTATCCAAAAAGATATCTATCAGTTTCCCTCCAGAGGCTTTTATTTGTTTGTACTTAGCTCATACCTTTCCAGTAGCAGTTCAAGGTGAGTTACATTGAAGTACAATGGGTATTTAGCTGTGCTCAAAGGGTTTACAGTTCAATTTGAACCTGGGGCAATGAAGGGTTAAGTGACTTGTCCAAGATCACAAGGATCATCAGTGGGATTTGAACACTGGTCTCCCAGTATCTTTCATATTTGCCAGGCAATAAGGAAGCACTATTTCAAACATGCTTATCCAATCATCAAAATCAAAGATGCAACTACTAAAACCCAACACGATCTGTGTTTTGAGGATTGAAAAGTTGTCTCTGTTTCATAGGTTAAGATCACAATATTGTGCTTGTAAGTTAAAATTCCCTCTTCTTCCTCCTTCCAAACCACCATATACATCAAACCGGAGGTGACATCAATGGGATGTAAATCATTCCCAATTTCTGCAAGAGAATTAGGACATATTAAATATTTCATTAACTGATGGAGTTAATTTAAGATTGCCAATCTATTCCAGCACTAAGTCCTCGTGGAGTAACTGAATCTGTAGATCCATTGCTGTTCACAGACTCAAAATAGCCATCCTTGCTCCCAAAGTTAATTGTTACATCACTGGCTTCCACACTAAATAAGTGAATTTATGATTAAATTGAACACAATGCTCCATAATAAGAGCATCTAAATTGCTCTATGAATATGACTATGATGTTCACTTAAACACAACTTAATCATACATCAAGTTGGTTCTGTATACATCAATTCTCAAGGGCAAATAGTCATAGGAAGTATAAATCTAAATAGTTTGTCTTGAATATTTTTTCCCCAATGAAAAGCAGATGAGCGTAGCAATTTAAGGTATGCATCTTATCGCTCTAGTCATTTGAAACAAAATTTACTGGTGGGTAATTTATATTATTTATAATGGAATGGAACGGGTAAGCGTAGATCAATTGTTTACATCATTAGAATATAAAAAGACTAGGGGACATTCAATGAAGCTACAGGGTAACTTATTTAAGACTAATAAGAGAAAATATTTTTTCACTCAACGTGTAATCAAACTCTGGAATTTGTTACTGGAGGATGTAGTAAAAGCTGTTAGTGTAGCTGGGTTTAAAAAGGGTTTGGACAAGTTCCTGGAGGAAAGGTCATAAACCATTATTAAAAGGGACCTGGGATATCACTGCTTGACCCGATACAAGCATTGAAGAACCGGTGTCTTTTGGGGAAACTGCTAGGTACTGTCATGAGGCGTGTGTCAATAAAGATGAGTGGTTGAAAAGAAATCCAGTTTCTTTTGAGGAACTAGGTGTGCAATTACCTCCAGGCACAGCTAGAGGGAGCAGGAACAGACATTCGGGAGTTAATGAGCCTAGGAACTCTGATGACTTGCACCTGGGAAGAAACCCGGAAGTCAGTTCAAGCACTTTGCTTTATAAGTCAGAGCAGAATGCTTCTAGAGGAGAAACAGAAGTAGAGAAGGCTGAGAGCCACCGAGAGAAAGAAGTAGAGAAGGAGGTGAAGGCTGAGAGCCAGCGAGAGAAGGCTGAGAGCCACAGAAGAAAGGAGCAAGAGAAAGCTGAGAGGCATCAGGAGAGGACTGAGAAGAATCTGACTGGAAACAGACTTCACAAGGTTGGGAGCCAGAAGGCCCAAACTGACCCTGCTGCAATAGGGAAGTTTGATAGAGCCAGCTCTAAGGTGAGAGTGTCTGCCACGCCCTGTTCTCACAGTCTGCCTGAAGACAGAACAGAGAGACAGAAGCTAAGAACCAGGGGGAAGGGTTCTGAGAAGAGCTTACAATCTCTAAAGGATTATTGCCAAGTTTTACCATGTCAGAGAGGAAAGCACTTTTATGATCGGCTGGAGTTTTTACCCAGAGAGAGAGGAGAATCCAGGCCAAGTTTTACTCAACTGCCTAGAAGCCCAGCTGTGTCCAAAGCAGGCAGGCAGAGGCTCAGCTACCAAGGGAGAGTGGCTGGAAGAGAAAACACGGTGCATTCCAACTCAGCTAAACCCAGGTATGAAACATTAACCAATGACTGTATCTGTTGTGCTCCTAAAGGTTTTGCTAGAACCCACACTCCTTATGTAAGGGAAAAGAAACCAGATGGGTTCAGTAAAATTCCTGCAACATTGAGAACCCCTGGCTATAGGAAGCCAGATTCCAGAGTTTTAACTTACAAGGCTGAGTTAGACAGGGACAGTGAATACTCCTCAACTGAGTACAGTGAAGGAGAGTCCATGGAGATTGATTATCCAAACACTGTTCCCTCACCTATGCCAGAACTCATGGAATGTGATTGGTGCACTGCCTCAGCTCCAGAGTCTGTATGCTCCATGTAATGAAGAAGAGTGAATGAAATGTAATTGCTGTTTCGTGTATTGAATTCTACTTCTGAAAACCTGCCTTAACTGTGAAGCAACAGTTAAGTAACCCACTGTAAATACTGGTACCTTTTGACACAAAGGACTTTCTGTTTCATGGATTATATCTTATGTTGAACCTTTGCATTAACCAGGCAATAAAAGCCTTTATTTCCCTCCACCTGGTCTCATTAATGAGTGCTCCTAGGTAGTGGAATCTGTAAAGCCACTTCTCTCAACTACGCGGAGTGGATTTACATTCCCTGGACTACCTAGCAAAATCTTTGCCCGGGCTCACCCCAACATGAGTAATGCGTAGACGGGGCTGCCGCGACAAATTGCGTAGTTGTTCGGATTTGGATATAATCCTAAGAGATACAACAAAGAAAGTAAGAAAATTGCCAGTATTCATTTTGGAAAAAAAAAAAAAAAAAAAGGAAAACCTGGACCGGAGTGCCAGAAAAACCTGGACCGGAGTGCCAGAAAAACCTGGACCGGAGTGCAAGAAAATCTGGACTGGACTTTGAAAAGAACCGGATCGGAGTTGAAAACGTGGACTGGACAGCAGCAAAATCCGGAGCGGAAGGCGAGGTTCCTGGAGGGTGCTACGACGCAGAACCGCACCACCGTTGCTGAGAGTTCGAGTCTATACTTCCACCAGGTAACGGGTAGAAACGCATAACTTGTGTGGATACAAGTAGCAGTTTAAAAGGGAGAATTTGAAAAAAAAAAAGAAGGAAGTGTAGGGCTGATTTTTGTACAGCCACACTTGTTTTTTCTTTGTTTCTTTTTTTTCAGGGATCTCATCACGATGGAGCAGCGCGAGATGTTTAACTGGATGGCGGCCCAATTCAGCAAACAGGCGGAACTGGCTGCCCAGTCCCAGCAGCATGCAATTATGGCCATGCAGGACCAACAAAAGCCAGTCCTGCAGATGCTGGAGAGTTGGATGAGCCATCAGCAGAAGACTCAGGAAGCAGCTGCTGGACTCATGAAGCAGAGCTCAGGACTGAGCCATGGTCCGGTAGGACTAGGGTCCTACGAGACTCTAACTTTAGGGAAGTTGGGGGAGAAGGACGATCCAGATGACTTCCTGGACGCTTTTGAAAGAATTGCCCTTTCTGTGGGTTGGCCAGAGGACCAATGGTCCATCAGACTGGCAGTGTCCCTTACGGGAGAGGCACTGTCAGCCTACAGGGCAATGCCCGCTGCGTTAGCTGCTGATTATAGTGAAGTGACAAAGGCCATCAGGGAACGCCTGGGCTTGACCCCACTTGTCTATAACCGCAGGCTACGTGCAGCACGTCTTGAAGCAGGCGAAACGCCTAAGTCATTGGGTCACCGACTAAAGCGCTTAGCTGAAAAGTGGCTAAGGCCCAGTGAAAGATCTGTGGAATCATTAATGGATATGATAGTTCACGAGCAAATTATGACCGCAGTACATGGTAAAATAAAGAGCTTCCTTATTCTCCAGAATTGTTGCTCTACTACAGAGGCGATTGCTTTGACAGAGAGGTATTTGGAAGCTGAATTAGTTACCCAGCCTACGGGGGAGGTACCTAAAACAGCCATAGCGACATTCCATCCAGTATCAGGAAGTCTCTACCAGTCTAAAACACCTAATGTAAAATTTGATAAAAAGATAGAGAAAAGTCTTTCTAAAAGATGTTTTAGCTGCGGGAAGTTGGGTCATGTCATAAATGAATGCAGAGTACGTACTGCTCTCATAGGAGAGCGTAAGCAATTATTGTCAGAAGGTTTTGTACTAGATGTCACGGTGCAAGGAGTAGCTGCCAAAGCCTTACTTGACTCTGGCACGGACCAGACAATGATTTCGCGCAAGCTCTGGTCTACCATTCAAGAGCAAGCTGTGTCCGCCCCAGACCGACCAGAAGGTCAAGTCAAGATCAAGTGTGTACATGGCGCTGCTACCTTGTATCCCGTGTACAAATTGCTGGTCAAAGGTTTGGGAATAGAGAAAATTATGCTGATAGCGGTAGTGCCTAGATTACCCAAGGAGCTGGTCCTAGGTAGGGACTGGCCACAATTTGAGAAGGGCCTAGAAAAAGGTTTAAACCCACGAGAAGTTCTCATGTCCAAAAGTACTCCTTTCAAGGGTAGGGTGGTCCCCAATCCCCTTTTAGGGAAAGTTAGGGGCCCAAACCGGAAGATACCAGAGGAAGCAGAAAAAAAATTTGTCTTAAAGTTTTGCAAAACCTCACCGGAAGCTCGAAGCCCCTGTCGAGCCACTCCACAGGCCACAGGGTATGACTTATACAGTGCGGAAAATCACATAGTCCCTAAGGGAGGCAAGGCGCTGATTAGCACCGACATCCAAGTAGAGATTCCACTGGGATGTTACGGTAGGATTGCGCCCCGCTCAGGATTAGCCCTCAAATACTTTATTGATGTTGGCGCTGGGGTAGTAGACCCCGACTACAGGGGGATAATAAAGGTCTTGCTATTTAATTTTTCAAAAGAAGATTTTGAAGTAAAAGCTGGAGAGAGAATAGCTCAGCTCATATGTGAGCGAGTCGGCTTCCCACCTCTAGAGGAAGTGTCCATGATAAGCCCCACCAGCCGAGGGAGCGGAGGATTTGGCTCCACGGGGCAGACCGAGATGAGAAGCTTGGTAGCTGTGGGGGAAAAGCCAATAGAGGAAGATTTGGGCCCATTGTTGTCCGACTGTAAAGTTAGTCCGGAGTTACGTGTGGGCGAGGAACTCTCAATAGTGCAAAGGCAACAACTGTTCAGCCTGTTGAAGAAATTCAGTGATGTGTTGACATCCGTTCCCGGCGAGACGAACTTGGTTGCGCACGAAATCCTCACTCCTCCTGGAAAAATTGTCCGGCAAAGACCATATCGTTTGCCCAAAGCCAAACAACAAGAGGTCATCACGCAAGTACAAGATATGGTGGAGATGGGAGTGATAGAAGAGTCCCGGAGCCCTTGGTCCAGCCCTATTGTCCTGGTCCCTAAGCCAGACGGAACAATGCGTTTTTGCATTGACCTCCGACAGGTCAATGACATTTCTACCTTCGATGCGTATCCTATGCCCCTCATAGAACAACTTCTAGACTGGCTGGGTCAAGCTAAATATCTCACCACACTAGATATGACGAAAGGCTACTGGCAGGTTCCCCTGACCAGAGAGGCACGTCCAAAGACAGCCTTTACAACACCAGTTGGCCTGTTTCAGTTTCGATGCATGCCTTTCAGTCTACATGGAGCCGCGGCGACCTGTCAGAGGCTAATGGATATAGTCTTACGACCTCATCAAGAGTATGCTACAGCTTACATGGATGACATAGTTATCCATAGCGCTACGTGGAACCAGCATTTAGTCCAAGTAAAAGCAGTCTTAAACGCGATGCGGCAAGCTGGTTTAACTTTAAATCCAGGAAAATGCATGTTTGCAGCGGGCAAAGTTAAATACTTAGGATATGTAGTAGGCAGAGGTACTGTCCGTCCTTTGTTAGACAAAATTGAAAGCATGCGCAGTTTCCCCGCACCCCAAAATAAAAAGCAGCTAAGGAGCTTTTTAGGGCTCATAGGGTACTATAGACGCTTCATCCCACATTTCGTGGAAGAAAGCGCCATCTTCACAGAGATGTTGCGGAAAACTGCCCCAAACACGCTAGCCTGGACAATTGAGGCAGAGACTGCCTTCAAGACATTGAAAGAGAAGCTATGTAGAGCTCCCATTCTAAGAGGGGTGGATTTTCATCAGCCATTTTTACTCCAAACAGACGCATCAGAAATCGGCCTAGGAGCCGTCCTTTCCCAAATGCAGGAGGGAGCTGAACACCCCGTCATGTTTTTAAGCAGAAAACTTTCACCAGCCGAGAAGAAGTACTCGACGATTGAGCGTGAGTGCTTAGCTATCAAGTGGGCTGTTGAAGCTTCGAAGTTCTACCTCATGGGAAGGAGGTTTACCCTCATCACCGACCATGCCCCGCTCAAGTGGTTGAGCCAGATGCGCAACAATAATAGCCGATTGACTAGATGGTACATGGCCTTGCAGCCGTATGAGTTTCAAGTGCAACACAGAGCAGGGAAGCTGCATGAGAATGCCGATGCCATGTCTAGAATTACGTGCTGTAATGAGGGTCATTCAGCCCGTAATATTTTAAGAGGGGGGATGTGTCATGAGGCGTGTGTCAATAAAGATGAGTGGTTGAAAAGAAATCCAGTTTCTTTTGAGGAACTAGGTGTGCAATTACCTCCAGGCACAGCTAGAGGGAGCAGGAACAGACATTCGGGAGTTAATGAGCCTAGGAACTCTGATGACTTGCACCTGGGAAGAAACCCGGAAGTCAGCTCAAGCACTTTGCTTTATAAGTCAGAGCAGAATGCTTCTAGAGGAGAAACAGAAGTAGAGAAGGCTGAGAGCCACCGAGAGAAAGAAGTAGAGAAGGAGGTGAAGGCTGAGAGCCAGCGAGAGAAGGCTGAGAGCCACAGAAGAAAGGAGCAAGAGAAAGCTGAGAGGCATCAGGAGAGGACTGAGAAGAATCTGACTGGAAACAGACCTTCACAAGGTTGGGAGCCAGAAGGCCCAAACTGACCCTGCTGCAATAGGGAAGTTTGATAGAGCCAGCTCTAAGGTGAGAGTGTCTGCCACGCCCTGTTCTCACAGTCTGCCTGAAGACAGAACAGAGAGACAGAAGCTAAGAACCAGGGGGAAGGGTTCTGAGAAGAGCTTACAATCTCTAAAGGATTATTGCCAAGTTTTACCATGTCAGAGAGGAAAGCACTTTTATGATCGGCTGGAGTTTTTACCCAGAGAGAGAGGAGAATCCAGGCCAAGTTTTACTCAACTGCCTAGAAGCCCAGCTGTGTCCAAAGCAGGCAGGCAGAGGCTCAGCTACCAAGGGAGAGTGGCTGGAAGAGAAAACACGGTGCATTCCAACTCAGCTAAACCCAGGTATGAAACATTAACCAATGACTGTATCTGTTGTGCTCCTAAAGGCTTTGCTAGAACCCACGTTCCTTATGTAAGGGAAAAGAAACCAGATGGGTTCAGTAAAATTCCTGCAACATTGAGAACCCCTGGCTATAGGAAGCCAGACTCCAGAGTTTTAACTTACAAGGCTGAGTTAGACAGGGACAGTGAATACTCCTCAACTGAGTACAGTGAAGGAGAGTCCATGGAGATTGATTATCCAAACACTGTTCCCTCACCTATGCCAGAACTCATGGAATGTGATTGGTGCACTGCCTCAGCTCCAGAGTCTGTATGCTCCATGTAATGAAGAAGAGTGAATGAAATGTAATTGCTGTTTCGTGTATTGAATTCTACTTCTGAAAACCTGCCTTAACTGTGAAGCAACAGTTAAGTAACCCACTGTAAATACTGGTACCTTTTGACACAAAGGACTTTCTGTTTCATGGATTATATCTTATGTTGAACCTTTGCATTAACCAGGGAATAAAAGCCTTTATTTCCCTCCACCTGGTCTCATTAATGAGTGCTCCTAGGTAGTGGAATCTGTAAAGCCACTTCTCTCAACTACGCGGAGTGGATTTACATTCCCTGGACTACCTAGCAAAATCTTTGCCCGGGCTCACCCCAACATGAGTAACGCGTAGACGGGGCTGCCGCGACAGTACTCATGACCTAGATTGGCCACTGTTGGAAACAGGATACTGGGCTTGATGGACCTTGGTCTGACTCAGTATGGCATATTTTAAGTTCTTATTTAACAAGGTTTTTATACCGCTGTATCTTACAATCAAAGTGGTTTACATAGAACTCAACATATTACAGAGAGCTCATAATAAACATTCAGGAAGGGGTGGCATTTGGGAGTTACCAGAGGCAGGACTTATATACATAATAACATCAACATGGTTATCTGTGGTTTGGGCTAAAGAGCTGAGGGGGAAGGATTAAGTATTGTCTTTGAAGTGATCGGTGAAGAGAAAGGTCTTGAGAAGTTTTCTGAAGTCCTTTACATCCTTTGTGGTTCTGATATTTTCTGGCAATGTGTTCCAGATGGTGGGAGCAGCTAAGGAAAGCACTCTCTTAGTGGTGGAGTTGTTGGCCTTTGTATAAGATCTGGGGATCAGTATGGTGTCTCTAGTTTTCTGTTTTTTTAGGTCTGTTACTTGAGCTTATACATATTAGTTCTTGAAGAGTTCCTGCTGACAAGTTGTATCTAATCTTGAAGATAGTAAGTGCAGATTCATATTTCGCACATGCAGAGACTGGAAGCCAAAGTAGTTGGTGTAGTAGTAGAGTTATGTGATAATGTTTTGGTGATCCTGTGATGATGCAAGCAGCAGTGTTCCGGTCTAGTTTCAAGGGACGGATTGCTTGGTTGGCAGTCCATGGAAGAGAGAGAACAGTAATCCAGAATGGGGGTTATGAGTGCTTGACAGACTGTACAAAAGTGTTTGTGGCTGAGGATGGGGTTTTAGTCTTCAGATGATAGCAAGCTTTTGGAATGCCTTTTTGGAAGTTCTGTTAATGTGGACTTTTGGTTTAGGGAGCAGTCGATGGTGATACCTAAGTAGCACACTTCCTCCTTTACTGTGATTTTAGTGTCTGCTATGAATATGTAGGCAGGGGTGGGGGGGGGGGTTAAATGATGGGTCCGGTGTTATGAACAGTGCTTCATATTTTTTGAAGATGACATGGAGGTTGTTGGATGCCAGCCAGTAGCTCATGTCCAGGAGGCATTTCATGATAGTTAAGTAGTCTGGCAAGTCTAGGTGAATGGGGGAACAGACCATTATGTCATCTTCATAAACTGCATAGTGGATTTTGTGCTGCTTGAAGATGCTACAGACTGGCTGTAAGTAGATGTTGAAAAGGAGGGTGGACAGGCAGGATCCTTGCGGGACACCCTGTATTGAGTGAAAAGGAGCTGATGTATTCTGACCAGCACATTTTGAATATTATTAAAGAGATTTAACTGTTTTTTTCTCTGAAAGGACAGCTGGGAAACCGGCTGGTACTTGGTAAATCTCTCTTGTTTGCTTTAACAGATGCCTAAGCTCCACAAACAGAACAATGGCTGAGAAAAATTGTATCACTAAAGCTGTTGCCCCCATTACAGCTTCTGCCTCGGTCCAGACAGAGGTCCTAATGCCAGTTGAAGGACCGGTTCCATGTGCAGGGTGCCTGCATGCTGAAGCTCTGAAGAAACAAGTGGAGGAAATCAGAGAGGAGGTGGCGAGGCTGAGGAACATTCAAGACAGTGAGAAGTACATTGATGAGATGCTTCTTGCAGCAACCAAGCTCTCCAGCAGAGGAGTAGATGGGTGCCAACAGAATGTCAATGGTTGGACAAAAGTCACCAGGGCCTGCAAAATCACCAATCCAACTTCTCCAGCCCTTGAACTGATGAACCATTATGCAGCCCTGGAAGTGGAGGAGGTGAAAGCATCCCTGGAAAGGGAAGAACCAGAGCTCAAGTACCCCAAAGTTGCAGAATCAGTGACCACAAGGAAACGAAGGGTAATGGTGGTTGGAGACTCTCTTCTGAGGGGTACTGAGGCGTCCATCTGCCGACCAGACTTGATGTCCAGAGAGGTATGCTGTCTGCCTGGTGCCAAAATCCAAGATGTTACGGAGAGTTTGCGAGACTCATCAAGCCCACTGACTATTACTCAATGTTTCTAATCCATGATGGAACAAATGATACTGCCAGGTATACCTCAGAATGTATCAAAAGTGACTTCATGGCTCTGGGACAGAGGGTGAAATAGGTGCACAGGTGGTGTTCTCTTCAATCCTCCCTGTTGAGGGTAAAAGCCAAGGCAGAGAGGCTCACATCCTGGAGATGAATGCATGGCTGTGTGGATGGTATCATCAAGAGTGTTTTGGTTTTCTAGACAATGGGATGCTGTTCCAAGGGTTGCAGAGCAGAGATGGCATCCATCTGTCCAAGAAAGGTTGACACGTCTTTGGTAGTAGACTGGCTAATCTACTGAAGTGGGCTTTAAACTAGATTCGTTGGGGATGGGTGAAGAAAGCCCCCAGGTAGGTGAAAGCCCCCAGGTAGGTGATACATTAAATACTTTTATGGAAATGGGTAACAGGGGTAACATATGGAAAGCAGTGTGTATAAATGCCCGTAGCATGGGAAATAAGATCCCTGATGTTGAAGCTTTGGTGGGAGTGGCTGACTTGGATTTAGTGGCAGTTACAGAAATATGGTTCACAGAAAACCATGATTGGGATGTAACTATACCTGGCTATACTTTATTCAGAAAGGACAGGGTAGGAAGAAGGGGAGGAGGAGTGGCACAATATGTAAAAACTACTATTAAAGCTTTAGAATTACAGAGCTTAAAAGGGAGAGAGGAGGCATTGTGGGTTAAACTAGAAAGAGGGAAAGAGAAATCTATTTGCATTGGTGTGATATACAGACCTCCCTCACAAGAGGAAGAGGTGGACAGAGAGTTAATTGAAGACATTGCTAGGAAAGGGGAAGTGCTACTGATAGGAGATTTCAAAATGCCAGATGTTGATTGTCACATTCCTGCTGCAGTGTCATCTAGAAGTAAGGAGATCCTGGATTCTCTACAGGGAGAACTATTCAGGCAATTGGTAACAGACCCCACATGTGAAGGGGCCATACTGGACTTGGTGTTTACCAATGGTGAAAGTGTTTCTGATGTTGTAGTGGGAAATCATTTTGCATCCAGTGATCACCAGATGGTGTGGTTCAGTATTAAGACTAGGGCTGTTAGAATCCATTCAAAGGTGAGGATCTTAGACTTTAGGAAGACTAACTTTGCCAAGATGGGCCAATACCTCAGGGAGTCGATAGTGGGGTGGGAACACCTGGGGGATGTAGAAAAACAGTGGGCACAACTAAAAGGGGATATTTTAAGGGCAACCAACCTTTTTGTTAAAATGGTAAATAAAGGTAAAAGGAAAAGGAGACTGCAATGGTTTTCGAAAGAAGTAGCTGAAAAAGTGAAGAAAAAGAGGGAGGACTTCATGAAATACAAGAAATCACAGACAGAGGAAGACAGGCATCTGTATTTGGAAAAACTTAGAGAAGCTTGCAAAGTAGTGAGGAAGGCAAAGATTCAAAAGGAGGAGGAAATAGCCAATGCAATAAAATGGGGGGATAAGACATTTTTCAGATATATTAGTGAGAAGAGGAAGGGCAAAAGTGGTATTGTCAGACTCAAGGGTACAAGGGAGGAATATGTAGAAGTTGATAAGGATAAAGCAAAATTGCTTAACAAATATTTCTGTTCTGTGTTCACAGATGAAGAACCAGGAGCAGGACCTCAGAAAACACCCCCAAACCGGAACAGAAGCGAGGGACATCTTGAACAATTTTCAGAAGACTGTGTTCGTGAGACACTAGCTCAACTTAAAGTAGACAAAGCGATGGGACCGGATGGGATACACCCTAGAATACTGAGGGAACTTGGGGACGTTCTAGCAGCTCCACTGACTGACCTTTTCAATGCCTCGTTTGAGTCGGGACTGGAGAAAGGCTCAGGTGGTGCCTTTACACAAAAGTGGAAGTAAGGATGTGGTTGAAAACTACAGGCCGGTTAGTTTAACTTCGGTGGTGAGTAAATTATTGGAAACGCTGCTGAAAGAGAAAATAGTGAGGTTTCTGGAGTCCAGTGGATTATAGGATCCGAGGCAGCATGGATTCACCAGAGGCAGGTCTTGTCAGACAAATCTGATTGATTTCTTTGACTGGGTGACCAGGGAGTTGGACCGAAGGAGAGCCCTAGATGTGGTGTATTTAGATTTCAGTAAAGCCTTTGACACTGTTCCTCACAGGTGACTTGTAAACAAACTGAGCACCCTAGGGATGGACCCTAAAGTTACTGCTTGGGTTAGAAATTGGTTGGGTGGGAGGTGACAAAGGGTACAAGTAAATGGAGCTCACTCTGAGGAGAAGGTTGTTACCAGTGGTGTGCCCCAGGGATCTGTCCTTGGTCCGATTCTTTTTAACATCTTTGTTAGTGATATAGTGGAAGGGCTGTCAGATAAGGTTTGCCTCTTTGCGGATGATACCAAAATCTGCAATAGAGTAGACACCCAGGAAGGTGTAGATAACATGAGCAGAGATCTAGCTAAACTTGAAGAATGGTCTAGAATCTGGCAGCTGGGATTTAATGTTAAAAAATGTGTTTCTATGTTTGACATTTGGTTGTCTGTGACTGAGGTAGGAGTGGAACCAGTTAAGTGTTGTACCATGAAGTCCAATGTTGGATAGTTATTTTAGGAGCGTGCTGTGAGATACAGTGTCGAAGATGGAGGAGATGTCTATAAACGAGAAGGAATCCAGTTTTTAGATTGTCTATTCCTCTTAGTAGGGTATCAAAAAGATGAATGAAGAGGGTTTCAACACTGTGATTAGGGTGAAATCCATGTTGGTGTGGATCCAGTAGAACATGCTGGTCAATGTGGGGGTGGATGGGGTCCTCATTGTGGGATGGGTCTTTAGTGAGGGTGCTGACAATTTTGAATAGCTCACAAGGCTTGTTACAGGATCTTAAGATGAGATTTGTGTGATATTCTTGCTTGTGCTTGTTAAGTTGTCGTAAGCACTCTACAAGGCTGAGTATTGAAAAAGAGTGGCTTGAGAGCGGTCATGTCTCCATTTACATTCTAATTGGCGAAATTTTTGCTTCTATTTTCTTATTCCTTATTAGTATAATTTTGTTCTCCAAATGATGAATATACATTTCAGGTGTTGGATTTAGGTAAAGGTTTATTTGAATAAAGGTACCTGATGTGGACTGTAAAATTGACTTATAAAATGAGCTTTTTTTGCCAATCACCAATTGTTGTTGGAATACAGAAAGGTATTAGAGAAAGAGCAATTGGTGTGCATGTTATTGTATTCAAATAAAGATATTGTTCTTGTGAATACTGTATTATCCACAGACATGTGCTGTCCTTGCATTCACTGTTTAAAGAATACCCTTTAATTGCTATGACTATGAGTGATTTTCAAGTACAGTTGTGGTCAACATTATTGGCACCCTTGCAGTCCAACCCCTTAATGTCCAAAATCTCCTAAAAAAAATTGGACAGTGAAATGGCTTTGGACTATATATGTACACATATATATGGACTATATATGTACGGAGTGGAGGAGTAGCCTAGTGGTTAGAACACTGGCTTGGTAACCAAGCAACCAGGGTTCGATTCCCACTAGCACTCCTTGTGGCCTTGGGCAAGTCACTTAACCCTCCACTGCCTCGGAAGAAAGGCCTGGCAATCTACTTCCAGTGACACTGCCAAGAAAACCCAGGAGCTTCTGGGTCGCCAGGAGTCAGGACTGACTCGAAGGCACACATTGCATTTGCATATATGTACACATATGTAGTAAGTGGAAGTAAGAATGAGGTTGAGAACTACAGGCTAGTTAGTCTGACCTCTGTGATGAGTAAGTTAATGAAAACACTACTAAAACGGAGGTTAATGAGGTTTCTTGAGTCCAATGGATTGCAGGATCCGAGGCAGCATGATTTTACTAGAAAAAGGTTTTGTCATATAAATCTAATTAATTTATTTGACTGTGTGACCAGAGAGTTGGACTAAGGGAGAGCCCAAGATGCAGTGTACTTAGATTTCATTAAAGCCTTTGACATTGTTCTACATAGGCAACTTATAAATAAATTGAGCAACCTAGGAATCATCCTAAAGTGAATGACTGGATTAGACAATGGTTGAGTGGGAGGCGACAAAAAATGTCCACCACATCTTTGTATCATCCATAAAAAGGCAAACTTTTCCTTCCAATCCTTTAGCAATGTTGCTCACAAAGATATTGAACAGGGGGGTGGAGCCTGGCTTTGGACAAGATGGATGTGTAAGAACTGTGCTCCAGAGGGCAATGGTCAAGAATCCTGACTTCTGCAGACTTTAACTAAGTAGATCCCACCTACTTTGATATCATTCGATCATGGATATATCTGGCCCCAAGCCAACGCATCTGGATTACCAAATATCTCAAAACACCAGCGCAAAGAGAACCAAAACGTAACTTCTCTAACCTCACAAGATGGCGGTCCTGAGACCTTGCAGGAACTTCTTGCTGAGATTCGTGCTGTTAAAGACTTGGTCAAATCTAATGGAGACTCATTGTGCACCATGCAGGAGGATATCAGCGCCTTGAAGAATACTTTGGAGTTAATCACGGTGCATTTGGAGAAGGTGAAGAACGTGGTGGCAACACATGGGGAGCAGTTCAGGGCCATTGGTAAGCAGGCAAAGTTGATATGATCACTGCAAAGAGAGTTGGAGGATGGTAACAATCACGCTTGAAGGAACAACATAAGAATTTTGGGAGTTCCCGAGGGAGCCGAGGATCCTGATATGGTGGCTTTTCTGCAGTCAATGATTCCGGTTGTGTTGAAAATGAAGTTTGCCATGACTTTTGAGATCGAGCGTGCCCACCAAGTGCCTATTCAGTCCGTGATTGCGGTCAAGCGTCCACGCCCAATCATCCTAAAAGTTTTACACTTTCAACAAGTCACACAAATAATGGAAGCAGCCAGAGCACTCTCTCCCTTGGAATATCAGGGGCATAAACTCCTATTCTTTCCTGACTTTGCGAAGGCGACGGTAGATTGGAGGAAGAGCTTCTTTGTGCTATGTCCACGCTTATTGCAGCTGCAGGCCCTATTTGGGCTACTCTACCCTGCCCACATCTGAGTCACGCTGCACAACCAGACTAGGACTTTTGATGATCCAGGGGAGTTGCATGAGTTCTTGGAGGACAAGGAGTTAGTGTTGATGCGGTGAAAACTTGCCTTGCAATTTGTGGCCTGCAGAAGTTTTTCGGTGCTTTCTAATATAGGCATTTGACTGGTCTGAGGTTGTGAAGTCGTGACTCAATTCATGCAGAGTTGACATTCAATCATGCAGAGTTGTCATACAATGTGACACTCATTCTGACTCTCTTGGAGGAACTCCAGGGTATTACTCTGGCTAAAATGTCTTTCTTTCTATTTCTCTCTCTCTTCTTTTGTGTTTTATGTTGTTTGTGGTGTCTGTAGTGGTTGGGAGGTCAATGGGGCTTGGAGGACCGGAATGGCCCTTGTCTACTTATATGGGGCCTTCTATGATCATAAATTGCTTTGATGGGGCAGGTCTGCTATAATGTTCTGGCGCTTTGGGTTTAGGGACACTGTCTCTGTTTCTGGAATGGGTGGTGTGCAGTTTGCGTTGCTTTAAATGGCAAAGAGGTTGAAGTGAACTAATTAGTTATACCCTCCATGCCTGTCTTGTCCTTTTGGGCTCACCGGCTAAGTTTTGTGTTTTTATAGTCCCCCATGGTTTTGGTGGCTTTGTTATTTAGAATTATGTGTTCTTATTTTGAGCGATCTTCCACAGGGGCTATGGCTAAACGGGCTTTTCTTTTTATGTTTTTTTCTCTTGGGGTGGAAGTGCAGCTATTATTGTGAGGGCTTTTAAGGTGTGGATGAACAATGTAAAATTATATGTTACAACCTGGTATGTTTCTGCAACATTTGACTATCATTCTGTGTTATATTGTCAATATGTTTTCCTTTAAGATAGTTTCACTGAATGTTAAGGGCATTAACAATCCCATTAAGAGGGAAAAGATTTTTGTATACGGACACAAAGAAAGTGCTGACATCTTACTGCTGCAGGAGAAAAATTTGAATGTGAAGGAGTCATTAAAACTAGACATAAAACCCTTTTCACTAGTGGCTTTCTCAGTTGCCAATCATAAACAAAAAGGGTAGCCATCTTAGTGAGAATCTCTAGCCCCCATTGTAATACAAACCAGATCTGATACAGAAGGGCGGTGGGCAATGGCTGTCATTAAAACTGGATCCACTGAACTGGCCCTAATTAATATCTATGCTCCTAATATAGATTGCCCTACCTTATTTTTCTCCATTGCGGACTTGGCACAAGAGGTGTCCAGATATCCGACTATCATGGAGGGAGACTTCAACCTCATGCTAGACCCCCTGGTAGACAGGAGTCCAGTGAGAACCATTAAGATTCCCAAGGCTCACCTTGTTCTTTTGTCTCTAATGCAAGAATTGGGCCTGATAGACATATGGCAGTTGCAACACCTTATGGACAAAGAATGCACTTTCTTCTCTCCCCCTCATAACTCGGTATCACGCATAGACTTTTTCCTAGTCTCCAAAGGACTCTGTTCTAGAATTAGTGAGTCCAGTATCCACGCGGCTCATATCTCTGATCACTCCGCAATTTCATTCACCCTATTTGACTCAATGAGCTGCCAATCTCACTCATGCTGGAACTTTGATAGAACTCTTCTTGGCAGCCAGGAGTTAGAGAGACCATCCTGTTGGCTATAGAGGAGTTGTTTTCAGTTTAATATACCTCAGGATACCTCAGGGTGGGTGTGGTGGGAAGGATTCAAAACTAACATGAGGGCCACCATTACCAGTTTTGCTATACAGCAGGACAAACAGCGTAAAGCAGAACTTGGAGCATTAGAAAGCAGATTAAAGCAGGAGAGCGTATCTTAGGTCAGAAAAGTGATCCTAACATTCTGATACGGTTAGAACGTCTTAGAGTTAGATATAACTCGATTTTGACTACTGAAGCTTCACAGAATATTCAAGTGCAGAAAGGATGGTACTACTTGGAAGGTAACAAAGCTGGACGGTTACTAGCTAACTCGTTAAAAGGTCACAAAGAAGATTCTCGCATTACTGCTTTGAGAGATCCTCAGGTGCAACAATTGATTGTCGAGGATTCTGACATTGTAGAGACCTTTCACCAATTTTATGCTCAGTTATAATCCACAGAGATAGATTTCTCTGAGGAGGATTTTGATAGATTACTGGCCAATATACAGAGGCCAGTGTTAGAACAAGAAATAGCTGAGGGACTAGATAAGCAGATTACAGTCATGGAAATTATCCAGGCTATTGACTCTCTGCAAGTGGGCAAGGCTACCGGACCGGTCGGCCTTCCGGTTGAATTTTATAAAACTTTTTCCAAAACCTTGGGCCCATATCTTCAACAATATTTGGACTTCTTTTGGAAGCTGAGGCCCAGACAAGAATGTTTGCCTCTCCAAACATTGTGGTTCTTGAAAAACCTGGGAGGGATCCTCAGCTGGTTAGTAACTATCGCCCAATTTCGTTGCTAAATGCAGATTATAAAATGTTTGCGGCCATCTTAGCTGGTCATCTCTCTAAATTGATCCCTTCTTTGATTCATCTGGACCAATGTGGCTTCACTGAGGGACACTCCGCAGCTGATAATGTTAGAGTGCTATGTCATGTTCTGGAAGGTGCGGAAGGAACAGAGGGCCCACTTGTGGGATTATCGTTAGATGCAGAGAAAGCATTTCATCGGTTGGAGTGGCCTTTCTTGTTTGCTGTTTTGAAGTGGTTTGGGTTTGGTGAGGGTTTCTGTAAATTAATCAAACTTATGTATGCGAGACCAAGTGCTAAAATCTCTGTGAATGCAACTCAGTCTAGAGATTTTCTCTTAGGACGTGGCACCCGACAGGGTTGCCCTCTTTCTCCCATCCTTTTCAATCTGAACTTGGAACCTTTGGCCCTATTATTAAGACAAAGCCTTGCAGTTAAATGTGTATCCATTGCTGACATGGAAATAAAACTTTCTGCATACACTGATGGTCTACTGCTAGTCACCACGCCCAGCTCTATACCAGCCATTTTAGAGTTAATAGAAAAATACTTAGGATTGTTAGGCTATAAAATTAATTGGTTAAAGTCTGTAGCATTCCCTTTAAACTCAAGAGTGTGTAGGGCAGATTTGGAAGATTTTCCTTTTGTGTGGGAGCCCACGATGGTGAAATACTTGGGAGTTCACTATTGTTATCCACTTAGTGAAACTTTACAGTACAATGAAGGGGAGCTCCTTTCTACGGTTCATAATACAACTGCAAAATGGTCGCCAGTTTATCTCTCTTGGTGGGATCATCTTGAAACGATAAAAATGACTATTACTCCTAAAGTGAATTATGTGTTAGAAATGTTACCAGTCTTTCTTACAAGTAACACTTATCATCAAGTTGAAAACACTCTTGTCCAATTTTTATGGAAAAATAAACCACCTAAAATTGCTCTCAGGAAACTTAAGTCTAAAAAAGAGGAAGGGGGTGTGAAGGACTAGAAAGGGGGGCTGTTACTTCTGGAGAGAAATCTGAAATTGTGAGTATATACTTCTGGGAATTTTTCTGAAAGGAATTTTTTTTCTTTTAAAGCTAATTAATCTGTGAACCCACTATTTCTTGTTAAATCAGTCAGGGCCTAGTAGCAACAGTTTAAGATTCAATTTAAAACACAGAAGAGACCTTTCTGGTTACCTTTCATACCCAGTAGAGAGCTGTAGTTTAAATTTCATAGTCACTCAGGGCCTAGCATCAGCAAAGTACTTTTAGTTTCAAATTAAAACACAGAAGAGAGCTTTCTGGTTAAATTTAGAATCCAGCTGAGAGCTTGTAGTTTAAATTTCATAATAGGTTAGAGCCTAGCAGCAGCAAAGAGCTATAATTTAAATCAAATCAGAATTTAGCTTACCTCAGCAGCACAGGACAGGGTACTGTGTAGCAGCCCTTTTTTAATAAGTGTTATATCCCTCCCTCCCTCCCCACACCCACCCTCCCCTGGGATAATCACAGCTTTATAGGTACATGCACAACTTAAAAGACAGGAGGTGCTCTCAGGTGAAGCTCATTACCCAAATCAGTCATACACTAAGGACCTGAGATTAATTAAGCTTCAGGTGAACAAGGTATATTAAACTTCTTAGGTACAGTTTTAGTGGTATAAATATCCATAGCACCCTTTAGTACATAAAGAACTTAAAGATCTAAACACAAACTTAAAACTAAGATGCAGACAGCAGTCCAGCAGCGGGATGTGGGCTTTCCAGTCTTTTACATTGAGTGTCACATGTATGATTTTCTCCCAGCTGGTGAGAGGTCTTACGTGTGCACTAGGTGCAAGGAGCTCTCTGCTCTCAGGGAACGAGTCCGTTCTCTAGAGGCTAGAGTAGCAGACTTGGAAAACATAAGACAGACAGAGAGGTACATAGACGAGACCTACAGGGATATAGTCCTCAAGTCCCACCTCCAGTCTGGCAGCATCCCTGTTGCCATGGAGGAGAGAGGTCACGTGACAGGAGAGCATCACCCTGGTGTGGATATAGCGATTTTAGAAAAGGTTCAGAGAAGAGCCACCAAAATGGTAAAGGGGGTGGAAGGCTACTCCTATGAAGAAAGGCTAAAAAGGTTGGGGCTCTTTAACCTGGAAAAGAGACGGCTGAGGGGAGATATGATAGAAGTCTATAAATTAATGAACGGAGTGGAACGGGTAAACGTAGATCGATTGTTTACCTTATCAGAATATAGAAAGACTAGGGGACATGCAATGAAAGCTACAGGGTAAACTATTTAAGACTAATAAAAGAAAATATTTTTTCACTCAACGTGTAATCAAACTCTGGAATTTGTTACCGGAGGATGTAGTAAAGGCTGTTAGTGTAGCTGGGTTTAAAAAGGTTTGGACAAGTTCCTGGAGGAAAGGTCCATAAACCATTATTAAGAAGGGACCCCGGATATCAATGCTTGAACCAATACAAGCATTGTGGAACCTGTGTCCCTTGGGGAAACTGCTAGGTACGTATGACCTAGATTGGCCACTGTTGGAAACAGAATACTGGGCTTGATGGACCTTGGTCTGACCCAGTATGGCATTTCTTATGTTCTTATGTTCAACTTTCCTGACTTTCAGGCCTATCATTGTGCTTTTTTGCTAAAACAAGGTTTAAGATGGGTGGAGGGAGCTGAGGGAAAACGCCCAGTATGGCTCAACTTGGAAGACAGATTGAGTGCCCCGTTCCCCTTGAATCTCCTCCCTGGCATGGTGTCTTCTAAGAGGTTGAAGTCCCATAGAGTAATAGCAGACAGTCAAAGGGCCTTTCAGCAGTTAGCAAGGACAATTCCTAAGGAGGAAGTCTTATTGAAACTAATCCCCATCTGTCACAGTCCTTTTCAAAAAATTCATAAAAGTCCATTTGCATGGCAACAATGGTTCAGTAGGGTCATTTGGGCAACTGATATCAGATGGCAAGTGGAAACCTTTACAGTGGGAGTTTGACTTGCCTAAATCCCTATACTTCCAGTGGATTCAGCTGAGACATTGTATAGAGAAATCCTCTATTGATATTAAATCTTTACCTGAAGAGTGGGGGTTGCTGAATATGATAGGGTCAGCCCAAACATCCTCTGGGATGGCTTCTTACTACTATAAATTGGTCATTCAGAATCACACCCCACAGGCCATTGATGTTCAACGGATTTGGGAACATGACACCAGGGAAGCTCTTTCTCCGGAATCATGGGTGAAATTTTGGAGCAAGATAAATAGAGTATCTCAGGCTGCATCTATTTCCCATGCTTTATATTTTTTTTGCACACAGAGCTCACTTTATTCCGATAAAGGTCGCTAAGTGGCATAAATCAGTTGGGAATGAATGTTGGTCTTGTCAGAGTGATGTTGGCACTTTTAAGACATGTGGTATATGATTGCCCTAATATTCAATACTATTGGATTTCGATCTGGAACCGAATCCAAAAGATGTTGGGATTCAGAGCCACAATCTCCTGGTCTGTGGTCATTTTTTGGTCAATAATTGGAATCTCGTCGTTACAGAGGGATTGTCATTTTTTATTTGACTTCATGATGGGAGTGGCTCTGCATCTCGTTATTTCTAAATGGAAACATACAGCAGAGCTTAGCTGGCACGAATGGTGGAATCGCCTGTGCTTATGCTGCAAATATGAACAAATGCCACGTTATGACATAACCCTTATGCCTTCCACCTTCCTCAAGTGGAAACCCCTGCATAATTTATTTATTTAATGGTATTTATATACCGCCTTATCATTCAATCAAAGCGGTTTCCACGGCAAACAATCAAGGGGGCAAATGTTTTCATGCAGTGTACAGAGTGGTGTGTATGTGTTGGCGGGGATGTGATTAGATTTGGTTTATCTACATAGTGCGCTATTATACATCATGAGCTATTATACAGTCTTATATACAGTCTTGGGGTGGGGGGGGTTGATGATCTGACTTGTATGCTGGTTCAGGGGGTATGTCCATAGTAATCGATGAACAGGGTTGTCTTCTGCTGTTTTCGGAAGTCCTTGATTTCTGTGGTTAGTCTCAGATCGTCTGGAAGGAAGTTCCATATGGATGGAGCAGTCAGGGAGATTGCTCGTTGTGCGGTGTCTTTGCGGGTCTTGGTGAAGTCTTTTGGGATGTTAACCCGATTGGAGGTGCCTCTTTTTCTTGGCCGTGTGCTTGTGTCGGGTTGTATGAGTGTGTGTAGGCTTATGGCGGAGGAGTGTTGTTTGATCTTGAATATGTTTATGATAGTCTTGTATTTGATGCATGAGATGATTGGGAGCCAGTGCAGTTCTTTCAGTATGGGTGTGATGTGATCGTGTCTTGTAGTACCGGCTATTGTGTGGGCAGCTGTGTTTTGGGCCAGTTGTAGTGGTCTGAGGGTCTGCTTTGGTAGCCCGGTGAATATTGGATTGCAGAAGTCTAGTAGAGGGGTTATCAGCGCCTGGCAAATGGTGTGAAAGTGCTCTGGGTCGAGGAGGGGCTTGAGTATTCTGATGAGTCACATTCTTAAGTATGCACTTTTGGTTGCTCTGCCTATGTGTGCTTGGAGGTTATTTACATATAATTACATATTCAAAGCATGATATGGTGTAAACTAAGGGGTGATTAGTCAAGCCATTTTGTTTTCATATGGTGGAGTGCTTCTTGATTTGCCATAGCCCTTGTAGGCCTTTTTGTTGTGCTTACTTTTCATAGTCTTTGATGATCGCATGGTGAAGGGAGGGTTAAGGGGGGTGGGGTAGGCTGTTAATGGCCTTACTTTTTGCTTTTTTAAAGAGAAGTATTAATTTAATTGTAATTTTGGTTTTGTTGTAATTTGTTTTAAAATATAAATAAAGAAGTTAAATAAATAAACAAAGATATTGAACAGAATTGGCCAAAGGACCAATTCTTGAGGCACTCCACTACTAACCTTTCTTTCTTTCCAATGAATACAATTTACCATCACCCTCTGTCATTTGCCAGTCAATCAGTTTCTAATCCTGTTTCAGGCTGCTCAGTTTATTCATGAGCTTTCTATGAGGAGCAGTATCAAGTGTAGGAATAATCACATCCAGCGTACACCCTTGTTCCAGTTCTCTGATTGCCCAGTCAAAAAATCAGATTTGTCTGACATAATCTGCCTTTGGTAAAACCATGTTCTCGTGAACCTTATAATCCATTGGATTGTAGAAAGTTAACTGTCCTTTCCTTCAGCAGCTCCTCCAATACTTTTCCAACCACTAAAGCAAGGCTTGCCACCTCTTCTCTGTTTCTACTTTTGTGAAGAGGGGCCACTTCAACTCTTCCCCAATCCCTTCTCTCTAAGGATATATTAAATGCATCCTTAAGAAGATCCAGCAGAACCTCTCTGAGCTCCCCCAATATCCTCGGATGTATCCTATCCAGCCCACATATCTTTGCCCACCTTCTGTTTTTCAAGATTGCATCAACATTTTCTTCTGTAAATGGCGTGGTATCTATTCCAATTTCCTGTTGTTAGTTACCAGACTTCAGCTGATGAACAATTGAGAAGATTACTAAGTTTTCATAATAATACATGCCTGCAGGACTTTTTAAGATATTGAGGACCTATATTATTTAAGGCCCTAAAGACCTAAGAAGCCAATTTACTGACCCATGATAGCTCCTTCAAGTTGTAACTTCTTCAAAAGAAAGTTTTGCTACAGATGGAAATTAGCTCTGTGGCAAACTTTCTTGCAAAGATGTTACAGGGCTGCCAGCCGAAAAGATAAATGCACCTCACTGAGGTATAGTTATCTTTCATACAAAAGTGGCCCTGTGAAGCCTGTATTGCTTGCCCATTTTAATAAAAAAGGGTCATCATAATTCTTTGCATGATGTCTAAGCACCTCAATATTTACAAAATTAAATGAAATGTTATGCTTTTTTGTGAAATTGTACTCTGCTAATCTTCAGTGCGGCACATCAGCTGTGAAGGCTCAGTGGCTTTCTCTTTACCTGTGCTGCTGGCATTCACTTGTGCTGCTGGCCCTCCGCCAGAGGGCCCTTTGGCGTGGCGCTTAGGCAGAGGCCCTCACATCGACACCATCCGAAGCGAGGCGGGAAGACCGGACAGCAACGAGAACAACTACCGCCATCACAGGAATGCAACAACGTATGAGCGCTAAGATATGTGTTAGCTGGAACTGCTAGATTAATCGTTAGATCTGATAGCCAATGTATTAGAATTGAATTTGCTTGAGAGATGCATCTACTCACATCACTTCTGATCTACCACTGATCTGTTATAGATCCGCACCTGAAATGTATGAAAGCTAACTCTACTTACACCACTCCTTAACCCACCATAGAACTGCCACTGAACCACTACCATATTACTCTCGATTTGCTGTGGAGCTGTTCTAGAAGTACCACAAGCGCAAACCCTAAGCAGAGCACTATAATATACTAAACAGCCACATATCTGCATACTTAGTGACACACAACAGCTGACAGCCACCCTAAGCAAGGACATCCACCAGAGCAATACCCACCCAATCACACAACTCCTGCCATGTTTCAACCACAGGACCCTGCAAAACAAGCCCCCAGGAATGGCACCCTCCCTAACTGTAATAGCATGCTTTTACCTCCTCTATACCCTACTCCATACTGCACTCACTCTCACTGCCACTGGAAACCCAATACCAATCCTAAGGGGCCCCAACAGAAGATGGGCAGACACATCTCGACACTTCGAGTCAGAACACAAACACAACAACAGCAACAGCCCACACCTACTCTACATATCACTTCAGCATTCCAAAAAATCCCTACCTGAAAAAGGCCCTCAACCCAACTACCTGAACTGCGCCCTCATCAATGCACGCTCAGTCCTGAAGAAAGGACCAATCATCTCCGAACTAATATCCATCCATAAGCTAGACATCCTATTGATCACGGAGACAGGGTTCACAGACACAGAAACAGTCATCTTGAACCAACTTACACCACCCAACTTCTCAATCCACACCTGCCACAGAACCAGTCGCAGGGGGGGGAGGAACTCTTGCACTCACGAGAACCGACCTACAATTCCAACAGACGGAGGCCAACAGTACTGCGCATTTCGACTTCATCACTCTAGCAAATAAGCAATCTCCATCAACTTAATTTACAGAGCTCCATCAAATACTCCAGACGACCTCTCAACATTAATCGATCTGGCTTGCAACACCAAGAGACCACATACACCAAACTGGCTCATGGGAGATTTTAACCTCCCAGCCCTCCCAGATGATCACGCCAGCTCCCTCTTGAATGCCTTCAGCCAGCTGGGATACGATCAAGTGATCAACGAGCCCACTCACACAAAAGGAAACAAGCTAGACTTGATTTTCGCCCCACAGTCAGCTACAAGCCAAATTATCCACTGGGCATCTCCCTATTGTCAGTCCCATGGTCTGACCATAGCCTAATAAAACTCTGGCTGCCCATCCAGTAGACTCAAGCAAGATGTCAGTCCACTACCGACACCTGCCCAAAAGCAAGATTCCGTCACTTCAACAAGGAAGAGATACTTAACAAAACCTTACCCTTATTTGACATTACAGAGACCAACCTCGAGGAAATGCTCTCCACTTGGAACAAGAGCCTACACTCCATTGTTAACAAACCAAATGATGATGTAACCCCACGAAAAAGAAAGACATCCCCATGGTACTCTCTCGAACTACGGATATCCCTCAGTCACCTAAGGAAACTTGAAAGAAGATGGCATCGCTCACGTAACACCGACGATCTTGACACTTACACCTCACACCTGAAGAAGCATCGTGAAAAAGTAGCTGAGACCAATGAGACAATATCACGCGGAGATACTACAGCGCTCTCTAAACAAACCGAAGGATCTATTCAACCTAGTAAGGACCCTTACAAAGGAACCTTCCCCTATACAATGATGCATACCGTATCCACAAGAATACGCGGACTACTTACAGTCTAAGATAATTAAGACTGGCAAACCAGCATCATCTAACCCTGTGGAAAGCCCACTGCTCCCATCACCTCTATCCACCTTCTCAATGCCATCAGCAAAGAACGTTGAAGACACTATCAACGCAATCAACACCACCACAGCACCAAATGATCCCTGCCCGGCGTTTTGGATAAAGACACTGTGCAAGGAATTTAGCCCATTCTTAGCCAAACTCATCAAACTCTCCTTCGCTACAGGAGAATTCCCACAATGCCTAAAGCAAACATCCATCAGACCACTCCTAAAAAGCTGCAAACTGGACACCCAGAAGGTTGACCCTTACAGGCCAATTGCAAGCATCCCACTATTGGCCAAGATAATCGAAAAACTCGTCCAACAGAAAATTCAAGACCATATTGACGACACTGCCCTATTAGACCCATGCCAACATGACTCAGAGAAGCGCATGGCGTGGAGACGCTCCTGACTATACTCTTCAATACCTTAATCACTGGCATAGACAACGCCAAAAGAGGATATGCCCTTATCATCTTAGACATCGCAGCAGCCTTCGACTCTGTCGACCACGAACTGCTCTTGACACGCCTGGCAGAGAAAGGGATCCAAGACACAGCCTTGAAATGGTGTAACTCTAATCTTTCAGACAGATGGCAACATGTGAGGACAAGGCTTTCGACCTCTAAACCATTCCAGCAGACACAGGGAGTTCCGCAAGGTTCTGCACTTTCAGCACTGTTTTTCAACATATATATGCAGCCCCTCTGCACTCTCGTCCATTCCTTCGGCATCTCATGCCTCATATACACTGATGATGTGTTACTATACATGCCATTTACAACCAACCAGCCAGATTTCTCGACATTAACCAATTGCTTTGACGCAATAACTGACTGGCTTCAATCCCAAAACCTCAGGATAAATTTCAAGAAAACAGAGGCTCTATTCATTACCAGAGACCAGTCATTTGCTCCGCCAGCAACACTAAAAGTAAGAGGCGCTGAACTCCAAAGCAAGCACACAATCCGCTACTTGGGCATAACACTAGATCAACAGTTGGATATGAAAACACATATAGGCAACATCATCAAGGCAGTATACTTCAAGATCCGGACAATCCATCACCTACGCCCCCTCCTGGAACCAGACGACTTTAGGACAATCTTGCAGGCCTTAGTCCTCCCCCACTTCGACTTCGCCAACGCCATCCTACAGGGTCTACCGAAAAACACTCTGTACCCACTCCAGCTGGCTATGAATGCTGCAGCCAGAACACTACACGGTGCTACCATGAGGGAGCACATAACACCAATCTTGAAGCATTTACACTGGCTTCCAATATACTGTAGACTCAGCTTCAAGATTCTACTAATAACCTTCAAGGCTATCAACAGACTCACCTCCACGTCCATCTCAGATCTCATTCTTCCCACTACCTCAAATAGAACCAGAAGATCGGTCTCAGCCAATACCCTATGTATCCCTAGCATAATTACAAAATCTCTGCAAGCAACAAGAAAGAGGTCCTTCATGTTCTATGACCCGTCGTACTGGAATGCACTACCGCCTGACATTCGAGCAATTACGGACCTTACACAGTTCAGGAAGGCACTGAAACATCAGCTCTTCCTGCAGCATTATGGTATCACACTGCAACCACCTAACTGCAGTCACCAAGACATACACACCAAACTCCCTACTATACGTACTGTGCCACGACAGCACACTCAAACCCCAACTTGAATATGTATATAACTACCTAAAAGCTATAAATACCTTTAACCCAGAGCATGTATATAGTTTCCCCAGTTAATCCAAGTTGAATATCCTTGTTTTCTGTAAGTCCAGCTCGGGCGTTTACCATGTCTGAACACAACTGATGTTATTTGTAAACCGAGCTGATGCCAAAGAGCGCGGTATAGAAAAGTAATAATAATAATACCATATTGATCCATCACTAGCATAGAAAATGCTCCTCTAGACAGACACAGAACCCTTCAGCAACGTAAGTTGCTTTCTCTCCCAGGCTCAGGCGCAGGAACATCATAGAGTGGAAATGGTGTACAAGTATTTTGTGCTGAATTATTAGTTACATTTGATGCAGGAACTGAAAAATAGCTAAAAATATAAGACTAAAATGTCAGTGGAAGAATGCTGAAAAAGAAGCATTAGCTCATTTTTATAACAAGCTAATTAAGACCATACCTAACTAAAATAGGTATAGGAACTGCAATGTTCTTTATTATAACTCAAATGTATGCAATTTAAATTCATAGAACTGAATGACACAGGGCATGATTATAAATGATAAGCAATACAAGTTAGAGTTGAAAGGCAATAAAATGGTTTATTTCATTTATTTGGGAATGAGGACTATACTCAATACAGCCTGTATAGTTGTAATCATTATTCTTGCGTCCACTGCTGAAAACTATTTCTTTATCACAGTCTGCTGGGTTGCAGTCAATCTCCTTGACTGGCTCATTTCATTCCCAACTGTACCTGTTGTGCAACTACATCTTCAGTGTGTCCTATAGTGCTGCTAGACTGTGGTTACTCACACTGACTAACCTCCACCAGCCACCCAAAAGTAGCATCGGTGAAGACCCTTGAGATAAATATGCTATTTGGGTCATTGACTCTTAGGCAATTACAACCTTAAACAAAGCCATGGTGTAACTTACATAGATCGTATCATATCATTTCACATCAGTAGTGAGTTGTATTGCACAATAGTGCTCTCTATTGTGCAACAGTGTGCGCTATTATGAAATAGCATGCATTATTCGCACATGCGTGAACTGTGCACTATATTATGTAAAAGTGCAGAGAATAGAATGTGAAAAATGTACAAGGGTGTGAAGATTTTCAGAGGGCACTGAATATGTCCACTACTTATGTGTTTCTTACCATACTCTAGTCCCTAGTTTGTGTTTGTCTTGATTAGATTGTAAGCTCTGATGAGCAGGGACTGTGTCTTACATCTATATGTACAGTGCTGTGTATGCCTTGTAGCATTATACAAATAATTACACAGGTACACTAAAAAAAATTTTTTTTAAACTGCCTCTAATGTTTCGATTGATTTTTACGTTTTCTGGTGCGCTGAATCCAAATCTGGTAACCAATTTGCTCCATCACGTACAGATTTTTTGCTACATTGGGTTAGCAGTTTGAGGTGAACGTTTCAGATTGAGTGCGATCGAGATAAAAGTTTCTTGGATGAATTCTTTATACTAATTGTTTAGTAGTTATTCAAATAAGAATAAAGAAAATTGTAACAAGGCAGCACATAAGAATAGAGTAATGTCAACAAAACACACTGTGATGGTAGCAAAATTGTCTGCACTTAAAACAGCCACATACATGTGCACAAACATTGAGCATATAAGAGCGAGGTTAGACACAAAGCAAAGCAAAGAAATGTGCAAAAAATGTTGTACAGGTATGTATGTAAGAATAGAAAACGCAAACTGCACCATTGCAATACATGAAGACAAACACCCGATGGTGTGAAAATAAAATTCTAATAAATGAGATACGACACTGTGGTAATAACTAGCAAATTTTTATTTCAAAGTTTAGTAAAAACACGATATTTGTCAACACAATTTAGATTTTAAAGTCATTCTTGGGTCAATCAATCTCCTGGTGGGCCCGTTTCTTCTTCCCCCGAATGCTTCTCTTGGTGCGCTGCTTGGCGTATTTTTCATCTGGGGTTTCCCGCAGCGGCAACCAGCAGAAATCAGCCATCATAGTGGTGTTCCATCTTCCTTGCCTTTCACCTTGTTCTTCACTGTACGCCCCCAAGTTTTCGGGAAAGTAGTTCACAAGGGAGTGCAAGAAATGGACTTTCAGGCTCATGTTACAGCCTTGTTCTTTGAAGGCATTGAGCATCCTGGCAACAATATCCTTATAGTTCTCATCCCGCCTGTTCCCCAAGAATTTGAGAACAACATCCTTGAAGGAATCCCAGGCTTCTTTTTCCTTCTCAGACATCGTTTCAGCGAATGCTCCATCTGAAATGAGTTTCCTTATATCAGGGCCAACAAACACTCCTTCCTTTAGCTTTGCTTCAGAAAGTCGGGGGAACTTTGAGCAAAGGTACCGAAAGCACTCACCATCTTTTGGAAGGGACTTGATGAATTGCTTAATTTTATTTAGCATATATTTATATACCGCTACTTCCAGCGATCAGGAGCGGTTTGATTAGGTAAACAGGGAGAGTCAGATCAATTGACAAATTTCAAAATTTACAGCGTGATTTACAAAGGTTGTCTGATAGGTTGTCAGACCAATGCCAGGAATTTTCAATAAACGGGGAAATATGATTCAAGGGATATTCACAGCATACATGTATAGGTGGGGGAGAGGGAGATATTAACATATATACATTTTATGCTTGTTACATTCAGGAGCATAAGATTATTTTACATTTGATGAAATTTTGTTGGAGCAGATACTGGGTGGAGAGTGTTGTTGTTCAGGATATGTTGTAGGCCTGTTGAAATAAATATGTCTTCAGTTTTTTCGGAAAGCCATCAGGTCGTTGATTGAGCGCAACTCAGGCGGGAGTTGGTTCCAGAGTGAGGGGGCAGTGTAGGAGTATGCCCTGTTGCTTGTGGTTGTTTTAGCTGATCTTATACTTATTGGTACCTGGAGGTTGTTTATGGCGGTAGTTCTTCTATTTCTGTTGGCAGGTTGCAAGTTGATTAGGTTGGTGAGACCCAACTTAATGTGGAGAGGTGGTAATAGAATTTTATCACGAGGTACCAAGCTCTCATGAAGAACATTTTTCTCACCGGGTCTCAAATACTCCCGAATTGGCCAGTCTTTTTTCCCCCAGTGTAGGTCGCGGGCCAGGCTATCCCACAAGCAAAGGAAGCAGGGATATTTGGTGAAACCGGATTGCTGCCCTAATAGCATGGATAGAATTTTAAAGTCTCCACAAATCATCCACTTATGCTCATCATAACGAATCTTCTGAAGAATCAAGGCCAAATTCTCGTATTTTTCTTGGAGAATAACAGAGTGAGCAATAGGAACTGAAGCGAATGTGTTGCCATTATGAAGAAGAACACCTTTTATGCTGTCTTTTGACGAATCAATGAACAGCCGCCATTCAGCAGAATCATACTTGAGTTTAAACTTTTCCATCACTCCGTATATATCGTTGCAAAATACCAAATCTTCCTCTTTGCTGAAATACTTCAAAAATTGTGTCTCGCGGTTGCGGTACCAATAAAAAGTTGTTCCTGGTGACAATAGATTTTTCTGTTTAAGCCGAGAACCTAGCAGTTGGGCAGCATCTTTTGGGAGTCCTAAATCCCGGACTAAATCATTCAATTCAGCTTGAGAGAAAAGTTCAGGTTTCGGATCTGGTTCAGTTTCAAACTCGGAAGTACTGGACTCATCGGGAAAAGCCATCTGATGAGTCTCATCATGATCAGAACCGTCCACACAAATATGATCCAAAGATTTTGGTGGTTCAGGCACAGGTACTTCGTTGCTATGAGGCATAGGCCTAATTGCTGAGGGAAGGTTGGGGTAACTTATTACGTTCTTATTTTTTAAGTTGTATCCCTTCACAATGCAAGAGCAAAAATAGCAGTCACTGCTGTGGTCTCTTTGTTCACGCCACATCATAGGTATTCCGAAACGAAATGCTTGTTTTTTACCTTTCATCCATAAGCGTAGATCTTCCTGACATGTCTTGCACACTTTGTGAGGAGCCCACGGTTTGTCTTGATCGCCTAACTTCAAACCGAAATAGGCGAAATATACTTTTTTAATAAATGCAGAAATGTTCCTCTGCCGCTTTTTCACGGTATATTCCCCACAAATAAAACAAAAACTGTCCGGAGAGTTGATGCAACCTCTGGCTCTGTGAGCCATCACAAATACACAGCACTGCAAACTACAACTGTAGTGAACCACTTCGGAATAAAGCTGGATTACGACTGAGCAAACAAAAGGTAATAATGAACTTGCAAGAAACTGAAATTTGACAGGAACGTTCATGTCGCAACCACCGTGTTTGAGCGAGCGAACGAGGCGAGGCGAACAGGAAAGAACATGCGCCAGCGCGAGTACTGGATTTAGCCCCCCGCCTCCCAATTGTCCTGTTAATGTATAAAATGAATACAAAACACTCTAAAATATCATGAGGGAGTGTTTCTAGTTAGTTAACCATTACAACCTCTATTTTGGGCCAAGAAAATAAACTGCAGTCGGCTAAAAAGAAATTATGTGAACATTCCTTATATGGGTAAGAAATCTAATTTTGCAAGAAAATGTGACGTGATGGAACATTTTGGCTATTTTTCCTGGATTCAGCACCCCAAAATCTATAGGAATCAGTTGCATACCTGGAGGCAGTTTTTTGGTAGTGTACCTGTGTTATTAGTAGTAGTAGTGGTAGCATGTCCCTGGACTGAATCTGCTGAAGGATTTCAACTATTCCAACCTAAGATTGATTGTAATTTTGCTCCATTCCTTCCCCATCCCCTTTCCTCAAGGGTGCTTGTTTCAAGTGGGTACGAGGATGCATTTTTAGAGCAGGCCGTGAAGAATAAAGCCCACCAGAAGCTTTGACTCCCTCCAAGAAGTTAAAAAAGAGACGAGGGTTCCCTCACTATGTGCCATCCATGCAGGGCCGTACCGAGTGTAAATTGCGCCCTGTGCGACTTGCACATCGGGTGCGTGCCTGCCCCCCCCACCCCCCCCCCATAGCAGGAGAGAAGAGGCGCGCCCGATGTGCAAGTCATCGGCATGCTAAGCAGACCTGTCCCTCCAGATCTGCTTAGCATGCCGTTGAGAAGGCTTAAGGGGCGCATTTTAACTGTCTGTCATTGCCTGCCACCACTGAGAGAAGAAAAAGTGGCGGTGGCAGGCCACGGCAGGCAGCTAATATGCGCCCCTTAAGCCTTTGCGCCCTGTGCGGCCGCACCGCTCACACAGGGCTAGGTATGGTCCTGCATCCATGTTACCTTTTCTAGTTCCTGATCATCTGGAAAACATCCTTATTATTGTATTTTCTAATGTAATATATTAAACAATAATGCAAAATAAGATGGGCAATTATGGGCAGTAACTAAAGGGTTGTCTTCAGCAAACTGAACCCATTAATTCAGAAACAAGAGTAGAAGATTATTTCCACTTAGACAGCAAAAGGGCTAATTGCTACCTTTGAAGCTTATTAGCACTGAGGGGAGGAGAGTTGACTAGCAGCCCGAGACATCTAAATCATTTGGTATGTATGTGACCTGTAACCTGAGTATCCTCCTTTTCCTTTGAGCTATCATTCCCTTCACTTCTTTTATGGTTATGTCTCAAATAGGTTAGTTTTTGTGCATACTGTTAGAAATAAACCTCACTCCTATTCCAGAGTATGTTGCATATGATCTCCAGCTCTCAGATTTACGGCTAATGCTCATCTCATTATCTACATAGTATCAAAGAGAGCCACTTTCTGGATTTTACAAGGTTTAATAAGTAAGTCCATATATCAAGGTGTGCTTGGAAATTATTTTTTAATCAGGCTGGTGGCAAGGCCAGTGTTAGACATACAAGGGCCTAGGGCAGAAAGTGACGAGGGGCCCCAAAACCCACCTGCAGGCTATGCCTCCTTCAGCTTGAGGGAGGCTAGGGGCCCCCTGTGACATGATGGTCCAGGGCAGTTGTTTTGCTTGGCGCCCCCTAACGCTGGTCCTGGCTGGTGGTAACTGATATAATTTGGATAATTTCTAGATTCTTGTACCACATTTTCTTGGTCTCTCATTGCATTGATTGGTACTTGACTGTCTTCTCTTTCTTGATCCTTCATGTTAAGAGCAAAACATTAGCAGGGTTTAGTAAAAAGGGCCTTTAGTTTAGTTAGCTCCTTACAAGCACATTCTTCTGAAAATCTTTTGAGGTCTACCTCATTTTCATTCCTAATAGTATATACTGTATATTCTGAGGTCCAATGCCAGCCATTCATCTGTGAACACAGAACAGAAATAACAGAAATTGTTATGCTTCTTACCTCATAAGCCTTGCAATTGTGGCCCAGGAAATATATATCCACAGTCTGACTTTACCGTTTCTCATAAATTCTTTATCCACTCCCATAGATTATATCCTAGATCCTGGCAACAATCTTGGCTTAAGCAGAAGTCGGTAATGTGGAACTTTTTCAAAACTTTCTCAAGATCCAAGTGAATTATACCATGTTATCATCTTTGCCTGTAACCTTCTAAAATGTCAAGTTAGCCAAGATCTTCCCATACTAAATCTTCGTATTATCTCTGTTAGGTTAATACAATCTATTTATTACTATAATCGTTGTCTTCAATGTGATTCCATTTTTTCTCTTGTTAAAAGTACCAGATTGAGAGGGTAGAAAACATTTTTAAGAAATGTGTTTTTCCATTGCTATCCTGCTCATATTTTCTTAATTTTACATACTCTTATAAATGCTTTATGATGATCACTAACAAGTTCTCACATGGTTTTCGTTTTTTCTTTGGAATTAGAAATAAAACACAATCATTTAAATAGTTTGGGTTCCGTTTTCATTTGAAATGAAACATTTTGTTTTAATGCATTTTTATAAGAAAATGAAAAAAACCCACAATTTTGTTTGCTTTCATTTTTTTTTTCATTTTAAAAACATAGATCAACCTCTTTCACAACCCCACTTCCAACTGAACACTTAACCACCACCCAGATTTTACATGTTGCTTCTTTTTTTTCAGGGGGCAACAGTCATCCCTGGTCATCACTGCCTACCAGTATAGCTATTGCAAATGTCACCAGCAGACCAAGTCATAGCCATTTTCTTGTATGGCAAAAATAAGCAGTAATGCTAGCTTAGCCCGCTTTGGTGCCCTTTGCAATAATCAAATCAACAGAGCAGGAGTGACAAGGGAATCACTCCTGCCCTGTGAAAAACAGCAATAAGTAAGAGAGGTTGGGGAAAGATTGGGGCCAAGCCTTTGAGCAAGGCTAACCCAAGAGTATGTGATGTCCTAGCCATATATTCAGTCATGTACCCTGTGCCCACCCCCCCTCCCCCCAAAACATACACTGCACTGGTCAAAGCAATCTGCTGTCTGAGGTAAGGGATATGATAGCACCCTTACTCCAAGGTATCCAAAAGAGAAGGCCCCTTCAAGCTTTGGTTTACTACTAATAATCACACTGGTCAACACATTTTAATCTTTGCTTTGCTGAGTCGAGGGAATTTTTCATGCAGGTATCGGAAAGCTGGCGAAGTTCAGTCCATGGCTTTCAGAAAGTTTTTCATCAAGCCTAGTTTGATGTGAAGGGGTGGTAGCAGGATTTTGTGAGCCTCAACCACAGCTGGGTGCTGGATATTCTTCTCTCCAACTGTTACATTTTGTCTGTGATTCCATTTCTTCCGCAAGTAGTGCCAATCCCTTGCTCGGCTATCCCACTCACATAAGAAACACATGTATTTTATATATCTCTGCTGCAGTCCCATTAAAAGGGCAACTACCTTCAAGTCACCACAGAGGTGCCAGCTGTACTTGTTATAGTTAATGGAAGTCAGTAGATGCTTTAAGTTATCGTATGTCTCTTTCATGTGGACGGCATGCGCTACTGGAATAGATGGAAGATGGTTTCCATTGTTCAAAAGCACAGCCTTCAGACTCAGTTTTGAAGAGTCTATAGATAGTCTCCAGTCTTGTGGGTCATGAGTGATTTTTAAGGCATTCATGAGGCTTTCAATATCGGAAGAGAATACCAGATTATTTTCCTTTCCGACTGCGTATAGTACACTGCTGATGTCAGATGGCTTCAGCAGCCATCTGGCAGTAGTATTGCATTGCATCAGAAAATGATGCAATCAACTCTGGATGATGTGTGCATGCTGGTATTATGCAATGTGATGCAATATTACATCATTCAAGGCTTATTTGGGATGTTGTTGATGTCCTACTGGATAAATTTACACAGTGAAACATCAAAAATGAACTACATGCAATATCTTCAAAACGAGAGCCAATAATTTTTTTTTAATGTTATATTCATGTTCAGCTCATCAAGATACTACAGATTAGGGCCTTTTAAAGTCAGGAACGATTTCAATGTTGACCAGTCATTTGTATAGTGCTACAAGGTGTACACAGCCCTATACATATGGATATAAGACACAATCCTTGCTCATCAGAGCTTGCAATCTAATCAAGATAAAAAAGCATTGCAGAACTGGGGACTAGAGTATGGCAAGATACACATAAGTAGTGGACAAGAGAATGAGGAGCATCAGGATCCAAAAGCAGTCTCATGAACTCTGCTCCTCCTCTGACTTTCCTCTTTCTAAGCCCTTTTCTTCAGCAAACTCCAGACTTCGATCTTTTCACCTTGCTGCTCCTTATACATAGAACAAACTTCCTCTATCTTTATGTCAAGTCTCTTCTCTCCCCCTCTGCTAAAGGCTTACCTCTTGAGGCTGCTTTTGGATCCTAATCCCTTGTTCTCCTTGTGTTTCCCTCCCTATTTGAACCCCCCTTGTTTCTCTTGTTTTGTTCTGTCTATCTTGATTAGATAGTAAGCTCTACGAGCAGGGGCTGTCTTCTTTATATGTTTGTACAGCGCTGTGTATGCCTTGCAGTGCTATATAAATGATTAATAGTAGTAGTAGTAGTCCAGCCTGGATTTGAATATGGCCAGAGAAGGAGCCTGATGCACTGACTCAGGTAGTTTGTTCCAGGCACAAGGAACAGCAAGATGAAATGAACAAAGTCTGGAGCTGGCAGGGCCAGAGAAGGGCACAGATAAAAGGAATCTTCCAGAGGAGTAGAGTTCCCAAAGAGGAGTGTAAGGAGAGATAGGAGAGGAAAGGTAGTGAGGAGGTGCAGAATGGAGGCCCTTACAGGTCAGTAGTAGAAGTCTGAACTGGGGAAACGGATGGGGAGCCAATGAAGTGACATGAGAAGAGGGGTGACATGAGCATAGCGACACTGGCGGAAGATTAGCCGTGCAGCTGAGTTTTGATCAGATTGAAGTGGGGGAGAGATGATTCAGAGGGAGACCAGTGAAGAGGAGATTGCAATAGTCCAGACAGCAGGTGACTAGAGAATGGTTCTGAGTTAGGATTCACTACCCAAGAAAAGCATCTCAGAGTCACAGTGGACAATATGGGAAATGTTCAGCCCCCTGTGTTGCTGATGCCCCAAATAGGGAGGAGGGATATTCAGTGGCAGCGGCTAGCCTTTGTAAAGCAGCTAGCCACCACCACAGAAATTTAAACCTGGATATTTAATGCCAGGGGATCATATCTAGTCCCAGCATTGAATATCCGGGTTGCCTGGATTGGCAGGAAGCTAACTGGGCAGCAGCGATATTCACCACTATCCAGTTAGCTTCTGCAGGCAACATTAGGCCAGCCTTAGCTGCATCTTACTTTTCCTACCTTGCCATAACTGGGCAGTGGCTGAATATCACCATTGCTGTCGCCCCTGGAATGCCAAGGTGCTAATTAGTTAGCATTAGGACATGCACCGACTGCACCTGGAGATATTCAGCGGCACTAACCATAGAGGGATTAATCCAGTTAGCAGGTTAGGGATTATTTGATGGAGAAGAAAACCGAGAATATCATTATGCTTCTGTATAGGTCCATGGTGTGACTACATCTTGAGTACTGTGTGCGGCTTTGATCAGCACATCTCAATAAGGATATAGCAGAGCTTAAAAAGGTTCAGAGAAAGGCAACAAAATGAAAAAGGGGATGGAACACCTTTCTTATGAACAAAGGCTAAACAGGGCAGGGCTTTTCAGCTTGGAAAAGAGCAGACAGGATATGCTAGAAATGTATGAACAGGTCCAGTGCAAGGACATTCACCACCCTAGGCAGTCCTCAGTCCCCCATCCTCACCCTTGCCCTTACCACTGCTGCACTTTTGGACTACAGCGCTCAGGGGGTTCAGAGGCTTCCCTCCACATTGCAGTTCTTTTCTGTTGTATTGCCACGACAGATGGTAATGGTGGAGATGGGTGATCGGAATCTAGAATTTTCTGCTGTGGTGCCACCCTCTAAAGCTTGGCACTCTAGGCAACCCCCTCCCCCCTTAGTTTGCCTTGTGGTAGCATTGACCATTCTCATGAGTGGAATAACGCCAACACAAGGGGTCACACCATCAAATTAACAACTAGTAACTAAAAAAAAATCTGATTTTTTTTTTTTAAATCTTTATTTAAGTCACCATTAAATACAAACATATAGAAACAGTGAGCAGGTCTCCACGAGGGGTGTACTCTTATCCCCTCCGGATGACCCCAGAAAAATACTACAGGTGTTTTTTATCAAATTATATCCTTTCACACAGCACATAATCTGTTCAAGGTGTCTAATATATCAAGGTTCAAAAGAGGTTTGAAGAACTTCTGGGGAGACATATCATAAGAAATTATTAGTTGGATAAAATTATTACTGGAAATGAGGTATGAAGGATCTGCTAGGCACTTGCGATTTGGACTGGCAATTTTTGAAGATAGGATACCAGGCTCAATGAACTTTGATCTGACTCAGCATGGCTCATTTTATGTTGTTATGTAGGCTGGTGCCAAGCTGGACACCCTGGGTGGTTGATATTAATAATCTCATTGGCCTTAAACCATGATTCATTAATACCTAAGTTACAGTATCTAATCCTTGTTCCTCAAATAGATCCTTCAAAATATGCTATTTCCCATATCAAAAGAGTGTTAATCAAAGCCATCTTCATTATATCATCACACTCTGTTGGTGAAGGACTTACATTAAGAGGCACACACCTACAAAATTATTCTTGCCCCACATCCCCTCCTTGTTTCTCTGTATGCCTTGCTTATACTTCCCTGAATACTGCCCTCTCCCCATTATCACTGATAAGGAAAATTCTTCCTCTGACCAATTGCAGTTCATCTAAATTCACAAGGCAGGAAAATTTAGCAAGGCAGGAAAGATGAAGTTCCAGTACATTCCTGACGTGAACTTAATATTTAGTCAGTACATACTGACCTAAATTTAATCATGCACATTTTGCTTGGTGAGATTTAGGAAACACATTTCAATCAAAAATCTAGTGATTTAGACTCTGCTGAAAATTCACCTAAGAGAGTCATTTTAAATTACTTAGATGAGATTTAGATGTCTGAAAACATGCGTGTGGATATCCATCTCATGGAGATGTCCCTGGAGCAATGCAGAAACAGGTTTTTTAGATGTCTCCACTGTAAGAACATCAAAATAGGCAGGGGCATGATGGAGGCATGTCCAGGGTAGAGCCATAGACAGAGACATCCCTAATCGATCTTAGAACCCTTTGAGACATCTGTACTCATGTCCAAACTTAGACCTGCTACAGGCATGAATAGGCATTCAAAAAGTGCTTGTTTTAGCATTAAAACCATTAAAGTGTGTAGAGAAGTTGGCATTTTACCATCCTCAGTATTCTCCTCACTCACATGATATGTTGTTTGTATTTGTGCAACTTGTGTGGGTTAGCATCATTGCTGCATGTCTTGTAGATGTCCCCAGTATTGAACACTATGCTGGGGACATCTATGTAAATGTTCCAGCAGATGTTCTAATAGGGCACGTCCACATTTGTGAAATCATGCCTGAACCTGGATGTGCTTCAAGTTTGTAGAGACATTCTGGCTTGGACGTCCCAGATTGCACTGGGACATTGTTTGTAAAATGTGCCTTTATGAATAATCATAGAACCCAATGGCAGATCAAAATCTTATGAGATATCCAATCTGCTCATGTTTATCCACACCAACTGCTCAGCATTATAATCTCTTTCTACCCCTCACGTATCCTCTTTGCTTGTCCCATGGTTTCTTAAATTAAGATGGTATCCTTTCCCAGTTGTCTTATCCACTGAGTGGTTCCTTGAAAATGACTTATCCATTTAAAGGTATATGGATAACTTTATTCAGCCCAACTAGACTGACTGAATTAAAGTATAACCACACCGAAGAAATGTTTCCTGATCTGCCTTACTTTGGGTATATTTGTACAGGCAATGGCTTGCCCAGACAAAATGTACCCATTCAACAAAGGGAACTCTTTATTCTCAGGGACTTTTCCAGCTGTCAACGTTAGTTGGAGAAATCTTTTGAATACAATCACATATTTTCTGACCCCTATCATATTAAATATTAAATGAACTCATTCATTGTCACAAATTCTAGGTTACTGATGTAAAGCTAACTAAGATAGTCAGACCATAGTTTTCAGTATCTATTCAAGCCATTTTACTTTTAATCAAATTAAGAAAATGTTTAATAAATTATCATTGCTTATTGAATATCCCTTATTGGGTCTAGTCAATCATAAATAAATCTCAGTCTTTCAGTTCTAACACAGCGCTATGTTTCAGACCAGAAAATACTTTAGGGGTCATTCTGAGCAGCGAATAGTGGGGAAAGATGTCCCCTGCAGTCCCTGGCTAATGCTTCCCTTTATGAACAGCACATTTGTATGGGGAGCACTAGACTGGGGTGGGAGGGGGCATTTCCAAAGCAGAACAAGGGTGGGGCATGGGCAGGCCGAAATCCCAGATGTACAGGGCCAATTCTGAGGTTGGCCCTGTACGTCCGTGGCTGTGAACAGAGATGGGGGACTTATTCCACCGCAGAGGTGAAATAAGTCCCCCTGGACATCGGGGGATCATGCTGCCGGGCCCAATCAAAGAGATAGGGGGTCAAGTAAGTTCCCCGCAGCCAGATTCTGGCCATGGGAGGCCAGATCGAGGGTTTGGCTGAGGGGAAAGAATGAAATTAGTGGCAACTGGCATTTGCGGCTCCTGAATGGAGCCATGGTGCCATGGCACTGTAGCTCCATTCAGGAGCCTGACTGAGGTAGCCAGGCATGTGGCTGGGCCTGCAGGCTGATCAGAATCGTGGCCTGGCCTGCATGTTCAGGCCGTAGACCTGATTCTGATTCCGTTGGCATGCCTAGCCTCCTCAGGATCAGAATCGGGTCTACCTCTGGGAGTCCTGCTTCTGGTCAGCGACACAGGGGGCTGCCAGGTTAGAATGTGCCTCTTTATGTCCTGCATCAGGGAACTGCTATTTATCTTTTTATTCCAATTCTGGTGTTCCCGATCTAGTCAAAATAATCTTCTGTCTTCATATCCCATCAGCTATGCTATATATCTAAACACGGTTAGGGATCATATACAGTAGCATGGTGCTAAAGCAAGTACCCAGGCTAAACAGAAGCATGATTCCTCTTGCTTTAGCACCATGATATATGATCTCTGGGCAGGACTGGTGCAAAGATTGGGGGCGCCCTGTGTGGGCCTCTCCATCTTGCCGCCCCTGTTGGTCCTCCACCCCTATTGCCAGTGTAGCCACCCCTCTTGGGAAGTGTGCATCGGAAGGGGATGGAAGATGCCAATGGTCGAGAGCAGAAATTGCAAGGCAGCACCGGCGAGTTAAAGTAAGTGCTGCCTCTCGATTTCTGAGCTATTGCTGCGACTGCACGCCCTGGAGAAGGGTGACAGCTGTGGCAATAGGGGTCCCCATAGGGATGGTGCTCTAGATGCCCATTTAGTTTGCCTAATGGAAACACTGGCTCTACTACTACTATTACTACTGAATGTTTGTATAGCACTACAAGACGTATGTAGTGCTGTACAGATGCATGCAAAAGACGGTCTCTGCTCATCAGAGCTTACAATCTAGTCAAGACAGATAGCACAATAGCTGTAAACATGGTTTACAGCTAGGGGCAATGGTAAGGAAACACAAAGGAGATCAGGTGATTCAAGATTCAAAAGCGGCAGTGAAGAGGTTCTGTCTCTGGGGAAAAACCTCACCTTCTCAATCTCCAATTCTGCCTATGCAAGCCAATATTTTAAATCCGGCCCTGCCTTTCCCTCAAAAGTTTTAATTCAGTCCCTGCAAATAAGATTTGATGAGTATGAAAACATACCAAATAGCAGTCTAATATCCCATTTTATAACAGCTGATATTCAATTGCTATGTGCCAAAACTTTTGGAAGCAAGTTGATCGCTTTGTTGTCAGACTTCCCGATTCTGCAGTATTTGCTAAGTAAACAAATGAAAGGGGAAAATAGCCAATTTTACTTTCCAGTGGTGGAGTCTATTAATCATAAGCTGATGTCATAGGGTGGCCATTATTTAAACCATCCATCTTTATTCCAAGGAGTTCTCAGCAATTTTTGTACTCTGAAAACAAAGAGAAAAATATTCCAGAATGCAGTTATGTAATAGTTGCTGCTGCAGTAGTGGTTTCACACATAATTTTGTTGATTGCTCCTGAGAATGAAATTATTTAGCCCTTATTTTCTATTAGTCAAATCAGTGCCATGGTATCTCATAAAGGTAACTAATTTATTTATTTATTGTATTTAATAGGTTTCGTACACCACCTTATCATTAATTCAAGGCGGTTCACATAGAACAAACATAGCAATAGGCTTTTACATAAAACAAGGAGTAGGAACTTGGAGGAATATATGGGGTAGTGGATACGTTTAACAATGGCTAGCTATGTACAGTGTAAGATAACCAATAAGATAGTGTTAGCCACTTGAAGAGCCAGACTTTGTGGAGGTGAATTTAGAAGGGTTATAAGCATTTACATGTTCAAAGAATCTGGTCCATGCAAATAAATGGATAAGTAATAGTTTTAGGAAAGCTACTGCTCACACATATATATATCCATAGCATATAGATTTGAAGGGAGCATGGTTTGGACAGACCTTAAAATTATACAAGTATTTCCTATTTTGCAATGAAAATGCACTGATATTTCAAAACATTTTCCCAAAAGCAGTTACTTCTGCTTTGAGATATACATAACTGCCAGCTAACTACTCATAAAGACCTGAGGTTTGCGGTAGTGATTGGGGGGGGGGGGAGGGGAGGAGGGCATTGTGCTTATCTCTCTCTGGTGTTCAAGACGTTGTAAAACAGCACACGTTTTGGCCCTTGATTCATTTGGCTGATTCATTTTTGCCAAGTCCAGTATTTCCAAGTGTGATTAGCAAAATCTACTGCTGCTTACACGTGTAAATGCCAGTACTTACATGCACAAACCCATGAGTAGTATTTAGCACAAAACTTTCTAGTAGTAACTGAAGTGAGTTACATTAAGGTATTTTCATGTCCCCAGAGGGCTTACAATCTAAGTTGGCACCTGAGGCAATAGAGGGTTAAGTGACTTGCCCAAGGACACAGTACCAACGGGATGTGAACTGGGGTGTATTTGGTGTCAGGCTATTAGTCTAATGACTAGGCTACTCCTCCATGCTCAAGTGAGGTTGCTCTATTTTACACCATGTTTTTTGTAAGTTGGTTGTTTATACCATATATGCCACCAAATACATACCTTTTTCCCAGTCTTAGACATCTTTTACAAAAGACTGCAGTGAGTCTTTCGTCAAATAAGCTGAAAATTGTAAACATCCCAATCTAGATTCTCTTTCCAACCTAGACTACCTATACAAAACTGAGCTTCACGTGTACTATAATGCTGTTTCCTTTTGCAATGAGGTGGAAACTTGTTAACAACTCAGACTGATGTCTTCTACTTATCCAACTAATCTTGTTCTGGCATCATTGCAACTCTCCAAAGATAACAATAATAAAACTTTGTATTTCTTCTTTTATCTAAACAAAATTCCATTATGATATACAGATGTGACATAACATTTCAAAACCATACTGCAAATGCAAATACTGGTTGTATATATTGGCTTGAACCCTACATGCCATCTTCCAGAGGGCAAGGAAAAAAGGACAATATCATTAATATCACCCAATAAATTGAATACATTGAAACCAGAAAATCAAAATGAGTTTGACAACATTATGAGGGTAATTTTGGAAGCCCTTTTCATACTTGGATGTCCGAAAATGGGTATAGAGACATCCAGAGCCATTTTAGGAGACCGCTCAGGGGATGTTCCAGTCCAAATGTTAGCAGAGTCTTATCATTATTTATGGCATTGATTGTCTTTTGATAGACTTGATCTCTCCATGTTATTGGCTGGAGGGCTGCTGAGGTCTTTTTTCCTCTTTATTGGCGAACATTCTGTCACTGGAGTCCATCCATAGATTTTTTTTGTCCTCACGTTTATGTTATCGTTTTTGTTTTTGGATTAAATAGATTTTTTTATAGTGCCTTATTTGGGATTTTTTTTTGTTTGTTTTTTTGATCCAGTCCAAACAGGGGCATGGTGGAGGCATTCCCAAGAATCCGGATATTCCCATCTGATCTCAGAAACATCATAGATGTCCAGCATCATGTCTAAGGGGTATGTTTTCTAAGAACTATTAAGGGCACAAAGGTGTCATTTGCATGCGCTATTGGTGTCTGTTAGTGATTATTGCTGTGGAAAGCACCGATAACACAGGCTTAATGGGCAGTAACATGTTACTGGCTAGTAAGTTGCAAAGGGGTGGAGAAGGGGCATTAACTGGGTGGAGCATAGGTGGAGACAGCGGGTATGCCCTTAACACTGTTTCTTTTATTATGCATTACAGGTGCAGCTGCTAGGACCCTTAATACCAGCTAAGGGCTGGCATTAAGAGCTCATTTTGAAGACATAGAGCCGTCCTTGGCATGAAACACCACACAGGGAGCCCATTCACATGTAAGCAGTGTGCAGCAACCAGACTGGAACTCTGAAATTAGTGCTAGTAGTGGTCTATTGGCAGTCACAGCATGGTGCCCTTTCAATAAAGGGTACTATGTTGTTGGTGCCAAAGTGGTAAAGGTGGTGCCATGTGAGTAATTGAACTGGGCCAGTTAGTCCGGTAGGCATACAAGGCAGCTGCCTAGGATATACATCCATGATGTCTGTTGCAATTCTGCTATAATAGCAGTGGCACGCATATATGCTGCTGCTGTCACAAAGGAGTTGTGCCACCACCACGGGCACCATGCAGCCATGTTAGCAGACTGTGGGGGTGGGGGTGGTGGTAGCAGCAGCTTCTGCCTGGTGCAGAAGATAACTTTGTCCCTGCCCTGTGTGTCAGGTGCAATGCTGCTGCGCCTATAATTAGGGGCATGGCAAGCATGTCACTGGCAGGTAAAGTGCAACTCATGGTGATTCTCCCTTCCATGGTGGCAAGGATTAAGGCAGAAGCCCAAGTGCTCATGTCATGCCACTCCAGCCCCTCTCTGACACAGGCTGTGACTAGTCACATGTGCGCCATTGCTTTAAGACCACCCACCTCACTGAAGTGATGGCTGTACCATGCTTGCAGGGAAGGAGAAATCAGCTGGCATGCTGTCTACCATGATCAGTAGACCTAGGCACCCGCCTAATTCGACTAGTAGATGCACCCTGGGTACTGTGAGCCATGAGCAGCTGATTTAAGACTGACCATGCATTTCCTAATGAGAGACAACATCGTGTGACCCATAACCTGCAGTGTGGGAGAATGCATGGGCAAGCACAATTAATGGAGCCTATACACAGCACACATGTGGCATCTCTAACATCCAGAGATTGGGAAGTGGTGTTTGTCAAATGCTATCGCCCTCATGCCCTGATTATGCATGTCTCCTGGCTACATTATCAGTCCCAAAGTGGTGCACAGTTTGCCTGTGTCCACTCATGACCCCCACGTCTGCAGTAATCAGCAGTGTCACAGAGGAGAGTTGGATCAGGATACCCTCCACATGCACATAATGAGTGGATATGCGCATGTGGGGGGGGGGGGGATATGCCAGCATGTCAGGAAGATTAGGCAATATGTTAACATCCCATCTCAGAGAAAAATTAACCACACTGCTTTCTCACTTGCCATGATCAGCAGGGCCTAAGTGTAAACCAGTGGCACTTTCATAAAGAAGCACTCATTTAGGTGCCACATCCATCTGAGTCACATGGCAGTCTGAACTATTCCATATGGCCTGTCAACCATGAGATTATTCCAGGACTGGCCCACAAGCACACTCCATGAAATGGTTATGTTGATCACTCTGCTAGGTCACCCAGGGTCTTGCATGTTTGTGTTCATGTATCATGCCCTGCCCTCCAGCAGGACAGGTCCCAAATGTAAGACATGAACATCAGTTTTGTCAGCAGCATATTAATTCAGTTCAGCATACATAGTAACATAGTAAATGACGGCAGACAAAGACCAGCATGGTCCATCTAGTCTGCCCAGCAAGATGGCAAGAGCAGGTGCACCTGTCGCTCTGTGCAGGCCACCCCTCCTCATGTCTTTGTTTAGGGGAGAACCCACCACTCCATGTAGGACACCCCCATTTGTTCAGACGTTAGATGGTTCAGAAGTTAGATGCTACCGTTTATTTTGTTTTTATCCTGTTGCTGTAAAGGGATCCACTGTGTTTGTCCCATGCCATTTTGAATTCCGTCACCGTGTTTGCCCCCACCACTTCCATTGGGAGGGCATTCCAAGCATCCACCACCATTTCAGATTTCCAGATATTGCCTTTCAATTTACCACCTTGCAGCTTCATGTTATGCCCTCTAGTTTTACAGCTTCCCCGTCTTTGGAAGAGGTTTGTTTGTTCATCATTTCTCTTTAAGTATTTAAAGGTCTGAATCATATCTCCCCTGTCCCTCCTCTCCTCCAAAGTGTACATATTTCAAGTCTCTTCTCATAAGGCTTCTGACGCAGGCTCCAAATCATTTTGGTCGCCTTCCTCTGAACAGTTTCCAGTCTTTTTACATCTTTTACAAGATACGGTCTCCAAAACTGAACACAGTATTCCAAGTGAGGCCTCACCAGTGATTTGTACAGTGGCATAAGTACCTCTTCCTTTCTGCTGGTAATCCCTCTTTGTATTCAGCCCAACATCCTCTTGGCTTTTGCCACCTCCTTGTCACACTGTTTTGCCACCTTGAGATCATCAGAGATAATCACACCAAGGTCTTTCTCCTGAACCATGCACACCAACCTCTCGTCCCCTATCACATACATTTCCCTTGGATTTCTGCTTCCCAAGTGCATGACACTTCACTTTTTCACATTAAATTGTAGTTGCCAAGCATTAGACCATTCTTTGAGCTTTTGTAGATCTTTCCTCATGTTAACCACTCCCTCGGGGGAGTCTACTCTGTTGCAAATTTTTGTGTCATCTGCAAAAAGACAGACTTTTCCATTCAGTCCTTCAGCAATATCACTCACAAATACATTGAATAGTGCCGGGCCCTGGACCGAACCCTGGGGCACCCCACTAATCACCTTCCTTTCATCCGAGTGAGCTCCATCTACCATCACCTTCTGTTGTCTGTCAGTCAACCAATTTCTAATCCAGTTTATCATCTTGGGACCCATCTCCAAGTTACTGAGTTTATTGACAAGCCTTCTATGAGGAACAGTATCAAAGGCTTTGCTGAAATCCAGGTAGATGACATCCATTGCATGCCCCTGATCTAGTTCCTTGGTCACTCAGTCAAAGAACTCAATCAGATTTGTTTGGCAAGACCGTCCTTTTGTAAACCATGTTGCCTCGGATCTTGCAACCTGTTGGTTTTAAGAAAGTTCACTATTCACTCTTTCAGGATACATACAAACCTAACAAGATGTTCCTCTCCCACAGAAGCCTCACATACCTTGTCAGACAAGTATGGCAAAGAGCCTGCAGAGAGCTACGCAGATATAAGCATACCCCAGCTCATGCCCTCATGCATCCTGACAATGACCACCTATACACACTTGAATTGATGCACCCACACTCCCACATGGCTGTTCTGTGGCTGTAAAAACATAGTCACTGTGTGTGAGAGTGAATGGTCACTATGAGGAAAGGCTTAAAACGTTAGGGCTCTTCAACTTGGAAAAGAGAAGGGTGAGGGGAGATATGATAGAGGTTTATAAATTAATGAATGGATTTAATGAGTTAACATAGATTGGTTGTTTATGCCATCAAAAATTAGAAAGACTAGAGGACATGCAATGAAGCTTGTCAGACGGCTGCCTGGGTGAGAATCTTCACAGTCTTGGCAAGTGCATATATCTATATGATTTGCAAGGGATTGTGGGCAATGCAGTTCATTCACACCAGACACAGCTGCTCACAATAATTAGTTGTGCTTTTGGGTAAAGCCAATAAGATATTTATTTATGGGGTTATTTCTCCCAACACAGATATGCTTGGTAGCACATAAATCAGGTTACTTGCTTTCAGTGTTAGACTTGGAAAAAACAAAATAAGGAAAACAACATTTTAACTTATCAGGCAATCAAAAGCAAAAGAAATAAGACCTGGTTGATAACAAACTGGTCTTTTCTGTAGGCTTAGCTAATATCCTCTTAGCAAGTATCAAACAACCAACAAGATCCACAAAGAAGGGAAAAACTGTTCTTTTCAGGTTAACTTCTTATACCTTTCTACATAGATTCAGAAGTGATTCTCTCCTAGCTCACAAGCAATTAGGTAAGGCTCAATTGCTAGCAGTTATCCAGCTGAAACCCCTTAGCTGGCTTGCTTCCTACTGCGTGGCTAGAAATCTTACTCAGGACCTTTTCTGAGTAGATTAAAGAATAAGTTTGTATTTCTTTGTGATGGTTGCTGTACTTTATAACAGAAAATCACCAAAGGAGTTTGGACAGAGAACAGTCCATATAAACACATTCTTCATCTGCAATCATTCCCCCTTCTTCAACAAGCATGGGTTCAATATCATGGATTGGCACAGATGAATCTCTCAATGGAGCACTTTCAGGAGAATACTTGTTTCCCTGCTTTCTTTCAAGGTTATAGCTAGTGCATAGATCAGTGTTCATACCTGAGCTTCCATTGCTGTTAGAGTTCCTCTCTATATAGCCTGGCCAGTATGTAGTCCAGTTCTTATGTCCAGCCTTCCAATCCAGATCCCTGGACACTGGATCTCTCTTCACATACCTTCTGGCACAGGTCTTAGGGTCCCTTCCATGTGCAGCCGTCTCCCTCACAGGTAGCATCTGGAGATTCCTAGCTCTGCAGCACCATTCCTCTGGCTTTCCCCAGTCCAATGGTGTATGCTGGCCCTTGAAATGCCTCCCAGTATACGTACTGCTCTGGACTCTTCTAGACCTCTCAAAGGCTTTTCTCTTCCTTCTTCCAAAGGGTTTCTTTCCCTCTCTATCCGTCCGGTTTGGCTTCTGCTTCTGATGATCCTTCAGATGAAACTGATGATCAAGCTCAAGCTGATTCTCAGGATAATGAGGATGATTCTCTGTAGAATAAACTCTACCTTTATTCTGCTTAGAGGTGTGCTCCTCCCTAACACAGCGCAGCTGTGCTGAATCAGGCCCTGCCCTTTGAGATGAGTGCTTAGGGATTACCTCATAGCCCTCCTGATTGAACACACGTTTCCCCACTTCAGCTCCTCTAATGGCTGTTGGAAACCTGGTGCATTCTGGGACTGGTAGTCTTTTATGGGAAAATTCTGTTTTCTTATTTCTACCAGAACTGACAGGTTGCTTGTTCAGAGTCACTTCACCTTTTCTATAGCTCCTTCCTGAGCTATGATAAGCTTCCTTATCACAAGCTGCAATGTAACCCATTTAAGACTAACAAGAGAAAATATTTTTTAACTCAACGCATAATCAAACTCTGGAATTCGTTACCGGAGGATGTAGTAAAAGCTGTTCATGAGGCTGGATTTAAAAAAAAATGTTTGGCTTAGTTCCTTGTGGAAAGGTCTATAAACCATTGTTAAAGAGGACCTGGGAAATCCACTGCTTACCACCGGATGAGCATTGTGAAACCTGTGGCCTTTGGGAACCTGCCAGATTCTTGTGACCTGGATTGGCCACTGTTGGAAACAGGATACTGGGCTTGATGGACCTTGGTCTGACACAGTATGGCATTTCTTATGTTCTTATGTCACAGGTTCAAGATCAGTCTGTGTTCCAGGAATGATAAGTCTAAACATGTTAACTTTATCCTAAATTTCCAGAGCTGTATCAGCATGTGTCTTCACACTCTGCTGCCACAATGAGATGCTGCACCAACACTGGCTGGATGGCAAAGTGTGTTACTAGTGCCCACACACTGTGCTTGCATTACAAGGGATGTGTGTATGCACACACAGCATGGGCATTGACAACATCCAAGCATTAAAAGAGGCCTAAGGGCCAAGTAAGAATGCCAACTGACACCTACTTTGCACAGTGAGGTCATGTGTGCATGTGTTCAGAGGACTGTGAGCTGCAGTAATGCACCATGCATGCAAGTGATGCCCAGGCTTTATGGCTCTGTATACAATATGCTGCACAGTCAGCCAGCAAACTGTGTGAGACACCATTTATGGAAAGAAGGTTGTTTTTCAATAAGTAGTTGCAACCTGTGCCTGTACACGTTTTATTTATTTAGCATTTTTATACCACATTTTCCAAAGTTCAAGTGCGGTTTACATGAAACAGTCAGTTGAATTGTACAGGGGGTACATATTCATTACATGTTGCCAAAGCTGTGACACTCAAATGCATTCTCAGTTATACCATCCACAATGCCTATCCTCTCAACATGCCCCTAGACTTACCTCCCAACATGATACTGCTGTACAGCTCCCATGTCACTTGCTGGTTTGACTGAAGTGAGATTGGGAGATACGGTCTCACCAGGGAGAGCTCAATCACACGTGTGTATACAGCAACTCTCATCTCTAACTGAGTTTCTAGGTCACAGGACAGACCTGACTGCACAGGTGAAAGGCCTGATTCATGCCAACTGCAATAATAGCTGTACCTGCGGCAACACTGTTAGCCCCCTTGGTGTGGCTGCAGCCTACTGGGATCTAGGCTCACATGGAGGGCTGGCCTCTGTGAATGTCCAATGGAGTCACTCAGTTGGTGAGACAGTAAAGAATCTGTGCTCTTGTCCTATGCTGCAGTCACAGAGTGAACTCTAGGGATCTCTTAGCTCTATGCACAGTATGCACATATAGGCATGTCTGTCTCAAGCACATCTGCACACAATATAGACAATTTCAACACTGTCTAGTGATCATTGACCAAAGCAGTCAGCATGACATTATATATTACTCCATAACAACAACCAGCCTTATGTTTACAGAGACAACATATTTTGGTTTGACTGATTGCGAATATGGGACACTGACATCTGAATGGTCCCTACACAATTCCAGCTGGAAGAATGTGCCACAGGATGTCATGTTGGTCTCTGCATTCTTGCCACCATGTGGGAAGGCAGTGCCTGGAGGTGAATGTTTGGGTGGAGATGGGGAGGAACAGTCTCATACATGTTTTGAATATATTTTTGGTAGGTGGCATAGCCAGCAGAGATTCTGTTCAGATGCACAGAAGCTCTAAGGGCCTACTTAGTCTCTGCACATTTCATATCAGAAGTCCTGCATGACAGCCTCACCCACTCTCCATGGGCACCAAGTGGGTGAGGCTGTCATGCAGGACAGCCACAAGGACGTTGTTAAACTACAAAGAGGCTAGTGAAGGTGGTGTATGTGTGGTTAGCAACTATAACAACATCTAAGTTTATGTTCAACTTGCTATGCTTCCATGTGCTGCTAAGGGAGGAAACTGCGTCCAAAGCATGGAGGAGTGCATGTGTTCCATTGACCATTTTTGCAGTGCCCATAGACAGGAACATGACATAATATGGGATTATGAGCACAGCACTATGTTCAGTGCTCACTGACACAAGCTGTGTAGGGGGGCATAGTCTTCTGGAATCTGACAGACGTAGACCACTTTGAGCCAACATGCACTCGCAGACTGTTTGTGGGCCACTTTCCAGTGCTCTTTGCATTGCATTAGATGTCCCCAAGTTCAAACTAAAAAGGTACACAAATGAAGAGCAGAGGATTCTGGGTATTGTCCTAAATAGAGCAGGTTGCACAGAACGTATATGAGTCAGAGGCTCAGTCAGAGATGAGAGTTGCTATACGCACACATGTGATGGAGCTCTCCCTGGTGAAACCCTGAGTCATCTTAACATGGGTCATGCACAAGCATGGCCTGAGTGCATACATCTGTTCATGCTGAGAGGTCACTCTCACTCTGACCAAGCTGGGACCATGTCATGGCTAAGTATCCACATAGTACTATTTTGGGTCAAGCTGCAGTAACATGGGCAATGCTCAGTTAGGACTGTGCTGTCACTGGAACAGCTTCTGTATCTCCATGCTGTCTGTACTTCCAGGGTAGCATTCTCATTCCACATGCAGAGCCCAAAAGGCAAGCAGATCTCCAAAGTCTCAATGTGTGGATCAAACAATGGTGCAAAGAAGAGGTTTTTGGATTTGTTAGGAACTGGGCAACATTCTAGGGAAGAGGGGGGCTTTTCCAAAGGGATGGGTTCCACCTTAACTGAAATGAAGCCAGTCTGCTGGCATTAACCTTTAAAAAGAACAATAAAATAATGTTTTAAACCAATAATAAAGGAATAATAATGGAAAAGGTGATCAGAAAACACCCACGTGCATACCATACGTGTACTAATTGTCAATGTGTTGCACCATAGGCTTCATATGTTTTTTATCATTTTAGAATATGGATTGAAATTCCATGTAAAAAGGGGAAGGCAATGGCGGTGGGGGTATACTATCGACCACCTGGTCAGAATTAACAGATGGATGATGAAATGCTGAAAGAAATCAGAGAAACAAATAAAAGTTATAAAACAATAATGTGTGATTTGAATTACCCGAGAACTGACTGGGTCACTGTCGCGGCAGGACATGCTAGGGAGATAAAGTTTCTCAATGAAATAAATGAGTGCTTCTTGGAGCAGCTAGTTCATGAACTGACAAGAGGAGAAGCTATTTTGGACCTAGTCCTTAATGGAACACAGGATCTGGTGCAAGAGATAAAGGTTTTGGGGCCACTTGGCAACAGTGATCATAGCAAGATCACATTTGATTTAATAAATGGAAGAAGGACGGCAAGGAAATCCACAATACTACTTTTTAGCCTTCAGAAGGAAGAGTATGATAAAATGAGGACAATGGTTAAGAAAAAACTAAGAGGAGCAGCTGCAAAATGTTAAAGATTTATATCAAGCATGGGCGTTATTTAAAAGTACTATCTTGGAAGTCCAGACCACATGTTTTCTATGCTTTAAGAAAAATGGAAGGAAGGTCAAAAAACTGCAGCATGGTTTAAAGACGAGGTCAGAGATATTGTTGCCAAAAAAACATCTTTCAGGAAATGGAAAAGGAGCTAAATGATGAACACGGGAAACAATATAAGCATTGGCAAGTTAGATGCAAGGCACTGATAAGGCAGGCAAAGAGAGAATTTGAAAAGAAGCTTGCCATTGAAGCAAAAATGCATAATAAAAACATCTTCAAGTACATTTTATATACCGCACTATTTCAAAATCAGTGCGATTTACACAAAACAGAATAAGCATTTTACATTGAACACGCATCACAGAACACTACAATAAATGTCGAACATTGCACAATAAACAATAAGCATATTACAACAAATAGGGGTGTCCTACATGGAGTGGTGGGTCCACCCCTAAACAAAGACATGGGGAGGGGTGGCCTGCACAGAGCGACAGGTGCACCTACTCTTGTCGTATTGCTGGGCAGACTGGATGGACCATGCTGATCTTTATCTGCAGTCATTTACTATGTTACTATGTTACATTAAACAGGGGTGTAAACTTGGGTAGTACAGGGAGAATTAAGTTACAAGTTGAAAGTATGGGGTCCATAAGCAGTTAGGGTAGTTGGAACGAGGGCTGTCAGCAGGCAAAATCTTTATTGTAGCTATGGTATATTGTCATAGTATTGTTGGAAAAAATGAGTCTTTATTGCTTTCCTGAAGGTTGATAGGTCGGAGATGGATGGAATCGGGGCAGAGAGGGTGTTCCAAAGAGTTGGTGCGTATAATGAGAAGACTCGGTTCTTAGCGGCTTGGGAACTCTTATTGCTGAAGGGGTGGTGAGTTTGTTTGTCATGTTTGTCCTTCTCATTCTGTTGTTCAGTGTCCATTGTATGATTTCCATAAGGAAAACTGCAGAGAGGTTATGTAGTAATTTAAATGTCAGAGCTTTGTAATTTAGGTGGCTCACTATTGGAGGCCAATAAAATTGCCTTAGGATGGAGGTAACATGTTCAAATCTGGAGGCTCCATATAGGGTTCATGCTGCGGTGTTCAAGGTCATTTGCAGAAGATAGAGCCTAGTAGACTGTGGAGAATGATATTTGCATAGTCAAAGTGTAGTTAAAAACATGTGAGAGAGTTAGTTCGGACATCCAGAATTTTGGACAGACTGGGTCTGCACCTGATTCTGATCCAGCGGGGGCTATATCCCACGGGATCAGAATCAGGTGCAACCGGCCTGGACGGGCAGGATGTGCTCCGATTTTGTTCTATCCGCTCCCTGCACAACCCGCCCTAGGCTCCTGCCATCCAGAGGCCCTGATTGGCCACACAGAAGCAAACTGCTTCTTCCCTGTTGCCCAACCCCCGATCGGGGCTTTTGAGGCTGGGATCGGGCTGTGGGAAATCCCCTGCCCAGATCACCTCTTCAGGGGGCTCCTGCAGGGTCAGTCACAGATGTCGGGGGGGGGGGGGACTGACTTATTCCACCTCTGTGGTGGAATAAGTACCCCATCTAAATCCTCAAGCCTGGATGTGCAGAGCCCTCACCAGAATAGGCCCTGTACATCCGGCTTCACAGTCTCACCTCCACCCTGCCCTATCTCCTAAACCAGCCTGCCCCCTCTCGCCCCCATCCAGAACTCCCTGCACATTGCTGATGTATGTGCAGGGAGCTTTTGGATGGGAATTGGTCCCCTGGCATTTAGTGGGGATGTACGTCCATACCGGATGTATATCCCTGCTAAATGCTGTTCATAGCGACCCCCACAAAGTTCACAGTGTGATTTTTCTATGCTCTCAGGTATGTGTAGTTGCCGCTTCTAAATACTGAAAGAACTACTGTCAGTCCAATGGTGCTTCCAAATGATACTGTTAGAGATTCAGAACTGGGTTGACACCTCACTGCTGGAACTGGCTGACATGACGGGTTGCCACTGCTTCTTGGATCTGATATCCCCTGGCAAACCCAGCCAAGGATAGGGGAAGAGTGTGTGTGTGTGTATGTATGTATGTGTGTGTGTGTATGCACGCAGTAATAACAATTTGTGAATATGAAACTGTACATATCTAAGTTATCAGAACAGCCCTATGGGTCTATTATGCACAGTCCTTGGCTTCCCGGGTCCACCTGGGTGCTATATTTACTGGCCTGGTGGGGGGAGGCTGTAGTTACTTTAGAGCTGTCATTATTTGTTGGGTGATTGCCACTGACATACACAGCTCGAGTAGCTGCTACAGAAATATAGTTACCCAGTAATGGGTAGGTCACCCAGATCTGAGTGGACAAGCCACGTCCCCATTGTGGGTGTCTCAACTATGATAGGTCATGTTATCGTGTGCCTTTTCTTGCTGCTATTTCTGTTTTAAATACTGTATGTGGCATTGGAATCAGTACTGCAAGTCCCATTATGCATCTGACTGAAATAGTCAGATTATCAGGAATGGCCTAGGATCTCACTGCAGGAACTGACAAACTTATCAACTGTGCACCATATTCAAGAAGTACAGAAACAGGGACACCTTGAACAAGAAGTGTACTCCCTCTTTGTTTCCCTTACAACTGTTCTGTGTTTAACGTATGCTTTCTTGGATTTCAATAGTGTCCGGGACTCTACTGACTTCACTGGGGGATGTTGGCACGATTCTGGTACTCATCCCATATTTGCAGATATTTGCAAATGAGTCCAATGTGCATCACCTTTCAGCCATAGCCTAAGTCACCTTATTGACAAGGTATGTGTCATGAAATGGTGACTACGCTCAAGTGGTTTGCAGCCACTGATGTCTTCAAATTGCTCAGTTCTACATCTCCTCACCTTAATTTCCTCCCACATCTACATACGATGTGTTCCCTCTCTTGTTCTATGTAAACCGCCTTGACCCAGTGAAAGGTGGTATATAAATACAGCTAAATAAAAATAAATAAATAAAATAAACATATAGGGAATCCACAATGTGTCCCCATTGGCCTGATGATATGGTCAGTATATGGCACAGACCTAACACCTCTGTGGTTGTGGCACTGCCTTTCAAAGTAGTGGATGTGAGTTCAGTTCCCAGCCCTGCAAAATGTGAGTTTTGACCAGTCACAAACACCTCCATAGGCTGGTAATACACATCTGCAAATCTACTTGGAATCACATTTGATAAAATATAACTGAGAGTCAGCATGTAGTAGCAGGGGCAGGCAAATACACACACACACAGAACATTTGCAATACCTATCCAGGTTGACTACCTGAAACTCACAGTGCAGGAAATGTGTATATTGGCCACCTCTGTAGCTGGGCTCTCTAGCATGCTGTGTAATGCAGAATTGTGCCAGCTTGAATGCAGAGAGTTGGCTAACTACCCAGCCTCAGGGGTGACACTTCATTCCAGACTTGCTTTGCCTTGTGCTTCAATAGTCCTGGCAATGGAGTTTGAAGCAGCAGTACAGGAACATGCATGGATGTGTGTGTGTGTGTGTTTGCATGCCTGCTCACTACAGATGCAGCCAGCATGTGTTGTGGCTCCACATGACATCTAATGTCAGCAACATGGGACCGCATGTGAAGGCTACCTGCTTGAGAAACCCCCATTTCTCTGTTGTAGATCTGTGCCTATTGGCTGGGCTTATTGCCCCCAAGCAGCATGTGCTACAGCACAATAGGGAGCAACTGCTGCAGTGTTGGCAGAGCATGCTGTGCGCTTCAAGCGCAGGGCTGACTACCCCAGATCAGTGAGTACCTGCAAGTCCCTTTAAGGTGTAGAAAGTTTTGCAAAGCAAACAGAGAGCGGAAACCAAGGACCAGGCCTACACGCAGGTGTATAAATATACAGACAAGGTTTATTGAAGGACCCAACAACGATACGGATTGAGGAGTCTCCTCTGTTTTTCATAAGTTGTTGCCTTACCCTTGTGACCCCTGAAGAAGGCCTCAGGCCGAAACTTTTAAGTTGGGTCCTTCAATAAACCTTGTCTGTATATTTATACACCTGTGTGTAGGCCTGGTCCTTGGTTTCCACTCTCTGTTTGCTTTGCCTGTGCGGATACCTCCTTCTCCTGTTGTTTGGTAGAAAGTTTTGCAACTGGCTTCGGATTAGCCTGTCAGGTTTCCATCATTCCAGGTTTACACCATTGCTTGCATGGACTTGTAGTTTCCCATTACTTATGGAGAGCAATGGGAAGATCAGAACCACATGTCCCTGCATGTCTTATTTATTTATTTTATTTATTACAGTTGCTTATATACCGCACTATTCGGCATCAGCGCGGTTCACAGTATAACAAAATGACCAAAACACACTTCTGTTTGGTTTTACATCGAACAGGGGTATAAACTTGGATAACAGGGGGGGTTGAACTATATACATGAACTATATACATGAAATATACACATGAAATAGGTCAAATGCATGACGTAAAAGACCTATAACATGATTGAATTGAACAGTATAAAATAAGTCCGTTTCAAATATAAAATACATTGTGAGAATGGGCTGTAAGAAAGGCAGTGTTTCTTGGTGGTGTTATTTAGAAACAACGCTGGCTGTGTTTCTTAGTTGGTGTTATCTGGAATCATCGCTGGCTGGGTAGTATTGGAGGAAGAGGTGATATTTGATAGCCTTCCTGAATTGGGTCAGGTCAGCAATGGCTCGGATGTTTGGTGGGAGTGTATTCCAAATTTTGGGGACGTAAAGGCTGAAGGCCCTATTCGCTGTCATGTTATTGCATTTAGTCAATGTTTTCGGGGTAGTTAATAGATTTAAGGCGGTTGACCTCCTGGCTCTGTTGGGGGGCACTGTTTGAATGAGATCAGTAAGTGCTGTGGAGGACAGGCGCTTGATGGCCTTGAATGAGAGGATTAATGTTTTGAAGATAATCCTTCCGTGTATAGGTAGCCAATGAAGCTGTTTTAGAATCGGAGTCACGTGGTCGCTTCTGGTGGCTCCATGGAGAATCCTGGCTGCAGCATTCATGGCTAGTTGTAGCGGGTTTAGTGTGGATTGCGGGAGCCCTTGTAGGATGGAGTTAGCAAAGTCAAAGTGCGGTAGTATCAGAGCTTGGAATATAGTCCGGAAATCATCTGGTTCAAGTAGGGAGCGCAGATGCCTGAGTGAACGGATCTTAAAATAGACCGCTTTCACGACGTTGCCTATATGGTATTTCATGTCAAGGTGTCTGTCTAAGGTGACTCCCAGGTATTTTATTGTTTCTCTGGTTTGTAATTCCGCTTCTTTGAACTTTATATGTGTTGGTGGGGTAAAGTTTGTGTCTCTAGCGATGAACAGTACCTCCGTTTTCTTGTGCTGGATGCGGAGGTTTTGTGCTTGTAGCCAGTCCGATATGGTATTGAAACATTCTATAATAGGAGTAAGGTCCATTTGAACGGTTGAGAAAGGCATATATAGGAGGATGTCATCCACATATATCAGACAGCTCACGTTAAATGCTCTAATGATGTTGCAAATGGGCTGCATGTATATGTTGAAAAGTAGAGATGACAATGAGGATCCTTGCGGCACACCCTTTGTCTGATGGAATTGTTTGGACTCTTCTGCTCCGGATTTCACATATTGACATCGTCCGCTTAGATAGGAGCTGCACCAATCAAGTGCAGTGTTGCAAATTCCCTTTTCTTTCAGTCTCCCGAGGAGAATCTCATGATGAACCGAGTCAAAGGCTGCAGCGATGTCTAAAAAGATTAACACAAAGCCCTGTCGGATGTTGTCCATGCCTGTGAATATGTTATTGAATAGGAAGGTTAGAAGTGTCTCTACTCCATGGTACTCTCTAAACCCGTGTTGGCAATAATCTAATGGAGCTATGGAGTCTATATGATCCTGAATTTGCCTTTGAACCTCTTTCTCCAGTATCTTTGCTAATATGGGAATACTAGCTATTGGTCTGTATGACTCGGCTTGTTTTGGATCAAGTTTAGGGTTCTTCAATAAAGGTCTGATTGATGTTTGCTTGAGGGTTGTAGGGAAGGAACCAGTAGTAAAGGAAAGATCTGTCAGTTTTGCGATGAATGGACTGACTTCCTTGCGTAGCTCCTTGATCCAAAAGGCCGGGCAAGGGTCTGTTTGTGCTGTGGAGGTATTGAGAGAAGCTATTGTATCCTCAATGCTTTTTCTAGATGGTGTGGAGAATTTGCATAATGGGGTTATGCCGGTAGGGTCTTGGAAAGAAGCTGTTGATATTTTGTCCGTCTGTATGATCTTTGACTGGAGGTAGTCAGCGAATTTTTGTGGTTGGATATCCACTTGTTGTTCAGGAGTTGGTTCTTTAGAAAGCGCTTGCACCAAGTTGAACAGATCCCGTGGTTTGTTCAGAGATCTTTTCAGAGTGTCCGTGTGGTGTTGTTTCATTTTTAATGAGATTGCTTCCCTGTGCCTTGTTAGGTGAAGTTGGTAGGCTGCCAAATCTTGTGTGGAGAGTGATCGGCGCCATTTTTTCTCTAGTTTGCATAGTTGTGTTAGAGAAGCTCTCAAATCTTGGGAGAACCATGGGGCTGTATTTCTTATTCTCTTGGCTGCTTTGTTGCCTTGTGGACGTTGTGCGATAGCCGTGAGGTTGAGATTCCATGTGGCGACTAGCTCTTCTGGGTCAGATGAGTTTATGTTGAGGAGGGGGTTGGTTTGTGAGAGTATTAACTCTCTGTCAAATGCGCGGAAGCTTCTTGTTGAGGTTCGAGCTGTGTTGTTACATTTTCGGGTAATATACTGCTGGCTGTCCCTGGTGATTATTTGGAAAGTGATGAGTTTATGGTCAGACCAGGGGACGTCAATGATAGACAGCATCGTGTTGTTGTTTTGCTCGAGGGCCGCATGTGGTGCGAACACCATGTCCAGGATATTGCCCTTTTCGTGTGTGGGTTTATCAATGATTTGTGTAAAGCCCAAATTCTCAATGGCTTCGAGGAATGCAGATGCATGGCTTAGCTGAAGTGAAGGGAGGTTGAAGTCTCCCATGATCCAATTAGGTGAGTTGCGGTTGTGAACATTGGCAGCAATGTTAAGAATTGTGGGGAGGTCCTCAGGTGATGAAGAAGGAGACCTGTATATTAGATTGATGGAGCATTGCTTGTTTTTGATGGAGAGATAGTCCAGATTACATGAACTGGAGGCGTCAGTGATCAGGAAATGAAGATCTGATTTGGTGAGGATAAGTACTCCCCCTCCTTTTTTATTTTCTCTGTGCTTTATATGTATGGAGAAGTTGGGAGGTAGGAGTTGGTTGAGGATGACGTTATCCTCTGATGATAGCCAGGTTTCCGTGATTAAAAGTACATCCAGGTTATAGAGGGAAATCATATCTAAGACCACGGGCCATTTCTTGCGTATAGAACGTGCATTTATCATGGCACACTTTAGGTTGTGGTGAGACTTTAGTTTCTTGTGATCAGGTGACGTGGAAGGTTGGAGTGTAATGTGTATGAGGTGTGTGCGACGTGTGTCGCCACCTGGGTGGGGTCCAGACCATCTTTTCCCATATCTGCTCAAGATAGGGATCTGGTTTTGAGATTGAGATAGTGCATGGGATGTTCCTAGCCAATTTGTAAGGAGGTACAGGCTGGCAAGGGCCAGGAAGTGTGAGGCCATATTGTGTGAATAGGAATGAGTGATTGCGATATGGGAAGGGCACAGAGGTTTTTTACAGCAGCTTACACAGCAATAGTGGGGAGAGTAAAGTATCAATAAGGAGTATAATGTAATAGCTACTGAAAACAGTGAGAATCTGTGTGGCACTGGTGACAGCAGCTATTATTTGCTAGATACTGACAACAGTAGGTAGCTCTGTGGTAAATGGTAACAGCAGTTGTTAGAGGCAACACTTCCTAGAAACTAACAACAGTAGCTGAGTATAATGCAGAAATTGCTGGATACTGACTACAGTAACCTAAACAGTAACAGTGGTTGTTAGGTGCAACACTTCCTAGATAATGACAACAGTATTTCTGTGTTTTTTGGTATAAATTACTAGCAATGGCGTAAATTACAATGGTTATTGTTATATGCATTCATAGATTGTGAGATACAAGCAATAGTATAGCATTAAAGCACATGGTTGTAGTTTGTTAGGTTTGTGAGTTGGATTAAAGTAGAGGAATTAAACACATTTAAAGTACACGCTACAGATGTTGGGAGAGTCTGTTTAAGTGTTTGTGGTAGTTATACTTGCGGTTGAGTAGTTGAAATGATGTGAAGTTGTGGTATGTGGGCTCGACCCTAAGGGAGCTCAGCTTTACCCTTTGCTGGTTGTAGGTGTCGATGTGGGTTTTTCTTTCTTAATCTTCTACACTTGCGTTTTCGCGGTTTGATGTTCTGGGCTTGTTCTCTGCTGTTTGCAGGGTCTCGCAGTTGGATATCGGGTCTTGGGATAAAGCCAGGACTGCGGCAAAGGTGATGGGTGCATCTCAAGCCATTTGGAAAACTTTCCAACTAGCCCTGGTACCCAAATCCACCATGGGATTTTATTTCCACTTTTTTGCTTCTACTTACATTGCGATGCTTTCTGCCATCACTGCTGCAGATGTGCCATACTGCCTTGATCCATTCCAGGATGTGTCCCAGTACATGCAGGGATTGGCAGTTCCGATTCCTCCATGGCACTCCATAAAAAAATAGCTTACAAGTGCTTGCATACAATGGGGTCAACCACAGATTATATCAAGCCTGTCAGGAATATCTGCAGACAGTTGTAAACCCTAGCTGCATTTCTCCCATTGCATCAGGATAGTTGTGTCACAAATATGGCTGTAGATTACAAGTGAGTTCCTGGAAAATGGTAGGTGCGCAGGTCAGGATATGTGCTGCATGATTTGACTGATACACACACCTCACTGCAACATGGCTCCTCCAGGCCTATGAGAGACCTTTCATGTTAGGCATTTTCATGATAATCAGGTATGACCACCCTTGAATTTACAACAATCAGGATGCATCATCATACCTGCAGCACTGATTCACAAGAGTATGACCAGTTCCATTTGCCACCTACTATAGTCACAATATCAATGATGGCACTGCATACCTTAGTGACCTGGCCAAGTACAGCTGCCAACAGTCTCACAACACTCCCAGCCTACCTGTTCCTGTCATGCCTTTACCCGAATACAGACTGACAGTACACCTAATGTAGTCCAAAAACCTTCACCTATGTCAAAATCCAAAAGAGACCTCACACAATTCAGGAAAGCAATCAAACATCACCTATTCCTCCTATACTTCTCGCAACCAAACAACCCCTCCCCACTTAACAAGCCCCATTCCTTTCAAGCAGCGCTTGACACCACACAAACAAATTAGGACAGACTTAATAGCAGAACTATCCATTGGTATGCGCAATGATAATAAAGAGTGCGGTATATAAAAGCTGTTAAATTAATAAATAAAAATGTAGACAGAGAACATGTCTCAATATCTTTCCCCAAACTTCCTATGTTCCTCATTGCTCCATGGTCTCTTATTATTATTATTATTTCAAAACTTTCATCCAAAAGATAGTAAGCACCTCTCTCACTCAGGGCTACATGCCCAAAGCACTCAAACAATCTACTATCCGCCCAATTCATAAAACTACCTCAACCAATAGTACCGACCCTTCAACCAATAGTACCGCCTAATATCCAGCCTCCCATTCCTGGTGAAAATAACCGAAAAAATTGTGCAGAGACAGCTCCAAGACCATATTGACCAATATGCCCCACTAGATCCCCATAGCACGGATTCTGTCCAAATCATGGTGTTGAGACACTCCTCATACATCTATTCGATAACATAATCAAAGGAGTAGACAAAATAAAGAAAGGCTTCTTACTAATTTTTATTGACATATCATCTGCCTTCGACACAGTTTCTCATCACATCCTATTGATGCGCCTAATGGAAATTGGACTACAAGATACTACCATCAAATGGTTTCAATCATACATCGAAGACAGACAGCAGAGAGTAACATCCGGTAGCCTCACCTCAACACCCTTCCGTACAACTCATGGAGTTCCCCAAGGCTCCTCACTATCAGCTCTCCTCTTCAACATCTATATTCAGCCCATATCCAAAATATTTAACAAATACAAGATACAATATGCCATATATGCCGAAAATATCATGGCATATACCCCTATCCACCTGAACACCCCTGATTATACCACTATATCAACCTGCATCCATGAAATAACAACTTAACAACAACTTAAACATCAACATAAAAAAATCTGAAGCAATCATCATTATGAGAGACTCCACATTCACTCCTCCTACTTCATCGCTGCTTCATGGAGAGAGCACCTAGGGGTGCAAGAGCAGCTGTGGAGATGATGGAGTTCCACTTGTCAATCAGCATTTTGAGATCAGTCTCTGCTGGAATGTTTGCAAGGGCTGGCAGGGTTATTTGGAGGAAGGTTCATCAAATGTAAGGAAACTTCTTGCTGTAGGGGTTGAGTTTTGCAGTGGATAGCTTATGTGTGAGTGGGGTATTGTGAAAGTTATGAGGTGATGGTTGGACCAGGAGACTGGAGTTATTGTGGGTGGGATGTCTCCTGTTGTATCAAGAAGGAGTTTGGGGAAGAAGATCAAGTTGAAGATCCTACCTTTGGAGTTGGTTGGAGCAGAAATGAGTTGGGTGTAGTGGAGGTTGCTCATTGCTTCATGGAAGGTGGAGGTTTGGTTGTTGGAACCTGAGGGAAGGTTCAGGTCTCCAAGGAGAATAAAGTGATTTTGAGTGGATGTGTGGAAGTAGATTGCTTCAAGTAATATGGCAAGCTCTTCGGCCTTGTTGTGAGGGGCTCTCTAAGTTAGGCAGATGGTAAGATGTGTGTTTGATATTGTGAGGATGTCAATGGAGTGTGTTGAGATTGTGTCTATGGTGTTAAAGTTAAGGTTTTTGTTTGTAAGTATGTAGATGTCCCCTCCTGTGTTGGTGCTTCAGGAAATGTATGGATGTGTGGTAGTGTTGAGTTGGTTAAGTAAGATATTGTCATTTTCTGTGAACCATGTTTCAGCAATGTACATGATATCTATGAAGTTGTCTATGATGTAGTTGGAAAGGGTTTGAATTTTATTGCGGGCAGAGCACGCATTTATTAAGGTTGTGATAAGGAAGCTTATCATAGCTCAGGAAGGAGCTATAGAAAAGGTGAAGTGACTCTGAACAAGCAACCTGTCAGTTCTGGTAGAAATGAGAAAACATAATTTTTCCATAAAAGACTACCAGTCCCAGAATGCACCAGGTTTCCAACAGCCATTAGAGGAGCTGAAGTGGGGAAACTTGTGTTCAATCAGGAGGGCTATGAGATAATCCCCAAGCACTCATCTCGAAGGGCAGGGCCTGATTCAGCACAGCTGCGCTGTGCTAGGGTGGAGCACTCATCTAAGCAGAATAAAGGTAGAGTTTATTCTACAGAGAATCATCCTCAGATTCATCTTGGACATCTTCATCCTCTGGAGGATCATCATCAGAAGCAGAAGCCAGAGCGGACGGACAGAGAGGGCAAGAAACCCTTTGGAAGAAAGAAGAGAAAAGCATTTGGGAGGTCTAAAGGAGTCCAGAGCAGTACGTATACTGGGAGGCATTGAAAAGGCCAGCATACACCATTGGACTGGGGAAAGCCAGAGGAATGGTGCTGCAGAGCCAGAAATCTCCAGACGGTACCTGTGAGGGAGACGGCTGCACTTGGAAGGGACCCTAAGACCCGTGCCAGAAGGTATGTGAAGAGAGATCTAGTGTCCAGGGATCTGGATTGGAAGGCTGGACATAAGAACTGGACTACATACTGGCCAGGCTATTTAGAGAGGAACTCTAACAGCAATGGAAGCTCAGGTATGAACACTGATCTATGCCCTAGCTATACCCTTGAAAGACAGCAGGGAAACAAGTATTCTCCTGAGAGTGCTCCATTGAGAAATTCCTCTGTGCCAATCCATGATATTGAACCCATGATTGTTGAAGAAGGGGGAGAGGTTATAGATACAGGCTGTGAATACATAGATTGCTCTCTGTCTAAACTCCTTTGGTAATTTACTGTTACAAAGTACAACAACCATCACAAAGAAATACAAACTTGTTCTTTAATCTACTCAGAAAAGCTCCTGAGTAGGATTTGAGCCACGCAGTAGAAAGCAAGCCAGCTAAGGGGTTTCAGCTGGGTAACTGCTAGCAATTGAGCCTTACCTAATTGCTTGTGAGCTCTGAGGAAATCACTTCTGAGTCTATGTGTGAAGATATAAGAAGTTAACCTGAAAAGAACAGTTTTTCCCTTCTTTGTGGGTTTTGCTTGTTGTTTGATGCACTGCTAAGAAAATATTAGCTAGAGCCTACAGAAAAGACCAGTTTGTTACCAACCAGGTCTTTATTCTTTTGATTTGATTGCCTGACAAGTTCAACTGTTGTTTTCCTGATTTTGTTTTTCTAAGTTTAACACTGAAAGCAAGTATCCTGTTTTATGTGCTACCAAGCATATCTGTGTTGGGAGAAATAACCCCATAAATAAATATCTTATTGGCTTTACACTCAAGCACACCTAATTATTGTGAACGGCTGTGTCTGGTGTGAATGGACTACATTTCCCACAATACCGTGCAAATCATATTAATATATGCCTTTGCCAAGACTGTGAACATTCTCACCCAGGCATCCGTCTGACAAATGGCGTAGTTTTTAGGATTGCTTTTGCGCAAAGGGATTTACTTGCTAAGGATTACAACTCAAGTCTGAAGGAAGAGACAGTTCAAGCTTAAAAGCTGAAAGAAAAGATTTTCCCTCAACTGCACTTTGGAGGAGAGGTGGCTGTTCCAGGTAGCTGTTCCAGGAAGAAAAGACCCTGTGCAGAGCTGGATTCATCACTGGCATAAGGTAACAAGTACCTGGGCATGTCTAGTGGTGGATGGGAGTAAGGCACAGGGGTAATTGAAAAAAAAAAGAGTAGAAAAAAAACACCTGTTTGGAAGGCGGTGCACTGTGGGGGTTTTTTTGTGTTTTCTTGCAGGAATCAAGATGGATCCAAGGGAACTAGCTGATTGGATGGCAGACCAGTTTAGCAGGCAACAGGAGCTAGCACAGCAGGCTCAGGACACTGCTATGAAAGCCTTAATGGACCAGCAGAGGCCGGTGCTTGATCTGATGCAAGCCCTAGTTAAACTGCAGAACCAAAGTGGACCAGATGCAAGACCAGCAGTAAATACTGGTACACCACATGTGAACAGTGTGGGACTCAATCAGGGAATTGGGGCATTTAGTTTTGGGAAGCTAACTCCAGATGATAATGTTGATGATTTTCTAGAGTCTTTTGAAAGAGTGGCACAAGCATTAGCATGGCCAGAGACCCAGTGGGCAGTAAGGCTGGCAGCCTCATTAACTGGAGAGGCGCTTGCAGCTTATAGAGCAATGCCAGCAGCCCAGGCTTTGAATTATAAGGATGTAAAGGCTGCTATTAGAGATCGCCTAGGGTTGTCTATTTCAGAGTATAGGCGAATGTTTAGAGCTACTACATTGAGAGTGGGTGAAACACCCAGGGCTCTGAGTCAGAGAATCAGAGGATTAGCTGTAAAATGGTTGGAGCCTGAGCAAAAGACGGTAGAAATGTTATTAGACATTATTATGCTTGAACAATTTATGTCTGCTGTGCCTAAAGATTTGCACACTTTCCTTATACAGCAAAATTGCCAAAATCTTGGAGAGGCAACCATGCTAGCAGAGAGATTCTTGGAAGCCACGCAGGCTTGCCATAGAATGGGTGGCCTTCTGAAGATGGGTGCTGAGGCAAGCTGTGCTGTATCAGAAAAGAAAATAATTAAAAATGTTTCTGAAAATAAATGTACTGTGCCAAACCAGATGACACAGTGGAGTAGAAAGAAATGTTTCAAATGGGGAAAATGGGGACATTTAGAAAAGGGATGCCAAACACACACTAGCTTAATGGGTGTGATTTAAAACAGCCCAAAGAAGGATTTCTTTTGATGGTTGATGTGCAAGGAATTACCACAAATGCTTTGTTAGACTCTGGGGCAGACCGGAGTATGATGTCAAAAAGGCTTTGGAAGAGGATAGAGGCCCAAGAAGGATTTGTGCCTAGAACCCCTGAAAGCCAAGTTCCCATCAGATGCATTCATGGTGCTGCAACATCATATCCCACCTATAGGCTAAAGGTTAAGTGCCTGGGGGAACAAGAGGAAGTCCTGTTAGCAGTGGTGCCTAGGCTACCCTTTGATTTGGTTCTAGGAAGGGACTGGCCAAGATTTAAGCAGGGTCTAGTGGAAGGGCTAGGAAAGAAGGAGGGAGAAGGATTAATGGAAATAGCTCCCGGGCCTTTCTTTGGAAGTCCTCAGTCCCTAGCTAAAAAGATGATTAAGCTTCCAGAAGGCCAAACTATAAGTAATAAGAGGGGCCTTGTATCCACCCGCTCGCAGGCTAAGGTAGAGAGCCAGCAAAAGGAGGAGGGGGAGCAGGCAGAGTTATTAGGAGACTTACCCTCTCATGATGATTTAATAACTCCATCATCTGGTAAAGTAAGAAAGTTGAAAGCACAAAAGCGGCGTGAGAGACTTTGCAGAGCACAGGGTAGGGCTGAGATGTTGGCTGGTCAAAGTTTACCCTGGGGGCCAGCTGAGTTAGTGGCAAAGTTTCCTAACTTTCCACAAGAGCAGCGAGCTGATCAAGCTCTCACCCGAGCTTTTAAGTATGCTCAGGAGGTCAGGGAGGAGTTGCCCAGATTCAGACTAGATAATGAAATATTATATAGAGAGAGTCAGGACCCCAGGAATGGGACCATACGTAAACAATTGGTGGTACCCACAACTTTCAAAGGGCTAGTACTTAGATTAGCACATGATCATCCAGTTGGAGGTCATAAAGGGATGCAAGGAACGCTGGATCAAATACTTATGCGTTTTTACTGGCCAGGTATTTTCAAAGAAACTGCCCAGTTTTGTGCTGCATGTCCAGCGTGTCAGCGAGTTACAGCGGCTCACCCACCGCTGGTGCCTTTGATTCCCATGCCAATTATCACAGACCCAATTGGTCGCATTGCCATGGATATTGTAGGCCCATTAGTCAAAACGCCCCGAGGTTTCCAATACATCCTAGTTATGGTAGATCAGGCAACAAAGTTTCCCTGGGCCATACCATTGAGGAATGTTTCTGCAAAAACAATAGCTTTAGAGCTAGTAAAATTGTTTTGTGAAGTGGGATTCCCAAGAGAGGTGTTGACTGACCGAGGGTCCAATTTTGTATCCAAATATTTGGCCCAGGTCTGGGATGCCTTTGGCATTCATCACGTGAAAACCTCAGCCTACCATCCACAATCAAACGGTTTGGTGGAGAGATTCAACCAAACTCTCAAACAAATGTTGAGAATGGGGTTAGCAGGAGAGGTAAAAGAATGGGATATGTTATTGCCCTTTGCCTTATATGCCTGCAGGGAAAGAATTCAGGTGTCCCTAGGTGTAACTCCATATGAATTGATGTATGGTAGGGCTCCACGGGGTTTGTTAGACATTTTGAGGGAACAATGGATTGATCCTGAACCAGGAAGTCAGGAAGTGCCACAGTTTCTACGTGACTTGAGAGCACGTTTGAAAAGGACCTCGCAGGTTGCTGAGAGGAACCTGCAGGACAGTCAAGTTCGCCAGAAAGGATGGTATGATAGGAAGGCCAAAAGCCGCCAATTAAACATTGGTGAAAAGGTTTTGGTTCAAGTAGCAGGAACTGCCCCAAAATTTGAAGTACAGTGGAAAGGGCCATGGAAGGTTGTTAAACAAGTGAGCCCAGTGTCTTATATGGTAGAAAATGCAAGAGGGCGTAGACAGACCTACCATATTAATGTACTTAAGTCTTGGAAGGAGAGGCCTGTAAATAATAATGACCCTGAAGCCAGTCAGGAAGTAAGTGAGCTTCAAAAAGATAACACTCTCGTAGGTATTACGGACTGTAGGAAAGAAGTTTCACCAGTTATACCAGTCCGTAATAACTTAAGCAGGGGGGTATGTGATAAGGAAGCTTATCATACCTCAGGAAGGAGCTATAGAAAAGGTGAAGTGACTCTGAACAAGCAACCTGTCAGTTCTGGTAGAAATGAGAAAACAGAATTTTTGGTCGCTTTCCTCTGAACAGTAAAAAGACTGGAAACTGTTCAGAGGAAGGCAACCAAAATGATTTGGAGACTGTGTCAGAAGCCTTATGAGAAGAGACTTGAAGACCTAAACATGTACACTTGGAGGAGAGGAGGGACAGGGGAGATATGACTCAGACCTTTAAATACTTAAAGGGAAATAATGAACAAACAAACCTCTTCCAAAGACGGGGAAGCTGTAAAATTAGAGGGCATAATAGGAAGCTGCAAGGTGATAAATTGAAAGGCAATGTCAGGAAATACTTTTCACAGAAAGGGTGGTAGATGCTTGGAATGCCGTCCCAATGGAAGTGGTGGGGGTAAACACGGTGACGGAATTCAAAATGGCATGGGACAGACACAGTGGATCACTTTACAGCAACAGGATAAAATCCAAATAACTGAACCATCTAATTTCTCAACAAATAGGGGTGTCCTACACGGAGAGGTGGATTCACCCCCTGAGCAGAGACATGGGGAGGGGTGGCCTGCACGGAGCGGCAGGTGCACCTACTCTTGCCATTATACTGGGCAGACTAGATGGACCATACTGGTCTTTATCTGCCGTCATTTACTATGTTACTATGTTACACTGAGTGTTGAGGGTGGTAGTTTCTGGTTCAGGGGGAGTGGACTGGTGAAAGTTCACAGTTGGTGCACTTCATTGGGTTGCGGGTTGTGTTTGGTCAGCAAAGTGGCTTCTAACCTTCTTCTAGGGTGTGACTATGAGGCCTCTGCGGTCCACTCTAAGAGCCATGCCTAATGGCACTTTGGTGTGGCCCTTAGGTAGAGATGCATCTCAGGTGATTAGAGGTTTAAAAAAAGGAGCTGTGGTCATCCGGTGATGATGTGAGAAGCGTGGGAAGAGCTTTCCTCCACGCTGCTTTGAAGTTCGAGTCTTGGGAGCTGCTGCAGGTGGGTTGGAATGGCTGGAGTGATGTTGGTGAGCTTGCCTGTGTGTGCATGTGTGAGTGAGTCCAGTCTGTGCTCCTCGAGTTATCAGTGATTTAAAAAAAGGAGCTGTAGTCATCCGGTGATAATGTTAGCAGTGTGGGAGGAGCTTACCTTCCCCTTGCTTTGGACTTCACTTACATTAAAAAGTGGCTGTAACTGGCAAGCACTTACTTGTTAACAACCACTGTGCCACTTATGATTTATTGTTTCCAAACATCATTGGTAGAGTGGAAATGCTTAAGGAGTCCATATCAATATGAGGATGTGGGATAATATACTGTGTTATAAACTGTGTTGTGGAGTGGAGGAGTGGCCTAGTGGTTGGGGCAAGGTACTTCAGGCCAGAAGGTCAGGGGTTCAAATCCCACTAGAGGACAGCAACCTTGGGCCAGAAGGGCTGGGGTTTCTAGTCCCCCAGGTGCTCCTTGTGGTCTTGGGCAAGCCACTTAACCCTACACAGCCCATGTTCCCTGTAAAATAGTTATCTCCAAGTTATAATGCCCTGTTCAATGTAATTTCAGTTAGTTCAATGTAAACCACACTGATGCAGAATAGTGTGGTATATAAGAGAATGTAAATAAATATACTGATGCTGCTCATGTTAAGAGATGATGATGATGTATATTTATTTTTGAAATGTTTACATATATATGTTTAATAAATATTTTACATATTAAATGTATCTGCCTTCATTTGTTGTAATGAGTGAATGTTTTTTCATGGTTAAAATATGATGACATTGGGATTTCCTTTCTAGATTTGAGTTATTTATAATTGCAATGTGTTTTTGATATTGGTTTTCTTATTTGCAATTTGTGGTTCTATTTTTGGTATACTAATATTCCTAGACATCTCATCCACTTTTGACTCCTTACCACACCACCAACTCCTACAAATGACTACACAACATTGGCCTCCGAGATACCATACTAAGATGGTTCCACTCCTACCTGGAAGATAGGATTCAACAAGTAAGAATTGACTTCAGAACCTCTCATCCATTCATCCAGCAACAAGGAGAACCTCAAGGATCTAGCTTATCAGCCCTCTTATTTAACCTCTTCTTCCAGCTCATATGCCAGATATTTAAAGAACACAAGATACAGTATCAGATTTACGTGGATGACATCATGTTCTTCAAACTATTCAACACCTCAGCACCATACTTCAACATCATTTTCAAATGCTTCACTATAGTGAGACAGTGGCTCCAATTGCCCAACTTCCTCATTAATCAACAAAAGACAGAGTCCCTACATATATTCTCAGATGCATTTTACTCCCCCCCCCCCACCAATCCTTACAACATTTAAGATTTCAGCATCAACGTAAAAAGTGAAGACAAGTATCTGGGCATAATCCTCGACCAGAAACTCAACTTCCAAACAATTAAAGAAAACAGCCCAATCCATCTTCTATAAAATGAGAACGTTGAAGAATCTCCGCCTCATACTAAGTCCAGACTTATTCCACACTGTCTGCCGAACTATAACCATTCCTCACTTGACTACAGAAACATTATATACCACGGCCTCCCCAAACAATCCCTTCAACCTCTCCAAATGGCACAAAACACAGCAGCAAGAATAATACATAGAACTCCTGGACAAATACACATCACCCCTGTCCTACAGCACCTGAACTGGCTCCCCATGAATGCAAGAATAAGATATAAAGCACTCATCATGACACAAAAGTCATACACAAATAAACTGTAACCTGCCTCCACTCTTTTCTCCAGTCCCAAGAATGATAGGCTCCAAAGATTAAGCTCTCTCAATCTTCTTACCATCCCAGCTCATAAAACCAAAAACAAGCAATCCACATGTAGCCATACCTTCTCTCTTTTTGTTCCCACCACTTGGAACTCCCTGCCACCTGGTCTGAGAGGATGCTCTGACCAATCAGATTTCAGGAAGAAACTCAAAACCTTTCTATTCCAGGAATACTTCAACATTGTGATCAAGTGTGACCTAGTAACATAAGTCCGTCATCCTACTACAAACGTCAGAGACTCATAACCTACTCCTACAATGCCCTTAGAACATATCCCATGGATCCCCTTAATATCCAGGTGTTCCTCCCCATAGTAGTAGTAACTGTACATAGTTGTAGTAACTATTCACAGTTATGGGACTATTGTTCTAGTTGTATGCTCTGCAATGTTTTTGTTCACTGTAAAATAGTTGATGTCGTACTGTTATTCCTGTAAAGTTTTATGTAGACCACCTTGGATAGTAGAAGGTGGTATCTAAACAAATTTTAAATAAATAAATATTTTCTGAGGTTGCAGATATTGGAATGCACCTGAGCAAGTTAACAAATAGGAACAGAGTACCAATTTTCATAATCAGCTCATTGTTATGCACTTATCCAGATGTTTTTGTATGGAAATCATATGTTAATGTGAACAGCATATAGGGTGAGGAGCCACAATACACCATCAGTGTACTTAGTCAGAGCTTTGAGGGATGTGCATCATCATGCTGTGCAGTCTTTCTTGCACAGATGCAGGATCATCATCTGCAGCTCAGGGGCTGAATCTGTTGCACCAACACCAGTTGTGGTGGAGGAGCCTGCAGCAGCACCACCAGCAGAGGATGAGGAGCTGGAGGAGGACCTCACCCCTGATGTGCCCATGGAACTGGTGATGGCATCAGAGGCCACTGCAGAGATAGTGGATGCTTCAGCAGCAGCTATTGATGCTGCCCACTCTTCCCCTTCCCCCAGCATCCATGGCTGTCAAGGAGTATGGGGTGGTCATTAAGTTGTCCCACAGTCTCCTCCAGGTCCCAGAAAGCACAACCTCCCCCGGCAACTACTGCAGTGTCCTGGGCATATTCAGATACTGCCACCCTGATCCTCTTCTGGTGGCATCTCTGGTTGGGCACCACTGAATGTACCTGGGGTGCTACAGTAGTTGCCCTGGGACAGATGATTCGGAACTTGGAGGAGACCATCGAGTAACTGAATGCCAATGTGGCAAGGCAGACTGATGTCCTGGAGGAGTTGCAGGAATGGATGTTTGCTCCTCCAGGGCATGAGCTTGCCCCACATGGGAGGGGTGCACCATCCCTATGAGGGTACTTGGACCCCTACCTATGTGTTCTTCTTGGCAGTCAGGAGTCATGTGGCAGATGTTGCCACCCTCTTTCCCTCCCCTCTTTTTCCCCGCGAATATATTTTTTAATGGCATGTTAGTCTTGTTTTTATTTTTGTAGAAAAAGTATATGTTTATTTTTGTGATAAATATAGTTTGTTTTGTTTATTCCACCTTACATGTGTTTTATCTAGCAACAGGTATATCAAAGGATTGAGTTCCCTCAAGTGCTTGGCAGACACTTATTTATTTATTTATTTATTTCAACTTCTTATATACCGCACTCTTTGACATCAGCGCGGTTTACAAATAACAGAAAGGAACCAGAACAACAGGCTGTTTGGTATTACATATAACAGGAGTATCAACTTGGATAACATGGGAGAACTATTTACATGGAGTATATAATCTATTAGCTAGATAGCATGCTCGAACTATTTACATAAAATTAGCAGTGATGCTTGGAACAAGAGGGATATTGTGGATTATACTAGGGTGAGGCTGTTATGTTACGGTTCATGTAGGGTAGTATTTGATGAAAAGGTACAGTTTAAGGGCCTTTCAGACAGATCTCCAGTTGTGTGCTTAACATGCCTCTCAGTAGCTGACTACATTGTGCCTGTTACAGAACACTGTTAGCTAACTTCTGGCATGTTGGCATGCTGCAGTGGGAGTGACTGATCCCTATCACACCAGCATTGCACATGTAGTACCTGTATTGCCTCATTCAAACCAACTTTGAAAGACCATGGGGAGCTCCATTACCTATCCACTAGCAAAGCTACCTTTCCCATGAGGGTGCATCATGGTCCTGATAACTGTTAGCACCGCATGCATAGGTGAGGGCAATCCTGCTTGTGGACACATGGGTAGTACATGGCCTTCTTACAAAAGAGAGCTGTCGGGTGGCCATGACCTTCCCAAAATGTATGCCTTCAGCTGGCCATTCCCTGCACACTGGTTCGAGAGGTTGACACTTGCAAAGACAGCACTGCTTTGAACAATACATGATAACAGAACAGATGAACACAAAGCAGCATGTGATATGGGAGCGGAAAAGATATGGTGTGCTGAACTGCTATGTTATACTCCAGCACATGCCCTCCTATGGACAATACTGCCAGCATTCATTGTGCATGTTGAGATCAGCCCGGGAAGATCAAATATATAGCAAGCACACAGATATATGACAGCATTTGGGACCTACCCATTGGGATGTAGCTGCCATCACTGCAAACAGCATGACAAAACAAGTGTATATAGTAATGCTTGCTTTTTAACATGCAGTGCTGTGGGATCCTACACATTAGGGATAAGCTATGCATGTGGCATCCACCTGGCTTTTGTGCAGATATGTGGTCGATGAAACAATGCATTGGAAGTTGTGCTGTATTCCACATGGTTCAGCAAGGGGATCATGAGCATCATTAACATTGGGGCACAGTGCATTGTCAACATGGAAGTGCAGCTGGTGGTGGGGGTGAGCTATAGGGGTCATTGGGAAATGGCTATATGTGCTATCAGTGAGGAGCATAGTTGGTATCCAGATTTCAGATGTTTCAAGGGGGGAATACGTATTAGGATGGTTGATCACATCATTTACATCATGTAACATCATTGCCCTACACAGTACTCCACTTGATGGTCCCTGCAATGAGACATAGCACTGATGATCATGTGGCTGAGAAATTGTGGTTGGGAAAAGGGCTAAACAGTTATCTGCCTAATGCCTTCACAGTTCCTTGGACTATCCACATCACAGTTCAATGTTTGACTCTGCAACGCAGCACTGGATTTGGAACATCAGGTCATGAGCAGCTTCTGCTGCAAAGAGACAGCTGTTGTTCCTGCATTGACATATTCATTATAATAACATCTCATGATGTGAACATCAGTGCATGAACAATAATCATCACCCTGAGTCAGAACCCAGTTATGACCCTAGATTTGAAACCCAGCACAGAGTTGAAGACATTTTGTAGCAGCATTTGTAGTCATACATGTCAATACCAAGATATATCCGGAAAGTTGATATTATCAATCTGTCCAGGTTTTCCATGTCTTTGGCTACTTGCTTCTGTTCCTCAATCTCTGAGGCATTTGTAAAATGTGGGCTTTCATGGATACTGCATTTGATGGGTTTGCAACAGACACAGGGGCCTCTGTTCCATTCTACACAAGTGAGAGTTCGGGGGTCCATTACATACTACTACTACTGATCATTTGTATAGCACTACAAGGCATACTCAACACTGAACAGACACATGCAAAAGACATTCTCTGTTCATCAGAGCTTAAAATCTAGTTAGAATGGTCAACACAAACAGTTGAGGACAAGGAAATGTCAAGGGGAATGATAAGGAAATACATTTATTTATTTATTTATTTATTTATTTACAAGTTCTTATATACCATCCCTTCCAGAGATCAGGTGTGGTCTACAGCAAACATAACACGGAACTTTACAATGAAACTTCAAAAAACTCATTTACATTTTAATTGCTGACAAATATATTACAAGTACTATGTGCAATGTTGCAGTAAGCAAGATGTTGGGATCTCCATTATTTATGAGATCACATTAGTAGGAGCAAAATTGTGTTGTATGGAACTAAGTAGGTTGAATTTGGAGTATCTCAGGAGAGTTACCAAAGTAGTGAATGAACAGATGTGTCTTTAGTTCTTTAGTTCTAAGAGTCAAAGCTGATCTTATTCCAAAAGTGGCCTCAAACAGGTGAGTTTTTAGCCTGGATTTGAAAAGGGAGAGCGATGAAGCCTGATGCACACACTCAGGTAGCTTGTTCCAGGCATAAGGAGCAGCAAGGTGGAAGGATCGAAGTCTGGAGTCAGTTGTAGAGAAGGACACAGAAAGAAGAGATGTGTCAGAAGAGCGGAGGTCCCGAGGAGGGGTGTAGAAAGGGATAAGAGAGGAAACGTAGTGAGGAACAGCAGAATGAATGCACTTATAGGTCAGCAGGAGAAGTTTGAACTGGATACAGAAATGGATAGGGTGCCAGTGAAGTGGCGGAAGATTAGCCGTGCAGCTGAGGTTTGAACAGATTGAAGGGAAGAGAGATGATTCAGAAGGAGACAAGCAAGGAGGAGTCTAGATGGGAGGTGACTAAAGAGTGGAGAAGTGTCTTAATAGTGTCTGTGGAAAGGAAAGGACACATTTTGTCAATGTTATAGAGAAAGAAGCAACAGGTTTTAGCTATCTGTTGGATATGTGCATAAAAAAAGAGTGGAGTCAAAGATGACCCCAAAGTTGCAAGCTGAGGACACAGGGAAGAGTGTAATGTTTTCAACAGAAATAGAGAAGGGAGGAAGAGGGGAGGTGGATTTAGGGGGAAAGATAAGGAGCTTAGTTTTGGCTAGGTTCAGTTTCAAATGGCGGTGAGACATCCAGGCACAATGTCAGATAGGCAGGCAGAGATCCGGGCTAGTATTGCCAGAGAGATTTCAGGTATAGAGAGGTAGATCTGAGAGTCATCAACATAAAGAGGGTACTAAAAACCATGGGAGGAGATGAGTGTACCAAAAGACTGGGTATAGAGGGAGAAAAGTAATGGGCCCAAGACAGACCCTTGGGGTACACCAACTGAGAGAGAGACAGCAGTGGAGAAGGCCCACCAACACAAATGCTGAAAGTGTGATGGGAGAGATAAGAGAACCAGGATAGTACAGAGTCCTTGAAACCAAGCGAGGACAAGGTATCAAGGAGAAGGTGGTGATCAACAATATCAAAAGCAGCAGAGATGTCAAGCTGGATGAGGATGGAGTAAAGGCCCCTAGATTTTGTCAGGAGCAAGTCACCGGAGACTTTGGCAAGAGCTGTTTCAGTAGAATGATATCTAGGATCCCCCCCCCCCAAGTGGACATCTGTTAACCTTACATCAGATGTAAAGTCTTGACCGCTCAGCCTTTGTTGAATGGAGTGCTGACCTTATCATTGTGCTAGCTCAACTACCTGGGAGCTGTGTGTTACTTCATTACAACTAACTGACATATTGTCAGACCAGCAGTGGAGACATGCCAACATTACACCTGGCATGGGGAGGGCCTGGTGTCCCTAGGCACCATATTCAACATAGGTTGAACTCATTAGAAAACTTCCTTAAGATGAAAAATATTCATTTTCTTACTTTTCCTGTTACTCATTTGTTATCATCTGAGATATTGCTTCGTAAATATATAAAGGAAGTTTTAGAAATTCCTAATGCAGATACTATAACGTTTTCCAAAGCTTTTTTAAACCCAGCTACATTAACAGCTTTTACTACATCCTCCGATAACGAATTCCAAAGTTTGATTACATGTTGAGTGAAAAATATTTTCTCTTATTAGTCTTAAATGGGTTATATTGTAGCTTCATTGCTTGTCCTCTAGTCTTTCTACTTTTTTGATGGCGTAAACAACCAATCTATGTTATCTCATTCCACTCCTTTTATTAATTTATAGACTATCATATTTCCTCTCAGCCTTCTCATTTCCAAGTTGAAGAGCCCTAACCTTTTTAGCCTCTCGTTATAGATGTATCCTTCCATCCTCTTTACCATTTTGGTGGCTCTTCTCTGTACCTTTTCTAATTCTGCTATATCCTTTTTAAGGTACGGTGACCAGAATTGCACACAATATTCAAGGTGCAGTTAAACCATGGAATGATACAAAGGCATTATAACATCCTTGGTATTATTCTCCATTCCTTTCCTTGTGATTCCTAGCATTCTATTAGCTTTCTTGACTGCCACTGCACACCGGGCGCAGGGTTTCAATGTATTATCCATGATGATGCCTAAATCTTTTTCCTGGGTAGTGGTTTCTAAGGTGGTACCTTGCATCATGTAACCAAAGTTTTGGTTGTTCTTTCCTAGGTGCATAACTTTGCACTTCTCCGCATTAAATTTCATCTGCCATTTGAATATCCAGTCTTCCAATTAATCAACATACTCTTGTAATTTTTCACAATCTTCTTTTGTTTTAATAACTTTGAATAATTTTGTGTCATCTGCAAATCTGATCACTTCACTCATTATTCCCATATCCAGGTCATTTATGAATATGTTAAAAAGCAGCTGGCCCAGCATAGATTCCTGGGGTACTTCATTATTTACTTTTTCCATTGAGAAAATTATCCATTTAGCCCTACTCTCTGCCTTCTATCTTTCAACCAGTTTCTGATCTTCAATACTATAATGCCTGCAATTCCATGACGTTTTAATTTCACCAAGAGTCTCTCATAAGGCACCTTGTCAAAGGCTTTCTGAAAATCCAGATACTCTATATCAACTGGCTAACCTTTGTCTACCTGTCTATTCATACTTCATAAAATATGACAGATTAGTAAAACAAGACTTTCCTTGGCTAAATCCATGTTGACTTTCTCCCATTAAACCATGCCTTTTATTTGTTATAATGGTTTCTACTATTTTGCCCGGTACTGATGTCAGATTCACAGGTCTGTGGTTTCCCAGATCACCCCTGGAATCCTCTTTAAATATTGGCATTACATTGGCCATTCTCCACTCTTCAGATAGTACAGTTGATTTTAATAATAGTTCACAGATTACTAGGTAGGTCTGCAATCTCATATTTCAATTTTTTAAATACCCTTGGATGTATACCATCCGATCCAGGTGATTTGGTACTCTTGAGTTTATCAAATAGTTATAATACATCTTCCCGGTTTATCAATATTTCTTTCAATTCTTCCAATGCATCACCTTTAGATACCATTTCAGGCATGGGTAAATTCCCTACATATTCTTCAGTAAAGACTGAAGCAAAGAGTTCATTTCGTATCTTCGCTATGGCCTTGTCTTCACTTTGCGCCCCTTTTACTCCTCTATCATCTTATGGTCCAACTGACTGGCTCACAGGTTTTCTGCTATGAATGTACTTGAAAAAGTTTTTATTATGCATTTTTGCTTACACAACAGGTTTTTTTTTCAAATTCTCTCTTTGCCTGCCTTATCAATGCCTTGCATCTAATTTGGCAATGTTTATCTTGTTACCCATTTTCATCATTTGGCTCCTTTTTTCATTTTCTGAAAGATGAGTTTTTGGCCGCAACAGCCTCTCTGACCTCGCCTTTAAACCATGTTGGGAGTTTTTTGGCCTTCCTTCCACTTTTCTTGAAGCATAGAATATATCTGTTCTGGGCTTCCAAGATAGTATTTTTAAACAATGCCCACGCTTTATGCAAATCTTTAGCCTTTGAAGCAGCCCCTTTTAGTCTTTTGTTAACTATTTTCCTCATTTTATCATAGTCTTCCTTGAAAGTTAAATGGGAGTACTGTGGATTTCTTTGCCACCCTTCTTTAATTTATTGAATCAAATGTGATCATGCTATGATCACTATTGCAAGTAGCCCCAACACCATTATCTCTTGTACCAGATCCTGCATGCCACTAAGGACTAAGTCCAAAATAGCTTTCTCTGTTGTCAGTTCATGAACCAGCTGCTCCAAGAAGCAGTCATTTATTTCATCTAGAAACTTTATCACCCTAGCATGTCCTGCTGTGACACTGACCCAGTCGATACCCGAGTAATTGAAATCACCCACTATTATTGTGTTGTATCTTTTGTTAGCTTCCCTGATTTTTTTCAGCATTTCATTATCCATCTGTTCATTCCAGCCAGGCGGTCGGTAGTACAACCCCACTGCCATTGCCTTCCCCTTTTAACATGGAATTTCAATCCATAGAGAATCTACAGTGTATTTTCTTTCCTGCAAAACTTTAATCCTATGTGACTCAATGCCTTCTCTAACATAGAGTGCAACCTCTCCACCAATTTGATCTACTCTATCATTGTGATATAGTTTGTACCCAGGTATCACAGTGTCCTATTGATTGTCATCCTTCCACGAGGTCTCTGATATACCAATCTTATCTAACCTCTCTTTTAGAGCTATATATTCTAACTCTCCCATCTTATTTTTTAGACTTCTAGCATTTGCATAGGCATTTTAGAGGTTGTATTTCAATCATATTAATCTGGTTATCAGTTGATAGGGGTAATTTGGAATCTTTCATCTTAAGGGCATCTGTTTGACTTACAGGAAAATTGCAAGAGGATCTTGATAAATTGGAAGACTGGGCATCAAAATGGCAGATGAAATTTAATGTGGACAAGTGCAAAGTTATGCACCTAGGGAAGAATAACCCAAACTATGGTTACACAATGCAAGGTTCCACATTAGGAACGACCACCCAGGAAAAAGATTTAGGTGTCATTATGGATAACATGTTAAAACCCTTGGCCCAGGGTGCAGCAGCGGCCAAGAGAGCAAATAGAATGCTAGGTATAAGGAAAGGAATGGAAAATAAAACAAAATATATTATAATGCCTCTATATCGTTCCATGGTGAGACCGCACCTTGAATATTGTGTGCAATTCTGGTCGCCGTATCTTAAAAAGGATATAGTGTTATTAGAAAAGGTTCAGAGAAGAGCCACCAAAATGGTAAAGGGGATGGAAGGATACTCCTATGAAGAAAGGCTAAAAAGGTTAGGGCTCTTTAACCTGGAAAAGAGACGTCTTCGCTGCCACTTTCGGATCTTGACTCACCTGGTCTCCTTTGTGTTTGCTTACCATTACCCCTAGATGTACCCCGTGTCTATAGCTACTGTATTGTCTGTCTTGACTAGACTGTAAATTCTGATGAGCAGAGACTGTTTTTTACATATGTCTGTGCAATGCTGTGTACGTTTGTAGCGCTATACATATGTTCAGTATTAGTATTAGTAGTAGTAGTAGTACTGGTGACTGCAATTTAGCACAGCGGTGGGAGTGAAGGAAAACGCTCCAGTGACTGTGAAGCAGTGAGCTGGTGCTCCCCCTTAAGCTGACACGGCGTGAGGTTCTTTGGGGTGCGGGGCCCAGTGCGAGCAACATGCCTGCACATGCCAGTCCTGTGTGGAACATCAACCTCCATAAGGAAGGAGTGATGCCTGGATGCTCTTGCCCCATGAGTGCTAAGAATCAAAATGGCACCAGTTGGCCTCTAATGGTAGTTTTGTGGTACTACCTTGAGGGGTCAAGAGCAAGACACACTTTTTCCCTACATACAGTTTTTTAAAATCACTGGTCATGCTGGAAAATGGATGTGCACATAGAAGGAAGACAGCTGATTTGCATATCCAAATCACCGTTTACATGTAAAGCACTGTTTTGATGTGGGTAAAAGTACATGCATATACTTAATTTCACAGCTAGTAATATTCAAACTCAATTTTTCTGCAGGGCTATATTTGAAAATTGGATGTGTTTGTACATATTTGAAATTGTATTCATTATTATATGGTTATCTGTAATTTTGAAAATGTATGCTTATACATATATGGATTAGAAATGCTGGCTGAAATTACTGTGTAAGTATTAAATTCAAATAATAGACTAAATGAATGCACTGAAATTCTATATGGTAATGTGTGATCTGCAGGAAGCTTCATTATCAAAAAAGTGACTTTTACAGGGAGCAAGCCAAAACATTCCTTCATATCTACTCTTTCTCTGCAATATGCTTGCTTCCCTCATATAACTCTTGTCTATTCAAGTCTTTTACTCTGAAAAAAATCTGTCCATATATGTGAGGAGGGTCTTCAGAAAGATAGAGGACTTCAGAGACAAGAAAATGTTTTTCTCTTATTTTATATTGATGGGCTATTGCATTTTGATAACATATTTAGATTTATTTTTTTGGTAAACACTTACAGCCCGATTCCATAGTGGACGTCGATCCCCTCTGTACGTTCGGTGTGAGCCGGATGTACAAAGGGGATCGCGATTCTGATTACGTGGGGCACGTCTAGCCCTGTGGGATCACAATTGTGATCAAGCATGTGCGTGCAAGCCGGAACTGCAATTCAGTCCAGCCTGCATGTACATTCCCTGCCTGACTAACTCAGTCAGGGCTTTATAATGGAGCCACGGCACCATGGCGTCCTGTTGCCATGGCACCGCAGCTCCATTTAAAAGCCTTGATGCCGGCCGCCTGAAAAAGGGGTTTATTCTCCGCAGCCTGTCCCCCGAACTGGCCTCCTAAGGCCAGGGTCAGGTTGTAGGGAATGTCCCCTGGCTCCTACTGCCCCATCCATGCCCCGGGCACTTCAAAAATTACGTCCAGGGAAGTTATTCCACCTCAGAGGCTGCCTATTCCCTGCCCCGTCTAACTTCCCTGCACAACCGGCAGAGAAGTTAGTTGTGGGCAGGAGCTATTCGTGGCTCAGAATGACCCCATTAGAGGTTAATTTTATAAAGTCCCACCTAGTAAATGTGCATTTTCATGTGCCTATTTGAAGCCTATTTTATAGAGAAAAGCTAAGCACCTACTTTTCTTTATAGAATGCTAGCACAAGTGGCCAATTATGTGCATTAATCTAAGACATGATCACTTGCATCAGCCCTGAGGGTGGCATAAATGCTCACACCTAGATTCACAAAGAACACATGTACATACTAGTATTTTATAACTTATGTGTGTATTTGTACACTCCATCCATGATCTGCCTAAACACCATCCATGCACACACACACAGTGAAATTACTGCAATTGGTCTGATTAATGTACTTTCAGAATAGCAACTGCCTCAGTTACATGCAGAAATCAGTAAAATACATTTATATGTGTAAATGATACATAACGTTAGGCAATTCCTCAAAAAATTTCCCTCTGAAGGCTTTATTAGGCATGTTTTGCTTAGCACATGTTGCAAAGGGCCTGTCTTTATGCATCTATTTGTGCATGGGTGGGTGGAAGAGAAGAATGGAGATTCCAGGAGGAGTACTGAAGGCTAGGTAGGAGGTAACAAGTTAGTGCAGATGGACAGGGGAAAGTGCAAGAGACAGAGAAGCCTGCATGCCCACAGACCTCCGCTCCCACCCCTCACATCCATTTAACACACACTGCCAATACACACAGAGACACAAACATGCACATTCACACACACACATGCACTTGCACCTACATATATATGTACAGCTCCCTGACATACACTGCCAACACACACACACCCAACACACATACACATTCATACACACACCCATGATGCAAAGATACACGTTCCTCTAGTTCAGACATCTACCCTCACATCCCCACAGATAAAAGACTAAACTCTTCCCTAGGAATGGTCGCATCACATCATTGATTCACAGATACATTGTTAAGTAACCTCGAGTCGATGTCAACTCATGATGACCCTCGGAATAGTTCTCCTAAACTGTGTTTGATCTTCTGGCAGACAGCTAATTGTTGATAGAGTGGCATCCATAGTTGCTGTTATTGCATTGATTTACTCTGAAGTGTCTTCAACTCTTCCCCAGAAGCCCGTTTTCTGACCTGGGGATCTCATCTTCCAGCACTATATCACAATTTGTTTTGTTGTGATTATCCCTTGGGGTTTCATGGCAAGATGCAGTACTAGATTGCCAGGCTTTTCTTCTATGCTTGGTAACGAGCCTCCATATACAATATCAGTCACTACGCACACTACGGCCACCCACTCAGAGTCCACTCACACATCCCCTGCCACCCACTGAGACACACTTTGCAATGCTGTTTCAACCAAGTCCACCATACAGACATGCTTTAATCTATGACTGGAAAAAAGAGGAAATGTGCTACCATCTGTCACTGTAAGTGTGCACTTTTTAACTTCTTTATTATGTTTTTAAAATGTTTACATAAATATCTAGGAAATATTGACAGAGGTATTAAAATTGTAAATACATATTTCTCAAGTTGACTCTCACATCAGTAAATTAGGCTGCCCCAGAAATATGAAGACAAGATAAGGATAGAAAATGACACAGCAGTGAGTGCATTGCGGTAATTTTATAACTGCCTGCATACTTTATACTCCACTGACACTGCAGAATTTTCAAAGTATGTGCATGGTCTCACTATGAATATTACCCCAGGAAAAGCATCCACACATTTTTGCACCTGTTAATTCATGCAGATATATATTACAAAAACTCAACTGTGCCTATTTATAAATACCATCTCTAGCAATGCCTCCACCTCTTGTGGTAAAAATACACATATAGAAGGTAATTTTATAGCGAGCCGAGTAAAATTATGTGCCATCAACAAGTGTGAGTCACCTATTTTCAATGTCTTATGCATGGGGATGTAATCTAGTCAGGTGCTATTCTGTAAGTACTGCATACTTTTTGGGATATGTTTACTAAAGGGCGTTAAGGGTTACATAAAGTGAGACTTGAACTCCCAGCCTCTAGCCTGAAGTACTGTGTTCTAACCATGGATACTGTGATGTAGAAGCCCATGCAGAGCCTATGGAAATAGAAGGAAAGAAAGATTTTACCTTTAAAGATACTGATAGTCAGCCAGCACACACGTCTCAGTATTTGCAAGTGAGAGGCAAGCAGAGGGAGACAGGAGCTGAGCTGACACACCCAAGCTCTGACGTAGCAGCAAGCTTGGGTATTGATTACTCACACCTGTGCAGGAAGGCAGAGCCAAGCCTCAGGGAACAGAAATTTAAACCACAGCTAGAAGCTTAGGAGGAGAGCATGGGAAGAGGCAGAACCTCCAAAGGGAGGAAAAGAGAAAAAGCTTCTGAGAAAAGGCCAAGCACTCTAGATTGGAGGAGACGTGGGTGGAGAGGCTCAGAAACTTCCCAGAGTTGGAGACCTTGTAAGGAACCTATCTGCAGGTCTGAAATTGAAGCCAGCAGAACAGAAGGAGAGAAGGTACAGCCTGTTGTCAGGAACCTGCTGAGGGAGAAAGAGCAGAGAACCCTTCAGTCCTCAGGGCTGGATGAAAGGCTTCAGTTTGCCTAGGTGGGAACCCAGCTCTAAAGCAAGGAGTTTGAAAAACTCACCCAGGAGCAGAGGGCCGGGGCAGTGCTCTCGACAGGCAGTGCAAACAGAAGAGCAGAAAGTAATTCCTTACAGCTGGAGAGAGATAGCTGAAAGCCAGAGAGGAGTCTCCACAGCCCAAGGTATTTCTAAACCTTACTGTGCAGAATTGTGTCCAGGGGAAATACCAGAGTTAGCAGAGGGAGGTTACCAGAAACTCTGCTATAACAATTTAAAGCCAAACTCAGTAAGCCCTGAGTTTGAAGAAATGCAATGGGACAGTAATGATATTGTCCTAGAGGAAGTTCCTATGGATTGCACGTTTTGTGTGGCAGATGATATTGAGTCCCTGCGCTAAAAACCCATATAAAGGAGCTGAGTGAAAGCAAAGGAAAAGAGGTATTTTTCTTTTGAAGCAGAAACTGTTTTTGTTAAGCTGTTTTGATTACATGGGATATGCACTGCACATGTTTGGAGCAGAGACTGTGAGAAATGCAGTTGCTTTAATTTTCTGTAAATAACTCTGAGCAAACACCTGAAGATTGTCCTATTTTGTTCTGCACTGAATTCTTTAATGTTGGGAATAAATTCCTTGTCATTTTTGCCTTACTACTCGACTCACAACTACTTTTTATCAGACAACGTAATGGCAGCTCCAACCCTCTTAGCCCTAGGCGGAGGGCTGGTGTCATGACAATACATAGCCATGACATGATCACAGCTCAGTCAGAGTGAGAATGGCCTCTCAGCATGAACTAATGTGTGAACCCTAACCATGGTCATGGCAGACCCATTTTAGGATGGTTTAGCCATTTACCTAATCTCAGACTCATAAACATCCTGTGCAAACCGCTCTGTTGTAGACAATACCCAGAATCCTCTGCTCATTTGTTTACCTTTTATGTTGAAAGTGGGGACAGCTTCTGCAATGCAAGGAAAATGGAAACTGGTGATCAGAAACTGTTTCAGGTTTCTAATGTAGCTGATTCCTTACTTAAAGATAATGTGGCCATAAGGCTGAAGCTGGAATCCTTAGAGAACTCTGCTAGAGCTTCCAATATTCGTCTTCTTAATTTTCCAATAGTACCTGCAGTTGCTCCTTTGGAACGGTTCAAAAAATATATTCAAGAAGCTTTGTTGGTGCCATCTGATTTAATCCCTCCAGTTGTTAAAGCGTACTTTTTGCCAGTTGGTAAAAAAGAGGGAAAGATGGCAGTTGGGACGTTGGATATGGGCTTTCTTGATGTATCAGCTCTTCTTCAAATGCCTAAGAAAGATGAGTTAAATGTCTCTACTATGTTAGTGACGTTTGCTATCCCATCTGATAGGGATTGGATTCTCAAGCTATACTTTAAGAAGTGGGCCAACTTGTTCATGGGTAAGAGAATTTTGATCTTCCCAGATGTGGCCAGAGAGTCTCAAAAAAAGGCATAAAGCTTTTCTATTACTCCGTCCTTGGGTGACTCAGATAGGTGCTTCTTTTTTGCTTAGATTCCCTTGCAAATGTATAATTGTATTTCAGTCTCATAAGTATATATTTCTTCAGCCTGAGGAACTCTCTTCCTTTATCAGTTCTCATATTGCTACTTACTCTCCTTCCTGAGTGTTTCCCCATTAATATGTAGAATGCTCGGTTCTCTGACCCTTCTTGTTTATTCTTTTTGCTTTGTTTCCTGCAACACTCATAATTGGGAGTGCCTGTCCCTCGTATGTTTCTTGTGCTGCTCCCTCCATTATAGTGGACCAATGATACTCTTGGAAAAAAAAAGAAAATGTTTTTCTGTATTTGGTTTCTGATTATTTTTGCTACAAGTTGTATCTTTATCTGTACAAGCATGTTGCTTGATATAAATTGAAACTTTTTCATAAATAAAGGGAAAAAAAAGAGGTATGGTACTGTTTCCCCCACCTCCACTTACCTTCATGCACTGCCTTCCCATATTGTTACGGGCAATGAACAGACACACATGACATTCCGTGGCACGTATTACCTACTGGTATTGGGCACGAACCATTCAGAAGTCAGTGTCCCAGTGTCACAATCAAGAAGACATATACATTTTATTTCTGGAAACATAAGGCGCATTGTGGTTCTGGAATAATAGGGGATATACAGTGGACTACTGTGTGCAATGATCAGTAGAAACTGTGAATATAGGGGTATGTTTACTAAACTGCGCAATTGTGCGGGGCGCACTTGAGCGTGCGCTAAGGTACCTTAGCACACGCTAATAGTGCGTTTTTGTGCCCGCACACATGCGCGCTGCACTAACGGGCCCGCTCATGTGCGTGTCATGCAAATGAGCGATAGAGGCGTGGAAAGGCTCCCGGAGGGCGGAGGAAGGCTCCCCAGGGGTGGAGAGACGGGGTCAATGGGTGGAGAGTGGGAGGGGAGAGGCTCCCCGCACAGGAGCGGGGCTGAAATTCGATGAAAAAAATACCGCGAGTGAAAACCTCGCGGTAGAGCCGATTTAAAGGGAATTTAAATTTAAATTTCTGTCAGCAATGTACAGCAAAACCAGGGAAACCTACAAAACGTGAGCAGTGTGATACATGTGCACAGAACAAAATAGCAAATAAAAATTGAAAATGACCACAACAAAATTCTAATAAATTATAATCCAGCTGGGCAATAGTGATAGTCATGGAAAACATCAAAAATCACTCCCAAGAAATCCCCAAAAAGAAATATGAATTTTAGAAGGGTCTACGCTCCATCCCCATACAAGGTGAATGATCCCAATGCTCCGTCCCCATACAAGGTGAATGATCCCACAGTGAAATTGTGCAGAGCAGGGTTTATGACTCCTTTGGCCAGGTGTCCTATCTCCAGGGACTGCCCTGTCTTTGTGGCCACAGTGTGGTGCAGTGAACACAGACAGTGTGCTGAAAAGACAAAGATCACCAGTTCAAGTCCCAGCTGGGGCTCCTGCAAACCCAATCCCCATATTTTACCCACCACTAAACAATGATAGTAAAGACCAACCTTTTTTGCAGATAACATCAGCATGGTCCAAACACCTCTATTTTACCCTACAGAGCACAGACACCAGAAACATGCGCATTACCTAGACCACAGTCCCCTCAATGCAGTCCTGGAGGCAAACATATCATTTAGCTGTGATGCTGTCAGCAAAATACGGCCATGTCAGCATGGTGGTGGAGGGGTACCGTTGGTGGAGGGGGCAGTGGCTGCTGCCCACAGCAGACGATGGCCTAGCCCCCTTCACATGGGTGCAGTGCCCTCCAACAGACAGGCCCTGTCTGACAAACAGCCATGGACTCCCCAGGGAATGCACTGTTTTTGTGCTAAGATGGTGGTGCAGCAGACACAGCCAGTGCCTTTAGGACCAGAAGGTCACAGGTTCAAATCCCAGCTGGGGCTCCTGCCAACCCAGTCCCCTTATTTTACCCATGAAGAAAACATGGTAGTAAAGACTGAACCATTATTGCTGAGAAGGACTAGAAAGGGGGACTGTTACTTCTGGAGAGAAATCTGCAACTGTGAGTATATACTTCTGGTAATTTTCTAAAAATAATTCTTTGTATTAAAGCTACTTAATCTGTGAACCCACTGTTTTTTTGTTGGATCAGTTAGGGCCTAGTAGCAGCAATTAAAGTTTGAATTTAAAACACAGAGCAGAGCTTTCTGGTTACATTTCATACCCAGAAGAGAGCTTGTAGTTTAAATTTAATAGTCACTCAGGGCCTAGTAACAGCAAAGTACTTTTAGCTTAAATTTAAAACACAGAAGAGAGCTTTCTGGTTAAATTTAGAACCCAGCAGAGAGCTTGTAGTTTAAATTTCATAAGAAGTTAGAGCCTAGCAGCAGCTAAGAGCTATAATTTAAATCAAATCAGAATTTAGCTTACCTCAGCAGCACAAGACAGGGTACTGTGTAGCAGCCCTCTTTTAATAAGTGTTATTTCCCTCCCTCCCTCCCCACACCCACCCTCCCCTGGGATAATCATAGCTTTATAGGTACTTACACATCTTAAAAGACAGGAGGTGCTTTCAGGTGAAGCTCATTACCCAAATCAGTCATACACTAAGGACCTGAGATTATTAAGCTTCAGGTGAACAAGGTATATTAAACATATTAGGTACAGTTTTATTGGTATAAATACCCATAGCAACCCCTAGTAAGTAAGAACTTAAAGATCTAGACACAAACTTAAACTAAGATGCAGACAGCAGTCCAGCAGCGGGATGGGGGCTTTCCAGTCTTTTGCATGGAGTGTCACATGTATGATTTTCTCCCATTTGCTGAGAGGTCTTACGTGTGCACTAGGTGCAAGGAGCTCTTTTCTCTCAGGGAACAAGTCCATTCTCTAGAGGCTAAAGTAGCAGACTTGGAAAACATAAGACAGACAGAGAGGTACATAGACGAGACCTACAGGGATATAGTCCTGAAGTCCCACCTCCAGTCTGGCAGCACCCCTGTTGCCACGGAGGAGAGAGGTCACGTGACAGGAGAGCATCACCCTGGTGTGGCAGGAAGTGATCCTGTAACTAGGACCTGTCCTCCAGGTGATGTAAAACCCTCTCACACCGAGGAAGTTTCTCCAGGGCCATGTGCCCATGAGGGAAGGGTTAGGACAGCCGTTATAGTTGGTGATTCGATCATTAGGCATGTAGATAGCTGGGTGGCTGGTGGACGTGAGGATCACCTGGTAACATGCCTGCCTGGTGCGAAGGTAGCGGACCTCACGCGCCACCTAGATAAGGTCTTAGATAGTGCTGGGGAGGAGTCTGCTGTCTCGGTACATGTCGGTACCAATGACATAGGAAAATGTGGTAGGGAGGTTCTGGAGGCAAAATTTAGGCTTTTAGGTAGGAAGTTGAAATCCAGAACTTCCAGGGTAGCATTCTCCGAAATGTTTCCTGTTCCACGCGCAGGACCCAAAAGGCAGGCAGAGCTCCAGAGTCTCAATGCGTGGATGAGACAATGGTGCAGAGATGAGGGTTTTGGATTTGTTAGGAACTGGGAAACATTCTGGGGAAAGGAGGGGCTCTTCCGAAGTGATGGGCTTCACCTTAACCGGGATGGAACCAGGCTGCTGGCATTAACCTTTAAAAAGGAGATAGAGCAGCTTTTAAACTAGATATTAGGGGAAAGCCGACAGTCGCCCAAGAGCGGATGGTTCGGAAGAATGTATCCTTGAAGGATACTACCAAAAGCAGAGAGGTTCCACAAAAGAGTAAAGTAGCCCAAATGCCCTCAAGTATGGAGCAGACAGAGCTTAACGATCCCAATTTACCAATGTCTAACAATAGCCAAATTAACATGAATAAAATACATTCTCTAAAATGCTTGTATTCAAATGCTAGAAGTCTAAAGAATAAGATGGGAGAGTTAGAATATATAGCACTAAATGAAAGGTTAGATATGATTGGAATATCTGAGACATGGTGGAAGAAGGACAACCAGTGGGACACTGTGATACCTGGGTACAAACTATATCGTAATGATAGAGCTGATCAAATTGGTGGAGGGGTTGCGCTCTATGTTAGAGAGGGCTTTGACTCAGAAACGATTAAAGTTTTACAGGAAACAAAATCTGCTGTAGAATCTATATGGATTGAAATTCCATATAAAAGGGGGAAGGCGATGGCAGTGGGGGTGTACTATCGAGCACCTGGCCAGAATGACCAAATGGATGATGAAATTCTCAAAGAAATAAAGGAAGCTAACAAAAGTTACAGCGCAGTAATAATAATGGGTGATTTCAATTACCCCGGTATCGACTGGGTCAGTGTCACGTCAGGACATGCTAGGGAGATAAAGTTCCTAGATGAAATAAATGACTGCTTCTTGGAGCAGCTGGTTCATGAACCGACCAGAGGGGAAGCCATATTAGACCCAGTCCTTAGTGGAACACCAGATCTAGTGCAAGAGATAAGGGTGTTGGGGCCACTTGGCAATAGTGATCATAGCATGATCGCCTTTGATTTAATTAGTGGAGGAGGGATAGTAAGGAAATCCACAGTACTACCTTTTAACTTTCGAAAGGGAGACTATGATAAAATGAGGAAAACAGTTAAGAAAAAACTAAAAGGAGCAGTTGTGAAGGTTAAAGACGTACATCAAGCTTGGGTGTTGTTGAAAATACTATCTTGGAAGCCCAGACCAGCTGTATTCCACGCTTTAAGAAAAGTGGAAGGAAGTCCAAAAAACTGCCAGCATGGTTTAAAGGTGAGGTCAGAGAGGCTGTTGTTGCCAAAAAAGCATCTTTCAGGAAATGGAAAAAAGAGCCAAACGACGAAACCTGGAAACAGCACAAGCACTGGCAAGTCAAATGCAAGGCATTGATAAGGCAGGCAAAGAGAGAATTTGAGAAGAAGCTTGCTGCAGAAGCAAAAACGCAAAATAAAGACCTTTTCAAGTACATTCGTAGCAAAAAACCTGTGAGAGAGTCAGTTGGTCCATTAGATGATAAAGGGGTTAAAGGAGCACTAAGAGGCGACAAGGCGATAGCAGAGAGACTGAATGAATTCTTTGCTTCGGTCTTTACTGAGGAAGATGTAGGGATGTTACCCATGACTGAAGTGGTATTTAAAGGTGCGGAAGAATTGGAGGAAATATCGATACATCGGGAAGATGTCTTACAACTATTAGATAAACTGAAGAGTAGCAAATCACCTGGGCCGGATGGTATACATCCAAGGGTGTTGAAAGAACTGAAATATGAGATTGCAGAACTGCTATCAGTAATCTGTGAACTATCATTAAAATCATCTCTAATACCTGAAGATTGGAGGATCGCCAATGTAACACCAATTTTTAAAAAGGGTTCCAGGGGTGATCCGGGAAACTACAGATCGGTGAACCTGACGTCAGTACCGTGAAAAATGGTAGAAACCATCATAAAGAATAAAATTACTCAGCATGTAGATAGTCACAACCTAATGGGAGACAGCCAACATGGCTTTAGACAAGGAAGATCTTGTCTTACTAATCTGTTATGTTTTTTTGAAGGAGTGAATAAACAGGTGGGCAAAGGTGAGTTGGTTGATATTGTGTATCTGGACTTTCAGAAAGCCTTTGACAACGTCCCTCATCAGAGACTTTTGACAAAACTAAAGAGTCATGGGATAGGAGGCAGTGTACTACTGTGCATCAGGAACTGGTTAAAAGATAGAAAGCAGAGGGTAGGGCTAAATGGCCAATTTTCCCAATGGAGAAAGGTGAATAGTGGTGTACCCCAGGGATCTGTGCTGGGTCCGCTGCTTTTTGACATATTCATAAATGACCTAGAAAGTGGAATAACGAGTGAGGTTATCAAATTTGCAGATGACACAAAACTATTTAAAGTTGTTAAAACCCAAGAGGATTGTGAAAAATTGCAAGAGGATCTTGATAAATTGGAAGACTGGGCATCAAAATGGCAGATGAAATTTAATGTGGACAAGTGCAAGGTTATGCACCTAGGGAAGAACAACCCAAACTATGGTTGCACGATGCAAGGTTCCACATTAGGAACCACCACCCAGGAAAAAGATTTAGGCGTCATTGTGGATACCATGTTAAAACCCTCGGCCCAGTGTGCAGCGGCGGCCAAGAGAGCAAATAGAATGCTAGGTATGATAAGGAAAGGAATGGAAAATAAAACAAAAGATATTATAATGCCTCTATATCGTTCCATGGTGAGACCGCACCCTGAATATTGTGTGCAATTCTGGTCGCCGTATCTTAAAAAGAATATAGCGATTTTAGAAAAGGTACAGAGAAGAGCCACCAAAATGGTAAAGGGGATGGAAGGATACTCCTATGAAGAAAGGCTAAAAAGGTTAGGGCTCTTTAACCTGGAAAGAGACGGCTGAGGGGAGATATGATAGAAGTCTATAAATTAATGAACGGAGTGGAACAGGTAAACGTAGATCAATTGTTTACTTTATCAGAATATAGAAAGACTAGGGGACATGCAATGAAGCTACAGGGTAAACTATTTAAGACTAATAAAAGAAAATATTTTTTTCACTCAACGTGTAATCAAACTCTGGAATTTGTTACCGGAGGATGTAGTAAAGGCTGTTAGTGTAGCTGGGTTTAAAAAAGGTTTGGACAAGTTCCTGGAGGAAAGGTCCATAAACCATTATTAAGAAGTGACCGAAGATATCAATGCTTGACCCAGTACAAGCATTGTGGAACTTGTGTCTCTTGGGGAAACTGCAAGGTACATATGACCTAGATTGGCCACTGTTGGAAACAGAATACTGGGCTTGATGTACCTTGGTCTGACCCAGTATGGCATATCTTATGTTCTTATGTTCATAAGCATGGGTCAAAAACCTCTATTTTACCCTACACAGCACAACCACCATAGAAATGTGCATTACCTACGGCAGAATTCCCCGAATGCAGTCCTGGAGGGCCAAACACCATTCAGTTTCAATGCTGCCTCTAATAAAGATGCCTGTGCTGCATATCTATGCACCACCCCCATGGTATGCAGATGTATCCCATGCATATTCATGAGGGACAGCATGAAAACCCGAACAGTGTTTGGCACACCAGGACTGGAGTTGGGAACCTCTGCCGTAAAGCAGCAGCCAACAGGGCCAGACAAACCCACACCCAAAGGGCCCATTGGCTAATGCCTCCTGGATAGGCAGGACATTGGGCCCTGCGTGCATCTCCCAATACTAGCACTTGCAAACCTTAGCAATGCCACCCTACACCTGGGTGTACGGTACACACCTATCAAACGTTTCCTATGATTACTGGCAGATAGCAAGTCCTACGTTAAGCACAGTTTGCTCATTGAGCTCCATCATAACAATCTTTCTGATGTCTGCGGTGTGTGCTTCAGGTCTGGTCTCTGACAGTGTTTACCACCCTGGGGAGTGACCCCCAACAGTATTGCGTAGCATATCCATGCCTGTACTGTGCCCAGGACTGGTGTGGTGGGCAGGGCTGCTAAACTCCTCTATAGTAGCACAATGCTGGCATAGGTGTGGGAGTGTGTGTCTGTCTATACCAGTGGTTCTGAACCAGTCCTCCTTGAACCCCTAGGCCATTCGGGTGTTCAGGATAGCCCTAATGAATATGCATGAGATATATATGCATTAGAGATATCCTGCCAACCTGACTGGTTTGTGGCCCTCTAGGGCTGGATTTGGAGACCCCTGCCTTACACCTCTGTCATTTAAGAATGTGAGTGGGCAAGGTGCAGATCTCCAAGACATCAAAAAGGTTAGATAGAATGTGTCACATACCTCTTTGCTTCTCACCACCACCAAAATATTGTCTATTAGACAACTTTTTGGTGGTGGTGAGAAATGAGGCTGTAGCACAATGGTTACTTCACTGCCTGTGGAGCTAGAAGTCATGGGTTCATACCCACATGGGGTTATTTGATGGGGCTGCCCAGAGCATTATCTCTTTTTAATGTACATTATTGCTGCCAGCAAAAACACCCTCATCGTACTGTACCCATAAGGTGCCTCAGAGGGCGCTTTATAGGGCGCCCTATAGGTTACCTTATGGTTACTGTCCATATAAGGTGCACTATACGTTATCCTGTGGAGCAACGTATAGGTTGCCCTATAGGGGACAATTTAGGGTGCCGTGGTGAACAGTGCACTTTATAATGTGCCCTATGGAGTGCCTTATAGGGTGCCTTATGCGGCATCTTCAATTACGGCACGTGAGGTCCTGTTTGCTGGCAGCAATTAATAAAATACAACTAAAGTGCTACAGGAAAAAAAACATACATTGCAAAGCTGAAGCCACAGCCAACCTTACGTATTAGGCACACTGGGGAGCAAACTCATGACATGACACCTGTATCAGCAGTCAGTGCCTTACCCATTGTGCTACACTGCTGCTCCTCTTTGCGTGTCAGCACACCTACTTATGCTGTGCATTCCTTAAACTGCACAGTGATGCCATCAAAAACATTGCTGTGACCTTGCGGTAACTCATACGGCACCCTATAAAGCGCCCTATCAGCAACATTCTAGGGTGCCTTGGTGGACAGTGCACTTTAAGATGTGCCTTATGGGGCACCTTATGTTAACACGCTTTGAGAGTGCGTTTGCTAGTAGTAGTAATTAAGATAAAAAATAAAATGCCTCCTGAAGCAAACTTACCCATAATAGCTAATGCCTCAGCCATCCTTCTTCATTGGGCACAGTGGGGGATTGAACCCATGATCCTTGCACCATTGGTTAGTGTCTTAGCCATTGTGCTGTGGCTTTGTTCCTGTGCTTGTACATTAGCGCGCCGCCTTATGCCGCCAAATATTAAAATGCCTCCTAAAGCAATAGCACACTGCCTTATGCACATCAGTGTGCCGCCTTATGCTGCCCATTATTTAAATGCCTCAGCCAACTGTTTTCATTGGGCATTGAACCCCTGATCCCTGCACCATTGGTAAGTGTCTTAATCATTGTGCTGTGGCTCTGCTTTTCTGCTTGCACATCAGCGCGCTGCTTATGCCTCCCGTGCAGCTTTCTCATGCGCTAATGTGTGGGGCGCACATGGGCGCCGCGCACCTTAGCGCATATTTAAATCCCGGTTTTTGCTTTTTCAGAAAGAAGCGCCCACTCCTTATATAGTACCCGCACACTAGCGCGGCCCGCACATTACCGGGGTTTTAGTAAACATACCCCATAATGTATATTGTGTGAAAATTTGCCTGATATAGTTCTGCCTGTATGTGCATACTGTACATGGAGTAAAGAGTCCCCTGGTTTGCACTCTATGACTGCAGCATAGAACAAGAGTAACGAGCATGCAGATGCATCACAGACTCTTTGTAATGTCACCAACTAGGTGACTGAAGTGGACATTCACAGTGGCCAGCCTTCCTCTAGAACCTAATCCCTATATTTTATTTATTTATTTATACGCTTTTATATACCACCACTTCCATAGATCAGTGGTGGTTTACAATGAAACACAACCAAGCTACATTATAACATTCATGAACTTATGTACAAATGACATGTTGAGTAACAAAGTAACTAGACATTGTATAAACTTTGTAACTTATTTACAATTAATTGATGGCGAGATAATGTGCATCTTGGCAATTGAGTATTTCTTAGGATATTTGAAGTGGTATGATGGATTGTGATGGATATGTTGAGTAGATGCTGGGTTAAGTTGTTTGTGACTGTTGATCCAAGGTAGTAAGGCCATAGTATTGGATGAATAGGTGAGTTTTGAGTTCTTTGGGAAAAGTTAGAAGATCTTTAATCATCCTTAAATTGTCGGGAAGGACATTCCAGAGATTAGGGGCAACATAGGTGAATGCCCTGGAGCTGGTAGTTTTATTGGTACTATGGATGTGTGCGGGTATGGTCAGCGTATTTTGAGAGCTGGTTCTTCTAACTCTAGTGTGATCAGGTAGATGTAGAGGGGAGGATAGACAGGAGAGAGCAATTTTGTTGTATAGCTTAGATACTATCATAATATATTTGGTTTTGGTTTTGGTTGCAATAGGAAGCCAGTGAATGTTATATAGTAAAGGGGTGATGTGATCATTGTGGTGGGCATTGAAAATTATGCGGACCACTAGGTTTTGATCCATTTGAAGTTGCTGGTTGATTTTTTTGGGTAGACCTTGAAGGATACTATTACAGTACTCAAAATGTGGAGTTATAAGGGCTTGCAAAGCTGTACGGAAACCATGGCTTTCCAGGAGTGGTCTAAGATGCTGAATCATTTTTAATTTAAAGTAAATGATCTTGGAGATGGATTTTATGTGTGAGATCATAGTTAAGGATTGATCAAGGATAATTCTTAAGTATCTGACTTCCTGTTTTACTTCCAGCTCAGTATTGTTTATGTGGATTTTGGCAAGGGGGTTGAAGTTCTGGTTACGTGTAATGTAAAGCACTTTCGTTTTTTTTTTAAATTAATTTTTAAGTTGTTAGAAAGGAGCCAGGCAGTTATATCTGAGAGGCATGCCTGTATTTGGTAGCAGAAAGGGTCAGATGTGTCAATGGGGTGCTGCAGCTGCACCAAGAGGTCTGACAGTGTTGCCACAGATACAGCTTTTGTGACAGTTGACATAACCAGGCCTCTCACCTGGGTAAATAGGTATGTCATGAGACCTGGAGACTCAGTCAAAGATGACGATTGCTACACACATACATCTGTCTCCCCAGCTCACTGCAGTCAAACCAGCAGGTGATATGGGAGCTGTACAATACTGTCAGGTTGTGAGGTAAGTATAGGTGAATGCTGAGGGAATGGGGCATGGTGATGATGTGACTAGGAATGCATTACAATATCATAGCTGTGGAGACGTGTACATGCAAAGCTGGTCATCCAGTGACTCCCACAGGTTTCAACTACTTTCTGAGAACTCACCTTCTGCTCGTAAATGGTGTCTCTAACAGTGTGTGGATTTGCTGTATACCTGACCAGCAGCATGTTGTATGCACAATCATTAGGCTTGGCCATCACATGCATGCAAATTACATTGTTGCAGCTCACAGTCCTCCCAACACACACACACATAACCCCACTGTCCAAAACAGTGGTAAGTTGGCATTGTTACTTGTGAGCCTCCTTTAATGCTGAGCCATTGTCAATGCGCTCTCAGTGTGCAAGCGCTGTTAGCGCAATCTGACATGGTCAATATGCAGGTGCTATTAGCATGCTTTGCCATCCAGAAATTCTTGGTGCAGCTTCTCAGTGTGTGGACTCATGCTCAACGAGATGAGGAGGGTTGCACTTGCTGATACAGCTCTGGAAATGTAGGATAAATTAAGCCATCTGGACATATTATTCCTGATCCACACACTGGCCATGTGTTCGGAGCCACAGAGCAGTCATGTGGTAGTGTGGGGCCATCAATTCATGTGTATATATGTGGGCATTGTCAGGATGACAGACAGCATAAGTTGGAGTATGCCTATGTCTGTGTAGCTGTCATCAAGCTTTGGCCCATGCTTGCCTGAAAAGATATGTTAGCCAGGTGTGGGAGTGGGACATCTGGTTCAGTCTGTATATAGCACTGCATTGATATGCTGCTGGTTCAACTGACATTCATGTCTTACATATGATATCTGTCCTGCCAGATAGGAAGGCCATGATACATGCACACACACATTCCAGATCATGGTTGACCTAGTAGAGTCACCAACATACACATTTCCAGGTGCGTGCAGGTGGCCCAGTCTGGGAATGAGCACATATTTGGCAGGGCATAGGGGGAGACTAACATCCCATGTGGCTTGGCTGGATGTGGTTGCCTGAAGGCTTAATCATGGACAGGTCACCCGTTCACACACACATTATGGTTGTCATTTTGCAACTGAGAGAGCAGGGTGGTTATTTGTCCTCTGACATATGCTATTATCATATTGCATAGTATGCCTACCTCAGTGGCAAATTCTTCATCTGCACACAATGTTAACATGGCAGTGTAGTAGCAGTGGCAGTAGGCCAACTCATTTCAAACAGTAGAGGCATGCATGTGGGCTACAGCTGTCACAGCAGAGTCACAGCAGACATCACAGATGTACACCCTAGGTGGGTGCTTAGTCAGCGTAGAGGCCCAATCAGACCCACTTCATCACTCCTGTGCCATCTCCTGTGGCAATCTAGCATCAACAGCATAATCTACTTCATTTCTAGGACACCATGCTGTTGCTGCCAATGGAGCACTACTATCATTAATTCTAGGGCTATAATGGGAGTAGCACATTGCATGCAGCTAAATAGGTTCCCTGTGTGTTGTTTGAATGATGTGAATGGCTCTCTCCCTTCAGGGGTATCCCTTAACGTGAGCTCTTAACGTGGGGTTCCTGCTGGCTGCGCATCTAACACACAGTAACAACAGCCGGCGGTAATGTACACCCTATCCCTGCCCAATCTCCACCCCATTAACACCCACTCTCCACTCCTTTTCACCTTAACGCTAGGGGACCAGCCAAAACACATTACTCCAGCATTATTGATGCTTTCCACAGTGTTAGCCACTCACGGGCGCTGATAACACCTGTTAGCATCATCTTTGCTACCTTAATGTTCCTTAGTAACATACGTTTAGAGTAGGTAATCACAGGGGTGGAGTTTGGGAGGATCATAGGTGGAGCCTTAATTTACACACTTAAGTTATAAAATATTATTGCTTATGCACATTTTCTACAAATCTAGGCACCAAGTTTAGGGCAGCCCTGCTTGCACTTCAGTTTGTCATGCATAATTTTTCAGTTATGTCCCTATTTTATAAGAAATGTAGGCACATGCTTTTCCTCATAAAATAGGCATGCTTTGCGCACATTGAAACACATATGTCTGTATTTGTGAAACCGTACCTGAACTTGGACATGACTGCTTTTTTTATAAGATGTTCTGGCTTGGATGTGTTAGCTTCCACTCGGATGTCTTTTGTAAAATGTACCTTTATGGGTCCTATGTATAAAAACTTACGGACATTTTTTTTTAGGTTACATATCATAAACAGTTTTATATGCATGAGATCAAAACTAAGCTTTCTTTAGAAGCTCTCATGACAACACTTTCACTTTCATACTTTGGACACATCATGCGAAGAGAGAGATCATTAGAGAAAGATATCATGCTTGGCAAAGTTGAAGGTCAACACAAAAGAGGAAGGCCAGCAATGAGATGGATCGATACAATAACAGCAGCTATGGATACCACTCTAGCAACTATGAGCTGGCAGACTGAAGACCGAACACAGTTTAGGACAGCTATCCAGAGGGTCAGCATGAGTTGATACCGACTTGACAACACTTAACAACAACAAAAAGAAAGTTTGCATTGGAGGGGCAGAAGCAAGAACAGCACAGCAGCACCATTCGTTTTGGTAAGCACTGTGGTGCTGTTTCAAACCATTGCCACTGCTGCTAGTCATGGAGAGGAGTGGCAGTGGTGGCAGTGGGGATGGGAGTGAGAGCAGAGGGGCACCTGGAATGAGGTTTGCCTAGGGCAGAGGTACTCAAATCCAGTCCTGGAGGGCCGCAAACCAGTCAGGTTTTCGGGATATCCCTAATGAGCTATCTGACTCATTTCAATACTTCACTCTAGTTTAATGGACACAATTTATTTTAGAGATTTTTTCAGAACTTTCAGATTTAAAGTTCTGTAAAGTTCTTAAAACCTGTTTTTTCATCAGGTGTTTTAAATGTATTTGTTATTTTAATTACATACTGATATATTGGTTCAAGGTGTTGGTGCCCTAGGCAAAACTTAAGCCTTACCCACTCCTCCCCACACCCCAAATCAATTGTTTAGCTTTGAATGCCCTGCTTTTCTCCCCACCACCCCCAAAAACAAACAGCTATCCAGGGCCCGCTTGTCCACTAGGTGAGCTAGGCATCCGCCTAGGGTGGCCAGCAAGGGTGGGTGATGGCAGCGGCACACATGACCGGCTGCGCTGCCCACCCCCAACTGCCACCAATTCCATTTGAGGTTGAGGCAGGCAGCAGCAGCATCAGTATTTCCAAAAGTGGCTGCTTTTTGCTGCTGCTTTCTTGCCCGCGGCTGCCACATTTTGAAATACTGCTGCTGCCCGCCTCCCCCTTCCAAGACAGAATCGACGGCAGCTGGCAGGAGTGGCAGCGGCAGTGGTGGCAGCTGGGGGTGGGGCAGCGGGGGGAGTGGCAAGGAGAGGGTTTCTGCCTACGGTGGCAGAAACCCTTGGATCAGCCCTGCTGTTACCGCCCTAGGTGACTGCCTAGTTTGCCTAATAGTTTAATTGGCCCTGGAGCAATGCTATTGTTTTATATGTATTTCTTATCTAAGAACATAATACGATTTGCCCTACTAGGTCAGGCTAATAGTCCATCAAGCCCAGTATCCCAGCTTTAGAACTTTGTTTGTAGGTACAATATCAAATGTGATAAATAAATAAATAAAGTGTGAGATCAAAAGTTCACATCTAATGGGGGAGGGGGCAAAAGCAGATATAATAGTGATTAGTCACAACCTGTGGGTAGGATAAATTCCTATCTTATTTTCCTTAATTGATTGCTATAATGATGGATTGTTCTCCGCTCCTCTTTCATGTGATCTCTTGGTAGAAAATGTTTCAATTTCTTTGGATTTTTGCTAAAAGATTGTTTTTCCTCAGAAGGCATCTACTTTTACTTTGTTGTGCTTTTGGAATGTAAAATTTCAAAATGTTTATGTAAAAAAAAAAAAAATACAAACACACAATCCGAAGCAGGTGTTTAAATTTTTGGCTTTAGAGAGCACATGCTAAATAGTGGGTGGGTGAGAGCATACTATCCTATTTAACTTGTGTCATCTAAAGTCTAATTGCATTTGTAATTTCTTCATGTATATGAGTATACACCTTTAGTTGAATGCATATGGGCTGACACCTTCTGGGCCTGGTTAGCATGGAAGCTAAGGCTGTGGTTTACAGCATCCTATTCAGAATGTATACTAAATGAGCTGAATATTTACCTCTCACTTTAATGTATAGACCTATGCTGTATATCAAAGACAGAGATGACATGGAAAAGAAGATAGTGTTTTATATAGAAATATATGCCGCATACAGAGGAGACATCTACTTATGGTATATGTTAGATAGTGGTAAGCTATAGCTTGCTTTTATTATAGATTGCGCAATAGACTGGAAAGTGCATACGCACAATGTGACATAGAGGTGTGTTTCTTCTTTACTCAGAGTGAGGTCCCGGCAGCATGCAGGCAGGCCTCATCCCTGCCATGGGGTGTGACTCCTCAATTCTTCTGCCACCAGCATTCAGTTCCCTGGTGGCAGTCGCTGATCTTGAGGTAGCGGGGCCTGACTTCCCTGCTACCCTGTTCATTTTCAGTGCCTCCTTCTGTCTACGGATATGGACAGACAAAATAAAAAACAACAACAACCAATGGAGGGTCCCGAAGAGGCACTATCACTTACGTACCTAAAAAAGGATCACCTTAGGGTTTTTTTGCTGTTGTTTTTTGACCTTTATTTCCAGAGATATAATCCTGTCTGCTACTTATTTATTTATTTTTGGGTTCCGAGGACAATAAAATATGTCAAGGGTCTTGCGAGTTTCACTGTGTTTGAAGTCACTGGTCACTCTGACTCAGCTCCAGAAAAGAAATATGTCTGAGGTTGCTGCCTGAACTTTTGCCCTTTCGTTAGCTTAAACACATCTCAACTTTCAGGCTGAGCAACGGACTTGCTATGAAAAAAAGATGCTCAGGAGTGAAGAAAGAAAAAGAAAGTTGACCCGGTATAGGTTTTACAGTCCCCATATGGTGATTTGCTGCAATGTTTTGTTGTTTTTCTCTGAGAAAGTAGCAAGTCTACATTGATCTATGGATTCTAGTCTGCAGTGGAAATATCACTCCCTGACTCATTCTTCTAAGGCACTCTTAAAAAATATTATCTTTGAAGTGTTGTATGAAGCTTTACAGCTTTATTCCTGCAAATCATCTGCATTACTGTTAAAACCAAGTCCAAAACATTTACATCTAAACAGCGGGCAGAGCACATCAATGCAAACTCAGTAACTCCCTAAAAATGTTAAGGGCAATATTTAAAAGCGCATAAACAGGAGTGAACTAGTAGCAGTCTGAAGCTGTCATCATTGACAGGTTATGATTTATCTTACCTCTCCCTAGCCATTTGGCTAAAGTTTTAAGTAAACACTTTCAGTCTTCCTCAGGCTCTCTTTACAGCCACCTCCCACTAATAAGAGTTCCTGCCAAGAAAAGCAGCCAGACAGTTCATTTACCTCTCAAGCTCGCCTGAAAGTAGCTAGCCTGGTTTAAACAAGGGTCGAAACAACTACTGCACATTTTCAACAGATGGAACAATGCTTCACAAATTATTTACATTAAAGTTATTTGCTTTCAGGATGTGTGTTTAACGAATGGCTAGTTAAGTGAAATATTATGGCTTAGACAGAGAGCTCAAGCAATTCTAGCAAACCATTTATGGTGATAGATGCAGATGTGATCCTTAACTTTCTAGAATGCAAGAAGCATTCTGCCCGGATTGCTTTTTCTAGCTTCTTGATTATAAAAAAAAGTAAATTTTGATTTCCTGTGAAATACCATTTATATGATCTGCTTCAGAAATGAACAAATACATTAGGAATACAGTTGTGTTCGAAAATATTTGTTTACTACTAGGGATGTACATGGCAAAAAAAAATTGGTTCATTTTGCCCAGTTAGTTTCAACATTTCTAGTAATAACATGCATTTGAACTTTAGGTGCTTTAATTAGAACATACGAACATCAGAAATGCCATACTGGGTTAGGCCAAGGTCCATCAAGCCCGGTATCCTGTTTCCAACAGTGGCGAAGCCAGGTCATAAGTACATGGCAGGTTCCCAAAAAGGTACAAAGGTTTCACAATGCTTGTTCCGGGCTAAAAAGTGGATTTCCCTGGTCCTCCTTAATAATGGTTTAAGGATCTTTCCTGAAGGAACTTGTTCAAACCTTTTTTTAAACCCAGCTACACTAACAGCTTTTACTACACCCTCCATTAACAAATTACAGAGTTTGATTACACATTGAGTGAAAAAAATATTTTCTCCTCACTGGTCAACATCAAAATCATTACTGAGCTTAAAAGACTCTCATCTGTAGTATCTTGGTGAGCTGAACATGAATATAACATTAAAAAAAATTATTGGCTCTCGTTTTGAAAAATATTGCATATAGTTCATTTTTGACGTTTCACCATGTAAAGTATCCAGTAGGACATCAACAATATCCCAAATAAGCCTTGAATTATGTAATATTGCATCACATTGCATAATACCAGCATATACTGTGAGACTATGCCGGTCGTAGGCGGTTGCCTAGACCCGGGTATAGCCTTGAGTTGTGGAAATAAGGACACTGCAGTCGTGACCAGAGTGAAAATTAAGGTTGGGTTTTATTCCCTTTCCCTTGAGGATGTCAAAGAATAAGGACAACATAAAAGAACGGTTGCTTCACCGGTGTAGAGGATTCTTAACAAAATAATAATTATGCTTCTTTCCAGCAAATAAAGTCCATCACATTTCCAATGTGCAAAAATACACTTTCTTTCTTGCTCCTTTTCTTAACAGAGAGACTCTATGTTATCAGCCACACATAAAGCACATTCCATGGGCTCAGGGATGTTTTCTGGGCTATAGCTCTCCCACTGCATAGGGCCAGGACCTGGTCCTGTGTATGGACACTGAGCCCCTATGAAGCTGCTCTCCAAGCCTTGCCCTGGGGAAACCTCAGTTGCTGTGAGTTGGAGCTGCTTTTGGGTGTCCCAGATAGCAGGAGCTGTGCTGGGGATTTCTTCCCTCGGCTTAGGCCAATAAGAGTTCACTAGCCTGTTGTAAGCCTGGCTTTTCCCACGGAGACCCCCTTCTCTCCCTTCACCAAAGATAGGGTACTTATCTCTTCCTGTGGAGAAGATGGTTTCAAACTCTTCTGCTTCTAGCCAAGGCTTTCTCTCTGCCCTGCAGCCTGCTCTTCTTTGGGAACACCGGTTACTGTGCTTAGCTGCAGGAAACTCACTTCCTGCCTTCAGTGAGCTTCCCTGGACGTGACCTCTGCCCTCTGTTGGCTTGGCTGTTTGCCTCGGTACGAGGACCCCTCTGGCTGGGAAGACTTTGCTACTGTCTTTCTTAGCTCTCCCGGGTTTATCAGCCTGCCTTCCTTCAGCCCTGGTTCTCCAAGGCAACGTGTCTTTTTGTAACTGCTTTGGAGTTCTGGTCTCACCTTCTCTCCAAGCCTGCCTGGAACTGCAGTCAGACTTCCTTTGGTCTCTGCTTTCCTCCTCAAACTCAAACTCCTGCTCCAGCACTAGTCCAGGCTCCAGCTTGAGCTCTTGCTCTCCTTCAAGTTCCAGCTTCCCTCTCCTCTGTGGGATTTCCCACCTGTTTTTATCTCTCTGCTCATCTAACGTAGAACGTGAGTCTGGGTCCAGGTGAGCCTGATTGAAACCCTCAATTCTTACTGCGTCACTAAAACCATGTGGAAAGTTTGTTTTCCTTTTCCCTGCTTCTCTGCATTGTGAATGCTGCAACTGCACCTGTGGCTGAAAGGTAAGCTCTTCTTTCTTTTTACTTCCTAATATCTCAGGGTCTGTACTATCTAACTCATGACAGGTAAGCTCTTCCTTTGCATTGTTCTTTAATGTGTCAGGCTTAGTGCTGTCTAGCTCATGACAAGTAAGCTCTTCCTCTGCACTACTCTTTAATATTTCAGGTTTTGTGCTGTCTACCTCATGACAACACACATCATCCAGAGTTGATTGCATCATTTTCTGATGCAATGCAATACTACTGCCAGACGGCTGCTGAAGCCATCTGATGTCAGCAGTGTACTATACGCAGTCAGAAAGGAAAGTAATCTGGTATTCTGTTCCGATATTGAAAGCCTCATGAATGCCTTAAAAATCACTCATGACCCACAAGACTGGAAACTATTTATAGACTCTTCGAAACTGAGTCTGAAGGCTGTGCTTTTGAACAATGGAAACCATCTTCCATCTATTCCAGTAGCGCATGCCATCCACATGAAAGAGACATACGATAACTTAAAGCATCTACTGACTTCCATTAACTATAACAAGTACAGCTGGCACCTCTGTGGTGACTTGAAGGTAGTTGCCCTTTTAATGGGACTGCAGCAGGGATATATAAAATACATGAGTTTCTTATGTAAGTGGGATAGCCGAGCAAATGATTGGCATTACTTGCGGAAGGAATGGAATCTCAGACAAATTGTAACAGTTGGAGAGAAGAATATCCAGCACCCAGCTCTGGTTGAGGTTCACAAAACCCTGCTACCACCCCTTCACATCAAACAAGGTTTGATGAAAAACTTTGTGAAAGCCATGGACCGCACTTCGCCAGCTTTCCGATACCTGCATGAAAAATTCCCTTGACTCAGCGAAGCAAAGATTAAAGAGGGAGTTTTTGTGGGTCCTCAGATTCAAGAGCTCTTCAAAGATGACCGGTTCAACAACTTGCTGCAGGGTGATGCAAAACAAGCATGGAATGCTTTTCGCCTAGTGTTGTGATGCAGTGACTGGTACAGAACCTATGGTAATAGGGGAAAAAGAAGAGCTTACCTTGGAATCGCATAGGCAGCAAGCATATTCAGATTACAAGGAGCAAAAGAGTAGTGGAGCCAGGTTTCTACACACTAGTCATTACGCAGCAGAAAACCAAAAAGCTAATCAGGAGCACCTGTTCAGGGAAGCACGTACAACGTGCAAGAAACAGGAAGATAAAAGCTGCTGGGAAATCCCAGCAAGGGGAGGTGGCAGAGCAGGAGTCTCTGAGACGAGTGCAGGAGTCTCTCAGGCCAGAGAGGGCAGCGTCCTGGGAGGAGTGAGAAACCAGGTGGAAAGCAGACATCACAGACAGGAGAGCTTGCTGGATCCAGGAAGCAGTGGGTGTGTCCCGATAGCAAGGAGCAGCAGGAAAAAAGCCTCTCCAGAACTTGGCTATAGAACTGCCCAGACTACTGGTGGCTGGAGGTCCTGAGAAAGAGCACTCCACAGCCCAAACCGAGAAGCCCGGATAACAGAGGGAAAAGGGGAAGCTAACTGCTACGGAGGAAAAGCTAAGTACTCTCTTTTCCCTAGAGGGCAAGAGGTGGGCACAGCCAGTAAAGCAAAGGCTAGAAGCTTAGAGGAAAATCATCATTACTGGAAAGAGAGAGAATTCCCAGGAGAAACTGCCCAAGGTACAGGTGCCCAGAACCCTGTCTATATAGAGCAGTTTCCTGCTAGAATAACCGGTGTCTCACAAGGAGGGAGTTGGGATAATACCAGCTGTAAGGATTGTTACCCACCTGAAAACCCAGACTGTGAGTCAATGCAGTGGGAAAACGCTAGCTGTGATTTGGAATCCAGTCCCATGGATTGTACACTATGTTTCTCAGATGAGATTGAATCTTTATGTTGAACAAGCAAGCTGAAGCACTGTGATAATTACTTGGAGAAAAGAGTTTATTTTGCTGTGAAGAAACAGTTGTTTCGTTTATCCTATGTTGCTGTTAAAAAGGAAGTCTTTAAGGGAAGGGGAATAAAGCCCTGTATTTATTTTTGCCTATAACACTCGACTACAGACTGTTCTTACATTAAAAGGCAACTCGCGCCTCACTGCCCTAGGCGGCTGCCTAATAAGGACGTGGAGGTGCGTCACAGTGTCAACAAACTTTCTCGGGAATGTTAGGGCAGAAATCTGCAAGGAACTAGTAGAAGACATGCTGATGCAGTATCAGAAACTTGGCTGCAATATGTCTCTAAAGATCCATTTCCTTGATTCCCATCTCAATTTCTTTCCTGACAACTGTGGTATGGTTAGTGATGAACAGGGCGGACGTTTTCACCAGGATATCGCAACGATGAAGCAAATATACCAGGGAAAATGGTCCACTACAACGCTGACTGACTACTACTGGACACTCCCCAGAGAAGCTCCCGAACAGCTGTACAAGAGACAGGCGAAAAAATCTAAGAAGTAGTCTATGACTTGGTTTTTTACAGGTATTAACCGAAGGCCTATTATATATTTACTATTGACATGCATTTCTTGATGTAAACATTAATTCTTGTAGATTACAAAAAAACTAGAGCCAACTTTGCAATTTCACTGTTATATTCGTGTTCAGCATATAAAAATTGATAAGAAATGACTATTTTTATTTCAGTAGCATGACTTTTGTAAAAATGTGTTGACCAGTGTTATTAGTCTTAAATGGATTGCATTGTAGCTTCATAGAGGTTTTCTACTTTTCGACAGAGTAAACAACCGATCTACCTGTTCTGTTACCTGTTCTGTTACCTGTTCTGTTCCATTCATTCATTTATAGACCTCTATCATATTTATTTTTTTATTTACATTCTCTTATATACCGCGCTATTCTGCATCAGTGTGGTTTACATTGAACAACTGAAATTACATTGAACAGGGCATTATAACTTGGAGATAACTATTTTACAGGGAACATGGGCTATGGAGGGTTAAGTGGCTTGCCCAAGACCACAAGGAGCACCTGTGGGACTACCCATCATATCTGCCCTCAGCCGTCTCTTTTCTAAGTTGAAAAGCCCTAACCTTTTAAGACTTTCCTCATAGGGGTATCCTTCCATCCCCTTTACCACTTTGGTGGCTTTTCTCTGTATTTTTTCTAATTCTGCTATATCCTTTTTGAAATATGTCAATCACAATTGCACCATGAAATGATACAGAGGCATTATAATATCCATGTTTTTATTCTCCATTCTTTTCTTTATGATTCTGAGCATTCTATTTGCTTTAGTGGCCACCGCTGCACACTGGATGGATTGTTCTAATGTATTATCCATGATGACACCTAAATCCTTTTCCTGGGTGGTGGTTCCTAATGTGGAACCTTACATCGCATAACCATACTTTGGGCTTTTCTTTCCTAGATGCATAATTTTGCACTTGTCCGCATTAAATTCCATCTTCCATTTGGACATCCAGACTTCCAATTTCTCAAGGACTTCTTATAATTTTTCACAATCTTCTTTTGTTTTAACAACTTCAAATAATTTTGTGTCATCTGCAAATTTGATCACCTCACTCGTTTTTTCCATTTCCATGTCAATAATGAATATGTTAAAAAGCAGCAGGCCCAGTAGAGATCCCTGGAGTAATCCACTATTTACTTTTCTTCATTGAGAAAATTGGCTATTTAGACCTACTCTCTGCTTACTATTTTTTAACTAGTTCCTGATCCACAATAGTACACTGCGTCCTATTCCATGACTTTTTAATTTCATCAAGAGTATCTTATGAGGAGGTTTGTCAAGGCTTTCTGAAAATTGAGATATCAACAGGCTTATATTTATCTACCTGTTTATTCACACCTTCAGAAAAATATAACAGATTATTAAGACACGACCTTCCTTGGCTAAATCCATGTTGGCTTTCTCCCATTAAACCATGACTATCCATATGTTCAGTAATTTTATTCTTTATAATGTTTTCTATCATTTTGCCCAGTACTGACATCAGGCTTGCCAGTCTGTAGTTTCCCATATCATCCCTGGAACCCTTTTTAAAAATTGGTGTTACATTGGCTATTCTCCAATCTTCAAGTATTACAGATGATTTTAATAATAGTTCACAGAATACTACTAGTAGGTCTACAAACTCATATTTCAATTCTTTCAGCACCCTCGGGGTATACCATCTGGTCCAAGTGATTTGCTACTCTTTAGTTTATCAAGTAGTTCCATATAAACTGTTAATGTCTTTCAAGATATGTCTAGGGGCACACAGCTCCAACGGAGACAATTTCTATCTTTGAAACCCCAGGTATGAGTTTTAGGGGCCACTTATTATTTGTGTTTTCCCTGCAAATGTATCATCACATTGGATGGTGTTTCATTTGTATTTGTCGAGATGTCACACCTGGAAACATTTTTGTTAGAGAAACATGATGTTGGAAAAGTGATTAATGGATAATTATATAATGGTTGGCTTCCTCAATGTTGGCATACATTGTATCTTTTGTTATATGAACTTTGATTCCCATAATGTGCGCTATATCTAATGTAAGTGTCTTTCCGATTGGATATTTTGCTTGTTCCTTTTATTGATTGTAAATTATCCTTATATATTTTGGTTTGTAAATTGACTAAAATCTTATAAAAAAAATAGTTGTAATACCTCTTCCAGGTTTATCAAAATTTGTTTTATTTCTTCTAATACATCACCTTTAAATACCATTTCAGGCATGAATAATGTCCCTACGTCTTTTTGAGTAAAGACCAAAGCAAATAATTGATTTAGTCTCTCCGCTTTGGCCTTGTCCTCCCTTAGCACCCCTTTTATCCCTCTATCATCTAATGGTCCAATTGACTCTCTCACAGGTTTTTTGCTACAAATGTATTTGAAAAAGGTTTTATTATGTGTTTTTGCTTCCAAATCAAACTTTTTTTCAAATTCTCTTTTTGCCTGTCTTATCAATGCCTTGCATCTAACTTGCTAATACTTATATTGTTTCCCATTTTCGTTATTTGGCTCCTTTTTCCATTTCCTGAAATATACTTTTTTGGCTACAACAGCCTCTCTGACCTCATCTTTAAACCATGCTGGCAGTTTTTTGTCCTTCCTTCTGTTCTGGGCTTCCAAGATAGTATTTTTTAAACAACACCCATGCTCGATGCAAACCTTTAACCTTTCCAGCTGCTCCTTTTAGTTTTTTCCTAACTATTATCCTCATTTTATCACAGTCTCCCTTTTGAAAGTTAAAAGATAGTACTGTGGATTTCCTTGCCATCCTCCCTCCATTTATTAAATAAAATGTGATTATACTATGATCACTATTGCCAAGTGGCCCTAACACTGTTATCTTTTGCAGTAGATCCTGTGTTCTGTTGGGTATTTTGACCCTTTTTATATTTATTCCCATTGGGTGCAGGGTATACCCCGACATACGTAAAAGACACAGGACCCAGTATCAATAAAATTCTCGCCCTCCCCCCAAAGTACTTAATTTTATTGTCAGGTCTGCAAAAGCACAAGCTTCATACTGAAAAGTTAAAACATCTACAAATACATCAAACATATACATGAATATGCAAAATTATTAATCGCCTAGCACCTGACTTACCTACTCAGGTCCTGGATACAGAGTCTAGCGTTGCTTTCCAGGGGGAGTGTCTGCCAGAGTCTGTGTCTTTAAGCACCATCCTATCTCCCCTTATATTCTTTGCCAACTTAGCCTAAGTTAGTACATTTTTGCATAATTTGCAACTACTTTTTGTAATGTTATACTTTTAGCAATCTACTTTGCTTGACTATTTGGGTGTTTGCATGTTTTTCTATTCTAGTTCTACATTAGTTTCAGGATGGCCTGGAAAATTCCCCTTCAGAAATCCCCTAGCTGTTTCTTCTTTCATGCCATGCACACCTGCAAGCTTAAGGCTGATGTGTCCTATTCTGGTGTCATTGCCTGTGTCCCTTAGTCTGTATTTTTATGTTTGTGAAGAACCTCTGCCCATCTTTCTGATTGTTCTGTTAGTCTGAGTATGCTTTATATTCCCTTTCTTCCATGTCCCAAATTTTTGTGGAGTTCCACTACAAGTCCTCTGTCAAACTACTCCTAGACATATGTCAGGCTTCCGGGGAATGCAGAGTAAGGTAGAGTTCATCCCACTATAATCCCTTCATTCCCCTCGAGGCCCACTATACTACCGCTCAGAGTGTCACAGAGCCACTAAGTCCAAAACTGCTTCCTCTCTTGTATGAACCGCCTGCCCCAAGAAGCAGTCATTTATTTCATCTAGAAACTTTATCTCCTTAGCATGTCCTGTTGGGACACTAACCCAGTCAATACTGTTGTAATTGAAATCACCAATTATTACTCTGATGTAAATTTTGTTAGCTTCCCTGATTTCTTTTAGCATTCATTATCCATCTGTTCATTCTGGCCAGGTGAATGGTAATACACCCCCACTGCTATTGCCTTCCCCCTTTTACATGGAATTTCTATCCATAGAGATTCTATAGTGTGTTCTGTTTCCTGCAAAACTCTTATCCTGTCTGACTCAACACCCTCTCTAACATAGATCACAACCCCTCCACCAATTTGATCTACCCTATCATTGCGATATACTGTTGTCTGTGCCCAGGTATCACAATATCCCACTGATTGTCCTCCTTCCATTGGGTCTCTCAGATGACAATTATATCTAACCTTTCATTTAGTGCTATATATTGTAGTTCTCCCATTTTATTTTTTAGACTTCTAGCATTTGCATACAGTCATTTTATAAGTTGTATTTTATCCATATTAACAGTCTGGTTATTAGTTGACAAGAGTAATTTGGAATCTTTGAGCCCTGTCTGCTCAACTTCTTGAAGGCATCTGGCCTACTTTTATCTTTATTGGAACCTCCTTATCAGGATGCTCTAACTCCTATGTTTTGCTATCCTTCAATGATATATCCTTCTGAACTATGCGCTCTAAGATGACTGTCAGCTTTCTCCTATTATCTAGTTTAAAAGCTGTTCTATCTCCTTTTTAAGGGTTAATGCCAGCGGCATGGTTCTACCCCAGTGAAGGTAGAGCCTATCCTTTCAGAAAAGTTCCTCCCTTCCCCAGAATGTTACCTAGTTCCTAACAAATCTCAAATCCTCTTCCTTTGACCATTGTCTCATCCACACATTGAGAATCCTGAGCTCTGCCTGCCTTTTGGGTCCTGCACGAGGAAGGGGAATCATTTCTGAGAATGTTACCCTGGAAGTTCTGGTTTTCAAATTCCTACCTAGAAGCTTAAATTTGGCCTCCAGAACCTCTCTCCCACATTTTCCCATGTCATTGGTACCAACATGTACCAAGAAAGCAGACTCCTCCCCAGCACTATCTAAAATCTTGTCTTGGTGGCGCATGAGGTCTGCTACCTTAGCACCAGGCAGGCATGTTACCAGGCAATCCTCAGGTCCAGCAGCCACCCAGCTATCTACATGCCTAATGATTGAATCACCAACTATAATGGCTGTCCTAATCCTTCCCTCATGGCCACATGGCCCTTTAGAAACTACCTTGGTGCAAGAGGGGTTTACATCATATGGAGGCCAGTTCCTAGCTACAGGATCATGCTCTGACACACCAAGATGATGCTCTCCTTTTACATGACCTCTCTTCTCCATGGCAACAGAGAGGCTGCCAGACTGGAGGTTGGACTTCAGTACTACATCCTTGCAGGTCTGGTCTATATAACTCTCTGTCTTTCTTAGCTCCTCTGAGTCTGCTACTCTAGCTTCCAGAGATCATACTCGTTTCCGGAGAGCAAAGAGCTTCTTGCACCTAGTGCACCAACTGGGAGAAAATGATATATAGAATACTCAATGCAGAAGACTGAATAGTCCCCATCTTGCTGCTGGACTGCTGTCTACATTTCAGTTTTAAGGATTTGTATAGATATTTAAATTGTTTACTTACTTATAGTTGCTAGGGATACTTATACCAATGCAACCATATCTGATTAGTTTAAGGGACCTTGTTCACTTCAAGATTAATTAATTTGAGGACCTTAAGTAATCTATTCCTGATGAGTATAACCAGCTGAACCTGAAAGTGAATTTGACCACCTCCTTACTTTTTATAGGTTTAAGAGCCTATAAAGCTAAGATTAAGCCTGGGGTGGGTGGGAGGGAAAGAAACTCTTCGTAAAAACTGGTTTGTTACACAGTGCCCTAAGTTGTGCTTCTAAGATAATCTCTTAACAATTTCCTGGATGATTTACACAGCCCATGGTTTGAGAGAGGTAGCTTTTCAAATTGCCCCTTTGATCTGTCACTTGACTTTAACACCTATTTAAAACAATTTCACAGGTCTCTTGCCTCCTAACTGGAAGGCCTCTTTGTAAAAGTCTCTAGAAGCAATTTCTTTCTTTCTACTCAAAGAATATTTATTCTATTCTACCTTTTATGCTAAGCTATACTCTGATTTGATTTAAATGAAAAGCTCTCTGGTGGTACTAAGCCCTGGCAGACTTTAAATTTAAATTATGGGCTACCACATTAAACTGATTTTATGTGTACTCATTTTTTTACAACAAACTAAAAAAAATGAATGCAATTTACCTCTGCCAGAGCTTTATATTTATCAGCACCAGCCCTTTGGAACTCACTCCCGGACGATTTACGGGCCACAAAAGACTTAAAAGACTTCCGCAAATCACTTAAAACTTCCTATTCATGGAATATTATGATCTACCAGACAGCAAACTTCATTAACAATGCATGATTGTAATCATAAAGTATTGCTATAATAATAAGTTCTTTTATAGTATTCCTTTGTAAGTTGTGTTACCTCTTATCCAATGTTATGTCACTCCTTATTTTATGTAATTTATTTTGTGCAACCCACCACTTTGATTGTAGGAAAAAGTGGTATACAAATCTAAATAAATAAATAAATAATGAATGCACACCCTGGTTCACTAGACGAACTTCCATAAAAGGTAGTCTCCTTATTCTGCAAATATACATTTATCTATTACAATAGTACACAAGAGACAGCAATGTATTATTGTTTATTATTTCTTATTCATTTTTATTAATCACATTTTATGTATTTTATACTATTTTGTAAACTGCCTTGCTGTACTTTGAAAGGCGGTATTTCAAGTCTTAAAGAAACTGTAAACCTCAAATTATTTGAGTACAGATACAATATTAAACTTTTGAGCTGCTTATTTTAGAAAACAGAGACCATAAGAATGCTTTCAAGGTCATTTTTATTAGCAGATGTATTATATATTTTTGCATAGTCTCACACCTTGGTGCCTTTTGTCAAAGTAAGTAGATATGTAAAAACATTTAAAAGAACATTTTGCAACAGACATCCAAGTGCAATCTGGGACGTCTAAGCCAGAAAGTCTGAAAAAAAGCCAGGCACATCCAAGTTTGGGCATAATTTTACCAACATGGATATGCCCAATATGGACATCTGCGGGGCAGTCTACATACAGTAGATTTCCCTGGAATAGTATTCAATACAGGGACATCTAAGAGACATGCAGCGGTCGTTCAAAGACAATAAAAGTTACCCTATCACAATACAAATATCGTAGCTTATTGCAGAGAATACCAAGTTTGGTGGAGTGCCATCTGCTCTACATCCTCTAAAAGTTTAACGGCCTAAACGAGCACTTTCCCGATGCCTATTTATGCCCGGAGGAGGCCTAATATTGGATGGGGTTGCAGATGTCTCTGAATTTGCTGAAAATGAGTGAAAATATTGAAGTCCCTAGCACCACCCCAGCCACTCCTTCACCAAACCCTCTGCCTACTTAGACATCGCCATGCCAGGGACATCTTTAAATATTGTTAGCAAAATGGCTCCAGGCATCTATGTGATTTTGGACAGTCACGTGCCCATTTTCAGATGTCCATATCACGAATAAGGCTTTTAAAATGACTACCTTAGCCTAAAAGCACTAAGGGATCGATTAGCAACCTTTCTGATCTGAGTGTCCCCCCAAAAAGGGCAAAATTGCTCAGAAGGATATTGTTGTGCTGTAGGGGGCACCTACCAAGAACTATTTGCTGGCAAAAAAGGGATATTTTTCCAAATACAGCCAGCCAGGCTCAGGGAGTGGCTGTGCATTAGGGATGTGCAAAGTAAAAAAAAAAAGTTTTGTTTTGCTTTTTTTAAATTTTTTCTTTCATTTCATACGTTTGTTTTATAGATATTTTTATATGCACTATAGATTTTTAATGCAACATATATTAACATGTAGGTTAGTGTGGCTTAAATCATTTTTGTATGCACTGAGGACTCAATATTCAAAGGCATTTACATGGTTTACAGACTTGTAAACTATTTAAATGCCATTGAATATCCCTGATTAATGCTGCTACCTGCTCCGATGCTAACTGCTTAACATCAGGACGTGTCGTGGGCGTTCCGGGGGCAGCACCAGTCGCTAACCGAGCAGCAGCGATATTGCACCACTGCACAGTTAGCACCCGCAGGTATAAGATAGGCGTAGCAAAAGCTGGTCTATCTTTTCCTGTGGGAGCTAATTGGGCAGTGGTTCAATATCACTGCTGCCCGGTTACCTTCTGCAGGCTTGTGGGCTGTGCGGCGACCCTGGCATTGAATATCTAGGTTTAAAGTCCAGTGGGGACAACTATGCGCCATATAGCGCATAGCCATCCCAAAAGAATATCGGGCCCTACATTTTCAAGGTGCAGTATTGAACCAAATTCACACAAATGAATGCACATCCCTACAGTGTGCATCATGAGATTAGCACAGCCATGTGCAGTTGCCATGTTACCCAGTTCCAGAAGTGAGACTTTTTTACCAGTTCTTTTAAATTTGCACTGCAATGCTGTATGGCATTTGTGGTCCCTGATTTTACCCATTGGAATCCGTGCTGCAGATTCCATAATGCATCAGCATGAGATTGTCAGAAGTGCAGGACTGGCTTAAATTCTCACTCCTGGAACTGAGTAACCTGGCAATTCTGCATTGCAAGTTTTGATCCTGCTCTTAGTGGTGTCATTTATGAGAGAGTGGCATGCCAATCAGACTAGTAAAGAAGGATTCTGTAGTCCCTTTTCAAATTTTAAAAAGAAGTCATCAATGCAGCACACTTAGACAATACCCCATAGTCAAAACCTAAGAGTTGGATATTCTGCCAGTCTTGCTAGTATCTGAATGGTAATTTTGTAACAGAGCGCCTAGTTTTGGAGGTGGAGATGGCATCAATATTTAGCCACTTTATAAAGACATATAGGCCCCATGGGTTGGTTTACTAAATCATATGAGGCTTTGCAGTTAATGTGCCAAATAAATGCGGATAGGACCACGTTAGCTGCAAAAGCTGTGCGTTGTTGGGGGTGTACACTGCAGGTCCCCAGCAGATAGCAGACCAAAAATACAGAGTACACGGTCAGGCAGTATTGCAGATGCAGCTAACATGACCCATTGAGGTGACATTAGCTGCGTCCATGCTGTCTGCCAATCTCACGTTTACTGTGCACTGTTGAGGCCAGCGGTAACTGTGCATTGCAGATACGCTCACTCTCCACCCTAATCCCACCCGCTCCTACAGATAACACTCTTTTTGCATAACTCGGAAAATCGCTGTGTTGACTACTACTGTGTCCAGATAGAAGACATAAATGTTAACATGTAAGGTACATGTGGAAGAGCGTATTTTATAAAATACATGAAAAATTGTCACCGCACCCACAATGCACACAAACTACTCCCTGAGTATACTTACACTACAAGGACATTCCTAAGTACACTCCATGTACTTTTAGGTATGACCTACTTTTATAAGAAGTCTCGTGTACAGAAATCATTTCTGTGCCGAAAAGGTTTGTACAATTATCTTCATAAAGTTCATTTCTGTTAATATTTGTTAACATTTTTACTGCTCCAGGGCTATGTCCACAGACTCCTACTTGCTGCTGCAGTCTATTTGAATGACATGAACTTATGGAGATCTTATGAACATTAAAAAAGATGGATAGTTGACTTTAAAGTCTGCATTTACACTTAAGAGATGTTTTTATTGGTATTGCTTTATATTTACTTGATTTTAAGAATGAGGTTTAAGAAAAGTCTTATATGAATTTTCAATAATAATCATCATCATCATAATAATGCTCATAATTTCTATAGTGCTTTTGGACATATGCAACACTGTACAATAGTGATAAGTGTTCAGGTTCAATATGTTGGCACTCTCCATTTACTGGAAGAATTCTAATGTTTTCATGGAACTTGTGAGATATTGACAGGCATGTTTATTACAGTGTGGTAAGTGATTTGCACCTACCTCATGACATAGATCAAAATGCCGCGTGGTAGGTGCAAATCCTATGTGGTAAATACAGGGGGGAACAGCCAGCATCTGCCCTTCAGATACTGTACAAGGATTTCAGTCTCCACACTGGCCCATGTTCACTGCATTGGCAGACAATACAGGAGGACCTGCGCTACCTGACGATGCAAGGAACATGAACCGGAGCGTGGGAACAGGGAGAGTAGCTACTATGTCATCCCTGATTATAGCTTTGGCTGCCACTGTGGTGCCCCCCATCTGGCCTCTTCCAATTCAGTCAATGTCTTATGCGAGGGGGCATCCCTGCAAGATTGGCACCATTTTTGAGCAGCACTGGAGAAGGGGCAAGAGCGTAGGGGGGCCATCCCTGCCCCATATACTACTTTACTACCAGGAAGACCCAGTAAGGACTGGGGTTTTCTTTGGGGTATGGGTCCCATCTGACTATCAAAGAGAGTCCAAGCTCAGTTGGGGAGAGAAATAACAGCCAGTACCATAATGTTGGGTGCTGTCTGGGAGGGGATACTGATGGTTGGGGGGATCATAGTTTGTAGGGTGCCATGGGTCTTCCAATCCACGGCATCAGGCTTGCACTTGAAATAGATGGGGCTGGATGGGGAGCCACAGTGGGGGCATGACAGCCGCTGCCCTGTTGATAGTTCATCTGCAAATATTGCCACTTCTTGAGGTGGTATTATGTGCAGCTGCCCTACTGGTGATTTTGACAACCAGAGCGTGACAATTGCCCTTGCGTTGGCTGTCACCAGCTGCCATGCCTTCTCTCCACATCAATCCTGCCTCTCCCTGCATTTAATGTGGGATATGCAGATAACACAGAGAATTGCTATGCTCTCTGCAATGTTCCACACTGACAGCTAACATAGTTTGGTAATGGTGCTCTGTTGTTTGTTGGATGGATGTTTCTGAAATGTTCTTCTGTTGTATTATATGTGATTAATATTATAAACTACCTTGCATGGTTTTTATTGGAAAGCTCACATAGAAGTAATAAATTAAGGGGGTTATTTTATCAGCCTAATTTGCAAATTACACATATATTACCAGACATATACATGTGTAAATGTCCATTATAGAAAGGGCTCAGTTTACATATGGACCCCAGTATTATGTGGAAGTTTCAAGGAGTATGGCTGGGAAGTGTCCAGGGTGGGTCAACAAGCTACATGTGTATTCCCTATTTCAGATAGGTAATACATTTTTATGAGCAAAATTTGGCACATCAAGAGTTGCACTTGCTCCCTGACATGTGTATGTTTTTAAAAAGGGTGCATTTCGACCAACCCTTCACAGTAGGCATTAAGGGGGTTAACCTTCTTAATCCCCCCCCCCCATTTATTTCTCACTCCAAATTTATCTTGGATAAAAAATGTAGCCTCTGTAGTTAATTGGTGACATTTATACATGTAGATTTACAAAACTGGGAAAACAAAATCTGTAAGTGCTGGCACTTACTTGTGGAAGTCACGTTTCACAATGTCCATGCGTAGGTGCTAGCATTTAAACACTAATGGTGATGAGTTGCCCCCATTGATTTGTAAATTGGCTTATCCAGCTCCAGATATCAGCACATACAAGTGTACATTTGCACTGCTGTACTTGGTATTTAGGAAAGGCTTCACGTTTAACCAAGTCTTTTCTAAAATACAGCCGGAATTATAATCATCACCACCTCAACATGTCAATTCCAACCTCCATGTTGTTTCTAAAATAGGCCTTCAGAGTAATATACCTTCCCCTAAAGAGGCTAAATAACTGGCTTTGCAGTGCTGAATGAATAACAGAAGCGCCTTATTGATAAAGGGCCCCATATTCGAAAGGCATTTACATGGTTTGTAAACCATGTAAATGCCGCTGAACTGGCTATTCAATGGCACTAACGCGATTAGTGCCGCTGAATATCCCTAATTATCTCCCCTATATACTCAATGCTAACCATTTAGCATCGGGGTGTGTTGTGGATGTTCCAGGGTGAAGCAGAGGTGGTGACAGCCGCTAACCTGGTAGCAGTGATATTGCACCACTACCCAGTTAGCGACCTGCAGGTAAAACAAAGCAAAACAAAAGCTGTTCTAGTTTTACCCGCGGGAGCTAACTGGGCATCAGTGCAATATTGACACTACCCAGTTAGCTTCTGCGACTCCAGGGCATGTGCGGCGATCCTGGATTTTCAATGCCAGGGCCGCATATGACCCCGGCATTGAATATCCGGGTTAGAGGTCAGCGGGGACAACCATGCGCCGTAGCAGTGCATAGCCGACTCAATTCAATATCAAACTCAAAGTCTCTTCCCCTATCCCAACATCAGGAGTGCACAAGTTTAATCCTCTAGGGCCATAAAGCAGGTCAGGCTTTCAGGATAGCCCTAATGAATATGAGAGAGATTTGCATACTGTAGATATAGTAAGCATACTGATTTTTCTCATGCATATTCATTGGGATTATCCTGATCTGTTTGTGTTTCTTGAGGCCTGAACTTATGCATTCTTGCCCTGCATGCCGTCTTCTGACCAGGTGCTATTGGAACTTGATCCTTTGTATTTTAAGACAGCCATAGTGCTGACTGATCATACACTTTTTTAAAAAATCTCTCCATTTGGTAGTTAAAAAGCATGCTTACTATAATGAAAGCTAAGATGAAAAGAAACAGAGGAGGAAATAAAATAGCATGCATTTATCTACCTGTATTTTATCTCTGCCACAGCTCTGCTGAGTCCAGGCCAACTCAAAGCACTGGAGCCAATATCCAACCACCACAGCCTGAAGTTTTTTAGACCGCGCTCAACCCTTTTCAGGCCGAGCCCAAAACTCTTGGGATCCAAAATTCTGACTAAATATTCCTATCAAATGGTATATAATACATGACCATAGCAGAAGGAAAATCACTGTTAGAACATGTTGAATAAGACGGATACAATTTTCCTGAAATATGCAAAAATTAACCCGGCTGCAGAATGTGGATTAAAAAATTAAAGTAGGCCTTGAAAGGGTTAAATAAAATCCAGATAGTGGCCAGTGCTGAATATCTGAATAGGGCTGTCAGTGTCCATGATATCTAGATAGCTGAGATATTCAAGACTGCTATCTGTGTGTTATCAGGAGAGCTTAGGACAGCCTATTTGCTCTACCTAAGTAATGCAGATAGTTATATGGCTAGAAGCACTGAATATCGCTGCTATCCGGAAAAGTCACTGCTTCACCTCTGTTCCTCCCACAGACCAGCCTGGCACTACCCAGATAATGCCAAGGTGCTCTGAATATCCATGTCAGTGACTCTGAGATGATGAACGAAGAGTACATGAAGGAACATATGCAGAAAGGAGTTGTGACAGGAAGGGAGGGGTACCAGTGAGGAGAGCCCGCTGAGTGGGTACAAGGAGGTTGTGCCGAATGCGAATAGCTATGGGAAGCCAATGCTCAGATACATGCTTTCCACATACCCGACAGCTATAGCGTCAAAACTATGGCGAGTTAGGTGCAACACCTCAACACCCTTTAGTAAAAGGGCTCCTATAACTTACTGGCAGTATAACCTCAACACCAAATCAGTGAGACACTGAAAACTGACTGGAGTCCCATGAAAGTAGGAGGACAAGACGCAGCTGTTTTTAGCTAAACTGTGTAGAAAATGTTATCTTCAGTCTTGCGATTTTGGACAGAGGAATCTGTTAATATCCTTTGGCCAGATTCTATGTGAAGATAGACTGGATCCTCCCCAACTAATTCAGCAACTCACTAACTCTGGCATTAGTTTTGCTTCAGACAATGGCCCCTTTACTAAAGGATAAAGTGTATTAATGAAGTTAATGCATGTTAATAAACTTTATGCACATCACGTGCTATTGTGCCCATAGAAATAAAAGGGTTGCGGGCACTTAACGTGCATTAACTTCATTAACACACTTTAAAACCTTTAGTAAAAGGGTCCCACTGTATTAAATTACCAAGCGATTTCACAAAAGTAGATTTCATTTTAAAAAAGGGCAAAAATGCAGAAAGTTTGATATTTTTCACACTTTTACATGTAAAGCTCCATTTTGCAAAATCGCTTCACACTCCCTCTCCTTTATGTAACAGACTACTGAAACTGTGACTTAATGAGTTACTGTGATGAAAAATCATCAAAAGCAGCTCATTAGTGCAAAATCAATCAAAAACCAGTGCACAAGGATTTCTTTATATGCCACATTTTGCATAAAGGAGAATTATACCTTATTTCTATTATTGCATTTTACACTCAGTAAAGTACAGTTATCTTTACTTTCCAGCTCTGTAGCAATATTTTTGTGGGGGAGTTTGCCACAGAGCTCATGTGCATCCAAAGCCTCCATGGGATAGAGACTGCAAACCTCGGAGCTACTTGGAGATTTTGTTCGCACTGATGAAGTCTATGCAGAACAGAGTGGTCTTATCCGTTATTTGGATCAGGACCACTCCTTGACTCTGATTATCCTTAGGCATAACATTTCTTTATTATTTTCCACTGTTCTGTTTCTGTGACACAGTCGGTTCAATGTTGAACCTTTTCTTTGAGGTTCAGCGGTGTGGTACGATGATCAGTGGGGTTCTTTCCACTCATGCCGAAAATATATTCAAGAACTGTGTCATCGCAAGGGCTGGCTCAGCCATTAGTCAAAACCAGGTGGACTCCCAAGGCAACAGCTTCCGAGGGGCAGGAAAGAGCAGCAACAGGCAAAGCAGAACAATCGATCCTGACACCCACACACAAATTCAAAGAGCCATCAGTGCATTTATTTAAAGGGAATATGGGCACACACATACGTTCAAAGCAAAGCTTAATATATCTAATTATGTATTCTTACAGAATTGTTGTGGGAGGGGTGGTGTACAAATGACCATGATTGTTGAGTTTAATTATAAAAATTTCAGTGGGGGGGATAAGGCTGAAGGTTAACCTAGGTTACCCAGTATTCTTGCACTGACCATGCTCGTCGGTCATCCGACTTGTACCTTCTGGTTCTGAATAGTCCTGTTTGCTCTCCTAGTAGGTCATCCTTCTCTGTTAGACATCAGGGGGCCCAGTTCCACATTTTATTTTATGGTCATCATGAATCTCACTTTTCCTTTCAGGCCTTAGCAGGTGCATCTGATAAAACTGCTTTCATGATCCATCCTGTGCAACCTGACAGATCTAGACCACCGGATCCATTTCTTTCACCACCTCATATGCCTCGTACTAGCTGACCAACGCTTTTTTTTGCTAGTTGAAAGAAGAAACAGAGAACGGTCATTTAGGGGGTTATTTTATAAAGTCTTTTTCAAGAGTATGTGGTCACATTAACATATAAAAAGCCTGGCATACATTTCTGACTGGTGTAAAAGTCCACATGCTGATATGATGGTGTGTACTTTCCCAGCAGCTAGAGCTAGGGGTGTGGTCTGGGCAGAGTGTGGGTGAGGTTTGCAAGTATACATGTAGATTATATAATATATTTATTTACATCCATACTTCAATAATCTGCATGTGGGCATTTGTCCCTGCTGTACAGCAGTTGTAAAACTCCATGCCTACATTTACGATGCAATCTATGCCACTGACACTAGTATTTTATAAAAACCCCTAGGTGCTTACCTTCTCATCTTAGGTACCCCATTATAAAATTACCCACCATGTGGGCATTCCCTTAGCAGAGCTTCTCGGTCATATTATTGGACTTGCCGTCTTCAGACTTTCTGCAGGTTCTCCATGGCTTACCACATTTTGACATTTTCAGTATACTTGCTGTACATTGGGGATGTGCATTCATTAGCATGCATGTAATTCACTGGTGCACCATCTTTTACTAAAGCACATTAAGTGGTTACAGTAATTTTGGAATTAGCATGCACTGTTAGCCACACCCACCTAACAGTTAACACAGTGGTTTGATGGTAAGTACATGCTAACTCATGTATTAACTGACATACAAGGAATGGGGAGGGGAATGGGTAGGAACTGTGCCTTACACTTAGGGGGTCATTTTAGAAAGTAATTTTCACATGTGCATATACATCCACCCCCCCACCCCCTCCTTGCCATTAGTGTGTTGCTAATGTGCGGCACTAAATCTGACAGGCACATGGGTGTGCTTAACGCCACTCATCAAAGTGCACCTGCAACGATGGCAACATTCATTCTTAGCAAGTGCCCAAAACCCCTGCACTAACCATGATGTACGGTCAACATCCATGTTCTGCCCCTATCCTGCCCAGAGCCCACCCAATTGCACACTCTGCAGTTAGTGTCAAATTTTTTAGCATGGGGCCCTGTGCTAACTGTTAGCCTGGTACACTTAATGCATGGAAAAACATGTGCTAATGTTTAGTGCATGTTGGTAAACAAGCTCCTATGTGTCTTTTTAAAATAGTGCCTAACTAGGCGTCTACTTTACTTCTTAGACCATTTGTCCTCTATACAACTAACTTCTTGGAGAATAATATTTTAACATGGTGCCTAGGTTAAGGTAGCTAAAACATGCATATTTTATACAGATAAGAAGGCACCTACTTGACTTTACAAAATGATAAAGTGGCAGAGGTCAACGTAGCAAGGTAATACACTTAATGACAGCAGATAAAGACCAGCATGGCCCATCCAGTCTGCCCAGTTAGGTGCTTTGTTTTGTGTTGTTATTTATGAGGAACAAGGAGCCCAGAAACACATCAGAGAAATGCTGTCAAAGAGAAAGTAAGCCTGAGTGGAGCACACCATAGAGACAGAAGGAACTCTGATACTTGTTGACCAAGATAAGTAACTGTTAAAAAGACAAATGGTTCTTGCCAAAGTCTCCAGTGACCTGTTCCTGGCAAAATTTAAGGGCCTTTACTCAATTCTCATCCTTCTTGACCATTATGCTGCTTTTGAGACTGTTGATACCACTTTCTCCTCAATACCTTGTCCTCACTTGGTTTTAGGGGCTCTGTGCTATCCTGGTTTTCTTCCTATCTCTCCCACCACACTTTCAGTGTTTGTTCTGGTGGATCTTCCTCTACTGATATGCCATTCCCAGTTGGTGTACTCCTAAGGTCTGTCTTGGGTCCACTCCTTTTCTCTATATATACCCAGTCCCTTGGTGCACTCAACTCCTTCCATTGTTTTCAGTACCATCTTTACACTGATGACTCTCAGATCTACCTCTTTACACCTGAAATCTCTCCAGCAATCCAGGCCTCGATCTCTGCCTGTCTATCTGACTGCTGCCTGTATGTCTCACTGCCATTTGAAATTGAACATGGCTAAAACTAAGCTTCTTATCTTTTCCCCTAAACCCATCTCCCTCCGTCACCCTTTCTCAACCTCTGTAGAAAATGTTGTACTCCTCCCTGTTTCCATGGCTTGCAACCTTGAGGTTGTCTTTGACTCTTCCCTCTCCTTCTCCACTCACATTCAACTGATAGTTAAAACCTGTCATTTATTTCTCTATAACATCATCAAAATTCACCCCTTCCTTTCTGAACACACTACTAATATACTTATCATTCTTTAATCACCTCCCATCTAGACTGTTACAACCTCCTCCTTGCTGGTCTCCCCTTCAATCTGTTCAAAACTCAGCTGTGCGGCTAATCTTCCACCAGCGTTGATATGCTCATATAATCCCTCTTCTAAAGTCACTTCCTTGGCTCTCTATCTGTTTCTGTATCCAATTCAAACTTCTCCTACTGACCTATGAGTGCTCTCATTCTGCTGCTCCTCACTACCTTTCCTCTTAACTCTACCTAAAGCCCTCCTCAGGAACTCTGCTCTTCTGGCAGATCACTTATATCTGGGTCATTCTCTTCTACTACCAACTCGAGACTTCTGTCCTTCTACCCTGCTGCTCCTTATGCCTAGAACAAACTACTTGAGTCTGTACGTCAGGCTTCATCTCTGGCCCTTTTCAAATCCAGGCTGAAATTTCACCTCTTTGAGGTGACTTTTGGATCCTGATCTGCTTAGTCTCCTGGCTATAAGGCCAATTATGATAGGGGCACATCTTGGTCATAAGGATGTCGAAAATCTGAATGAACTATACTTCCTGTAGGATCAGAATCAGGTCCAGAGGGCTTGGATGGCCCAGTTGTGTCCTGATTCTGAGGGCCTATATGTTCAGATAACACCCTGTAAAATCCACCCACGGCACCTGCATGAAGCTGGTGTCATGGTGTCCAATCATCATGGCACCGGGACATCATGCAAGAGCCCCGATTGCCTGCAAGCCACTTAAGGTTCCTTTTCCCCACCACCCAACCCCCCGGATGGGCCTGTCAAGGCCGAGATTGGGCTGCGGGCACCTCCTGCCCCTGCTCACCTCCACACCAGGTCCCTCTGACGGACGCCACAATCTTGGGGGGAATTTATTCCACCTCCGAGGTGGAATAAGTTCCCTGTCTATCCTTCAGCCCTCAGACATGCAGGGCCATGACCAGAATCGGCCCTGTATCTCCAGGTTGAATTCCCCGCCTCTGACCCGCCCTCGCTCCTCCTCCAGTCCTCCTCCTCCTGCCCCTGTCCAGAGCTCCCCACACATCTTCCCTGTGCATGCAGGGAGCTGTGGATATGGCATTGGTACCATGCATTTAGCAGGGATGTATGTCCAAACCAGATGTATATCCCCACTAAACGTTGCTCAGAATGACCCCCTCTATGTTTTCTTACCTTTCTCCTAGACATCCTTGTCATCATCTGTTGTGTTGTCTATCTTGACTAGATTGTAAGCTCTGATAAGCAAGGACTGTCTTTTACATGTGTCTGTACAGTGTTGTGTACACCTTGTAGCACACTACAAATAATCAGTAGTAGTAGTGAAGTAGGATGAGTGAAGTATAGTTATTCCATCCAAAGTGCACTACGTTGGTACCATGTTGTAAAGTGTGGAGATTGCATTTAAAAGAGTGGCATACCAGAGAGCGGAGAATGCATATAAAAGTGCAGCAATGTATCTAGTGACTTGCACTAAAAAGTGCAATGGCATATTGGAAGGAATATAGAGTAGATATTATAATGGGAGATTATCTTGCATTCAGTTATCACCAGATGTTGTGGTTCAGTATTAGGACTAGGGCTGATGAAATCCATTCAAAAGCAAGGGTCTTAGACTTTAGGAAAACTAGCTTTGCTAAGATGGGACAATACCTCAAGGAGTCATTAGGGGGATGGGAAGAGCTGGGGAATGTAGAAAAGCAATGGACAAAACTGAAAGGGGATATTTTTAAGGGCAACAAAACTTTTTGTTAGAAAGGTAAGTAAAAGGAAACTACTATGGTTCTCAAATTAAGTAGATGCAAAGTTTAGGAAAAGGAAGGCAGCCTTCAAAAAATACAAGAGATCACAGAGAAAGGAAGGCAAGCATCAGAATTTGGAAGACTTAGGGGTACAATTACTAAACAGTGCTAAAAACACACCATTTGCGAGTGGAAAATAGCAGCAGCATTAAAGGTCCCAAAGTGCTTTAAAGGATGGGGCGGGAAGTAGACATTCTGGTATTAAGAGTTCTAGTGGCTAATTAGAGGGTATTAAGTGGACAGCAGGCGTTAAGAGTGCCCAATGTGCACATTAATGCCCACTAAGGCTTGTTGCCTTAATGTGGGATAAAGGAACCTTTCTGCAAGTCACATTTGAGCTGCTGGATGGGAGCAAAGGTAATAGCCTATGAACATGCCACATCTATATGTCGTTTACGTGTGAGAGTAAGTGGGAGGAGAATGTGCAAGGCAGGTGGACTGTAGCAGTAAGGGGTGCACATGTAATCCATGGTGATGACCGTGGATGGCATAGGAGTGGGTAGAAGTGGCCATGATGTAGGCATAGAAAGAATACCAGGGCAGCAATTGTGATCTGCACATCTGCTGCAGGTGAGGTGGGAGTGATATGCTCCAATGAGTAAAATGCCACAGTGTGGGCCAGGGTATAACAGCTGGCAGAATACATGACTGAACATGATGGATATATGCTGATGAATGGGCTGAAGGATGAATGGGGGTAGAAGAGATATATATATATAGCCTTGCTGCCCCAATGTGACTTCACAAATCCTGGTAACCTCAGTTATAGTGCACATGAAATATAGTTGCCAGGCCACAGGAAAGGGCTAATACCATCTATTTAGGTTTCCCAGCTGTCTCACTGTTCTAACCACCATACGATCTTCCTGACACACATGTATATAACTACTGCTCAAGTAAGGAGACTTTGATCCAAAGACATAAAAGTCATATATCTGGAGAGGAGTTGTTGTGGCCTGTCATGAATCGCCGAAGCAACGTTTGGGCTGTGTGGTGGAGGAGTGGTCTTTCTGCGGGTTCCAGCATGCAGGCACCATAAGGGCAGCTTGGACTGATGAGAACCCCCTCTCAGTGCTACAAAGCGCTGTGGCTGCTACACATTACCGGAGGAATAGTTGGCAGTGTAGGGAGTCTTGCTGCGGCTTGTCATCGGTCGCCAGAGCAGCGTTTGGGCTGTGTGGTGGAGGAGCGGTCTTTCTGCAGGTTCCAGTGTGCAGGCACCACAAGGGCAGCTTGGACTGGTGAGGACTCCCTCTCAATGCTACAAAGCACCGTGGCTGCTACACATGGCCACATGTCATGGCCCGCGGGTCGTGACCGAAGGGATGCAAGAGGCTGGAAATGCCCCTTTGGCACTTCTTCAGCATCCCTGAGTATATCAGAGGAGTCTGTATCATCGTATGGATGCTCATGAAGAAAATAAAAAACAAGGGCAGCACTAAAGGAGGTGTGGTGGTGCAGCCAGGTAAGGTGATGGGCCCCATGGATAGACATTTAACTGCTTGGCTGCCTAGTATCCTGTCACTGGAGGGAGTCTCTTTGAGTCCTGATTCCCAGTATCCTACCCCAATTCCCTTGCCTGCTCTGTCTTCAACGTTTCTTAACATTGGGTCTGTCCCTATTGTTCCAAATATTCCACTACCACAGTTAGTGAGAATTTGGCAGCTGAAATTTAATGCTGAAAAATGCAGGGTCATGCATTTGGGCTGCAGAAATCCAAGGGAGCAGTACCGTGTAGAGGGTGAAGTACTTCAGTCCATGAAAGAAGAGCGGGACTTGAGTGTGATTATTTCTGATGATCTTAAAGTGGCTTAACAGGTGGAAAAGTCAATGGCGAAAGCCAGAAGGATGCTGGGGTGCATAAGGAGAGGAATGGTCAGCAGAAGAAAGGAGATGATAGAGCCTCTATATACGTTTCTAGTGTGATGTCATTTAGAGTATTGTGTGCAATTCTGGAAAGCACACCTTCAAAAGGATATAAATAGGCTTCAGTCAGCGCAGAAAGTGGCTAATAAAATGGTTAGTGATCTTTGTTATAAAACATATGGGGACAGACTTAAAGATCTTAATATGTATACTTTAGAGGAAAGGCGGAATAGAGGAGATATGATAGAAATGTTTAAATGCCTCCGTAGCATAAATGCACAAGAGGAGAGCCTTATTTGATTGAAAGCAAGCTCTACAAAGAGGGGAAATATGATGAGGGTGAAAGGAGATAGAATCAGGAGTAATATGGGAAATATTTCTTTCTGGAAAGACTGATGGATACGTGGAATAGTCTCCTATTGGGGGTAGTAGAGATGAGGACAGTATTTGAATTCCAGAAAGCATGGGACAAATACAAATGGTCTCTAAAGGAAAAAAAAAGGACTGTGTTGTTGTTAAGTGCCGTCGCGTTGGAGTCGACTCATAGCGACCCTCTGGATAGCTGTCCTAAATTGTGTTCGGTCTTCAGTAAGGCGGCTCATTGTTTACAGACTGGTACGCGTAGCTGCTGTTATTGTATAGATCCATCTCATTGCTGGCCTTCCTCTTTTGCATTTACCTTCTATCTTGCCAAACATGATGTCTTTCTCTAATGATCTCTCTCTTCGCATGATGTGTCCAAAGTATGAAAGTCGAAGTCTTGTCATTTGAGCTTCTAAAGAAAGCTTAGGTTTGATCTCCTCTAGTACCGACTGGTTTGTTCTTCGGGCAGTCCATGGTATACACAGTATTCGCCGCCAGCACCATAATTCAAAGGCATCAATTTTCTTCCTGTCTGTCTTTTTCACTGTCCAGCTTTCACATCCATATGATGTTATTGAAAATACCATGGCTTAACAAGTCAAATCTTTGTATGGAGAGAGACATCTCTGCTCTTGAGAATCTAATCTAGGTCTTTCATAGCCATTCTGCCAAGAGCAATGTGTCGTTTGATTTCTTGACTGCTTGTTGCTTCTTTATTGATAGTTGATCCAAGTAGGTTAAAGTTGTTCACAATTTCAATTTCTTCTCCTTCAACGATGAACCTGTTGATTATGCTAGTTGTCATGATCTTTGTCTTCTTTACATTAAGGTGCAGGCCCATTTTGAGACTATGTTCTTTGATTGTGAGAAGCAAATATTTCAGATCATCTTCACTTTCAGCCAGTAATGTAGTATCATCAGCATAGCGAAGGTTGTTGATGAGTCTTCCACCAATCTTCACACCTCTGTTGTCTTCATACAATCCTGCTTATCTGATGATTTGTTCTGCATATAAATTAAACAGGTAGGGGGAAAGTATGCAGCCTTGTCTTACACCTTTACTTATTTTAAACCATTCTGTTTCTCCTTGTTCCGTTCGAACTGTTGCTTCTTGATCAATGTGCAGATTGTGCAAGAGAACGATCAGGTGTTCTGGTATACCCATGCTTCTTAATGTGGCCCAGAGTTTCTCATGGTTTACACAGTCAAAAGCCTTGCTATAGTCAATAAAGCACAAATAGATATCCTTTTGGTATTCTTTAGTCTTTTCAAGGATCCATCTCACATCCGCAATGATGTCTCTCGTTCCTCGCCCTTTCCTGAAACCTGCTTGCACTTCAGGTAGTTCTTGTTCCAGGTATGATTGTAGTCTCTTTTGAATAATCTTCAGTAGAATCTTGCTGGCATGTGGGATCAGAGCGATTGTTCGATAATTTCCACAGTCAGTTGGATCACCTTTCTTTAGGACTATAGTAGTTTATATGGAAGGGCAGACTAGAAAGGCCTTCTGGTCTTTTTTTCTGTCACCATGGGGTATGTTTACTTAACAGTGGTAGTGGCTTCCATGTGATATCAGAGCCACGGAATCTGCTACTGCTGTTAAGTAAAGATACCCCCATGTTTCTATGTTTCTAGATTTATAAGAGCAGTTAATGAATGAAGCCCATAAAGGGGATGAGTATGAAGAGTACTTGGGGAATTCTTAGATGAACTTTACGCAAGAAGAACATTGATTTTAAATGACACTAAACACAGGCAATTATACAATATTTATTTATTTATTTAACTGTTTTTATATACCGTCTTTCTTCAATTCAAGCCGGTTTACAGAGAACATAACATGACAGTATATTTCAACTGATTACATAGAACCTAAAAGAACTTAAACAAACTTTGCAGACAGATATGTAATTGTTGCAAAGTCATAGATGTAATGTTAAACAGTTTTTTTTAGGGTTCAGTCATTTTGGAATATCTAGCAAATATATTGAATTCTGTAACTGAGGATCATCTTGTAGTATTCTTGTCTTTGGGTTGTAACTGCTGCTCCATGCAGGCTATCGCTATTCTGTGCTTTTACTTTTGATTGTAGCTGTCACTTTGTCAGATTACCCCTGCTTTGTGCTTTTTTTGAAATGTAAAAGTCATTAAGGTCTTTCTTGTTCCATGTTTTCTTGAGTTAAGATACTATCCTTTTCCAGTTGCCTTTCTCCTGAGAGGTTCCTTGAAAAAACTTCTCCATATAAAGTTATCTTTATTCAGCTCTACCAGACTGACCGAATTAAAGTGCATGCACCCCTGAAATGCTCCCTGCTCATTTAGGTGTAACCCACCCTTAAGGGGTTCAGTTTTTTTACTAGAGTGTGCAGCGCCTGAGGAGTGTGTGGATTTGAATTTGGAGGTGATGGAATGTTTGAGTTAGATAAGTTTTAAAGGATTGTAGATTTTGGGTTGTTTAGAGGGGTTTTTGATGTGTGAAACATCCAAATTGAGATTGTGCCATTCATTTTAATGAAACATGCAGTTGAGAATAAAACAGATTTTTTTTCCTGCAGAATTTGGAATGGGTTCTACTGCTTCATCTGCATATTCCATAAACACACCTCATCAGCATTCACCAACTGAAAAAAAAATCTGCATCGCTAAAATTCTAGATTGCTTTAGTCTGTGTATCTATCTCTGCTGATGTCATTGTAGAGTTCCATTCTAATATGAATAAAAACCTTATTTTCCACACTAAATCCTCTGAAGCAATTTGCCTCTTTAGTTCATAACTCAAAGAATTTTTCCTTTTTCATCTATACCCCTACCAGGCTGAGATAAGCATTTTGGTTTTCCTACCTCAGTCCTCTTTGACAGTTACCACTGACCTGGTTGCAACAAAGTATCCTATGCCAATTACTCCTCTTCCCTCCTTGACTGGAACTTCTATTCTTATAAAATCTAGTATTTTATATCCATAAAACACTTATCAGGACATATTTAATATAAAAAACCATTTATATGAGCTGTGCACATCTATTACGCACTTTTATGATTTCCAACAGTGAAATAAGACATTTTTCACAATGAGTTGAATTTTGATTTACAATCAGCATAAAACTACTCCAGTCCCTGGGGTTCCCTCACACCTTCCAGACCATTAAACATGTAAAATTTTAAAGAAATAATTTGTATTTCTGTTTAAATTACATCAGGCTCTTTTAAAGCCAGCCCTAACAGCCACTTTGGACACCATAAAGTTCCCCACCTCCTCCATTGCTGCAGGGTACCCTAACCTTCTTGCCATTCTGAGTGCTTCCCCCAAGAGAATTAACAATTTAATTTTAATTTCTTGCTCTCCAGCCATTAACATTTTTGCAAGAGTGCCCAGTTGTAGTCCAGGCCTTCCTCTATGACCCATTCTACCTCCAGGCCCCTTCCTTCCTGACATTAGGGCAGCTTGCAGGCACTCTGGCTGCTTTTTTATTATTATACATCTGATTACAACAAGAACATAAAAATGCCATACTCAATCAGACCAAAGTCCATTAAGCCCAGTATCCCGTTCCAACAGTGTCCAGTCCAGGTTATAAGTACCTGGCAGGTTCCAAAAAGGCAAGTTCCACAATGCTTGTCCCGGAGCAAGCAGTGAATTTCTCGGGTCCTCTTTAATAATATTTTATGGAGCTTTCCTCCAGGAACTTGTCCAAACCTTTTTTAAACCCTGCTAGACTAACAGCCTTCACTACATCCTCCAGTAATGAATTCCAGAGTTTGATTACACATTTTGGGTTGTTCTTTCCTAGATGCATAACTTTGCACTTGTCCACATTAAATTTCAAATGCCATTAGGAAGTCTAGTCTTTGAATTTATCAAGGTCCTCGTGCAATTTTTCGCAATCCTCTTGTGTCAGCTGCACAGTACACTTTGGCGCTCATCAGTTTTTAGCATAAATGAGTTTATTAGTTTATGCATGTTTTATTAATTGATTTTAGCTTGACATACATGAATTTATTGATTTGTCTATCCTTTTAATTATTTGTTTTTCCATTTATGTTTGCTGTTCTCCATACAGTACCCCCTGATGAAGGCAATGCCGAAACGCAGCCGTGTTGGGGTTTTACCATAAAGGACCATGACCTACTCACCCTTGTGTGTTTTCTCTTGTTTCAGTGGGTATGGTAGTGTGTTTTACTGTGGATAAGATACTCATACTTAAAATAGTATATAAAGGTGATGTATCGGAAGAACTGAAAAAAAGTTTGATAAACCGGGAAGATGCATTACAAGCTATTTAATAAACTGAAGAGTAGTAAATCACATGGACTGAATGGTATACATCTGAGGGTGTTGAAAGAACTGAAATATGAGATTGCAAACATACTATTAATAATCTGTGAACTAGCATTAAAATAATCTGTATTACCAGATGATTAGAGAGAGGCCAATGTAACACCTATTTTTAAAAAGGGTTTCAGGGGTGATCCAGGAAATTATATACCAGCGAGTCTGTCGTCAGAACTGGGTAAAATGTTAGAAACCTTATAAAGAATAAAATTACTGAACACGTAGATAGTCAAGGTTTAATGGGAGAAAGCCAAAATGGAATTAACCAAGGAAAGACTTGTTTTACTAATCTGTTATATGTTTTTGAAGGTGTGAATAAACAGATAGACCAAGGTGAGCCAGTTGATATAATTTATCTGGATTTTCAGAAAGCCTTTGACAAGGTCCCTCATGAGAAACTCTGGTGAAATTAAAGTCATGGGATTGGAGGAACTGGTTAAAATATAGAAAGCAGAAAGTAGGGCTAAATGGCCAATTTTCTCAATGGAGAAAAGTGAATAGTGGAGTACCTCAGGTATCTGTGCTGGGCCTGCTGCTTTTTAGCATATTCATAAATGACCTGGAAATGTGAATAACAAGTCAGGTGATAAAATTTGCAGCTGACACAAGAGGATTGTGAAAAATTGCACGAGGACCTTGATAAATTCAAAGACTAGACTTCCTAATGACATTTGAAATTTAATGTGGACAAGTGCAAAGTTATGCATCTAGGAAAGAACAACCCAAAATGTGTAATCAAACTCTGGAATTCATTACTGGAGGATGTAGTGAAGGCTGTTAGTCTAGCTGGGTTTAAAAAAGGTTTGGACAAGTTCCTGGAGGAAAGCTCCGTAAAATATTATTAAAGAGGACCCGAGAAATCCACTGCTTGTTCCGGGACAAGCATTGTGGAACTTGTCTTTTCTGGAACCTGCCAGGTAGTTTTAACCTGGCTGGACACTGTTGGAAGTATAATGGATCATAGAGGAAGGCCTGGATTACGACGGATGGGGCTGGAAGATCCAGTATGGTGGCTGTAAAGGCCAAATAAAGTTTTAAAAGCAGAGGGCTTTGTAAAACGGGAAACAAAACCCTCAAAGTGATGGTGGATCAGTCCAGGGGCCGAATTAAAAAATGTTAATAGCTAGAGAGCCAGAAATTAAAATTAAAATTGTTAATTCTCTTGGGGGAAGCACTCAGAATGGCAAGACGGTTTATCATAGTCTCGTTCTGAAAGTTAAAAGATAGTGCTGTGTGTTTCCTTGCCATCCTGCTTCTATTTATTAAATCAAATGCTATCATACTATGATCACTATTGCCAAGTGGCCCCAACACCCTTATTTCTTGCAGCAGATCCTGTGTTCCACTAAGGACTAGGTCTGAAATTGCTTTCCCTCTTGTCTGTTCATGAACCAGCCATTCCAAGAAGTAGTCATTTATTTCATCTAGTAACTTTATCTCCTAGCATGTCTTGTCATAACACTGACCCAGTCAATACCAGGGTAATTGAAATCACCCATTATCACTGTATTATAACTTTAGTTAACTTCCCTGATTGCTCATCTGTTCATTCTAGCCAGATGGTTGATAGTACACTCCTTCTGCCATCGCCTTCCCCTCTTTACATGGAATTTCTATCCTCAGAGATTCTACAGTGTATTTTGTTTCATGCAAAGTTTTATCCCTATGTGAGTCAATGCCCTCTCTAACACAGAGCGTAACCCCTCCACCAACTTAATCTACCCTATTTTTGCGGTATAGTTTGTACCCTGGTATCACAGTGTCCCATTGATGGTCATCCTTCTACCAGTTATATCTAACCCTTCATTTAGTGTTAGATATTCTAGCTCTTTCATCTTATTTTTTAGACTTCTAGCATTTGCATACAGGCATTTTTAGAGGTTGTATTTTATTGATATTAATATGGTTATCGGTTGATAGGAGTAATTTGGAATCTTTCATCTCTGTATTTAAGGGCATTTGGGTTACTTTTATCTCTATTGGAACCTCTCTGCTGGGATGCCCTAACTTCCCTCTTTTGCTAGTATCCTTCAAGGTTACATCTTGGGCAACTTTTGGTTTTCCCCTATTATCTAGTTTAAAAGCTGTTCTATCTCCTTTGTAAAGGTTAATGCCAACAGCCTTGTTCCATCCTGGTTAAGGTGGAGCCCATCACTTTGGAAAAGCCCCTGAATTACCCAGAATGTTACTCAGTTTTTAACAAATCCAAAACCCTCTTCTTTGTACCACTGTCTCATCCAATCATTTTTCCAAGGTGTATAAGATACACCTTGGTTTCAGTAGTAATGCATCAGGTGTTCGGCAGATGAGAAATTGGAGGCCCCGGGGCGAAGTCCCACGTGGGCCTCGGTAACCGGGCCGTGCGGACGTGCGTGGGCCCAAAAAATTGCCCGGCGTGGGATCGCGCGTGCACGCCGCGGGGGTGGCCCGATGCCGGAATTTAAAAGGAATGGTCCCGCGGCTCGAGGGGAGCCGTGGGAACCAATGGGGTGGCTTGCTCTGGTGAGCGAGGGTTTTGGCATGCGGGGGGGATCAGAGAGGAGCAGTTGCGTCCAGCAGGCTGTGAAGCTCGGGCGCGGCGACGGTTGGCAGGGACAGGCAAAATAACAAAATAACAACATAAAAAATAAGAAAGAAGGATTCAAACCAAGGAGGAAAAAACAAAGATGGGGCAAGACCAGTGAGCACGGCAGGTGGTGCAATTCGGAGGCAAGGCTCGATTAAGGGACAGCATTTGCTGTGCTGCACGTGGTGTACGTCCGGTTGCCGAGCATCTGTATGAGCAGGTGGAGACGGCAGAGTGCGATAGAGCCATGCCGCGGCGAGCATTCAGGGCAAGTATGGCGGAGCGAAGTGGGGTTCGATCGGGGCGCGGTAGAAGCCTTAACATCCATATCAGGGAGGCTGATGGGGCACGTAGAGGGTCAGGAGGGTTGCGGGGGACCAGTGCGGAGGAGACATTAAGAGGGGGAATTAGGGCTAGGGGGAGAGGTAGATCCAGGATTGTGGGGGAGCGTGGGGTGGGCGGTTTTGAACGTGGCAGGGGGCTCTCAACAGAGCAGCACACGGGGTATGGGTAGAGGAGAAAGGATGAGAGTACTTGGTAGAGGGAAGTGGGGGGCTGGAAGCAGGGGGGCAGGGTGGCAGCTCCTCAGGAGGGTTCAGGGGGTGTTGGGAATGTTCATGGTTCAGGGGGTGTTGGGAATGGAGCAGGGCCAGCTGTTGAGGTATGTGCACGGTATGATTTAGAATCGGGCATAGAGCTGGCTGGTCCACTTCAGGGGCATTTGCCTTGGACAGGAGGGTTGGGGGTCAGTGGGCAGGGGCTTCCGGAGGTGGTTGGCGGGAGGAGGGGTACGGGGGTTGGCAGCAAAGAAGCGCGGCATCTGCGGGGGTTTTAAGGGGGACTGAGGCTTGGGAGCATTGGTGGGAAGGGGGGCAAGGCTCTTCTCGGAGGGATTGGGTAGGTGCATGGCGGCCGGCATGGCAGCCTTTTGTCCCCCCTCCTGTTTTTTCATATTTACCCCCTCAGGGAGCAACGTCCGCTGGAAGTATGGGAGTGACTGGAAGAAGTGTCGCCACGGCAGTGAGGAGGGAGGAGACCGGGGCAGCGGTCAGGTGCCACACTGTGGAGCTGGACGTGGAGCCCTTGCAAGAACAGCAGCAGCGTGGCGTGGCAGCGGGTGACCAGGAGCTGGTGGCGCGAGCCCAGGAGCCAGTGGCTTGCCTCCTGGTGGCTGGAGATGGTGCAGTAGGTGAGTTGAGGGCAGGGGTTTGCGAGCAAGGGAGGTTGGGGAAGAAGGCATGCAGGAAAAGGAAACACTCGCGTAAACGGCATGAGAGTTCGAGCTTCTCCTCCTCGTCATCTGAGGGGACTGGGTCCTCGAGTTCGGAGGCGGAGGGTGGGGGTGGGTCACAGGCGGCTATGGAAGGATTGGGGGAGGCAGCTGTCGGCCCGTTGGCCGCAACTGCTTCTTATTCGGAATTGTGGGAGGGAGTGCCAAGAAAGCTTTGACAGAAGATATGGAAGAGACTTTACATTGATATATTCCGGTTGTTGGAGGGCAGACGGCAGTCCGGGGAGAGTAAAAGGAAGAGGAAGGAGGATGAGAAGGCGGGACGGGTTAAGAAGGTATCCCGGAATGTAGTGAATTGGGCAAGAGCCTTTTTACGTTTGGCCAGTGTGTGGGGGGCATAAGCATCCTTCCCACTACGGGATGTTGTTGGCATATGCGGATTCCATATTGGAAGCTGCACAGATGCATGAGGTATGGGCGTGGCTGAACTATGATGAAAAGTTCAGAGATAAGATGGAGGAGAGTAAATCCCTGTCATGGGGCACGCAGGACATAAACCTGTGGTTAACCCAGATGTCAGCTAAGGCGGGTAGTGGGGGGTTGGGGGGGTCAAGAGGCGGGACGATTACTGCCACTGGTGGAGGGCGGTCCTTTCGAGCTGGGGGAGTGGGCAGAAACAAAAAAGTCCAGGGGCTGGTGTCGTGTGTTGGCGTTACAACAAGCAGTCATGCCCGTTCCCCGATTGCAAATTTTGCCACGTATGTTCAGTGTGTAATGGTACCCATGCGGCAGTCAAATGCATTAAAAAAGGCCCTCCCCCCGTCGGGGGACAGCCCACGAAATAGTGAGTAGCTCCCGACTATGGCAGTGATGCCCATAAAACTGGAGGCGTTGCGGCTGTGGTTGCGGCAGTATCTCAGGCGTAGGGACGGAAAGGTACTGGAGGAAGGTTTTATGTGGGGATTCCGCATACCGGTTCAGGGGGAGGTGGTGGGGGTTAGGGCAAAGAATTCACAGTCGGTGCGACGCTTTGCGAGTGTGGTGCGGGACAAGCTGCGATCTGAAATCGAGCTGGGCAGGATCGCCGGCCCATTTGTGGAGGATCCTTTGGAGAGCTTTGTGATCTCCCCTTTGGGAGTTATCCCTAAGAAAGAGCCGGGGAAGTTTAGATTAATTCACAACCTCTCTTTCTCGGAGGGGTTGTCGGTAAATGATCACATACCCAGGGAGTCCTGCATGGTTTAGTATGCGTCTTTTGATTCGGCGGTGACTCTTGTACGAAAAGGCGGTAAAGGGAGCTTATTGGCCAAAGTCGATATCAAATCGGCTTTTCGATTATTACCGGTGCACCCTTCGGCTTTTCACTTACTGGGCTTCGCATTCGAGGGGCACGTTTATTATGATAAGTGTATGCCTATGGGTTGCTCAGTGTCCTGCTCCTACTTCGAAAAGTTTAGTGCGTTCCTGCACTGGGCGCTGGTTGCGAGGGTGGGTTGCTCGAATATAGTCCACTATTTGGATGATTTTTTATTTGTTGGGGAAGCGGGGTCCATTAAGTGTAGGGTGTTGTTGGGCGGTTTTATGGATTTGTCCAGGGAATGGGGAGTGCCACTAGCTGTTCATAAAACAGAGGGCCCTACCACTATGCTTACCTTTTTAGGGATTGAGTTGGACACAGTGCAGATGGTGGCTCGTTTGCCAAAAAGCAAGATCGGGCAATTACGAGTGTTGGTGGCCAATGTGATAGCGTCCAGGAAGTTGACATTACGGGAGATGCAGGCGTTGTTGGTATCCTTAAATTTCGCGTGTAGAGTCATCCCAATGGGGCGTGTCTTTTCACGTCGGTTGGCTCTTGCCACATCAGGCATGAGCAAGCCGCATCATCGGATTCGCGTTTCTCAGACCATGCGGGATGACCTGCTAGTTTGGGACACTTTTCTGAAGGAATTTAAGGGCATGGTGGTGCTGCGGGAAGAGGAGGTGTCAAGTGGGGAGTTGGAGATGTTCACGGATGCGGCTGGGGGGGGCTGGAATGGGGATCTACTTTGGTGAGGCTTGGTGCGCTGGAGAATGGCCGCAGGAGTGGAGGGATAGGGATCTGACTAGCAACATAGCCTTTTTGGAGTTGTTTCAATTGCTGGTGGTGCTAGAGCTGTGGCTTGATCGATTGCAACATTGGAAAGTGATATGGTCATGTGATAATGCAGCGGTGGTAAGTGTGATCAATAATTACTCTCCGCAATGTTTGCAGGTGACGGCATTAATGCGGGAGGTGGTGCTGTCGAGTTTGTGGGGGAATGTGTTTGTTAGGGTTAAGCATATTCTGGGTTGTACTAACCGGATTGCGGATGCTCTCTCTCGTTTCAAGTGGGACCGGTGCAGAGAGTTGGCGCTAGAGGCAGACGACGTGGGACGGACAGTTCCAGAGAGATTGTGGCGTGTTGGCCTGAAGGGATGCTGAGCCTATTGAGGAGTTCGGTGGCCCCAGCGACCTGGGCGGCCTATCAGCGTGGGTGTGATAGCGTAATGACCTTTCTGCGGATGGCTGATTGGCAGTTGGGGGGGGGGGTTCAGACCAGCTCTTGGGGCAGTACGTGGTTTATGCCAAGGAAGCCGGGGTGTCCAGTGCAACGGTAAGCTCTCATCTAGCAGGGTTCACCTTCTTTGCCAAGGCTCTGGGTTGGGAGCCCACGGGCGGCAGATTCTTGACACGAAGGTTGCCTCAGGGTTGGGAACATGCTTGCCCGGTCCCGGGGGATGGTAGGCTTCCAAAAGAGCACGGATTGCTGGCCCATTTGGTGTAAGTGTTGCCAGTGGTCACTAATTCTGTCTTCGAGGCAACACTATTTAAGGCTGTTTTTGTTATGGCCTTTTTTGGGGCTTTTCTTTTGGGCGAACTGATAGCTGACTCCTGCAGAGCAGTGTCGAAGGGGGGATTGCTGTTTAAGCATGTACAGTTGAAGGCCGGGTGGCTTTGTATTTGGTTGGCACGTTCCAAGCGATTAAAGGGTCTCCTACATGCCCAGTGGCAGCTACAGAGGTTTATTTGCGGAGCCGCCCTCAGTTTGGGGGACGGTTTTTCCTGCACGAGGATTCATGGCCTTTGTCCCGCTTCCAGTTTACAGCAGTGTTGCGCAGGGCTTTGGCGGGACTGGGCTGGGGAGTTGGGAGATTCAGAGAATCGGCAGATGGAGGTCGCAAGCCTTTCAAGGGTACGTGCGGTTATAAAAAAAAAAAAAAAAAGAGGGGAGAATACAAAGAAAAAAAAAAGAAGAGGACATAACAAATGCAAGAGGGGGGAGGTGGGGCTGATTGGTGGTATAACTGTTTGATTTTTTTTGCAGATGCGGAGCATGGCCCAATGCGTTGTTGTGTCATCGGGCATTCTTTCGTTTATTGGGCAGAGCAGCGAGCTGCACAGCGGCCGGTGGGTCCCAATCTAGGTGTGGACATCAGTGAGGTGACCGTCTTATGGCTGGGTGAGAGGGGGCTGCGGTGGCCCCAACGTTTGCATTTGCTTCGGCATCTCAGGAGGGAGAAGGAAGCACCGGCGCTGATCTTGCTCCATTTGGGCGGAAATGATTTGAGTGCATGGACCTGTAAGCAGTTAATCAGAGCAGCAATTAGGGATTTGACGGTTGTGTTAAAAATGTTTTCGGGCTCTGTGATATTATGGTCTGACGTTATTTCAAGGCCTGCCTGTCATGCGCAGCGGAGGTGGTCCCGAGGTTTAGCTAAGATAAATAGGCAGATCGGTAGATGGGTGTGTGAACATTGTGGTTTTCAAATCATGCACCTGTGGGCCGATTTTAAGTGTGCGGGGTTGTTTCGTCAGGACGGGGTGCATTTATCCCCGGTGGGGGTGGACCTCCTTCTGAATGATTGGCAAGAGGCACTGAAATGTGTACTGGCTCAGGGAAGTAACCGGTCGCAGCTGTCTTAGTGGGGCGGCAGGGTGACAGACGTCTCCCTTGCCGGTGGCAGGAACCCGGAGGGTCCGGGGTCCGGAGCCGGAGCTGATTATGGGGCGGGGGTGAGGGGCCCCCGTCCGGGCAGCCCCGTTGGGCTTTTGCTAATCATATGGCTAAGCCAGGTAAGGGGTGGTGTGGTTAAGCTAGCCGTGTGGCTTGTCCTCGGCGGTGGCGGAGTAGAGGCTCACCTTGCTAATCACATGGTGGGTGTGGCCGTATTCACCAGAATGATAGTTATGTTGAATGGCATTGGTTATTGTTCAAGTTCAAATAAAGCTGCGACCGGTTTTGAATTCCCAACCCGGTGTGAGACTGTTTTTGTTGGGGGATGGGGGGGGAGGGGTTTGAGATGGAATGGGACAAGTAGCAAGGGGGGAGGGGTGAAGGGCGAGCATGGTCCGTCATGCCTCGGTTAATTGGAGGTCCCGGGGCGAAGTCCCACGTGGGCCTCGGTAACCGAGCTGTGTGTACATGCGCAGGCCCAAAAAATTGCCCAGCGTGGGATCGCGCGCGTATGCCGCGGGGGGGCGGGCCGACGCCGGAATTTAAAAGGATTGGTCCCGCGACTCGAGGAGAGCCGTGGGAACCAATGGGGTGGCTCACTCTGGCGAGCAAGGGTTTTGGCGTGCAGGGGGGGGTCGGAGAGGAGCAGTTGCATCCGGCAGGCTGTGAAGCTCGGGCACGACGGCGGTTCCTCCCATCCCACCCCGATGAAAGGGAGCGTTCTGCGCAGGGGGGGTTGTTGCAGCTGGGGGTGGCGGGAACCTGGAGGGTCCGGGGTCCGGGGTACAGAGCCGGAGCTGATAATGGGGCGGGGGTGAGGGGCCCCCGTCCAGGCAGCCCCGTTGGGCTTTTGCTAATCATATGGCTAAGCCGGGTAAGGGGCGGTGTGGTTAAGCTAGCCGTGGGGCTTGTCCTCGGCGATGGCGGAGTAGAGGCTCGCCTTGCTAATCACATGGCGGGTGTGGACGTATTCACCAGAATGATAGTTATGTTGAATGGCATTGGTTATTGTTCAAGTTCAAATAAAGCTGTGACCGGTTTTGAATTCCCAACCAGGTGTGAGACTGGTTTTGTGTGTGGGGGGAAGGGGGTGAGGGGTTTGAGACAGAATGGGACAAGTAGCAAGGGGGGAGGGGTGAAGGGAGAGCATGGTCCGTCGTGCCTCGGTTAATACTCCCATTAGGGCTTCAATACAGTTCTGTAATGCTCACCTTTATTAAACAGACATATCATTTGGTTTTCATAATCTAAACCTCTCACATTTCTGATATTTACTGGAGAGAACACACACACACACCTCTAGATTTGTAAGATATCAAATGAATGTATGAATGAATGAATATACTGAGGATTGCTGCAGTAGCAGGATATTAATTCGTTCAACTTTGTTGAATAATTGAAAAGTTATTATAAGATATAACTTACAAAATATTATTTATCACTGTGTATTACAATGGATCCTTTTTCTGTTTTCCTTTGTTTTTTTTCAGTAGCCCAATTGCTAAACCTATACTTTACCCACCACTGACTGTGTAAAATATCAAGAGTCTAAATGGTAAATAATAAAACCCAACCCTTGGAAATTTTAAAATTTTGTTTTAAATTTTGTTTGAAGTTTCTTCAATCTGCTTTTCTGTAATTCCCATAACCCCTGCTCCTCTCCCCTCAGAAACTCTCTTGTTCTGTTCTGCTTTATTATATATGGAGATATTACTTTGAAAAATTGAGCTGTTTATCTAGTGAGACTCTACCCCTTTGGAAATGAGTCCTGTATAGTTTCTAACATTTTAACATACTAGACGAAAACCTAATAACCGTGTGATCAGAATGAAAAATGTCATTTGCCCAAAATTTTCATCACTCTTTAGAAAGAATGTATTCAACCTTATATCCAGTGATATTTTTTAATACAAGTAAACATACTATTAAATATAGACTGTTTAATTGCCTCGATGCAAGACTTAAAGAAGACAAGGTTACACTTAACATTATTTTGAGATGGAGGGAGAAGGACTGAAAAAAGAGATTGGCCATCTCTCTTTTTTCCTTTGGGTGCTTGCCGGGATGAAGCAAGTCTAAAGGGTGGGTTTTTTTTAGCTTTTGTTTTTAATGTCAGGTTCTGGGAGGAACGTTTGGTAAAACCCTGAGGTCTTGGAAGGGGTTGCCACTAAAGAAATTGTTATATTCCTATCCAGTGCTGGATGGGAAGCAAGTTGATCAGTATTGGGGCAAATTAAGGTCTGCTAGTGCTACTTCAAAATTAAATTCTTCTGGTGAAATGTAAGCAATTAACTCAGAGGAAGAGCAACCTAGTGGTTAGAGCTAATAGCTTACTAACAAAGAGAGCTGGGTTTGATTCCCACTGTCACTCCTTGTAACCTTGGGAAAGTGATTTCGCCCTCCATGTCCTCAGAAGAAAAGACCTGGCAATTTGCTTCAAGTCATACCTTGCCAAGAAAACCCAAGGGCCACTGGGTCAGATTTGACTTGACAGCACAAAAAAACAAAACAAAAACAAAACAACAACTCTGAAAACTGCACTAAGTGGTTTATGGAGCTATTTACCAAAATTCATGGAAGTGCACTAGTAGTAAATAAACTCAATTGAGATTAATGGGGTCTCTACTAACAAAATGCATTTAAGCTATTAGCATGTTTGAACACTGTGATAAACCATCCTTGAAAAGCCTGCCCCAGAAATGCTTCTATTTATTCTGCAGTATAGTCCTTTTTCCTTTTCCCTGGCTAGTAATAACTTTTACAGATCACTGTACTACCTTTTTTTTCTAATATACTGTTTAGTTTGTTAGTCCTGTGACTAATTAGTGATCCTAGTACTTTTTTGCATTTGGTCTGTAGATATACTGCTACAAAATGCACAATTCCTTGATTTTGTGGTATAGCAGTATTTCATTCCATCCATTACTAATTTATACACTGCCATTTGGTCATAGGCCAATCACAGCAGTTTACAGAACTAAAAACAATTCAATAACTAGCTGAGTTTACTAACACGGCCAGACCATGCCAAAAGAAGAAAAGATTTAGCCAGTTAAAGTAAATCTTATAAATAGTCATTGCCATTATACATCATATATAATTTACAGAGTTAAGAAAAGTAGATCTTAAAATGACCATTACCATAACACATCAATATACAGCTTACAAACTTGTCGGAAAGAACAAAGTTTTCATTTGCTTCTGGAATGTCAGCAAGTTCTCCAAATGCATGCCTTCTGGTAGCTTGCTCCCGCTCTTTGGGAGCTGACACTGAAAAAGCCTTTTGTCCATTTGACCAAGTGCATAATTTATTTATTTATTTATTTGCATTCTCTTATATACCGCGCTATTCTGCATCAGCATGGTTTACATTGAACAAACTGAAATTACATTGAACAGGGCATTACAACTTGGAGATAACTATTTTACATGGAACATGGGCTATGGAGGGTTAAGTGGCTTGCCCAAGACCACAAGGAGCACCTGTGGGACTAGAAACCCCAGTCCTTCCGGCCCAAGGTTGCTGTCCTCTAGTGGGATTTGAACCCCCGACCTTCCGGCCTGAAGTACCTTGCCCCAACCACTAGGCCACTCCTCCACTCCACTTAATGCTATTAAGTGGAACCAGTAACAAAAATTCAGTCCAAGCAGGCCCTGCCGTGCAGGGGGACCCCAAGGAAAAAGGGGGATGATATCCAGTGGCTTCTGCACCTTCTGAAATGGACTTCCCCAGCGCTAGGGGACCTTTCAAAATTGTTGCTTGGGGATCCATATTTCTGCCATTGAAAGGAACATTTAAAATAGCCTAGACCTGACCATAGTGACCTACTAAGAGCATAAGGCTGTAAGCAATAAGACAATAATTTAATCTGCTGGAGATTCAGTGCGTTATAATTTTAAACCAGACATTTAAATTTTCCTTTTTCCTGTAAAGGCAGACCGTGCAGGCTCATTAAAGCTGGATGAGCACTCTCCCTTCTCTTTGCTCCTGTGATAATGTGGGCTGTTGAGTTCTGAACTATCTGATGGCAATGTAGACCATTTAGTAGGCACGCTTATATATAATGCATTGCGATAGTCCAGAACCATAGCCTGCATAACTGCAAAAAGCCTGTATGCTAAAATAGGACCTAAGCTTTTTTATCATATGTAATCTACCAAAAATTAGTTTTGTTATATGAGATAACTGCTCATGCCCTATCACCTTTTGTTCAAGGCAAACACTTAAAGATATAATAGTGTGACTTAACGGAATAACTCAGTCGTCATCCGTAGACTTTTGCCTCTGTTTCCCTTGGATTAGTCCTCCCAAAACACAAATATCCCATTTTCTGTTTATTAATTAGGATTCCACTAGTTTTCATCCAATCCAACGTGTGTTAGACAATCATTCACGTATGAATAGCCTGCTTTGGGTTCATCTTTAAAGGGACAAATAATTGCAAGCCATCCACATAAGCAAAAATAATAATATTTAAAGACTGTACTATTTCCCTTAATAGCTGCAGAAAATTTTTAAATAGCAGGGGAGATAGCAGGGAGTCTTGAGGAATTCCCCATTTCAATGCTTTAACATCAAATCAAACATCTCCACAAATACTGTATATGTGTGATCTCTACGGAAATATTTTATACAATACAATATTCTCAATATCCAAGTAAAACATTTTGCCATCGAAGATACCAAGGGAAGCTTGCAGGGAAAGGTAACTGCTCAGAGTCAAGTGGGAACCCAGTTTGGTAGAAGAGAGGTCGCCAGTGGAAGGGCACATGGGAGGTATAGGGTGGACTTGAGCAATTCTAAGTAGGATTCTCCTTGTTTCTGAAGATTTAATCCTAAATACTAAGAGCCCGATATTCAAAAGGCATTTTACATGGTTTGCAGCCCAGTAAACTGTGTAAATGCCTTAAACTGGGATATTCAAAAGCCCGTGTTTAACTAAGGGAAAATTGCACCTTGCAAATCTCTCAGATAAGTGTGGTGCTACAATGAAAAGATATAATTCACTAGTAAATGAAGAAAAACACCAAATTAGCTTCCATTCAAATTCGACCAACGATCATTGTTGCTGTTATAAATATTGCTGGTGCAGCATGCTCTCTTCATTGTCGTATTCCACCACTCCTGTGGATCGTAAGATCCGATCGCTTCTGCTGAAATGAGACTAAGAAGTCATGTCGCTACATAGAGGCATATTTCAGGCCATCATTATGCACTCGCCCTTTATCAGGCTTCATGAGGGATTTGCGAGGTGCAATTTTCCCTTGGTTATACATGGGCATGGCTTGCAGGATTGTGAGTTGGTTTAGTTAACAAAAATAATAAAAAGGAAGATTTGCTTCACGAGGATATTTCCTCAAGGCAAATAGTCCGACATTAATTTTTATAGAAATTTAATTTGCACTAATTTTTTAATTATAGATCACAGGGATTTTTAATATAAGATTTTCCTCTTTAGTGTTTTTTTTGTTAGGCAATTCAATATTAGGGCATAAGTACTTAGGTGTATAAGAAATGGCTTCCAAACCTGTCTTGAGGGTATCCACAAACACATTCATGAGATAGATTGGTATTCAATGGAAATACATGCAAATCTATCTTATGAATATTCATTGGTCCCTCATTAGAGACTTTTGGCAAAATTAAAAAGTCATGGGATAGGAGGCAGTATACTATTGTGGATCAGAAACTGGTTGTAAGATAGAAAACAGAGAAAAGGGATAAATGGCCAATTTTCTCAATGGAGATAGGTGAATAGTGGAGTATCTCAGGGATATGTGCTGGGCCCACCGATTTTTGACATATTCATAAATGACATTGAAATAGGAATACCGAGTCAGATGATCAAATTTGCAGATGACACAAAATTATTCAAAGTTATTAAAACACAAGAGGATTGTGTAAAATTGCTAGAGGGCCTTGATAAATTGGAAGAATGGACATTGAAATGGCAGATGGAATTTAATGCGGACATGTGCAAAGTTATGCACTTAGAGGCCAATACCATAACATTCATTTCCAGGCTGTGGGCACGTTCATATCGGAGATGGGGACATTTTGAACCCGATTCCAGTATGGACACACCTGCGTGTCCAGAATTGGAGACATAGACATATTAAACAGCTTGGACATCCCTGCCCTCAAGATATTCTGAAAAGATGAACGTCTACGGTGCCTCCCGACTCCGCATGCCCTGTTAAAACATGCATCACTCAAGCTGCTCCTCACATTGACAGTGTTGTGTTCATGCAAATAACACATGAATACTGATCATACTTGCGGAGCCAACAAGACTAAATATACTAGTCGGTTGGATGCCCAGAACACTGCAAAATAAGCTCAGTGCAGTCACTTATATAATAACAGCAAGTCTAATGCGATCTGTTTGTCCTGGCATAGCTGCCATCAGAGCATACATTGCAGTAGAAGAACTCCTCAGTTAATCATGTGTTGGACATCTCTGGAAACAGTCTGTACAATGCTAATTATGGATTAGTAGCATTAAGCAAAGGGTCTCTATAGTAAAATGTGAAACATATCTCTGTCAAGAATAAGGGACCGGTAAAACCAAATGCTAAAAATGGGGCAAAACATCAACTTGCCCTAGCGTAACGTGCTCCCTTCTTTTACGCATAACCTACATATCTGATAGCTGATGCCTAAAAGAAGGGTGCACTTTACGATAGGGCAAGTTGATGTTTTAACCCCATTGTTGGTGAGTTTTTTGTTTTCTTTTTTTTTAGGGCTGTCAAGTCAGTGCTGACTCCTAGCAGCCCAGCTGTCTCTGGTTTTGTTTTACTGGTCCCTTATTCCTGACAGGGATATGTTTTCACATTTTGCTATAGAGAACCTTTGCTGAGCTTTCTGACCCCATCACACTGACACCTGGTGATGCAGCGGTCATCCGTATGGTCCAAATACTGGCCAGGCATTCATGTCCTCCCAGAATTGCAACAGAGCACACAGATCCTCCCGTGCATCCCTCACAGCACGCACAAACACACTCTTGCACACACATTAAATATGCTTCTGCCAAAATGATTCCCTGCACCTATAAACAACAGCTGGTATAACATAATAGCATGGCGTCCCGGGACTGCAAATCTGATCTGCTTTTCTCACTCGAAGAAGAACTCTTCCATGCTCAGTCACATTCTAGCCCTACATCAACAGTCCCATTTTCCAGAGCATAGGACAAGTCAGGGAACCCTAGAATAGCTCCATTGGCAAAAACAGCAAATGTCAGCATAACCAGAATAAACACACTTGCTCTTCTCAATTTTTTAGTAGGGGTATTTAATATTGCTCCTATACCTTACAACCTTCCCTCACCTCTGCTTTCTTTTCTTTGCACCTGCATCTTGTGTCCCTCCAGACTACAGACACAACAGTTGAAAGCATATTTGTCACAACTGTTCTTCAATATGGGACACTTTGAGCAGAGCAGAAATTTTTCTAAGTTCTGCCTTTATTCCATGTTTCTGCAGGAATAACATGGATCTCTGTGGGAAACACTGAAGACATATAAGGGCCTCTCCTGAATATGCTTTATATGTCTCCAATGTTGTCCATGCCCCCGTTATGTCCCCATTCCGCCCCCTCCTGCCCATGTTCTGAGATCCCCATGTTAGAGCCATGTACATGCAGGACTGCGGGGATTCAGAATATGGTCATAGACATTTTTCCTAGAAAAACATCTAAGCCAGGGGCAGATCTACTATGAAACTATATGGTGTTACCTTGAACCTGGCAGCCATCTGACTGAATTGTTGAACAAGCACTTCACCGAGCTTCACAGAGCACTCCAAATAGATTCAAGTGTGAAAACTCCTGGATGTTCCAACGTAAACCTCAAAGTTGAAACAGTCTCCAACTGATCCAACAGTAAAGGCAGGGAAACATACTCCTACACCAGGTAAGTAGCCTTCATCCACTAGCTCACCATCCTCTGACTTAATTCCCTTCCTCTAGCCGAACCACTGATCTCCATAGGCGGTGGCAAAGTCAGTCCTGTCCCAGATGCACAACCTCCAACCAGGATAGACTCTCTACCTAACTCAGGGTCAGTTAGGAATTTTCATTTTGGAGGGGAGAAATGATAGATGTCCATAAGTTACTGAGTAGAGTAGAATGGGTAAATGCAAATTGATTGTTTACTCTTTCAAAAATACAAGAACTAGAGGACAACACTACGAAGCTACAAAGTAGTATATTTAAAACAAATAGGATAAAATATTTTTTTTCTCAACATGTAGGGGTCTAATTACTAAGCGGAGCCAGCAGCTTCACTGTGATATCGGAGCCGCAGCCCCATTTAATAATACAGGTCCACAGCTTCGATTTCATATGGAAGCCACTAGCGCCACTTATTAAACAGATCCCATAATTAAGATTTGAAATTCATTTCTGGAGAATATGGTAAAAGTAGGTTTTAAAAAGGTATATAAAAAGCCTTCAAGGAAAAGTCCTTAAACTGTTATTAAAGTAGACCGAGAAAAAATACTACTTATCCCTGGGGATATGTAGCATGGCTACATTTGGGGTATGTCAGGTATCTGTGACCTAGTTTGGCCACTGTTGAACATGGGACACTGGACTTGATGGATTTGGTCAGATCAGTGTGGCATTTATTATGTAGTTACATTCTTAAGTCCATCTTATATCTTTCCTAGTTTATTGACTTTATATTATTTTTTTTCATTATTTGTCTTGTCTGCTTTCTTGAATGGTTGGTTTATTGGTTGTTTTATTCTTGCTTATTTTATTACTGTTATTACTATTAATCATTTATATAGTGCTTCAAGGCGTACACAGCACTGTACAAACATATAAAGAAGAAAGTCTCTGCTTGTAGACCTTACAATCTAATCAAGATAGACAGGACAATACAAGAGAACACGGGAGGTTCAAATAGGGAAGGAGACACAAGGAGAACAAGAGATTAGGAGCCAAATGCAGCCTCAAAGAGTTGCCTTTAGCAGGGAACTGAAGAAGGGGAGAAAACAGATTTGACATAAAGATAGAGGAAGTTTGATTCATGCATAAGGAGTAGCAAGGTGAAAAGATCGAAGTCTGGAGTTTGCAGAAGAAGAAAAGGGCTTAGAAAGAAGAAAGCCAGAGGAGGACCGGAAATCGTGAGGAGAGGTGTAGGGAGAGAGAAGAGAGGAAAGGTAATGAGGGGCAGTGGAGTGAATGTATTTATATGTTTGAAGGAGAAGTTTGAACTGGATACAGAAACGGAAGGGGAGCCAGTGAAGTGATTTTAGAAGAGAAGTTATATGAGTGTATCGGGGCTGGCAGAAGATTAGCCGTGCACCAGAGTTCTGAATAGATTGAAGAGGAGAGAGATAACACCGAGGGAAACCAGCAAGGAGGAGATTGCAATAGTCAAGACAGGAGGTGGCTAAAGCATGGACAAGAGTCTTAGTAGTGTGTAAAAAGAGGGAGGGACAAATTGTATTAATGTTGTAGAGAAAGAACTGAGGAGGCCGCGGGCAGGGTCCCGGCGGCCAACCTTAACCGGGCGCACGGCCTGGTGTAAGGACCCTGCGCGCGGCCTCGGCAGGTTTTTAATTCATTGGCTCCCGGCAGATGCAGCCGTGCGGGAGCCAATCAGGGAAGAGCAGGACAGCGTGAGGGGCGGGTTAAACCCGGCAGGCAGCCTCCGCGTGGTCATTCACGCCGGAGGCTGTTCGGGGGTGCCGGTTTCCTGCCCTTCTCCGCGGCGTGCGAGCTCTCCTACCGGGGTCTGCCGCACGCCCCGGCTCGATAGGAGGCCCTGGCCGGCTCTTCCAGCGCTGTGCGGGCTGGAGCGGTTCCGGCGAGTTTCGAGGGCCTGGCTGAGAGGACGTCCCGTTGCACCGGCGGCCCGTTTCTGTGCTCCTCGCGGTGAAAGAGGTTGAGGGCTCGTGCCTGGGCCGGCGTCTGCAGCGGCAGCCCATAGTGAGTGATGACCGCTGGGGGCGGTGGGGTCGGGGTGGGGGGCACTCGACGTGTGCAGTCTCCTGTGCTTGGCGGGTGCATGCTGGCCTCGGGGAGACGGGGGGGGGGCTGACCGACGACCTGCTGTGGTTTTCAGTGAGGCGGCACAGGGCATCGCTGGGTCTGCTGGGGATCGTTTCCCCGTGCTGTGGCTGGGGAGGGGGGCGGGGGCTGGTAGTGGGCAGTGGGGGGCCCCTTAGCGGTGATGCCATCGGGTGGGGAGGGGGCCGGCGTGGGGGGGAGCGGGGAGTTGTAGCTCCTTCCTCAGGGGCCCGGCGAGCTGGCGGTGCCCAGTCCGGGGGGGGGGGGTCAGGGTGGTGGGGGCCTCTGGTGGGTGGGGGGAGACTATGGGGGGGCAGGGTGGTGAATGGGGTGTGATTTGGGGGAGCAGTGGGGGAGCAAGGGGAGCTTGGGCAGGCGGGGGGTTTGCAGCCGGGTTGGGGGGCAGTAGGGTAAGGGGACACCTTTGCTCCTGCTGACTGGTCTCCAATTCAAGGGCATTAGATGGGGGCTGGTGGGCCTTTGCCTAGGGAGCTTTGGCTTGGGGGGCAGGCAGGCTGTGGCTGGATCGGTGTGGGGTGGGCGCTGGCCATATGCATGGTCTCGGCGGTTCCTTCTGTTCCCCCCCCCCCTGTTTGCTTATGTTTCCACAGGGGCTGGCGCAGTGGGCCATGGAGCGGACTCGAGGCAAGGTGCTGCCGAGGTGGCCTCTGGTGTGAGGCGCGGGAGACGACGTAGACCGGCGCTGAGCTCAACCAGTTGGAAGCCAGGACGGCGGCTGCTGCGGCTGCTTGGAGTCGCGAGACAGGTGAGTGGTTGGGCCCATCAGGCGCGGAATTGCCCTGTCGGAAAGGTCGGGGAGGGGGGTTGGGCGAGGAAGCACGGGTGGCGTTATAGCCGTGTCGGCCTTCCCTCCTACTCGCGTGCTTTGTTGTTGGCGTCTGCGGGGGATTTGCTGAGAGGGGGTTCGGTTAGCGCGGGGGAGGTGGGGCCGGGGATGGGGGGTGTCTGGGCCGTGGTTCCATTCTCGGGGCTGTGGGACGGGGTGCCTGATCGACGTCGCCGCCACAGCTGTGGATGGTGATTAGGCATGGTTGGCCTGTTGGTCGGGAGGAAGCGATCGCGGGTGAGCCGGGAAAGGAGGCCGGCAGATGCGCAGGCGGGGCTCGTTGAGACGCTTGCGCGAGGTAGTGCAACAGGGCTCGATTTTGTCAGCGCCTCGACAGCGTGTGGGGATGTCCCGTGGATTCCGTATTGGCGGCATTTCGGCCGCTCGAAGGGCGGGTGTGGTAGAACTATGCTGGAAGGTTTGGGGACAAGATGGAGGGGGACCGTGGGTTCTCTTGGGGTGCCCACGATATTCGCCTCTGGACCCAACCGTCCGCTGGAGCGTGTGCAGTACGTGAGGCGGTGCGTGGCGATGCGGGCATTGGGGGGCGGTTGGTGCCTTTCGCTTGCTATCGGCCAGTTTCCGGCGGTGAGCTTGGATGGGGGGGGGCGGTGACACATGCGGGGGGTTCAATAAGTCTACCTTCCCATTTCCGTACGGCCGGTTTTGGTTCTTCTGCGTGGTGGGTGGCGGAGGGCGCTCCACTACGGGGCGGGGTTCTCGAGGGGTCACCGGTGCATGGGGATCGGCACCTGAGGCGCTAGGAGTGGGCGGGCGGGCTGACTCCGCTACGTGTGTCCTTTTGCAATGGTGGCTTCAGCGGGTTACGCGGCGGCAGGATGGGGGTTATGCTGGTGGTTCGAGAGGCTGGGAAGTTCCGGCGTTTGCGTCAATTGTCCCTGTCTTATGGGGGTGGTGGTCCATGACTCCATTCCGCATGGGTCGTGTTCGGTGAGGTTGGCGTTCTTTGACGGGGCGGCAGCGATGGCGAAGGAAGCGGGTTGGGCTGCATTGTTGGTCAAGGTTGTGATTGCCTTGCCTTTCGCCGGTTGGCGGCACCTCCATTTGCTTCCTTGCGGGGGGCTTCCGTTTCACGGGGCGTATTACGTTGCCAGCGGCTGGCCTCTCTGCTGCTCGGTCTCCGGTGCATACTTTCAACCTCTGTACCTTCCTGCTGTGGTTGCTGGTGTAACCGCGGGGCTCGGCGGCTGTGGTGCAATATTGGAGGTTTTCTGTTTGTGGGGTGGCTTAGATGGGTGGGTGTCAGGAGAGCTTCAACGGGTTTGCTGAGTTTTCGGGGACCTTGGGTGGGGCCCTTGGCGGAGGGCGTGGCGAGGGTCTGGCGACGAGACTGCCTTTACGGGGTGAAATTTGATTCAGCGGGTCTGGTAGCTTGCCTGCCGCAGAAAGGGGTTGCCGGTTTGGGGATTTGGTGGCTAATGTGTTTGCGTCTTACCGGCTGACCTTGCGGGGGATGCGGGCGTTACTGGGATCTTTGACTTTGGCACGCCGTGCGGTGCCGATGGGACTGGTGTTTCACGGCTGTTGGGGGTTTCCACGGGGGAGGGGTGTAGACTCTGCACCACCGGATTGGGGTCGCGGTGTTGATGTGGACGGTTTTGCGGGTCTTGAGCTGGTTTTGGTCCATTTAACGGGACCTCGGTATTTGTTGGAGGGGGAGGTGTTCCGTGAGGGGCTGCGGCTCTACACGGATGCGGCCAGGGGGGGGAGCCGGGTGGGGAGTGCACTTCGGCGGGGCCTAGTGCGTGGTCGGCTGGCCGCAGTTTGGGCAGGTATCGGGATTGACTGCCCAGGTCTCCTTCTTGGAGCGGTTTCCGCTCAGGGTGGTTTTGGAGTTATGGCCAGATAGGCCGCAGCCGTTAGGTGGTTTGGCGGTGCGCTTCTGCGGCTGCGGGCGGTGTGGTGCATTGTTGCTCTCCCATGTGTTGAGGTAGCGGGTTTACTGGGGGAGGTGGTGTGGGCCTGTCTACAGTCGCGAGTGTCGGCGCGGGCTGGGCATGTCCCTGGCGGTATTGCCGAGATCGCCGATGTTTTTTCTCGTGTCCGGTGGAGCGGTTTTGGCTCTCGCCGGCAAGCGGTCCGGGTTGGATCAAGGGTCCCGGAGAACGTATGGAGCATAAGCCAGGCGTCATGCTGAGTTTACTGCAGAGTTCGGTATCACCGGGGACGTGGTCTGCGTGTCAGCAGGGCTGTGTTGCGGTGGTCCGATTTTTCATTGCGCACGGGTGGTGACCTGACGCATTGCTTGGTTGATGTCTAGCGGTGGCTATGGGTGTGGGGGTTTTACAGACCAGGGTGCGTTTGCGGGGGGCCGGTTTCAATTTTGCAAAGGTGGTGGGGTGGGGATCGCGGGTTGGGGGGGATTTGTAACTCGCAGGCTGCTGTGGGGGGGGGGGGTGCGTGCGCGGCCATCTCCTTGGGAGCCGAGGCGGTTCCTCATGCACACTGTGCTGGTAAGGCTCCTTGCGGCATTACCGCTTCTGGCTGCAGCGGGGCCGTTTGGGGCCTTTCGGATGGGGAGTTGGTGGTGGATTCAGTTGGGGCGGGGGGTGGGGGAGGGCTCCACCGGCCCCCCTTTGGGTTCGGTGGGGCGGTTCGGGATGTTTTGGCATGTCTCCGACTGATCGGCGTGGACGTGTTCGCGGTTGCGTTTTGGGGGGCTGCAGGCTTGGTACGTGCCCCGGGGCTGCCGGGTGGTGATACCTGTGAGTGCCTCCCGGGTGGGCTGGGGTTTTCTTATGGCGTGGGGGAGGTTGACCTGTTCCGGTGCCTGAGGTATTCAGGATGGCGCTGCGTTTGGTGGGTGCCGATCCTACGCAGTTTTGCACCGCACTATTGTCGCTTCTGGGTGGCGGATCAGGCCATGGGGGGTGTTGGCAGGTGGTGCTCTCGGGCATCTAGGGGTTCGGTGCGGCTGTGCCGCTGCGGGGGGGGGTCGGGGGTTGGGGAGTTTCATTGTTCATTTATTTTGCAGGTGGGGTCTGGAGGCTGCTGAAGGTCGGGGATTGGTCACTCCTGTGTCCAAGGTGCTGGATGGCGAGTTGTGGCGAGGCCGGTGAACACCAATTCGGGGATCGACCCGGGTTTTTGGTGCCTGTCTCATGGCTGGGTGATTGCGGACCCGCAGGTCGCGGCGGCTTCCTTTGCTCCAGCACCACAGGGGGGGGGGGTTTGGGACTGCCCTGCGGTGGAGGGGCAACGACCTGGTTCTGGGTCCTGCCGGCATCTGCTCAGAGAGACGCAGGAGGCGTTTGTGGGTTTGGCGGATGTTTATGGGTGCAATTCTGATGGGGTCTGCCATTGTTCCACAGCCTGCGTGATGGAGTCAGCGGCGTTGGTCGGGGGGGGCTGGCTAACGGTACTCTTCCGATTGGTCGCTGGTTGGGCAACATGGGAGCACCAGGTGAGGCTTCCATGGGGGGAGGTGGTGTTCGGGGCTTTATAGGGGTGTTGGGGGGGGGCATTTCTCGCCAGTCGGTATTGGATCTGCTCCTTTATGACTGTCAGGAGGCCTTGGAATATATGTTGGTTTGGGGGGTGCTCACTGGTCGCAGCTTGGCATTGGGGGGGCGGCACAGGAACAAGGTTGTCACCTGTGCCGGTGGCAGGATCCCGGAGGTTTCCGGGGTCCAGAGCCTCAGGCTACACTTGGGTGGGGGCGGGGTTCCCCTGATCCGGTCAAACCCTGGCCGACTTTTGCTATGGCATGGCGAAGTCGGGGAAGGGTTAGGTAACTTGCCGGGGGGGCAAGTTATGGCATTAGCGGTGGCAAGGCACTTTGCTAAGGTATGGCGGGTGCGGGCCGGGTGCCGCTAATCGATTGAGAAGGTTTTGGAGGCTGTCATATGGTGAAATTGTTAAAAGGATAATAAAGCTGCGACCAGTTGTGTCCCATGAACTGTTGGTGTGGTGTCTTTTGTGAGGTTGGGAGATCAGGGGAGATGGGGGGTGGAGGAAGGGACCCGAAGCACCAGGTCCGCCTGCCTCAGTTACTGAGGAGGCCGCGGGCAGGGTCCCGGCGGCCGACCTTAACCGGGCGCGCGGCCTGGTGTAAGGACCCTGCGCGCGGCCTCAGCAGGTTTTTAATTCATTGGCTCCCGGCGGATGCAGCCGCGCGGGGGCCAATCAGGGAAGAGCAGGACAGCGTGATGGGCGGGTTAAGCCCGGCAGGCAGCCTCCGCGTGGTCATTCACGCCGGAGGCTGCTCGGGGGTGCCGGTTTCCCGCCCACCCGCCCTAAAATGTTATGGGGGTTTGGGTATGGGGTGTTGCAGCTTGGGGGGGGGTTTCGGGATCCCGGAGGTTTCCGGGGTCCGGAGCCTCAGGCTACACTTGGGTGGGGGCGGGGTGCCCCTGACCCGGTCAAACCCTGGCCGACTTTTGCTATGGCATGGCGAAGTCGGGGAAGGGTTAGGTAACTTGCCGGGGGGGCAAGTTATGGCGTTAGCGGTGGCAAGGCACTTTGCTAAGGTATGGCTGGTGCGGGCCGGGTGCCGCTAATCGATTGAGAAGGTTTTGGAGTTTGTCATATGGTGAAATTGTTAAAAGGATAATAAAGCTGCGACCAGTTGTGTCCCATGAACTGTTGGTGTGGTGTCTTTTGTGAGGTTGGGAGATCAGGGGAGATGGGGGGTGGAGGAAGGGACCCGAAGCACCAGGTCCGCCTGCCTCGGTTAATGACAGGTTTTAGCTATATGTTGAATATGTGTGAACTGTTTTGTTGCCATTTGTGAAAGGCAGTATAGCAAATAAAAGAACATAACTAAATTAAACTTTTTGAATCTTTTTCATTAATTTAGGAATCCTCAATCCTTTGAGGTGCTCCTATATCACTAATACCTCTGCTTTATATGCTTTTATCTTTGTTACTCTGTTTTTCCTTGGAGGTGGTGTTATCTTTCTCCTTTCTTCTGACCTTTAGTCCTCATTGGTTGGACTGCCTCAGTCATGATTTTTTGCTGCAGAATACTATATATGATTTATTACCATGATATCAAGAATGTAGATGGTCCCATTGTGCAGGTTAAGGCTATATTCATTTTGCTTTTGTGCCGTTTGCTTGTGGTATCAAGTTTAATTTAGGTATTTTTCTCTTTCCTGAAACTCAGCATATATATTGACTTTCATATAAGCTAGAAGCTCAGCTACCAACTTCTGCATCTCTATCTTTCCTCTTCATCTTCATTCGGTTTCCTGGCTTGTTATTAGTCTTGCTCTCCTATGTTATATCCGTATCTTTCACTGGTATCTCCTCTATTACTCCTTCTGATTTCTATAAGGATCTTAAAACTCATCTTTTCAATGAATACTTTGACAGCGAAACCTAAAACACTTTCTCCCCCTCATATGCACTCCCCCTAGTAAGCTATCACCACTTCTCCACCCCTCACCACATCCAAAACTATCATCCATTGCTCTATGCAAACAATATGTAAATAATTCTGTGCTTCTATGTATTAATTTCAAAGTTCAATGCACCTGTCCAACATTTCCCTTTGAAGTTCTAGCTTTCTACATTCTATGTAATTAAAGTTCACGTAATCTGTAAACCACCTTGATTCTGAAATAAAGTGATCTATAAAAGTGGCTAAATAAATAAACAAGGCAACCTGCACAAACTGCAGATACAACCCTAAACAAAGGCGCATGGAGGGAGGGAGGCAACCTGCACAGAACAGTGGGTACAAGTCCAGCCACCTTACTGAGCAGATTAAATGGACCATGATGATCTTCATCTGTCATCATTTACTATGTTACTATGCTAACTCTGATTTGAAGTATTCACACATGAAGGGAGGAATTGGGTTGGCTTCTAGGTAAGGTGGAAATCAACAAGGCATGGCATGAGTGAATAACCTACTTAGTAGTCAGTCACTGATATGTACCTAAACTTTCTTAAGGAAGAGCAGTAATTATTCAGTTAGCTGACCCAAATAATGGTGGCATCATTTACAGCAGAGGTGGGCAAATTATGGCCCATGAGTCACCTCCACAAAAGGTTTGGCCCACTAGCTAGCTCAAATAAAATATTTAAAACAGCTGTCAAAATCCCTTCCATCACCCAGAGCCATTTTACCACTGACTGCTGCTGATGCTGATCCCAGCATGGCCACTAAAGCATCATCTTTCTAAGCCAAACTTCTAGAAAAGTGAAAAATGTGACGAGTTCTCCAAATATTTGGTCTGCCATTGTATCTATATCTTTTATTTTTATGTCCTCAATATGAAAACATTTGCAGCACAGTAGTTAGAGAGTAGTTAGGTGATTTAGGTGATATAGCGATATTAGAAAAGGTTCAAAGAGCCACCAGAATGGTAAAGGAGATGGAAGGATACTCCTATGAAGAAAGGCTAAAAAGGTTAGGGCTCTTTAACCTGGAAAAGAGACGGCTGAGGGGAGATATGATAGAAGTCTATAAATTAATGAACCGAGTGGAACGGGTAAACATAGATTGATTGTTTACATTATCAGAATATAGAAAGACTAGGGGACATGCAATGAAGCTACAAGGTAAACTATTTAAGACTAATAAAAGAAAATATTTTTTCACTCAACTTGTAATCAAACTCTGGAATTTCTTAGAGGAGGATGTAGTAAAGACTGTTAGTGTAGCTGGGTTTAAAAAAGGCTTGGACAAGTTCCTGGAGGAAAGGTCCATAAACCATTATTGAGAAGGGACCCAGGATATCAATGCTTGACCCAGTACAAGCACTGTGGAACCTGTGTCTTTTGGGGAAACTGCTAGGTACTTATGAGCTAGATTGGCCACTGTTGGAAAGAGGATACTGGGCTTGATGGACCTTTGTCTGACCCAGTATGGCATATCTTATGTTCTTATGTTCTTGTGTTCTTATTTATTTATTTTATTTATTTTCATTCTCTTATATACCGCGCTATTTTGCATCAGTGCGGTTTACATTGAACAGGGCATTATAACTTGAAGATAACTATTTTACAGGGAACATGACTCAAAATGGAAGCATAGGGTGAGAATATTCAAGTCCTTATACAAGTCTTTAGTGAGGAAACATCTGAAACGCCATATGTAGCACTGAGTGTTCTAATGAAGGGAGAGTGATATATAAAGAATGTATGGTCGACACGGTATATCTTCAAAACTGTTGTTGTTGTCAAGTGCCATGAGTCATTGTCAACTTATGGCAACCTCTGGAAAGTTGTCCTAAACTGTATTCATTTTCAGTCAGGTGGCTCAATGGGCTCATTGTTGATAGAGTGGCATCCATATCTGGTGTTATTGTATTGATCCATCTAATTGCTGGCCTTCCTCTTTTGTGTTGAACTTCAACCTTGCAAAGCATGATTTATTTATTTAAAACATTTTTTACACCATCTTTCTACAATTCAAGAAGTTTTTACATGAAACTTAAAATAACAGTGTAGATACAGCTTTTGTACAGAGAACAAGAACATTTTGATGGTTAACAGGCATATATTGCAGTTAAATATAATGTTTTATATATTTACAGGAGGGTGCTCGGAGAGGCTGTTAGATATGAAGGGGAGACATAGGAGAGGTTAGGGAAAAGGAAAGGAGGAGTAGAAGAAACATTTGTGGTGGGGCGGGGGGTCAAGGTGTGTTGAATGCTGAGTAACGAGCAAGGTGGTTGTGGTTTAGGGGAGTAGTGCAAAGTATTCTTAGAAGAGGAAGATTTTGAGCTTTTTACAAAATTCGGAATGGTCGGAGCAGCTTTGTAATTCAGATGGGAGGGTATTCCATACAGTGGGGGCATAGAGGGACAAGATTCAGTTGCAGGTAGATTGTTTGCTCCTTTTCTTCTGTGCTGGTATGTTTAGGATGTTTGCAGTGGTGGATCTACATGCTCTGGTGTTGTTTGGTTTAGAGAGAAGGGAGAGTAGACAAGTAGCAGATTCATTGTGTATGACTTTGTGAATCAGTGTGAGGGTTTTGAATTTTATTCTGGTCAACATGGGGAGCCAGTGGAGGTCCTGGAGGACAAGGGTGATGTGGGCTCATTTGGGCATGTTGGTGATTAAGTGTGCAATTGTATTCTGAGCCATTTGGAGGGGGTGGATACTATGTTTTGGGAGACCATGATATATGAGGTTGCAATAGTGAAGGGTTTGGGTGGTTAGGGCTTTGCAAATGGTACGGAAGGTGTCTGGATTTAATAAGGGGCAGAGGTTTTTCAGGGTTCTAATTTTGGGTGTAAATTGCTTTAGTTGTTTTTCTTATCATTTCCTGGAAGGTAAGGTTCTGGTCAATTATTAAGCCAAGATATTTGATTTTGTTCTTTACTGAGACTGTAATCACCGAGGACAAGTGATATCGGAGGAGAGTAGGACAGATTGGAAAAAATATGAATTGCTTCTGTTTTAGCTTGGTTAATGATAAGGTTATGTTGGTGGAGTCAATGTCTTATCTTAGTGAAACAGTTGCTCACATTGGTGAAGTTTCATATAGTTATGTTGAAGAGGGTGAAGAACATAATGCCATCTGCATGTAATTGATATTGGATATTGTGGTCTTGAAAGATTTTTCATATGGGTTGGAGGAAGAAGTTGAAAAGAAGTGCAGATAAGCTGGAAACCTGTAGAACTCCTTGTGTTAGTGTGAAAGATCCGGCTGCGAATTAACGCGGCCGGACACAGCGGGCGCCGGCAGGCCATGGGTTAAAAAACCTTGGCAAGGGGCGGGGGGGGGGTGGCGGGCGCCTGGCTGAGACCGGACTATAGAAGCTCCGGTCTCGCCGTGGTTCGCCCTCTTTTCTTGCTCTCCCCGACAGCCGGCGCAAGCGGGCAAGCCTCACCTGCTGCTGTTTTCAAGCTCACTTGTGTTCGCCCGCGGGGTGCATCGTGCAGAGGCTATCAGATAGGAAACAGCGGCACCGCGCGGGTGCATCCCCTAGAGCGAAACTACAGTGAGCGAAGAAAACAGCGGTTCAGGTTAGAGGGCTGAGAGGACGCGCGCCAGATCGGTGCATTCGCAGCGAGCGGGAGAGCAGCACCGGAGCTAAGAGGAAGCCCCGGGGAAGCGCGTGAGCAGCCGGCAGGAGTCTAACTGCGGTGAGTGGAGCCGGAATGTGCAGGGGATTTGTGCAGGGTAAGCGCTCAGCATCTAGTCGGGCCTGCGTACGGGCCAAAGGGGGAGGAATGTATACCGGGGGCGGTGAGCGGCAGCGCATGGGCCTCTGTGCTAGTCGGCTGTTGATGAGCATGGTATAGTCACCCGGGGGAGCGCGGCCGGGTAGTTTGTTGTCTGTGCAGTTTTGTTGAATTTTAAACAGGCTGAGGCAATGCTGGCTCTGCCGCGGCGGTAGGATTGGTGGGCAGGAGGGGCGAGTGGACGACACCGCACGCGCCCTGATGGCTAGAGTGGTAGCTGAACCACCGGGGGACATAGGGTCTCTTCCTTGGAGGGGGGGGGAATAGGCGATATGGGCCAGGATGTTACAGCACAGGCATACCGCCATGCAGACTGTCCTTGCTTAGGGTATGGGAGTGATGGAACAGGGCAATTGTGGCTAGGTTTGCAGTGATAGAATTTTGTGGGGCTACAGTACCCTATGCCATTCGGGGCATGGCATGGCAATCGCAGGACTAGTGCCCGGCGGAGCCCCGGAGAGGAGTTCCAGCGACCACACTTCCTGGCTTGCTTCAACGTGGCAGGAGTCAGGTATTGTTTATGTTCATGCAGAAACTGCCATGTGCTCAGGTAAGATGGTGTTCACATGCGGCGGCGGCCATCTTGTGGCCATGTGTGGGAATTAAAGCGGGGGGTTGGTTTGCCACAGATATGATACTGTGTGTGTTATGGGGGACACAAAGGGGCAATGAGCGGGGCAATCAAAAAAAAAAAAAATAAAATAAAATGAAATAAAAAAGTAATAATAATACGTGGGTATATATCTACATAAAAACAAACAAACAAAAAAAACCATTATACGGATATGAGTGAAGGGGAGGCCACCAAGGGAGGGGCAATGCCCCCTGGGCGGTTCCTAGACAAAGCCAACGGCTTACAATAAATGCTAACCTGTCCCTTATGTCTCCATATCACTCCTTGTTTAGCTTTCTTCCCACAGCTCAGTATGCCACGGAAGGTCGGGCAGACGGGAGATTCGGATCGCAAGGGGCAGTCAAAAACACCAAAGGCGGCAGAGCGTAGGCGGGGAGCAGAGCGCAGAACAACATGCGGTGCTGCCAAATGAGCACCGTCGGCGGCGACGAAGGGCAATGCTGGGAGCGGTACGGCACTGCGCGACAATGGGGCAAGGAAGACTACCCGGCAGAATTCACGGTGCGCAGCGCAACAGCCGGCGCAACAACCGCAGCCTGCGATGTCCAGCCAGGAGCTGGATGACCTGTTCCAGGTCATTCGGGAGCGGGTGAATAAACACGGCATCAGCGCCTTTCACCAGCGACTGGAGGCGTCCAACGAGAGCCCAGGAGGAACGCAGGCAGTGAGTGTCTGTACGACGAACGCCAGCATGGGAGAAACGCGGATAGTGAGCAGCAGCGTGGCCAGCACCAGTGCGACGAATGGTAAGCCAATGGGAAAGAGGGGGGCAATGGTGTTGTCATCTTCATCATCTGAGAGTTCTTCCTCTGATACTGAGGGCGACGTCTCATTAGCTTCGGCCATGCAAAGCCTATTGAAGACTTTTAAAAAACACAAGAGTAAATCAAACAAGAGCAGTCAGCTAGCGCGTGTCTGGTCAGGGAGTGGGGAGGTAATCGCACCGGTTGCCGGAACTGGCGAACCCAGTGCAAGTATGGCGACAACATGTTCCGCTGTGCTAGCCAGCCCAGCGGCGGTCGCCGGGGACCCGCGTTGCGGTGTGAGCTCCCTAGCCAGCGCTGTGCCCAGGAGGATAAAGAAGAGGATCTGGCGGAGAGAATACATTGATATATTCTCCTTGCTGATCCAGGACCACGACGGGGAGGCAAGGGATACTAATGATAAGGACAAGAAAGCGGACAGAAAGCCTAGGGTCACCAAATCCATAAACAACTGGGTCTCGACCTTCCACATTTTTATGAGTGTGGTGCTGGAGCGAGAGCCAGGATTGAGCCAATATTTAATCAAGTATCTAGACGCCATTACCCAAGCGCATAAGCGACTGGGAGGATGGGCGTGGCTCAATTATGATATCAAGTTCAGACAGAGCTTGGCAGAGGACCCAACCATGACATGGCAGCACAGGATAGTGGACATGTGGATCGAAGAAATGTCCCCCAACAGACCATTGTGCACGGAAGGGACCTCATAGCCCTTTCTGGCAACCTCATGGCGGCCAACTGCCCCGATGGCCGGCCGACGAGCGTGCCGTCAGTACAATGCGGGGAGTTGCACATGGCGGCCGTGTAAATTCCGCCACTCATGTTCCAGCTGCGGCGGCGGTCACCCAGTCACCGCATGCCGAATGGTCAGGGACTCTAAGCCATTCCAGCAGGGACAACAGAGGGGCAGTGATGGCCTTGGCCCCAACGCCCATCAGGCTTGACCACATGCGGGCGTGGCTACACGCCTACCCGCAAAGGGACAAAGCTCTCAATATTGAGAGCGGCTTCGCACATGGCTTCCGAATCCCGTTCTCGGTCTCGCCGCTGGGCCAGCCAGCCCGCAACCCCCCATCAGTGAAACAATTTAGCGCCGTGGTGCAACGGAAACTAGCCAAAGAAATTGAACTGGGAAGGGTGGCAGGCCCATTCCAGTACCTGCCCATCCCTAACTTGGTGCTGTCGCCATTGGGTATTGTCCCGAAGAAGGAGACGGGGCAGTTTCGATTGATCCATAACTTATCGTATCCGGAAGGGAGGTCAGTCAACGACAGCATTGACCCGGCACTATGCTCCGTGCGGTATGCGACGATTGATCAGGCCATTAACAGCATTCAGATGCTGGGGCGGCGGGCACAGCTAGCAAAGGCGGATATTGAGTCCGCTTTTCGCCTACTCCCTGTGCACCCCGATTCCTTTTCATTGCTCGGTTTCACATGGAATGGAGAATACTACTACGACAAATGCCTGCCCATGGGCTGCTCAATTTCGTGCGCGTACTTTGAGCAGTTCAGCACTTTCCTACACTGGGTGGTGGAGGGCATAGCAGGTCCGGACACCGTGGACCATTATTTGGATGATTTCCTGTTTATGGGAAAAGACGGTACGGACTGCCAAAGGATCCTCACTGTTTTTGAGCAAGTGGCCCGCCGCTTTGGGATCCCCTTAGCCGCGGAGAAGACTTGCGGACCCGTAGGAATAATTACATTCCTTGGCATTGAGCTGGACGTGGGAGCACAATCGTCCCGCTTGCCAGCAGACAAAATACAAAAGCCGAGAGAAGCGATTCGGGATTTCCAAGGGAGAGCGAAGGCAGCATTGGAGCGGTTTCAATCGCTACTGGGCCTGCTATGTTTCGCATGCAGGATCATGCCAATGGGGCGGGCGTTCTGCCGGCAGATCGCCCTGGCAATGAAAGGGGTCAAAAGGAAACATCATAAGATCAGGGTTACAAAGGGAATAAGGGAAGACCTGCGAATGTGGGAACTGTTCCTACAAACCTTTAACGGCCTGACTTTCTGGCAAGCACCGCCAGTGTCTAACGAGGACCTGAATCTGTTCACGGATGCGGCTGGGGGGGAAGGCTTTGGGATATATTTCCAAGGCGCCTGGTGTGCCGAGGAATGGCCATGCGAATGGCGCGCGGCAGGCATCACAAAGGATATCACCTTCCTCGAGCTATTCCCCATCACTGTAGCTTTATACATCTGGGCCCAGAAGTTAAGCAATAAGGCCGTGACGTTCCACACCGACAATATGGCGGTGGTATACGCCATGAACGGAATGAGTGCGCATACACTGGGAGTGATCGCTTTGCTAAGACACGTAGTCCTGCTATGCCTGAAACACAATATAACGGTTAGGGCGGAACACATCCCTGGCCAGCGAAATAACATTGCGGACGCTCTCTCTCGTTCCAAGATACCGCTCTTCAGATCCCTGGCATCAGACGCCGAGGCAGTCAAGACGGCGGTCCCAGGAGCAGTATGGGACCTTGATCCTCCGAAGTTTGGGAGCTTGTGCTGAGCTCATTATCGAAACGTACAAGGCGGAGCTACCTGGCAGCTTGGGAAAGGTTTCAAGCCTTCTGCGAGGGGCTCGGGATCGAAGAAACCGATCCCACGACGGACTCCATTCTGCAATGGATCCTGCACTCCAAACGGCTAGGGGCGAAGAAATCAGCGGTGCAGACGCAGCTAGCGGCAATTACCTTCTTTGCAAAAGCGCTAGGTAAGCGCAGCCCGAGAGAGGACTTTGTAATAACCAGGGTCATGAAAGGCTGGACAGCAGAACAACGCTGTACCAGGGACTGGCGGCACCCAATAACACACCAGATCTTGCAAAACCTGATAACAGTAGCAGGCCGGATATGCTTCGACCAGTTCGAAACCAGGCTGTTCAGGTGCGCATTTTCATGGGCGTTCTTTGGAGCATTCCGCATAGCCGAATTAGTCGCAACGGCGAGTCGCCAGCATGCTGAGGGTGGTATCAGAGAGCAGGACATAAACCTACGGAACAGGTTGCTCGTATTGTACGTACGGAGGTCCAAGACCGACACCGAGGCGAAAGGGGCACAGGTAGTATTGGCACCACTACCAGGGGACACATCCTGCCCGGTGCAAACTTTCAGTGATTACAAGGAAATGCGACCAGCAGGTGCAGAGCAGTGGCTAATACACGCTAACGGGGCCCCGCTTTCGCGCTTCCAGTTCGCCAGGGTCCTCAGGATTGCCCTCAAGGTGGCAGGTTTGGAGTCAGGCTTTTACGGCACTCACTCCTTCCGCATTGGGGCCGCTTCCACGGCGGCCCATATAGGTATGACAAGGGAGCAGATAATGCATATCGGACGGTGGAAATCTGATAGATATAAATTGTATGTACGCCCGGTATGACGCCTTGCGTAACCCTGATTGAGAGGTAGGGACAATAAAAAAAAAAAAAAAAGACAAAAAAGGGGGGAACGATGCACCATTACATTCTGGCACTGTTGTTCTCCATCCATGTATTGTTTACCAAGCTATTATGTTAACAACACCCCCTCCCCCCCATAGGTGGCAGCCCCCGGCGCGAAGCATGGATATGCGGCCATTCGTTCGTGCACTGGGCGGAAAGGAGGACGAAGGACAGACCACAAGGACTTAACTTGGGACTGCCCAAGAGGAAGGTGGCAGTGAAGTGGATGGGGCGCCGGGGTATGGTGTGGGGCCAGCTGATGCCGCTGGTCAGGCAATTACAAAGGGCGGGAAAAAACCCTTGGGCCATACTAATCCATCTGGGGGGCAACGATCTGACAGGTACCCGCAGTGTTGAGCTCACCAAAATAATGCAGAAAGATCTGCTAGCGCTGAGGAGCTCATTCCCAGGAGCGGAGTTGGTCTGGTCTCACATCATACCTCGGCGGGTATGGAGAGGCGAATGCTCACACCAAGCAGTGGACCGAACAAGAAGGAAGGTGAATAAATGGATGGGACGCTTCATGGAAACCATCGGAGGACATTCCGTCAGGCACGACATGATAGAAGAGAACTGCCCCGGTTTGTATCGCACAGATGGGATACACCTGTCCGATATTGGGATGGACATATTCCTCTGTGCGATACAAGATACGATGGAGCGGCTATGGCAGAAACAGTGGTTGGCGGGAAAGGGTGGGGACCCTCCCGGGCAGAGAGGAGTCACTGCCGGGAGGGATTGGCGGAAGCAATAGGGACCACCCCTTCCAGAGAGCGCACAGCCCAAACATGTAAAAGGGGAGAGGGCCATAGAGGAACTGACATGTCCCCCAACAGGACCCAGAGTGGAAGCAGGAGCAGTGTACAGAGGGCATCCCGACGTCTTCGCAGCGGGAGAGACCTACATGGCGATTAGCAACGTAGCCCTGCCCATGCCTTTGACGGGACTTGGGCAGAGGTAGAAGGGTACACTGCCGCAGAAGAGGGGCAAAGCAAAAAAGGCATTTTACAACGGCAAGTGCTTCTGAACGGCGCTAAACTAATAGGGACTGACGGCAGTGGGGAAAAGTCTAGGGACGGCCGATTTTCCAAATATCCCTGCCGGACGTCAAGACGATTGGGCTGTGCCTCTTGAGAAGTGAAGAAGTGAAGACAATAGGTTGTCGGTTATTTTGGGGATTATGTTACAAATGGTATTCACTGTTATGTATTGATATGCTTAATTATGCTGTGGCCAACAGTTGTGTATACTGTGATTCCAAATGTTATGGTTAAAATAAAGTTGTTGTATTTGTGGCACAATATGGTACAGTGGAGTTATTTCGGGCAAGGATGGGGGGAGGGGGGGAGGCGAGCCGGGGGGGGGGGAGGGGGGAAGGAAGGATAGCACCCGAGGCCGACATGCCGGTCGCCTGGCTGTGGCTGAGAAGTTTTTTCACCAATTCACACCTGTTGAGTCCTATGTTCAAGGTAGGAGTGGAACCATTTTAGGGTAGTATCTCTAAGGCTGATGTCATACAGTCTGTCTAGGAGTTGTTCACGGGGAAGGGAGTCAAAAGCGGATGATATGTCAAGGTAGATTAGTAGACAACCTTGGGTAGGTGTTTCGGTGCAGGTGATCACTGAGTCTAAAAGGGATGTAATTAAAGTTTCCATGCCATGGTTCCTTTTAAAACCATGCTGGAAGGGACCAAGGTGTGTATGTGGTGGGGGGGGGGGGGGGCATGGTCATCAATGTAATTCTGCAGTTGAGCTTGAACAATGTTTTCAGTTATTTTTGCCAGGAGAGAGATACTTGATATCGGTCTGTAGGTGCAGGTATGGTGGGGTTGAGTTTGTTACCTTTTATGTCTTTCTGTAATGATCTCTCTTTGCATGATGTGTCCAGTATGAAAGTCAAAGTCTTGTCATCTGAGCTTCTAAAGAAAGCTTAGGTTTAATCTCCTCTAGTACTGACTGGTTTGTTCTTTGGGCAGTCCATGGAATGTATTTATTTATTTATTTAACATGTTTTATATATTCCTTTATTTTAAATCAAAGCAGTTTACATTGAACTGACAAAACAACTTAACCAAATTAGGGTTTTAAATAGAACTTAGGGTGGTATACAGTATTCTTCGCCAGCACAATAATTCAAAGGCATTGATTTTCTTCCTGTCTTTTTCACCATCCAACTTTCACATCCATATGAAGTTATTGATAATACCATGGAGCTTGGACAAGTCAAATCTTTGTAAGTAGAGAGACATTTCTGCTCTTGAGAATCTTGTCTAGGTTTTTCACAGCCATTCTGCCAAGAGCAATGCATTGCTGGATTTCTTGATTGCTTTCATTTCTTTATTGATTATTGATACAAGCAGATTCCAGTTGTAAAGTATTGATGAACTTATTGATTTTGCCAGTTGTCAAGATCTTTGTCTTCTTCACTTTAACCCTGGAATTACCGAGATTTTCTGCACACACTGAATACCGTTGGGGTCATAAATGACCCCACAACAAATTTTAATTGTTAACCATGAAAATTTTAAACTAAACAGACAAAATATTATTCCGAATTAATTATTTATTATATGAAGGTTAAATGTTTTGAAATGTAATGCTTTATCATAAAATTACATGAAGAAGAGTTGCCATGAAAGCAGTTTTTGCATGCACTTGATGAACACAGTAAAGTACTACAGTCATTTGCATGAGACACAGACAATTTCTGAATTTTCTTTGCAAACATTGCGCTTGCAGGAGGTGCAAACTATGTTGCTTTTCTCATCTTTTTCTCTGGAACAGCAGTGACACCTTGCCCTTTTCTTTGGAATCCCGACATTGCAAACAGCATCAGTAGCTTCTTCAATGCTGGAAGAAGTCTCGCTGCAATTACTCTGAAGCAGCTGCTTTCCTAATTCCAAGAGGAATAGATGACATCTGTGCTTTGACTTGGACTGCCATTCTGGATTTAGTGACATCCAAACAATGAAGGTGTTCAAAGCACTGATGTCCAACATGTTGTAGAAGATTGTCACTGGCCAGCGTCTTGTCATTCATTTTGTGGTATACGTGCGCAACATTTGATCTGCCGTATCTACTCCACCTTTACTAGAATTATAGTCCAAGATCATGCGTGTTTTTTTGTCTGGACGTGTGTTATCTACTTCTTCTGGATCATTCAAACTGCTCAGAAGAACAACCACTTTTCCTTTCTTCGGGAAATAGGAAACCAGAGTGGTGTCATCGCAAAAGGCAAACAGTGAAGTGAATACCTCTCGGCCCTTTGCTGTTACAAATTCTGGAGGTAATTCTTTTCTGTTTTTTCGAATTGTCCCCAAAAGTGTCATTTGTTTTTCTAGCAATTTCCGTGACAGGGATAAACTGCAGAAGAAATTGTCAACAGTAACATTTCTGCCAGATCGCATCAATCCTTCAGTGAGTTGCAGCACAACCCTTTCACCCTGATTCTGTTCCCTGTTTTGTCCAAGTTCTCTTCCTGTATATACTTGAAGACACAGAACATATGACATTGCACTGTCACACAACATCCATAGCTTTATGCCATATTTCCCAGGTTAGCTGGGAATATATTGTCTGAACGGAACACAGCCACGAAATGGAAGCAGTTGCTCATCCACGGTAACATTTTCACCAGGAACAAAGGCGTCACTTAGAGTTGCTTCCCAGGTATCAAAAACGTGTCTGATTGGAGCAAGCTTATCCACGCCTCATTGTTCACGTCTGTTGGTTGCGTCATCAAATCTGAGAGCACAAGAAATTTGCTGAAAACGGTTATGGGCCATATTTTTGCCGAAAACAGAATGACCATCTTCAAGGTTCCACAACTGAACTATGGACTCATTTCATGACTTGTACACGCCTGAGAGGATCAGAAGTCCAAGAAAACATTGAAATTCTCCATCTGTCAAATCTTTCCAGGTATCGTCATAAATGCGTCTTCCTTGTTTGCTCGTCCACATCATGATTTCAATCAGTAAGATCTTCCTCATGAACAAGTGGAATGCTGCGAGAGGGCCATCAACATTTCGTACAGCATACCTTTTAGGACCTTGTTGTACGGGCATGACATTAGCTCTGGCGTATCTTCCAGCAGCTTGCTTTATAGGTTACCTGTTCCATCATGTGGCATCCTTAGATACATAGGCTTCAATGGCAACATTTGTGCTTATAGTTGATGACCTCTTAGCTCCTCTACGACCACAATTAAGATTCCTCACAGATGATACTGACACCGAGGACTCCTGCCTTCTTCCCTGTCCAGCACAGCCTCAACCTTTGCTTCGACCTGTAACTTGACTCTTTGCTGCAGGCGATGTTACCGGCTCAACATCAGTCTCACATTCACTTGGTGACCAACTGCTGTCGCCATCTGAATCATTACTGTCATTATCAGATTTGATAGGGGAAAAATAAGGTTTAGTTAAGTGTATGTACAGAAGGATTTGGAGGCCTGCAGAGGGGAATCAGAATCCTGTATATGTCTATATATGGAAAGGAATGTGCTGTGCTCAGCTAAACTGATTGTTCTACTCAGGAGACTCCTATCTGCAAAGTTACTGATAAGCTGTGGTGGGCCTCAGGGGATGGATTGATGACGTATGAATATGTTTCTTTAATGCATAAGAGACAGACAGCTCCTTTAACCGTTGGAATAAACTTACACACTTTCCTTCTGTGTGGTTGTGAATTTTATTCCCCTGGAATTCCAGGCAGCCGAGCAGGAACAAAGGAAGCAGACGGAGGGGATTCCCTAGGCCTGGAGGCTATGAACAGGGATAACCCCGTAACAAGATTTATCGCCCAAACTTGGCTGATATGCTTCTTCGCTTGCTGAATATGCTGCATCATCAGACGACTCAGAGCCGTCACTGTCAGCATCTCGTTGCAATATTTCTCTTACTTGGGCAGCTGAATACTTTCGTTTTGACATCATAAACAATAACCTAAAATAAATAAACAAAGATAAAGTTGAATAAAACGCAAAGAGGTTTTACTATAGGTGTACAATAATCGTGATGAATGAGCTGAAAGCCTTTAGATTTCATTGAAAATAATGAGAGAACGTATGATATCAATTACAGAAAATGTGTAATTTTCATAAAATAAGAGTACAAAAAATAAATGATGCATAATTAATGATAAATACCTTTGTCAAATAAAAAAATTCACAAAACTGCAAATTGTATCTCGATCCAAACCGGACGTAAGCAACTGGGGTCAAAAATGACCCCACTGGTACTCTGTTCTGCAATTCATCACTAGTGTCACCTAGCGGATGAAAATTATTCCTCTCACGGCACAATATAAAGAGAATATTGACATGTGAAAAGTCATAAAAAGATTGCATTCTTGAACAACTAGTTTCCGAGATACGCATTGTGAAACTTGCAATGGTACTCCCAGGGTTAAGGTGCAGACCCATTTTAAGACTATGTTCCTTGATCTTGAGAAGCAAATATTTCAGATCATCTTCACTTTCAGCCAGTATAGTGGTATCATCAGCATAACGAAGGTTGTTGATGAGTCTTTCATCAATATTCACATCTCGGTTATCTTCATATAGTCCTACTTCTCTGATGATTTCTTCAAACCTACAGGCTGATTTTTAAAAGAACTTTGGGTAGCATCATCTACTACCCTGATAAGTTCTACTGAAAGAGAGATTCAGTGGCACAATCCAGATAATGCTAGCGTGGTCTAGGGGCATTGTTTAGACAAAACAATGGATCAGCCTGAAGACCCTAGAAAACATCCCCAATCAACAGAACACCCAGCAAAGGCCCCATTTCAACATATCCCATCTCAATGTTGTGTGTTTTTATAAATTTATACTATACAGAAAACTGGATATATAGGTATAACAGGTTTTGCTTCCCAGATAAATTTCATCAGCTGAGTAGAAAATTTCTGTAGCTTAAGGCTCCTGAAATCTTTTAAGGTCTTCTTCCTGAACAAATTATAGAGGCAAGTTTTGAACTGTTCATATTCAGGTTGATATTCAAAATGATTTATAGAATTAACTTTATAGGTATTAACTGTATATAAATGGTCTTGGGCAAGTCACTTAACCCTCCATAGCCCATGTTCCCTGTAAAATAGTTATCTCCAAGTTATAATGCCCTGTTCAATGTGATTTCAGTTTGTTCAATGTAAACCACACTGATGCAGAATAGCGCGGTATATAAGAGAATATAAATAAATAAATAAATAAATTACAGTTAAAAAATTTAGGGGTATGTTTACTAAATTGCGGTAAAGTTACAGACCGCATGGTAGGTAACATTAACACTCGGTAGGTAACGTTAATGCGCATTATGTAACATTAACGCACGGTAACATTACAACCCGCGCAGAAGTGTTCCGCGGTGCGGTAGACACCGCAGATGGAGGAGAGACGGCAGAGAGCTGGGGTCAATGGGCGGGGAGTGGGCGTGGAGAGGCTCCCTGCACTCTAACGCGCTGAACTGAAGGGCTGAATCCTATCGTGAATGAAAACCTGCCGTTAGATGCACATTTGCAGGAGAGAGAAACCATTTCAGTGTCAGCAATGTAGGGCATAGGCAGGGAGCCCGAAAAAAGTGATAGTAGTGTTCCATCTGCCGCAACAGCATAGTGGCAATGTACGAAGGGCCACTATGGTGATGGTACAAATGGGACATAGGGGGACTGCAGGTGGGACATGTAGTGGGGGCAACTGGGGCACATGGTGGACTAGGCGGTTGCCTAGGTGGCACATAGGAATGTGGAAAATGGACACCAGCAAAACAGCAACAGAGCAGGATAAAACATGCCCATGAGTCTGTGTCCCACAGTTTCCCAACCATGGGACATTACCCAGCAGGAACCCCAAGGGGCACATAACATTGACAGGCAGTGCCAGGGGAAGCATGGACAGCTATGTAGGCACCCCTACTCCAGAACCCACACCTTAGGCAGCCACCTACCTGCCCCCTGGATGGCCTAGGACTGCACACCACCAGCACCGACAGCATAGGGTCATGGCGGCATGGCAGGGGCGCTGGAGGGAGTAGTGGCATCCACCTGCAGTGGACCTAGCCCATGCCCTGTACTAGTATGTGGTGTGCAGTGCAACAGAAGAGGTCTGGCTAGGGAATGTAAAGGTAGCCCCAGGGACCACTATGCTGCTGTGGCAAGTGTGGTGCAATACACTCAGCCAGTATGTCCAAGAGCAAAAGGTTCAAGTCCCATCTGTGGATCCTGCAGAGCATCACCCCATAGTTTTATCCCATAATGCAGCCACAACAACATGTGCAAACCCCAATGCAGCGATGCACAGGGGTACAAACCCCCACTCAGACGGGCTCCACTATCCACAGCCTCATGGTCAGGCTGTTGGCCCCAGCACGGTGCTGCAGTTATCACCAGAGCACTACTACTACTACCCCCTGCACAGTTTAGAAATTTCGGCACTGTGCTCAGGACTAGTGTGGTGGGCAGGGTTGTCAACAACCTCTATCTCTGCACAATACTGAGATAGGTGTGGGAGTGTGCGTATGTCTATCCATTCCTTTGTGTCTGCCAACACCTCACTGAGCCCACATTGCTCACACTGTTTCCAGTGTTAGCCTGCAAATGTGCATAATAAGGAGCAAAGTATTGTGGGTATGGCCCCCAGACAGGGTGGACTGGCCAGGATGCATCTGCACAAGGTAGAGAGCAATGGCAGGGAAACTGTAGTGCTCAACCACCACCTGCATGGTCAGGGTGGCCACAGCATGTCACGCTGGTAGGTCACTCTCACTCTGACCGAACAGTGACCATGGCATGTCCATTTTCCCACTTACTGCCACACATTATTTGTCTCTAGTGATACCTGTGTGTTCTTGGTTCTGAGGCCCAATCCCCTAGATACCTGCTTGGTGCTTGTGCTATGCATACCACCTCTGGGTGCATAGGGTTCCCCCATGAGCCTGTACTATGGGCTGGGTAGTGGGCTGTCTGTAGTTAGTCTGTGCATAGTGGGACCACCCTATAGGATGCTGCATGTGCAGTCTGATTGTGCTGGTGGATGGCAGACCATGGTGTGGAGCCTTCTCCTGCCCACCCCAAGCATCACTGCTGGTCTGCCACGGTCACATGTATGGCTCTGGCCCATCAGCCCTGGAGGGCTGTCATCAGCCAGCAGGACTGTGGTTGCTGGTATTACAGCCATTCTGCAGGGTGCAGGCACCTGTTCCACCACACCCTCATCTACAATAGGGGTAATTGTGGGCCCCTTGGGGTATATAGTGCATACCACTTAGACCCATAGAGGCAGTGCTACCTAAACCTTATGTGAGTCTAGCCCACCCCCTGCCCCCCCGGCCCCGCGCCCCCCCGGCCCCACACCCCGATAAAAGGTACCCATGGCATCCAGACCTTAACACTGTGGACACACTAATCTGAGCGGTGTCCAGTCCCACAGGGCCACATGTGACTGCAGAACCCAGATGGTAACAGAAGCACTTTTGGTTGAACTGGTGGGAGCACCTATCACATACTGGTAGTGATGAGGGATATGCAACATGTTCTATCTCTAGCTCCACATGTACTGTGGACCTAGTGTTGGGCGTCCATCCTATCCCTCAGGGTGAACATGGAACTTGCACAATGGCATGGTCTGTAGCTACTCTGTGCCAGTATCACGCATTGTCAATCCATCTTACCACGCTGCAGTACTGGTGAGGTGCAGACCCCATTTAGTGGTCAGCTGTAGGCCACTGTTCTGCATGTGCAATGCATCATGGGTGCTGGTGGGGTTACCCTATCCTGGCACACAGAGCAGACAGTTTGTGTGGTGACCTGCAGTCCGTCTGTACCCAGCCAGTGCTGTGCAACAAGCCATAGATGTATAGCCTACTGGTTAGTACACTGACATTCTAGGCCATAGCTACTCAAATCCAGTCCTGGAGGTCCGCAACCCTGCAGGTTTTCAGGATATCCCTAATGAATATGCATGAGCTATATATACATTAGAGATATCCTGCCAACCTGACTGGTTTGTGGCGCTCCAGGGCTGGATTTGGAGACCCCTGCCTTACACCTCTGTCATTTACGATTGTGAGTGGGCAAGGTGCAGATGGCCAAGACATCAAAAAGGTTAGATAGAATTTGTCACATTCCTCCTCGCGTCTCACCACCACCAAAATATTGTCTATTAGACAACTTTATGGTGGTGGTGAGAATCGAGGAAGAATGTGACACATTCTATCTACCCTTTTGATGTCTAGGACATCTGTACCTTGCCCACTCACAATCTTAACTGACAGAGGTGTAAGGCAGGGATCTCCAAATCCAGCCCTGGAGGGCCATAAATCAGTCAGGTTGGCAGGATATCTCTAATGCATATATAGCTTATGCATATTCATTAGGGATATCCTGAAAACCTGCAGGGTTGTGGACCTCCAGAACTGGATTTGAGTAGCTCTGTTCTAGGTAGTAGTCATGGGATTTGATTCCTCGTTGTTCTTTCCTGTCCATGTCTGATGTTTTGCATGACTGTGACAGTCATATCTTTGCAGATCCGTGCTGCCAGCCCATAATACTATCACCACAGTGGCCATCACTCCCTATATGCCATTATAAGGCACCTTATTAGGCACAGTATAAGGCACGTTACAAGGCACCTTATTAGGCACAGTACAGGGCACGTTACAGGGCATGTCATAAGGCACGTTATAGGGCACCTTACTAGGCACAGTACAAGGCACGTGCCTTGTACTGTGCCTACTAAGGTGCCTTATAACGTGCCTTATGACGTGCCTTGTAACATGCCTTATAACGCGTGTTAGCCTAAGGCGCCTTGTAACGCGTGTTAACTGACTCAGCTTGCCATAATGATGCACTGTCCATTCCCTTATATGGGAATCCAGGGAACCTAACACAGGGAACGTTACCGCAGTTTAGTAAACATACCTCTTAGAGCCAGCCAGCACATAACTTTTGGCTTAGCATTGTGGGATGTGTCTTAAACTTGGAAAGTGGCAGCATTCAATCGCTCTCCAGTTAAGTTTATCCTTTTAAATTTGAGGATGCAATGAAGCATGGCTGACAATCATATGCTTAAACAGAAACATAGAAATTCAATATGTAGAAAATGATGACAAATAAAGGTTGCATGTCTTATCAAGTCTGCTCATCTATACCAACTACTAAGTTCTACAATCCCTTCCTTTCTTTTAAGATCTCCTGGATTTGTTGCATAATTGATTGAATTTAAATACTAGCTTTATCTCTACCACTTCCACTGAGAGATTCTTCCCAATTATTGATGTAAATAGTTTACACTACAATCAAAGTTTATTTACCTGAGTTGTAAAATTACCCTGTTGTCCAAGTTGTTAACCCTGTTTAATGTAACTCAGACATTTTTGTGTACTGAAATGTTTTGTTTGATGTAAACCGCGCTGATGTCAAATAGTGCGGTATATAAGAAATGTAAATAAATAAATAAATAAATATCCATTAATTTTCCATAAAGAAATATTTCCTTAGATTACTACCGAGTCAATACCCCTTTCATCTTCATTCTATAACTCTTCATTACAGAGATTCCTTCACAAATGAGAGGTCTGCCTCCTGTGCATTTATACCATGGAGGTATTTAACAGTCTCATCCATAGCTCCCCTCTCTTGCCTTTCCAAAGTATACATATATAGATCTTTAAATCTATCCTCACATGCTTAATGATGAAGACTACTCACTATTTTAGTAGCTATCCTCTGAACTAATTCCATCCTATACAGCCTCCAGAATTACACACTGTACTCCAAATGAAGCCTCAGCAGAGACTTAAATCACCTATTTTTGTCCTGCTGTCCATTACTCTATGTACCCAAGCATCCTTCTGATTTCTTTTCTACCTGTTTGGCCACTTTAAATTCATTGTATGTGATTATTATTGTTTAGCTCACACCTTTCCAGGAGAAGACCAAGGCAAGTTACATTCAGGTACAGTATGCATTTCCCTGTCCCTAAAGGGCTCACAATCTAAGTTTTGCATCTGAGAAAATGGAGGGTTAAGTGGCATTCCCAAAGCCACAAGGAGTGCCAGTGGGATTTGAATCCTGGTCTTTCTGGATTTAAGCTGTTGTCCTAACCAGTAGGTCACTCCTCCGCTCCTATATGAACATCCCCAGAGCCCACTCTTCATTTGTATACAGAAGCACTTCCCTCTATATTGTACCACTCCTTTAGGTTTTTGTACTGTATCCCAAATGCATTATCTTGGTACAGAGACTGCACCATTGAGCATCAACCTCATTAAGACAAAGTTCATAGCTACTTTTCAACCAGGATGATTGCAACCATTTTCAAAGTGAAAATGCATGCATATCATTTGAATCGATTTTTCAGAGAATATAATGCTCATAAGAGGTCATTTTATAAAATCATTCTAACACATTTGTGGCCACATATGCTTGTAAATGACCTCTTTAAAGATACTGGCCAGAGTAAAAATGTGTGCTTTGGCATGAAACTGCATACTTTGCTGACAGGTATAGCCAGGGGCATGGTCTGGGCCGAGCCCTGGCAAGGTTTTCATGTACGCACATAGATTATAAAAAACTTTAACCTATGTATATGTGTGTGTAAAGCATGGCAATCATTTACACTTATTTGTGAGAAAGTGTGATTGTACTTACATTCAAGGCACATTCTTTGCTACATGCATTACAAAGACAAATAGGCTTTGTCAGACGGCTGCCTAGGGTGAGAACTTACACAGTCTTGACGATGCATATATTCATATGATTCTTGCAAGGTATTGTGGATAATGTAGTTCATTCACTCCCAAACACAGCTGAAGACAATAATTGAGTTGTGAAACCAAGTGGTAAAGCCAATAAAATTATTCTTTTATTGATGGGGTTTAATTCACCCAGCACAAATATGCTTGGTAGCAATATAAAAGAGGTTACTTGCTTGCAGTGTTTAAATGGATAACAAAAAGTCATAAAGCAAATCAGAAAACAACCTTCAGCTTGTCAGGCAATTAGCTAATGTTTTCTTAGCAAATAATTACCAAATACAAAGGCACAAAGAAATGAATAAACTTTGTTTGTTAGGTTAACTTCTGCTTATTTTCCACGCAGATCCCAGCAGTGATTCCCCCTTGCTCACACACACAATCAGGTGCAGCTTTAATTACTATCAATTGACCAGCTGAAAGCCTTTAGCTGGCTGGCTGCTACTGTGTGAACCCAAATCCTGCTTTAAGAGCTGTTTGCAGTGGAAATAAAGAACAAAGTTAGGTTTCTTTGTGATGGCTGATGTGTTTGCTCACAGAAAGCTAGCAATAGCATTTAGATAGAGAACAGTCCATGTAAATAGTTTCATCTGCTGTATCTCCCCCTTCATCAATCAGCATAGGGTCACTATCATACATTGGCATAGATGAGTCTTTCATTAAGGCACTATCATGAGAATGCTTATTCCCTTGCTGCCATTCTCTATTATAGATAGGGTCTGGATCAGTGTTCATACCTGAGCCTCTCCTGCTATCATAATTCCTCTCTGTATAGCCTGGCCAGTATGTAATCCAATTCTGATGTCCAGCCTTCCAATCTTGATCCCTGGACACTGGATCTCCTCTCACATACCTTCTGGCATTGGTCTGAAAGTCCTTTCCACGTGTAGTCTTCTCTCTTCCAGGTAGCCACTGGTGATTCCTATCTCTGCCATTCCATTCCTCTGGCTGACTCCAGTCCAATGGACTCTGCTGGCACTTGGAATACCTCCCAGTATGTGTACTGCCTTGGAATCTCCCAGACCTTCCAATGGCCTTTCTTCTCTTCCTTCCAGAGAGTTTCCTTCTCTCTCTATCTGCTTGGCTTGGCTTCTGTTTCTCCAAGTGATGTTGGTGCTTGTAGCCGTTGCTGTATCTTTTCCTGAAGCTGTTATCTGAAGAATAAGCTCTATTCTTATTCTGTCCTAATGTGTGCTCCTCCCTAACACAGCGCAGCTGTGTTGAATCAGGCCCTGCCCTTTGAGTTGAGTGCTTAGGGATTACCTCATAGCTCTCTTGATTGCACACACATTTTCTCACTTCAGCCCCTCTCATGGCTGCTGGAAACCTGGTGCATTCTGGGACTGGTAGTCTTTTATGTGAAAACTCTGTTTTCTTACTTCTACCAGAACTGACAGGTTGCTTGTTCAGAGTCACATCATCTTTTCTATAGCTCCTACCTGAGCTATGATAAGCTTCCTTATCACAGCTTCTATTTATTTTTATAAAATAGCACCTATGTACACATCTCTGAACATGCTTAGACATGGTGCCCTATTATAAAATGACACTCAAACCTGAAAATGTAATCCATGCGTGTCATTTTTGAATTCTTCCGAAAACATGCCTCCAGGAAACCCTCCCCTAAAATTCATCTAAAAATAGCTATATCGAGAAAGAAAAACTTTCAGATGAATGATTTAGGCTTGTAAATAGCAATTCAACCACACTCATTGCATTCCATAGTGCCAAGCTCTGCCCGCAGGCATCATAGGCCAGGGTTCGAATAAAGCAGGGACACTGCAGGAGCCATTCCCTCTTCACTTACCGAACACCCAGCAGAGCAACCCGATTGCTCTCCACAGCAAAAATAAGAACTTCCGGCTCATTGGGGAACACACAGGTGCATTGCTTGACATGTGGGTAAGACCCACTCAAAACAAATTGCATGCAATAGTGCCAGACTCTGCCTGGAGGCATCATTGACTGGTGACAAGGGTCCAAATAAAGCACGGATGCTGCAGTTGCCCCCGCATCTGTTGAACATGCGCCTAAGAGCCACCCCAAAGGGCTCAGGAAGAAGACCCAAAGGGCAACCTCGACAACCTAGCCTACAATGGAAGGAAAACAAGGTATTAAAATCTCGTCACTCCCTGTTCCAACATGAGAGCTCACGACCACAACCTCCTCTGTGTCCTATTAATACTAATATTGCTGCAGAAACACATAGGGGCTGGCCAAAGCAACAAAGTACATTGTTGCTTCCTCCACCAGCTCCCCTGTGTTGCAACACTCTCTGGCAACTCTCCAACAGGTAACCAACCCAGAAACCACACTTCCTCATTCACATAGAACCAATCCAACATACACAAGCCACACACACCAACCCCCTATTAGACATCCCCATCCCAAGCACCCTCATCAACGTAAGTTCAATAAGAACAAGACCCATGCCATCACAGACTACCTGCAAGAACACCAGACTGATATACAATGAATCACAGAAATATTGCTGAATGACACCGGCTAAGTCATCCTCAAGCAAATCACTCCAACCATGTACTCCACCTTTGACTGCCCCAGAAACAACAAGAGAAAAGGAGGTGTGCTCATTCTAGCAAAAACTCAGTTTAAATTCAAAATCCTCACAACAAGCACCTCAGACAAATCCAATATAATTGCCATAGCCAATAAATATATCACACTGTGCCTCACCTACATAGCACCTAATGCCAAGACTGACAAATTCTCCAAGGTTCTGGAGATGGTCTGCACACACGACATTACACAGAAACCACTAATAGTGCTGGAAGACTTTAACCTTGGCTCTTCTCCTAACAAAGAGGCCAGATCATTCCTGAATGCCATGGAAACCCTACACTACCAGCAACTGCTAAATACATCTACACACTGGCTGGGCACAACCACTGACTTCATCTTTGTCCCAGTGCCATTTATGGACAACAACCACACACCCAACAATCATCCAAACACCCTGGTCAGGCCACCACCTGATTACATTTACTATGTGCATGACACATCCAGTGAAACATGAACTCCAGCAACAAAAAAACAGAAGATTCAAGAGTTTTGACAAAGATAACTTCCTTAAAGAAATCATCCCAAAACTACAGCAAGTCACAGATGACCTGGATAAAACCATTTATAACTGGAACCACTCCCTACCTGAAGTAGCATCGGCACCCATCAGAAAACTCACAGCCTCACGCAGAACAAAAGCCATACTTTGGTACGCTGATGTAATCCGAAATGCAAAACAACTACTTAGGAAACTTGAGGGAAAAAGGAGACAAACAAAAACCCCAAACATCCTACACCAATACAAGATGCAACAACAGGTCTACAACAAACTAATCAACAGCTGTAAGCAACAGTATCACACAAATTTCATAATGCAATCAGCAAACAAACCAAGAGAACTATTCAATATTGTATGAACTCTCACCAGAGACCCATCAAAAATGATCCAGAAATATACCCCCAAAGCACAGCAAATTACCTAAGGACAAACCTATCACAGCTAATCATACCATCATGCCACTTACAACAAACCAAATGCAAGAGTCAATCTGTGTAGGTACATGGGGGGGGGGGGATTCAGAATACCATCTATCTAGCAAATAGAGGATATAATATCCTCCCTTAAAACTAATATCACCACCAGACCCATGTCCTGTCCCATGGATAAAATCAACAAAGGAACAACTCAGGCTCTTTGTATATAGGCTAGCAGCCTCATCTCTTGCCCAAGGATATATGTCAGCATCACTCAAACAGGCAACTATACGACCGATACTCAAGAGCTCATCTTTCAACAAAAATGATCTAGCGGCATATCGCCCAATTTCCAGCCTGCCATTTCTTGCTAAAGTAATAGAAAAAGCAGTCCAATGACAATTACTAGACCACATAGATCACCACGTGCCATTGGATCCACATCAGCATGGGTTCAGGCCCAACCAGGGTGTGGAAACACTTCTGTCATCATAGGTAACATCAAAACAGGATTCTTCCTTGTATTTCTGGATATATCATCTGCCTTTGACACTATATCCCATACCATCATGCTGAAATGTCTCCAAGAAATTGGCCTACACAGCACCACTTTAAGATGGTTCCAATCCTACCTCAGTAACTAACAGCAACAGGTCATATGTGGAATGAACAGATCCACGCTGTTCCCTATACAAAAAGGAGTGCCCCAGGTCTCATCAATCTCATCTCTTTTATTTGACATCTATATATAGTCTATCTGCAAATCATCAAGAAACACAAAATTCAATACCGGTTATATTCTGACGATATCATGGTATGTGCCCTAATCGATATGCACAAACCAAACATCTCAGCCATATCCAAATGCATGGATGACATGATCACCTGGCTCAGGAACAGAAACCTATTTGTCACCTACATGAAGACAGAAGCACTCTTCATCACAAGAAATACTTCATTCATCCTACCACAATCAATCAATATCCATAGCACAATCAATCCATACCACAATATCCATACCACAATCAATCAAGGTCCATAGCAGTAAAAAAGGAGATCTGATACTTAGGGGTTACCCTGAACCAAAACCTCACCATGAAGTCCCATATAAATAAGACCATCGCTAATGCCTACCTCAAAATGAAAGTTATTAGAAAACTAAAACCGCTCTTATGCCAAGAGCACTTTTGAATAGTTTGTCAAACAGTAATCACCCCTATAGTTGATTACTGCAACTCACTTTATCAGGGGCTTTCAAAACAAGCCATTCTTCTACTCCAAATAGTACAAAACACAGCAGCATGACTCATCACTGAAACATCCAGACAAGAGCACATCACCCCCATATTCAACCAATTACATTGACTTCCGATACACTCTCGCATCAGGTTCAAGACAACAATAAACATCTTTAAAATCATACTTAACTCCTTAGCTGACATCTTACAGAACCTCATCGTAAAAGATCCAGGCTCACAACCTAGGAGAAACATCAACAAGCATATGTTTCTCACACCCAACGAATACCAAAAGTTTAAACAATCTACTTCATGAAGAGCACTCACACTATATGCCCCTGCTCTATGGAACTCTCTAGCAGATGACATGCCAGCATTGATAGACATCAAAAACTTCTATAAGAGGATTAAAAGATTTCTAAACACAAACCACTCAGGATACGTCACATAGCCTCCCATACATGGAAACGCTCTCAACCTACCTGGCAATTCCAGACCACGAATGAACGATGACTATCCAATGCCACAGTCCTAATTTGTACATGTATGTTGTAATGTACATAAGTTAACTTGTTATCGCATCCTGCATGCTTAATCCCCCCCCCCCTCTACAGAGTTTATTGTACACAATGAAGTTACAATGTAAACAGCTTCGATAGAAGGATAAGGCGGTATAGAAGACTGGTTAAATAAATAAATAAACACATACCTTTGAAATGTATCCTTACTTGACAACAGAGAGAAATGCAAAATGAACTTTGGCTACAATTGAAGAAAATATAAATTTCCCCATCATTCCTGAACATCTGCAGAATCAACCTGCTCCCTCAATTACACATGGACTCAAAATGTTTTACTTAAACACAATGATCAGGATGAATGGCAGGCTATACAAACATATAAATAAAGTTATATATTTCAATTGAATTCACATAACTGGACTGATGTGACTTATACTATGGGGTATGTTTACTAATCGATGGTAGCAGCTCTCGTGCGATACTGGAGCGATATACCACGGAAGCTGCTACCGCCGATTAGTAAACATACTCCTATGTTGTAAAATGCACACACTAATTTAGGGGGTGATTTTATATGAAGCTGTGGAAACCTACATACCATCTATACTTGTAAATCACAGACTTTTAGTCATTTATGTGCATAAATGGGACTTTATGTGCATATTGTAGCCAGCCACTATTCTATAAATATGTGCATAAGCCCAATGGTTCATTCTTCATGTGGGCATTGCACATGGGCAGATCCTAGGAACATGGGCACAGCATAAACATATGCAGATAAATTATAAAATGCTATTGCTAAAATGCTACTCTAAATTGCTGTAACATTACTGCTGTTTCTCTGGGTTAGATCTAGAAATCTAAGGTAGAAGGGAGTGGAGGAGTAGCCTAGTGGTTAGAACACTGGCTTGGTAACCAAGCAACCAGGGTTTGATTCCCACTAGTACTCCTTGTGGCTTTGGGCAAGTCACTTAACCCTCCATTGCCTTGGAAGAAAGGTTGCCAGGAGTCAGGACTGACTCAAAGGCACACATTGCATTGCAAGGTAGAAGAATCCAAGGTATAAGATGTTTACTAAACTAAGTGATAAACAGGGCATATAGGCTCTATGCACCCAGATGCTAGAACATCCTGCCACCCAACATCTAGGCAATCCCTGACTTTGCCCAATTTAGAAAGGCACTGAAGCACCACCTTTTCCTCAAGCACTATTCTGATGACAGCCCACAAACTGCCACCCCCCTCAACCAGGTATGCCCCACTAGCACACTCAGCACGCGTTGAGGCAACCATACCCAGCAGTACCATGTATACCTTGTAAATAGCAGCTTGTATATAGCCCTCACCATTGTAAAAAGCTACTCTACCCAACAATAGTCCTGCTCAGACCTTGATTTGTTTTCCAACCTGTAAATAGTTACCCCAATGATGTTCAAGTTACAGCACCTGTTCATTGTAAATACAGAGCAGCCTAGACCACACTCTATAAGTTACTGTTGTAAGTAAACCGCACTGATTTTAAATAGCGTGGTATAAAAGAGTCACTAAATAAATAAAATAAATAAATACACTGATTCGTACCCTAATGGGAACCAGAAACATTCGCACTGAACACGGCTGCATTTAATGTCACTCATTGGGGTAGGTAAAATTCATATATGCCTACTGCAAAACTGATGAATGTGCATTAGAAACCCCTGTGCTTATCGCAACGCACAGTCAATGCCCATTCTCCCCCTACCCCACCCATTTCCCTCCCTGTTGCATGCTAAACAGAATTAACCACATGCTGTCTGTTGCGGATGCGTGCTAGCTGTTAGCACTGCTCCATGCAAATGGTTAGTGTGTTCTTAAGTGTGCATTTACAGCTAGCATAGCTTATTAAGTATGTCCCAAGTGCCCTCCATTTATAATACTCTTATTATTTTATGTTATAAATAGAAACACAGAAAATGATGGCAGATAAAGATCATGCAGATTTTTCAGTCTGCCCATCCATACATACCAAATACTAAGCTCTACAGTCCTTTCCTCTCCCTTAGAGATCCTCTGTGGTCGGTAAGTAGAGTGTTCCCCAGTATGTCTATGGCTTGTCAGTTTGAAGTGGCTTTCATTACTGCCTTATTATTTCTTAGACCTGGAGGGTATAGATCTTTCATGGGATTTCTCTGTTTTGAAAGCCATGTATTTATCTGTGTCTCACAAACTCCCCTCCGCCCCATAAAAAAAGGGAACAGCATAGTGACGGCCACACTGAAAGATCAGACTGAAATGTTGAAATGAGCCTATTTTCAAGATTTCAGCCTGACATTTCTGCACTGGATGGACAGTATTTTGTTTTTAATTTAGCTATAGCCACTATTTAGTGATGGATTACTAAGGGGATTGGGCTTGATTGTAAATCAGTCCGTTTTTAAACAGTGGTGATTTTTAACATTGGTACATAAATACACAAACAATCTAGCAGAGTTAAGAGAGACAAAAAACTCCCCTACTTTAATGCATGCTGACCTTAACATTGCATGGCCCAAAGTTTCATACAATGTCCTTTCTACATGGAAAATCATTAACATTAGTGGCATTTCCATAAGTTTTCCTTCCCGGAATCTTAAATTCACTCAATATAGTGAATTTTAAAATTTAATTATATTCCTTGCCCTAATTCTAATAACTTTGGAAGTTTTAGAAACTTTGTTTATATATAGTTGCTAGGAAAACGGCACAAGGTCATTCTCAAGTAGCCTAAAATTCATTGTCTTCCAAAGAGCTTGAGATGGCTAAACTCTTCAATCAAACTACCTTTTTCCTTCCAGTACAGAGTAGCCACTCACTCACAGCAGGGTTTCTTTTTTATCTTCTCTGCAATCTTTCTCCTTCTGTAAATACTGACTTCCCTGTTTATTTAAGCCTAGTTAGTTAAAATCATCTGCAAGCAATTTGGAAGCCGAGTATAATGGATTTCTGGATATTGCTAAGAAATTGTCTTTATAATGGATAACTACAAGGGTATGTTTGAGGACATAGTACACTACCAGTAATAGTAGCAATAACCCTAGCTGCAATAGTGCTAAACCTCAAAGGCAGATTAAATATCGACATTGGGTAAAGCAAGTTCACAAAGAAGGAAACCTTCCGAGAGCTGTTTCGCTTTACAGTTTTAGTGAATCAAATCACTTAGACAAAGTGAGAGAGAAACTTGATTTGCTGACGTATATACTCTGGCAGGAACATAAATATGTATTTAACAGATTGAAACAAACCATAGAAAGCTTTTTTTCACACAGTACATAATGAAGCTATGGAATGTGTTACCAGAGGATGTGGTCAACGTGGCCAACATAGTGAGATTCAAAAGAGTTTTAGACTTATCACTGGGTTGTGAAAAAATAACCACATCACTCCAGCTTTAAAGGCCTTGCCTCGGCTGCCAGTTGCTTCCAAGCAGGGCAAGCACTACCATTAGGCAGCTAGGTGGCTGCCTAGAGTGCTTTTTTTTTTTTTTTTTGGGGGGGGGGGGCCCACTGAATAATTAGCCAGGTAGACTTGGGAGAGCATCTCTGGAAATAAACTTTGAGAAACAGATCCACGTTTTTGGATCTGCTGAGTACTTGTGATCTAGGTTGGCCACTGTCAGAGACAGGATGGTGGGCTCAATGGATGTTGGTCTGACTGAGCATGGCATTTTTTATGTTCTTGTTTTGCTAACTGCATTCTATCATATTGAGTATGCATATAGAAGGTTCAAGGTTCTTAAAAACAGAATCTTTCTTTCTGTACTAATGTGAAGATGCCTCAGTAGATGTCTCTATGAACATGCTGACCTGCTCATCCTTTTTTTGGTTTTAGAAAGGAAGAGTTTGGATTTTAACTCATGCCTTTTTCAGTAGCAGCTCAAGGTAAGTTATATTGAAATACAGTATATATTTTCCTGTCTTTGGAGGGCTTACAATCTATGTCCCCCCTCCCCTTGATGTACAAATCAAGTCCGGTGCCACAGATGGTAAGATTGGTGGAATCCATAAAGACCCCCTTCCCTCTCAAAACATCACTACCCCATCTTACATGGACAGCATTAAGGCACCCCTCCCAAGCCACCCTGAAATGCAATACATAGAAGACTGGTCCCCCTGAATTTCCCCTGGACATCACTGAGGTTGGACTGGTAGTCCAGCAGTGATCAGGGCAGGAGTGGTCCCTCTCTGCTCCTGCTCATCTTTAGCAGCTGTCAAAATGGCACTGCTAGGGGTCAACACTGTGAGATGTGTGCCATTTTGACAGCTGCTTGAGATGGGCCAGGAGCAGAGGGGGACTGCTCCTGCCTTAATCAGTGTTGGATCGAGGATGACTTCAGTGAGGCTCAAGGGAGATTTGGGAATGTGGGGAGGGGGGGCAGCCTTCCATATACTGTTATCTGGGGTGACTTGGGATGGGAGAGGACAGCCATCTGCCTAATGGAGGTGTTGTCTAGTGGGGTGGGGTACTGATGTTTTTTGGGAGAAGGAGGGTCTCTGTGGGTGCCATGGACCTTACAATCCAAGGAACCGGACTTGATTTGAACACTGGGGGGAAGGGAGTCTCCATTGCTGCTGCCACTGAGGGAAAGGACATAGTGGACACTGTGGCTTGTCCTTTCCCTGCTTTTCACTCTGGGCCCACATTTCAGCATTGGCAAGTAATGCAGGAGCTCAAACGCTGCCTGCTGCGACAGGCACATAGACCCATATGGTAATGGGCTTCTCTGTGTGGTAATTGCAGGGCAGATGCTGTTCATACTTCCAGCATTTAGTACACAGGTTTTTCACCTACCACACTGCATTTGGGCATATGCCACATGGTAGATGCAAAAACCATTAGTGCAGCTTTGTAAACATGCCTGTAAGAGTTAGCTCACATAAGCTAGTCAAGAATGTACCATTAGACTAATTAAAATATATACAATTTTTATAATTTTTTTCTGTTGACCTTTATTTTTATACATTCAGGTAGGCTAATATAGATCCAGTATATCAAGTTCATTATGAAAATGTGGCAAAATACACTCCATCTGAAGTACAAGGATAGGCAATTTCTCACCCTAATATCAAATTCCAATGGGAAATATTTCACATATTCCCTGCCATTACTCTTGTAGAACACTTAAGACTATGTTTACTAAAGAGCGCTAAGGGTGCACCAATTAGCAAGCTTTAATGACAGCAATAAGGGTGTTATCATGTGGTAAAGGCTGGGGGGGGGGGGTTAGTAGGCATTCTGGTGGAAAGGACACTTGGCTCCACTTATCAGGTGCTAACAGGACACTTGGCATTAAGGTGCCAAGCGTGCACCTTAACACCTGAAAATGGCAGGCATCTTAACCCAGGATAAAAGGGCCCTTGTGAGTCACATTTGATGTGTTGCATGGAAGAAAAAGTAAGAGCTGATGGACATGTCAGATCCATATGCATCCTATGTGTTAGTCAGTAAGTGGGATGAGCATGTGGGAGGCATCTGCACTTTATTACTGAGGGGTGCCCACATAATCTGCTGTAATGCCAGTGTGTGGCATAGGATTGGGAAGAAGTGTCCCCTGGAAGAGCCAGGGAACCCATTGGAACTCAGTGGAATTAGCATACAGATTCCAATCTATGCAATATTTCTGAGAGCTTGGATTACAACAGCTAAGAGCCAGTTAAGTGCCATTTTTTGGAATATATGAGTGATTTTGATATACACGCTCTAAGATACCAAGCCTTAAAGATTGATATTATCACTTTTAGTAGTGCGGGACTGTTCCAATAAATTGATTTCCATAAAAAAAAAAGGTCATTGATGTGACTATCAGCTACAGCTGTGGAAAATTTATTAGCCCGGCTGGCTAGAAACTGAGACCTTTGGAAATCAGAAGATATGATAAGTAAACCCTTAAATAGCTGAGATGTATATTTAAGCATTATTTTGTTATTTTTGAGCGCAACCTCAGATATCACCACTAGGAGCAGGAGTGGTGACGTGCGGATCATTCACAGGAGAGGTGTGAGTGATACATCCTAATGATTACAATGTTCCTGTGTGGGCCATGGTGTAGCAGCTGGCATGACTGTACATATTGGGCATATGCTGATGGATGGGCTGAGGGATGGATGGCAGTAGATGAGAGTGCGGTATGGCCTTGCTGCCCCAATGTACCTGATGTGACCACACAAATGCAATTTTAGTGTGTGTGAAAAATTAATAGCTGTGCCACGGGGAAGTTCCAATACCAGCTATTAGGGTATGACAACTGTCTCAGCTTTTCTAACCACCATACGATCTTCCTAACACATGTACATATAACAACTGGACAAGTGTCTCTCATATTGGCCATATGGAGCAAGTAAGGACCTCTGATGATCCCTGCAGGTGGCCATCCCAAGAGTGCCTGCATGTACTGCATATATGTGATGGAGCTAAAGATGTGCAGTCACAGTTATGATGAAATATTCCAATCATGTACAACTGATGTGTTATACATCTGCAGGATGAACATGTCCGACCCTTTGAACTGGGCTACAGCAGAGCCAATAAAGCCATGCTTTCACATGGCCATGATTGCATGCTCCGTAACACCAAAAAAAAAAGTATAAGAATGTGTCCTGCAGTCAATGCAGACCTCAGAGTGTTTCTATCAGAATACTGAAGTAAGTTTCCCACAGCCACACAGGAAAAAAGTGGGATTCAAACCCTGGGCTGTTTCTTACTGAACCAGTGTTCTAACCATTAGGATACATCTCCACACCTTTCTGCACAGTAATGTCTCGAATCAAAGAGTATGCATGTCTCTGCCTGCCATGGCCGAAACCAAGGACATGAAACAACATGGCTGGCACATTCTGAAACAATGGTACACTACACCTGCATGTGTGCCTGCCTGCAGTGACACACATGCAGTACATACTGCACTGTACTGTTGCTGCATAACAGACACACAGCTGCAGAATATATGTCTTATCCAAAGGCCAAGCCATATGTGAGGTCAAGATGCCTGTCCTTCCACTGTATCTCCAACACCAAACAACAGTTGCACGCAGAGGTCCACTGTGCCACAGTGTAGCACTAACCACTGAGATAACACGTGTGCAGGGTGTGCAGTCCCTTGTGACCTGCTGTACACTGAAAAATAGGTACACCTGCACATACACCTAACTCAAATCACTTTCATGGCCCCTGTGGTTCATCGCTGACCATCCTGCCCTCCTCAGTGGGCCATGCACATGCCTGCCACCATCACAGAAGACAAGCAGGTACTGGGCAATGCTCCATTGATCACAGTCGCTATCATGGCTGCAACTGGGGCTCTAGGTGCCGGTATTGGTTAGCCCCTCCATTACCCATGATATACAGCACAACTTGAGCAGATATATGCAACTGATGGCCATATGGAGAATGTAGCGATCCATCACATCAGCTCTGTAATATGCAGTGATATTGTGTGCTACCTGCACATAACAGCTGCCATATGTGCAAATTACCTGTTTCAGCAGTCACCCTGAGTGTGAGGGACGGCATATATCACCAAGTCCCCAGAGCAAGCCCTACAATAGATGGATGCTCCAGGTTCAGGAACACATCTATAATCACTGCTAGTGTGTTACAGGTGTTTGCAGTGTGTAATGCTAATAACTTGGTATACTGTACAATTGCAGTATGCTGGAATGGCCTGTCTTAGGGTTGTTGCAGCAGCTATTTCCAACAAACTTGAATCCAGTGAGCGTTGTGTAGGTAGGAAGGAGGGGGGTGGCAGGTGCTAACATCAAGCAGCAGAAGGGCTCGCCAAGACCTTAGTTATCAGCAGGTTACCAACAGCGCAAGAACAGCTGCTACCCTCACTTTCTGGGAATTCTAATCAACTAGATCCATCACAGGCAGCCTGCATATGATGGGCAACACTGGCCTCTTTCAGCCACTCATATACCATTTGTGCCCAGTCTCCTAAACACCACACTACATGGGCACATAGCTACCACAAATACATTGGTTTTGTACAAATAGCATAGGCATCCAGCAGCCTGCCTAGTGAATGGACTGCCATAACAGAAAGAGCACCCATATCACTGCAGCTTGCCCATATATAGCACCATGCGCATACATAGCTGTGACATGGTCACAGCTCGGTCAGAGTGAGAGTGGCCTCCCAGCATGTACAGATGTGTGCACCCAGGCCATGCCTGTGGCAGACGCAGACCCATGCTCAGACGGCTCAGCCATCGACTTTGCCTCCGACTCATATACATCTGTGCAAACCACTCTGTTTTAGGCAAAACCCAGAATCCGCTGCTCCTCATTATGTGCCCATTTATTTTGGACTTGGGGACAGCTTATGCAATGCACAGCACACCTCTGACTGAGCCTCCATAACAGCCACTTGGCGCAACTGCAGTCTATAGGGAACTAGGCTAAAGTGAAGGGTTGGCCTCTGTGGATGTCCAATTCATTCACTTAGTTGGTGACACTGGAAGCATTCTTAAAGACTAGTCCGATGCCTCAAACCCCTGCTCTCCCAGGAACACTTCCGCACAGTCTGTCAGGCACTAATAACTCCAATCCTAGACTTCTGCAACCCAATCTATCTTGGCCTAACAAAACAGACACTCAGGCCACTACAACTGGCCCAAAACACAGTAGCTCGCATAATAACTGGCACCACAAAACAAGAACACATCACACCTACCCTAAAAGACCTCCACCGGCTACCATTCAGCTCCCGCATCAGATACAAGACAATCATTAAAACATATTCAAAATCAAGCAACGTTCATCAGCTTTCAGCCTACACCCACTCATACAACCCGACAGCAGCACAAGACCGAGGAGGAGAGGCACATCCAACCGTGTCAACACACCTAAAGACATCAACAAGGTACGCAAGGTCACCAAAAAACGAGCCTTATCAAAGGCGGCACCAACAATCTGGAACGCCCTCCCTGATGAACTATGGTCAACAACAGACATGAAGGACTTTAGGAAACTGTTAAAGATGACCCTCTTCATAGAGCACTACGGTGACATCACTTAAACGGTGCAACAGGCAATACCCCAACTCAACACCCCGCCCTAACGACATGATTTAGTACTAAAGTCCTGATGTACATAGTATTGTAAATAGCCCACGCTGTAAATAGTAACATAGTAACATAGTAGTTGATGGCAGATAAAGACCACAATGGTCCATCCAGTCTGCCCAACAAGATGGCAAGAGTAGGTGCACCTGTCGCTCCGCGCAGGCCACCCCTCCCCATATCCTTGTTCAGGGGTAAACCCACCACTCCATGTAGGACACCCCTATTTGTTGAGACGTTATATGGTTCAGAAGTTAGATGGTACCGTTTATTTTGTTTTTCCTATTTCTGTAAAGGGATGTGTTTGTCCCATGCCTTTGAATTCCGTCACCGTGTTCGCCCTACCACTTCCATCGGGAGGGTATTCCAAGCATCCACCACCCTTTCAGTGAAAAAAATATTTCCTGACATTGCCTTTCAATTTACCCCCTTGCAGTTTCATGTTATGCCCTCTAGTTTTACAGGTTCCCCATCTTTGGAAGAGGTTTGTTTGTTCATCATTTCTCTTTAAGTATTTAAAGGTCTGAATCATATCTCCCCTGTCCTCCTTTCCTCCAAAGTATACATATTTAGGTCTTCAAGTCTCTTCTCATAAGGCTTCTGACGCAGGCTCCAAATCATTTTGGTCGCCTTCCTCTGAACAGTCTCCAGTCTTTTACATCCTTTGCAAGATATGGTCTCCAAAACTGAACACAGTATTCCAAGTGAGGCCTCACCAGTGACCTATACAGTGGCATAAGTACCTCTTCTTTTCTGCTGGTAATCCCTCTCGTATGCAGCCCAACATCCTCCTGGCTTTTGCCACTGCCTTGTCGCACTGTTTTGCCACCTTGAGATCAGCAGAGTTAATCACACCAAGGTCTTTTTCCTGAACTGTGCATACCAACCTTTCTCCCCCTAAATAGCTCACCAAGAATCAATGTCCATCTACACACACACGCACTCACTGCTCAAGGCATGCACACACTAAACTTTGTATCTTGTTGATTGTTTGCTGTGTAGACTGCCTTGATTGTAGGAAAAGGCAGTATAGAAATCCGTTTAAATAAATAAATAAATAAATAAATTCTGCAATTTATCTGCATGCATGTTGCTCTTGTCCCATGCTGCAGTCACAGAGTACAATCAGGGGTATTCTTTGCTCCATGCAGTGTATGCATATACAGGCAGGTCTGTATCAGGCAAATGTGCACACAATAAACACCATCTAAACACTGTCTACTTATCACTGGCCAAAGCATTCAGCAGTACACTACCTATTACCCCAAATGACAGTGGGAAACTGACCTCTGAATGGTGCGTGTACAATTCCAACTACCAAAATGTGGCAGAGGATGTAATGTTTCTGAGGATCTCAAGGAGGCGAAACAGTGTGACAAGGCAGTGGCAAAAGCCAGAAGGATGCTGGGTTGCATACAGAGAGGGATTACCAGCAGAAAGGAAGAGGTACTAATGCCACTGTATAAGTCGCTGGTGAGGCCTCACTTGGAATATTGTGCTCAGCTTTGGAGACCATATCTCGCAAAGGATCTAAAAAGACTGGAAACTGTTCAGAGGAAGGCGACCAAAATGATTTGGAGCCTGTATCAGAAGCTTTATGAGAAGAGACTTGAAGACCTAAACATGTACACTTTAGAGGAGAGGAGGGACAGGGGAGATATGATTCAGACTTTTAAATACTTAGAGTATTAATGAACTAACAACCTCTTCCAAAGACGGGGAAGCTGTAAAACTAGAGGGCCTAACATGATGCTGCAAGGGGGTAAACTGAAAGACAATATCAGGAAATACTTTTTCACTGAAAGGGTGGTGGGTGCTTGGAATACCCTCCTGATGGAAGTGGTGAGGGCAAATACAGTGACAGAAATCAAAATGGCATTGGACAGACACAGTAGATCCCTTTATAACAATCGGATCAAATCAAAATAAACATAACTATCTCTTATATCTGAACAAATAGTGGTGACCTACACAGACTGGTGGGTACACCCCTAAACAAAGGCATGGGGAGGGGTGACCTGCACGGAGCGGCAGGTACACCTACTCTTGCAGCCTTGCTGGGCAGACTAGATGGATCATACTGGTCATTGTCTGCCGTCATATACTATGCTACTATGTTACCATATGTTGGGAGTTATGTGTAGGTGAATGCTGTAGGGATGGGCCTTGACAATAGTATAACTGGGAATGCCTTATAGAGACGTAGCCACAGGTTGCAACTACTTACTGAAAACTAACCTTCTGCTTGTAAATGGTGTCTCACACAGTATGTGGAGTTGTTGTATAGCTGACCTGCACCATATTGCATGCACAGTACATTGATGCAGCTCACACACCTCTGGAGACAAACACACACACACACATGACCTCGCTGTCCAAAAGTGGTGCAGGATGGCATTCTTACCTGCCCCTTAGGCCTCCTTTAATGCTCCATTGTCAATGCAGTGTGCAGGCACTATTAGCGCACTCTGCAATGCTCTGGTGCTGTCAATGCCTGTTCAGTGTGTTAGTGCTATTAGCATGCTCTGCCATCCATCTGTGGGTGGTGCAGCTTCTCATTGTGGCAACTGAGTGTATGGACTCATGCAGGACAAAATGTTGAAGATTATACATACTTATACAGTTCTGGAACCATAGGATAAAGTTAGTCTTGAACCTGTGATCCTTCTCTCATACACACACTAGCCATGTGTTTCTGGAGCCAAAGAGCTGCTGTATGGGTTTTTTAATCCATGGGTATATATGTGGTCATTGTCAGGATGCATGAGGGCTTGAGTTGGGGTATGCTTATGTCTGCTTAGATCTCTGCAGGCTCTCTGCCATACTTGTCTGACATGGTATGTTCAGCATTTGTGGGAGAGGCACATCTTGTTAGCTCTGTATGTTGCACTTCCTTGCTATGTTGTTGGTTCAACTGATATTCATTTCTTACATATGGGCCTGTCCAGTCAAAGGGGCAGTCCATGATACATGAAAACACACATTGCAGACCATGGGTGTCCTAACAGGATAACCAACATACCCATTTCCTGGTGTGTGCTTGTGGGGCAGTCATGGAATAATCTCATATTTTACAGACTACCACATTAGCTTGGATTCACATCTGGCTCAGATGGTTGTAACTTGACTATGTACTTACTTGTGGAGAGGACACCAGTTCATGCACAAATTATGGTCATCATATGGCAGATAAGAGGGCAGGGTGGTAATTTTCCTCTGACATGGGATGTTATAATATTGCAGAGTCTTTCTGCCTCAGTGGCATATTTTCCCCTCACTTGCACATATTCACTCAATATGTGCAAGTTTGGGGCATCCTGATTCTAGGGCCAGCCTATCCACTCGGCAAACTAGCCAGGTGCCAGGGTCCACTGATCATGGTGGACAGCAAACCAAATCCCTCCCTCCCTGCTATTGTGGCACAGCCACTGCATAAGTGTTGCTGTCGGCCTTATTGAAGTTGCACACATACAGCTAGCCACAGCATGCTGCTCCAACCTCTCCACCAGGGTATGTGGTCATGTGTGTGGCTTTCTTAGTCCTCGGAAGGAAGGCATCACCATGTGCTGGGCTGTACCTGTTGTTGACATGTTTGCATTCCACTGACAGTGGCAATTGCAGACTTGCACCTGACAAACAGGGCCAAGATAAAGATTTTATCTGCAGCAGGCTGCAGCCACTGTGACTGCCACCTCCACCCTCACAGAATGCTGATATGGCAGTATGGTGGCAGTGGGGGTGTCGTGACTCCCTTTTGACAGCGGCATCATGTATGTATGCTGCCACTGTCGCAATAGAGTCATACAAGACATCACAGATGTATACTCAAAGCAACAGCCTTGTAAGCCTTGTGGACTAGCGAGCCCCACTGCATTACCCACGGGATTTATTTATTTATTTTATTTAGAGAACATTTGTATACCGCTGCTTCTAGTGATCAGCAGCGGTTGACTATACATATCAGGAGGGGTAATCAACAGTTAATACAGAATGATTGCATGCCAAGATTCACACTGGGTTCACACTGCACAAAAATCTGATACAATATTTACAGGTGCAATTACATATATACATATTGTTACAATATTTACAACTTGCAGTTATATATATACAATCTGTTACACTAATTACAACTAAACTGGGGGGAGATGCATTAACCTAGATGCATTACATGGTGTTCAAATCCCTTAAAGTCATATTGTAAAGTCACTCTAGTGTCATGGATACGGTTGACCCTTTGTGTTCCGGTTATTATTTACTCTGTTAGATTATAGTGAGTTATAAACAGGTGGGTTTTGAGCTTTTTCCTAAAGTCTGTTAGGTTGTTGATTGCACGCATGCCATGTGGCAGTTGATTCCATAGCATGGGTGCAATGTAAGAGAATGCTCTGTTGCTGGTGTGTATCTTGGCCGTTCTTATACTCTTTGGGACACTGAGAGTGTTTAAGTTGGCAGTTCTTCTGCTTCTATTGTGAGTTTGAGCGCTGATGAGATTGGTTAGGAATGACGGCGCTATGTTGTGTATAAGTTTGAATGTGGTTACTAGGAGTTTGTATTTTATGCGGGCGGTAATTGGGAGCCAGTGAAGCTCAGTTAGGACTGGTGTGATGTGTTCTGTGAAGCTCTTTTTCATGATGATCCTAGCTGTAACAGTTTGTGCTATTTGTAGTATATTCAGGGTTTTCTTTGGTAGCCCCTGCAATATGGCGTTGCAGTAATCCCAGTGGGGCGTGATGAGTGCTTGTGCCACTGTTCTGAAGTCGTGTTGTTCAATGATGTTACGGAGTGGCTGGAAGATTCTTAGTTTATGGAATATGGCTCTATTGGTATTCCGGAGGTGTTTATCCATTTTTAGTTTGTTGTCGAACGTGACTCCGAGATATTTTATTTCATTCGTTGTGCTGTAGATGATGTTGTTCAGGGTGACTGTTGACGGAGGGTTCAAGTCTGTTTTACTGGAGATGTACATTACCTCTGTTTTTGTATGGTTTATGGACATGTTGTTTTGCTTTAGCCAGGCTTGCAGTTCACATAAACATTATTCTAGTTGATTGTAATTTGGCTTGTTTTCGTCCAGTTGGGTATAAAGCATTACATCATCTGCATACAAGTGGTAGCTGATCTTGTATTTCTGAAAGATTGCACAAACTGGTCTTATGTATAGGTTAAATAGTAGGGCGGAAAGCGCCGAGCCTTGGGGTATTCCTTGGCTTTGTGGGAATGGTTCAGCTGTTTCGTTGTTAAAGAGCACCTGCTGCATTCTGCTTGTTATGTAGGATGTGAACCATTTCAGGGGGGTTCCACATATTCCAATGGTTTCAAGCCTATCGATGAGTGTTTTGTGGTGAACTGTATCAAAAGTGGCTGCTATGTCTATAAAAATGAGTACGAACATCTTCTTTTTGTTTTCTAGTCCGGTGAGAAGGTTGTTAAGTAGTGTTATGAGTAGCGTTTCCACTCCATGATGCTGACGAAAACCATATTGATGGTCATCTAAGGCTCTTGAGTCGTCGACATGGTCTTGGAGCTGTTGCTGTACTGCCTTTTCAATGATTTTGGCTAGGAAGGATATGCTGGATATTGGTCGGTATGAGGCTGGGATGCTTTTGTCGAGTGTTTTGTTTTTTAAGATAGGCCTTATGAGTGATATCTTAAGTTGATTTGGCATAATTCCTTGTAGAAGTGATTGGTTCACAATGTGGACTATATACTGTGCAACCTCTTGCTTTATTGCCTTGAGCTATGCTACTGGGCATGGGTCTAGAGGTGAGGTAGTTGTGTTGAGATTTGAGATGATGTCTATGATTTGTTTGTCACCAATTTTCTGAAAGTCACTCCATTCTTTAATTCGATTTGTGCTTGTTTTCAAGTTGCATTGCAGCTTAGTGGTGTCAGGGTGTTGGCTTTGAGTGGGTTGCATGAGCGTTGTCGGGTTGAGTTTGCTGGCATAGTGGTCTGCTAGCGTTTGGGCTTTTATTGCTTCATTATAGGAGTCATCTTGGGATGCATTGGTGAGGGCTTTGACTAGTTTGAACAGTTCCCTTGGTCTATTTAGGGCTTTGTTGAGTGTGTTAGTGTGGTGTGTCTTTTTTGCAAGGTTGACTTCTTCTTTGTACTTGGTGAGGAGAGTTAGATATTTCATCCTACATTCCTCAGTTTTTGCTTGTCTCCATTTTTTCTCTGTCTTTCTTAGTGCTTTCTTCCTTTTATTCAGGGCTGTGGTGTACCATGGCTCCAATTTGTTTTTAGTTATGATGTTTTTGACCCTCCATGTTGGTTGTGATGTTTCTTCAATTCCTGTGTTCCATTGGTTTACTAGATCTTCGAGGTCTGTGTGATCTGTCTGAAAGTTCTTTGCTTTAGAGTTTATGAGATCTTCTTTGCCGAATTTTTGGAAAATTCTCTTGGGGTGGGTTGTTGGGCCAGTCTTGTGACTGTCCGCTATGGTTGGAATGCTTAGTGTGAAGGATATTTGATGGTGGTCCGACCATGGGACTTGCGTGATGTGGATATTGGGTTCTCTTCCTTCTCTGAGTTGTTGATTGTTGGGTACGAATACCATGTCGAGCGTATTTCCCTTGATGTGGGTGGGGTCTTGTATGATTTGCTTATACCCGAGTTGGTCCATTGCATCCAGGAAGGCGTTTGCCTTTGTTGCTGGTATAGATGGCAGATTCAGGTCACCCAGGATAACTTGGTATTTCTTGATTTTGGATGTTGAGAATCTTTCTAGTGCAGCAGCTAGGGTTTCATGATTTGCTGTAGGAGGTCTGTATACTAGGCATATAGATAGTGTCCTGTTCTCTACCTTAAGGATATCAATACATTCTGTGGTATTTTGCGAAGTGTTTTTTAGACGCATTGATTCTTTAGCAAGGATTAGGACTCCTCCTCCTTTTTTATTTATACGTGGACAGTTGTATAGTTTATAGCCAGGTTTGTTTATTTGGTTTATTATTGCTGTGTCCGTGTCCGTGATCCATGTTTCAGTGATACAGAGGACGTCAGGCTTTTCGTCTGTAATCATATCGTGAATGATGTGTGATTTGTTTCGTATGGATCTGGCGTTTATTAGTATGAATGAGAGAGGGGCATGCGTTATGGTGTTGGGTTGTACGTTTTTGTTTTGTTTTGTCAAGCGTTTTGTCAAGCATTTTGTTTTGTCAAGGATATCTCCTTTGCCAATTTTGTACCAATAACATAGTGCCCTTTATTAATGGAGCACCATGCTGTTACTGCCAATAGAGCATTGCTATCACTAATTTGAGAACTACAGTAGGTGGAGCACATTGCATATATTAAAGTAGGCTCTCTCCCCTCAGAAATAGCCCTTACTGCGAGCTTTCAGATAACATAAGGGTTCCCAGTGCCGGGAGCTCTAACGCACGGTAACACAAACCAGCGTTAAAGGAGCACACGCTATCCCCGCTCAGTCTCGGCCCCATTAAAGCCCATTATCCACCTCTTTTTACCATAATACTAGGAGACAAATTTCCACACATTAATCCAGCATTTTTGATGTTTTCCGCAGCATTAACCACTCATGGGTGCCGATAACGCTCGTTACTACTTAGCACTTATATAGCGCCACGCACGCAGCGCTGCACAGTTAGAAACAGTACCTTTGCTCCATTGACACTCCTTAGTAAACATACCCCTTAAATTAAGTTAATACAATTTATTCTAATTTAATTTCAGAATTTCTAGCATGCCTCTACCATGAAAATGTCTGTATGGAAAAGAATAATATTATTCATCAAACAATAATTTGACAATAAAGAAACAACATTTCCAATAGAACATTAGTTATTTAATAATCAACAATAAACTATAAAATAAATGAAACACAGCTCAAAAATCATTAACAAATACTATAATTAAAATCTAGAAATTGTACAATCTGAATTATGGGCTGGAATATCTGGATAAGAATGTTTTTATTAATCTCCTAAATCTCATATACTGTCTCTCCTGTCTAACATTGGCTGGAAGCTCATTCCAGTTCAAAGCCACCTGAACACTAACTGTTCTTGAAACAGTATTTATAAGAAGTTGCTAAGGCAATTTATTACTAAAGACTGGGCATAAGAATTTACAGGACATGTGATATTTCAATATTTTCATCATGCAACCTGGAATAAGGTGATGCATAATTTCATAAACAAAGCATAGGAATAAAACATTAATTCTGGCTCTAATAGCAAGCCAGTGTAGTTTAATAAAGAATAGAGTCATGTATTCCCATTAGTGATCTTTTAAAATTACTTTAACTGTCCTATTTTGCAGAACTTGTAGTTTAAACAGTAACTTACACGAAGATCCTTTTCAGCTACTTCTTTTGAGAACTATAGTGGCCTCCTTTTCCTTTTATATTTATTTACTTTCCTAACAAAAAGTGTTGTTGCCCTTAAAATATCCCCTTTCAGTTTCACCCACTGAATTTTTAACATCTTTGTTAGTGATATAGCGGAAGGGCTGTCGGGTAAGGTTTGCCTCTTTGCAGATGATACCAAAATCTGCAATAGACACCCAGGAAGGTGTAAATAACATGAGGAGGGATCTAGCTAAGCTTGAAGAATGGTCTAGAATTTGGCAGCTGGGATTTAATGTTAGAAAATGTAAGGTCATGCATTTAGGCTGCAGCAATCCAAGGGAGCAATACAGTATAGGAGGTGAAGTACTTTTGTCCACTAAAGAAGAGTGGGACCTAGGCATGGTTGTGTCTGATGATCTTAAAGTAGCTAAACAGGTAGAAAAGGCGACGGCAAAAGCTAGAAGGATGCTTGGGTGCATACGGAGAGGAATGGCTAGCAGAAAAAAGGAGGTGATAATGCCTCTGTATAAGTCTTTGGTGCGACCTCATTTGGAGTATAGTGTGCAATTCTGGAGACCGTACCTTCAAAAGGATGTGAACAGGATGGAGTCGGTGTAGAGGGTGGCTACTAAAATAATTAGTGGGCTTCATTATAAAGCATATGAGGACAGACAGAAGGATCTTAATATGTACACCTTAGAGGAAAGGCGGGATAGAGGTGATATGATTGAGATGTTTAAATACCTTCGTGGCATAAATGTTCAGGGAGAGAGCCTCTTTCAATTGAAAGCAAGTTCTGCTACGAGGGGACATGGGATGAGAGTGAAGGGAGATAGATTCAGGAGTGATATGCGGAAATATTTCTTTACGGAAAGAGTAGTGGATCCATGGAATAGTCTCCCAGTGGAGGTGGTAGAGATGAGAACTGTAACTGAATTCAAAAAAGCATGGGACCAACACAGAGGATCTCTAAAGGTAAAAAGTGGACTGTTGTAGTTGTTGATATGGAAGGACAGACTAGACAGGCCATGTGGTCTTTTTCTGTCATCATGTTTCTATGTTTCTATGTTTTTATGAATTTCTACATCCCCCAACTGCTCCTGTGCTACTAACAACTCCTTGAGGTATTTCCCATCTTGGTAACGTTAATTTTCCTGAAGTCTAGCAACTTCCTAATTTAGTAAAGATGCCCAATAATTTTTGAAGAATTGTTTTCAGATGATCTTCAGACTGCTCACAATAATTGAGGCGTGATATTTGAAAGGCATTTACACGGATTACAGCCCTGTAAACCATGTGAATGCTGCTATCTGGGATGTTCATTGGCACTAATAAGGTTAGTGCCGATGAATATCCCTCTCTCTTTTTTATTTATTTTTTATTTAACTGGTTTTAATATACCGTTTTTCTACCAGGCAAAACAGTTTACAAGGAACAATTGAAAAGATGGCTAAAGAAGTTAAGGGTGGCGACATAACTTTCTTCAGGTATATTCGGGAAAGGAAGAAGATCAGAGTTGGAATTGCAGGACTCAGAAGTTCTGGGAAAGGACTCGTGGAAAGTGACATAGAAAAAGCAAAATTGCTAAACAAATACTTCTGCTCTGTTTTTGCTAAAGAAAATCCTGGAGATGGACCAGCTGTGACTCCCAAATATAAAAATGGGAATGAAGTAGATACCACACCATTCACAGAAGATGAGGTGTTGGAACAACTTGCTAAACTGAAAGTGGACAAAGCCATGTGACCAGATGGGATACATCCCAGGATACTGAAAGAGCTCAGAGAGGTTCTTGCAGGTCCATTAAAGGATGTATTCAACAGATCCTTGGAAATAGGAGAGGTTCCTCAGGACTGGGAAATGGCTGATGTCGTATCTATACACAAAAGTGGTGACAGGGAAGAAGTGTCAAACTACAGACCCATGAACCTTACCTCGGTGGCGGGAAAAGTAATGCAGATGCTCCTGAAAGAGCGAATAGTAAAGTTTCTCAAGACCAACAGGTAGCAAGATCCGAGGCAACATAGTTTTACTGAAGGACGGTCTTGCCAAACAAATCTGATTGAGTTCTTTGACTGGGTGACCATGCGGCATGCGATGGACTGGGGCATGGACTGGGGCATGCGATGGACTGGGGCATGCGATGGACTGGGGCATGGACTGGGGCATGCGATGGATGTCATCTACCTGGATTTCAGCAAAGCCTTTGATACTGTTCCTCACAGGAGGTTTGTCAATAAACTCAGTAGCTTGGGGATGGGTCCCAAGATGGTAAACTGGATTAAAAATTGGTTGACTGACAGACGACAGAAGGTGATGGTACATGGAGTTCACTCGGATGAAAGGAAGGTGATTAGTGGGGTGCCCCAGGGTTCAGTCCAGGGCCCGGCACTGTTCAATGTATTTGTGAGTGATATTGCTGAAGGACTGAATCGAAAAGTCTGTCTTTTTGCAGATCACACAAAAATTTGCAACAGAGTGGACTCCCCCGAGAGAATGGATAACATGAGGAAAGATCTACAAAAGCTGGAAGAATGGTCTAATGCTTGGCAATTACGATTTAATGCGAAAAAGTGCAGTGTCATGCACTTAGGTAGCAGAAATCCAAGGGAAATGTACGTGATAGGGGGTGAGAGGTTGGTGCGCATGGTTCAGGAGAAAGACCTTGGTGTGATTATCTCTGATGATCTCAAGGTGGCAAAACAGTGCGACAAGGCGGTGGCAAAAGCCAGGAGGATGTTGGGCTGCATACAAAGAGGGATTACCAGCAGAAAGGAGGAGGTACTTATGCCACTGTACAGGTTGCTGGTGAGGCCTCACTTGAAATACAGTTTTGGAGACCATATCTTACAAAAGATGTAAAAAGACTGGAAACTGTTCAGAGGAATGCGACCAAAATGATTTGGAGCCTGTGTAAGAAACCTCATGAGAAGAGACTTGAAGACCTAAATATGTATACTTTGGAGGAGAGGAGGGATAGGGGAGATATGATTCAGACCTTTAAATACTTAAAGAGGAACGATGAACAAACAAACCTCTTCCAAAGACGGAGAAACTGCAAAACTAGAGGGCATAACATGAAGCTGCAAGGTGGAAAATTGAAAGGCAATATCAGGAAATATTTTTTTCACTGAAAGGGTGGTGGATGCTTGGAATGCTTTCCCAATGGAAGTGGTGGGGGCAAACACGGTGACAGAATTCAAAACAGCATGGGACAAGCACAGTGGATCCCTTTACAGAAACAGGATAAAAACAAAATAAACTGAACCATCTAACTTCTCAACAAATAGGGGTGTCCTACATGGAGTGGTGGGTCCACCCCTAGAGAGAGACATGGGGAGGGGTGGCCTTGCACAGAGCGACAGGTGCACCTACTCTTGCCGTATTTCTGGGCAGACTGGATGGACCATGCTGGTCTTTATCTGCCATCATTTACTATGTTACTATGTTACTATGTACAGGCAACTTTAAATTAGGTGCAGCTAAATTTAAAGTTGCCTGTACACGCCCCAATGCTAACCCCTTAGCATCAGGATGTGTCAGGGGCGTTCCGGAGAGAACAACTGATAACCAGGCAGCTTGCCTATCTTTAAACGCAGGAGCTAATTGGGCGGCATGCAATATCACTGCTGTATGATTACACAGGTACACTACCAAAAAACTGCCTCCAGTTTTGCAACTGATTCCTATTGATTTTGGGGTGCTGAATCCAGGAAAAATAGCCAAAATGTTCCATCACGTCACGTTTTCTTGCAAAATTAGATTTCTTACCCATATAAGGAATGTTCACATAATTTCTTTTTAGCCGACTGCAGTTTATTTTCTTGGCCCAAAAATAGAGGTTGTAATGGTTAACTAACTAGAAACACTCCCTCATGATATTTTAGAGTGTTTTGTATTCATTTTATACATTATCAGGACAATTGGGAGGCGGGGGGCTAAATCCAGTACTCGCGCTGGCGCATGTTCTTTCCTGTTCGCCTCGCCTCGTTCGCACAAACACGGTGGTTGCGACATGAACGTTCCTGTCAAATTTCAGTTTCTTGCAAGTTCATTATTACCTTTTGTTTGCTCAGTCGTAATCCAGCTTTATTCCGAAGTGGTTCACTACAGTTGTAGTTTGCAGTGCTGTGTATTTGTGATGGCTCACAGAGCCAGAGGTTGCGTCAACTCTCCGGACAGTTTTTGTTTTATTTGTGGGGAATATACCATGAAAAAGTGGCAGAGGAACATTTCTGCATTTATTAAAAAAGTATATTTCGCCTATTTCGGTTTGAAGTTAGGCGATCAAGACAAACCGTGGGCTCCTCACAAAGTGTGCAAGACATGTGAGGAAGATCTACGCTTATGGATGAAAGGTAAAAAACAAGCATTTCGTTTCGGAATACCTATGATGTGGCGTGAACAAAGAGACCACAGCAGTGACTGCTATTTTTGCTCTTGCATTGTGAAGGGATACAACTTAAAAAATAAGAACGTAAGAAGTTACCCCAACCTTCCCTCAGCAATTAGGCCTATGCCTCATAGCAACGAAGTACCTGTGCCTGAATCACCAAAATCTTTGGATCATATTTATGTAGACGGTTCTGATCATGATGAGACTCATCAGATGGCTTTTCCCGATGAGTCCAGTACTTCCGAGTTTGAAACTGAACCAGATCCGAAACCTGAACTTTTCTCTCAAACTGAATTGAATGATTTAGTCTGGGATTTAGGACTCCCAAAAGATGCTGCCCAACTGCTAGGTTCTCGGCTTAAACAGAAAAATCTATTGTCACCAGGAACAACTTTTTATTGGTACCGCAACCGCGAGACACAATTTTTGAAGTATTTCAGCAAAGAGGAAGATTTGGTATTTTGCAACGATATATACGGAGTGATGGAAAAGTTTAAACTCAAGTATGATCCTGCTGAATGGCGGCTGTTCATTGATTCGTCAAAAGACAGCATAAAAGGTGTTCTTCTTCATAATGGCAACACATTCGCTTCAGTTCCTATTGCTCACTCTGTTATTCTCCAAGAAAAATACGAGAATTTGGCCCTGATTCTTCAGAAGATTCGTTATGATGAGCATAAGTGGATGATTTGTGGAGACTTTAAAATTCTATCCATGCTATTAGGGCAGCAATCCGGTTTCACCAAATATCCCTGCTTCCTTTGCTTGTGGGATAGCCGGGCCCGCGACCTACACTGGGGGAAAAAAGACTGGCCAATTCGGGAGTATTTGAGACCCGGTGAGAAAAATGTTCTTCATGAGAGCTTGGTACCTCGTGATAAAATTCTATTACCACCTCTCCACATTAAGTTGGGTCTCATTAAGCAATTCATCAAGTCCCTTCCAAAAGATGGTGAGTGCTTTCGGTACCTTTGCTCAAAGTTCCCCCGACTTTCTGAAGCAAAGCTAAAGGAAGGAGTGTTTGTTGGCCCTGATATAAGGAAACTCATTTCAGATGGAGCATTCGCTGAAACAATGTCTGAGAAGGAAAAAGAAGCCTGGGATTCCTTCAAGGATGTTGTTCTCAAATTCTTGGGGAACAGGCGGGATGAGAACTATAAGGATATTGTTGCCAGGATGCTCAATGCCTTCAAAGAACAAGGCTGTAACATGAGCCTGAAAGTCCATTTCTTGCACTCCCATGTGAACTACTTTCCCGAAAACTTGGGGCGTACAGTGAAGAACAAGGTGAAAGGTTTCACCAGGACATCAAGGACGCAGAGAGAAGGTACCAAGGAAGATGGAACACCACTATGATGGCTGGTTTCTGCTGGTTGCTGCTGCGGGAAACCCCAGATGAAAAATACGCCAAGCAGCGCACCAAGAGAAGCATTCGGGGGAAGAAGAAACGGGCCCACCAGGAGATTGATTGACCCAAGAATGACTTTAAAATCTAAACTGTGTTGACAAATATCGTGTTTTTACTAAACTTTGAAATAAAAATTTGCTAGTTATTACCACAGTGTCGGATCTCATTTATTAGAATTTTATTTTCACACCATCGGGTGTTTGTCTTCATGTATTGCAATGGTGCGGTTTGCGTTTTCTATTCTTACATACATACCTGTACAACATTTTTTGCACATTTCTTTGCTTTGCTTTGTGTCTAACCTCGCTCTTATATGCTCAATGTTTGTGCACATGTATGTGGCTGTTTTAAGTGCAGACAATTTTGCTACCATCACAGTGTGTTTTGTTGACATTACTCTATTCTTATGTGCTGCCTTGTTACAATTTTCTTTATTCTTATTTGAATAACTACTAAACAATTAGTATAAAGAATTCATCCAAGAAACTTTTATCTCGATCGCACTCAATCTGAAACGTTCACCTCAAACTGCTAACCCAATGTAGCAAAAAAATCGTATGTGTGATGGAGCAAATTGGTTACCAGATTTGGATTCAGCGCACCAAAAAACATAAAAATCAATCGAAACATTAGAGGCAGTTTAAAAAATTTTTTTTTTAGTGTACCTGTGTTATCGATTGCTGCTGAAAGGCAGTGTGGCAATCCCAGATATTCAGTGCCAGAGCCACATACGACCCCAGCATTGAATATTTGGGATTAAAGGTTCACAGGGACGGCTATGCATCAAAGGGACACAGCCCTCTTAACTCAATATCAGGCCCATTAGATTGAATCTGTGCAGCAGCAGCTAAGAAAGCTATTAGAATGTTAGGAATTATAAGAGAAGGCATGGAGAATAAAATAAAGGATATCATAATGTCTCTGTACCTCTCTATGGTGCAACAATACCTCGATTATTGTGTGAAGTTCTTGTCACAGCATTTAAAAAAGACATAGTGGAATTGGAAATGGTACAGAGCAGGATGACCAAAATGATTAAGAAGATGGAAAGGTACTCGAGAGGAAAGGCTTAACATGTTAGGATCTTCTGCTTAGGAGACGACTGAGGGGGGATGCGTTAGAGGACTATAAAATAATGAGCGGAGCAGAATAAGTATATGTGATCTAGTTGTTTACTTCTTCAAAATGTATAATGACTAGGAGACATGCAATGAAGCTGCAAAGTAGTATATTTAAGTCTAAACGGAGAAAATATTTTTTCACTCAATACATAATTAAGCTCTGGAAATCACTGTCCGAGAATGTAGTAAAAATTGTTATTGCAGATGGGCTAAAAAATGTTTGAACAAGTTCCTGAACAAAAGTCCACAAAACCATTATTAAAGTGGACTGGGGATAAGCAGCCTGGAATCTATGTAACATTTGGATCCTGCCAGGTATTTCAAACTTGGATTGGCCACTGTAGGAAACAGGATAATGGGCTTGATAGACCATTGATCTGATCCAGTATGGCAACTCTTACATTCTTATGTTCTTATTAACTTCTTGGGCCATAAACTGAAGTTTAACTCTATGAATCACAGAAAATATCACACCAGAAGTCCAGATAGAACGGAAAAAATATGCACAAACAGACAAATATAGATTCTCTAACAATTGTCTTGAAACAGGTGGAGGCTAATTCTGATCGGGGCACATCCGGGCCATCCGGACGTCCAAAACCTGGACGGCTCGGATATGCACTCGATTCTGCTCCCGAGGGAGCTAGATGGCCCCGCGGGAGCAGAATTGGGGCATAAGGTCTAGACATCCCAGACATGCCCTGATTCAGGCCCGCTTGACGTGCACAAATCCATTTGGCTAGCCCAGCCTGGCTCCTGCATGGAGCCGCGGTGCCATGGCGATGCAGGAGCCCCAATCGCCCGCACTACCTGCAAAGGTCTTTTTCCCCACTGCCCGACCCCCGATCGGGCCTTCCAGGGCCAAAATCAGGCTGCGGGGAACCCCCTCCCTTGCTCTCCTCATTCTGGTATCCCGGCATGGATGTCCTCCACCATTGGGGGGGGGGAAACATATTCCACCTCGGAGGTGGAATACGTCTCCCTTCTAAGTCACCCAGCCCAGACATACCGGGTCATCACCAGAATCGGCCCTGCACATCTGGGTCGAGCGCCCTGCTTCCACCCCTTCTCTGACCTGCCCCCTCCTACCTCTGTCCAGAGCTCCCTGCACATCTTGGCTGTACGTGCGGGAAGCTCTGCAAATGGCTTCGGCCCAAGTGTTTAGCAAGGATGTACGTCCAAACTGGACATACATCCCTACTAAATGCTACTCAGAATCTGTTAGTGTAGCTGAGTTTAAAAAAGGTTTGGACGGGGATTGAGCTGGAATGGTGACATGTGGAGGATTTGGGGCATGAGATTTGCTCTTCTATTGGCTCTCCTACCTGCTCCTGCTGTTTGAAACTTTTTCTTGCTGGCATACTTTGGACAGCTGCTTCCATCTCCACTGGGAGACTATTCCACAGATCAACTACTCTTTCCGTAAAGAAATGGTTCCGCATATCACTCCTGAATCTATCTCCCTTCACCCTCATCCCATTTCTCCTCGTAGCAGAACTTGCTTTCAATTGAAAGAGGCTCTCTCCCTGAACATTTATGCCACGGAGATATTTAAACATCTCAATCATATCACCTCTATCCCGCCTTTCCTCTAAGGTGTACATATTAAGATCCTTCTGTCTGTCCTCATATGCTTTATAATGAAGACCACTAATCACTGTAGTTGCCACCCTCTGCACCAACTCCATCCTGTTCACATCCTTTTGAAGGTGCGGTCTCCAGAATTGCACACTATACTCCAAATGAGGTCGCACCAAAGACTTATACAGAGGCATTATCACCTCCTTTTTTCTGCTAGCCATTCCTCTCCGTATGCACTCAAGCATCCTTCTAGCTTTTGCCATCGCCTTTTCTACCTGTTTAGCTACTTTAAGATCATCAGACACAACCACGCCTAGGTCCCGCTCTTCTTTAGTGGACAAAAGTACTTCACCCTCTATACTATATTGCTCCATTGGATTGCTGCAGCCCAAATGCATGACCTTACATTTTTTAACATTAAATCCCAGCTGCCAAATTCTAGACCATTCTTCAAGCTTAACTAGATCCTTCCACATGTTATCTACACCTTCCTGGGTGTCTACTATATTGCAAATTTTGGTATCATCCGCAAAGAGGCAAACCTTACCTGAAGTTCCTTCCGCTATATCACTAACAAAGATGTTAAAAAGAATCAGACCAAGGACAGATCCCTGGGGCACACCACTGATAACATCCGTCTCCTCAGAGTGAGCTTCATTTACTTGTACTCTTTGTCGCCTCCCACCCAAACAATTTCTATCCCAAGAAGTAACTTTAGGGTCCATTCCTAGGGTGCTCAGTTTGTTTATAAGTCGCCTGTGAGGAACAGTGTCAAAGGCTTTACTGAAATCTAAATACACCACATCTAGGGCTCTCCCTCTGTCCAACTCCCTGGTCAGCCAGTCAAAGAAATCAATCAGATTTGTCTGACAAGACCTGCCTCTGGCGAATCCATGCTGCCTTGGATCCTGTAATCCGCTGGACTCCAGAAACCTCACTATTTTCTCTTTCAGCAGTGTTTCCAATAATTTACTCACCACCAAAGTTAAACTAACCGGCCTGTAGTTTTCAACAACATCCTTACTTCCGCTTTTGTGTAAAGGCACCACATGAGCCGCTCTCCAGTCCTTTGGCACCACTCCCAACTCCAACGAGGCATTGAAAAGGTCAGTCAGTGGAGCTGCTAGAACGTCCCCAAGTTCCCTCAGTATTCTCGGGTGTATCCCATCTGGTCCCATTGCTTTGTCTACTTTAAGTTGAGATAGTTTCTCACGAACACAGTCTTTTGAAAATTGTTCAAGATGTCCTTTGCTTCTGTTCCTATTTGTGGGTGTTTTCTGAGGTCCTGCTCCTGGTTCTTCATCTGTGAACACAGAACAAAAATATTTGTTAAGCAATTCCGCTTTATCCTTATCAGCTTCTATATATTCCTCCCCTGCACCCTTGAGTCTGACAATACCACTCTTGCCCTTCCTCTTCTAACTAATATATCTGAAAAATTCCTTATCCCCCCATTTTATTGCATTGGCTATTTCCTCCTCCTTTTGAATCTTTGCCTTCTTGACTACTTTGCTAGCTTCTCTAAGTTTTTCCAAATACAGATGCCTGTCTTCCTCTCTCTGTGATCTCTTGTATTTCATGAAGGCCTCCCTCTTTTTCTTCACTTTTTTCAGCTACTTCTTTCGAAAACCATAGCGGTCTCCTTTTCCTTTTACCTTTATTTACCATTTTAACAAAAAGGTTGGTTGCCCTTAAAATATCCCCTTTCAGTTTTTCCCACTGTTTTTCTACATCCCTCAGCTGTTCCCATCCAACTAACAACTCCCTGAGGTATTGACCCATCTTCGCAAAGTTAGTCTTCCTAAATTCTAAGATCCTCGCCTTTGAATGGATTCTAACAGCCCTAGTCCTAACACTGAACCACACCATCTGGTGATCACTGGATGCAAAATGATCTCCCACTACAACATCAGAAACACTTTCACCATTGGTAAGCAGCAAGTCCAGTATGGCCCCTTCACGTGTGGGGTCTGTTACCAATTGCCTGAATAGTTCTCCCTGTAGAGAATCCAGGATCTCCTTACTTCTAGATGATACTGCAGCAGGAATGTGCCAATCAACATCTGGCATATTGAAATCTCCTATCAGTAGCACTTCCCCTTTCCTAGCAATGCTGCGCAGTCTTCAATTAACTCTCTGTCCACCTCTTCCTCTTGTGAGGGAGGTCTGTATATCACACCAATGTAAATAGATTTCTCTTTCCCTCTTTCTAGTTTAACCCACAATGCCTCCTCTCTCCCTTTTAAGCTCTGTAATTCCAAAGCTTTAATAGTAGTTTTTACATATAGTGCCACTCCTCCTCCCCTACTTCCTACTCTGCTATCAGTTCTCCTATGTGCTCCTGCTGTTTGAAACTTTTTCTTGTTGTCATACTTTGGACGGCTGCTTCCCTCAGAGATCTTGCCTGCCTGCTCTACAAATTACTGGTCGCCTCTCGGCCGCGGGTCGCGGCCCAAGGGTTGTGAGCCGAAGGGGCGTGACTAAAGGGAAGGGACCCTTTGGCACCCCTTCGGCGCTCCTGAGGTGTTGAGGAGTTTGCATTCAGCAGGAATGGGGAAGCACAAGATTAAGAGGGGTCCAAAGACACCATCGACTCTGCAGTTCTGGGCAGGGTTTCTGGCCCCCTTGATAAGCATTTGGTTCCTAGGTAGACCGCAATGCCTTCCCCAGATAGAGCTTCATTTAGCACTTGGGCTCCTACGCTTCCTTCACGTCGTGTGCCTATGTTTGTTTTCCACAGTATCTGGGACTCCACCCAGTGAAGCTAGAGTTGGTAACCAGGTACCTTTTCCCAAACCTGTAGCCTTACCAGAGTCTTCAAATTTAGCTGTGTCATCTCCTGTGGATGATATTACTCTTAAAGATGTATGGACTGTGATCTCAGTTATTGATACTAAATTATCCACTACTATAGTTTCATTATGTGAATATAGCTCTGCTATGGTAGACAAAGTTACAGAACTGGATTCTAGTTATGTCTCATTGCATAATTACTTGTCTAAGATGGAAGTTCAGCTGCATTCCTTTAATACTGTTCAGATGACTTACATTAAGGACTCTTTGATGGTTCAAACCTGATTGAAGGCATTAGAAAATGCTTCTCGGGGGGGCGGAGCCTGATGTCCAGCGGGTTAGACGCTTCGCGCTGAAGCTCCCGAGAGGCCTACTCAGAATCCTGACTTAATACCTACATAAACTTAATATTTTGCTCCGAACTTACCGGGGTGCCTCGGGGGGATGGCGGCCCACAAACCAGTGCGCTTAGACTTCGGGTCTCCCTCTTCTTCACACGGAAAACGCTCCAAAACAGAGTTGTCTTCCCCACAAAAGACAGCTCCACTTCGGGAAAACCCCGAAATGCAACAGGAGATCTTGGAGGAAATACGCGGTGTGAAGGAACTGGTACAGTCCAACGGAGAAGCGCTCCGAGCCATGCGAGAAGATTTCGGTATGCTTCAGGACCGGCTTGAAGGTCTTTCACTATGGCAGGACAACATGGCGGGGGTCCTCGACTCGCACGCGGTGCGCTTGGTGAAACTGGACAAGGCTGAGCGTCAGATACAGAATCTTCAAAAAGAGTTAGAGGATAGCAATAATCGAGCCCGTCGCAACAATGTAAGGCTCATTGGAGTACCGGAGGGGGCGGAAGCAGGAGATATAAGAGAATTCCTGGTCAAAACTCTTCCCTCCTTGCTGAAGATCACTTTTCACAGAGATCTGGAAATTGACCGTGCACATCGTGTTCCTACCAACATGGCGCTCAATCGAACGACCCCCCGGCCTATCATCTTTCGATTACTGAGATATCAGCAAGTTGAGCAAATTCTAAATGCTGCCCGGGCGAATCATCATCTGGAGTTTGAAAGTCATAAAGTCTCCTTCTTCCCTGACTTGGCAAAGCCCACAGTTGACCGTCGGAAGAGACTCCTTGCTTTTCGTCCTAGACTTCAACAGCTACAGGCTCGCTTTGGCCTATTGTATCCAGCGAAGCTCAGAGTGACTCTCCATAACCAAACTAGAACCTTCGAGATCCTGATCTACTAGCAACATTTTTAGATTCCAAAGAAGCAGACCAGATGCGCTAACCCAACAACTTGGATCTGTAATCCGTCGGATCTGCCCGCCATTTTGAATGGCCCGACGCGGGTGATCACAGCCTGGATCAGAGACTGCCTGGACTTTTCTTTCTTTCTATATATAACTTTCTTGGTCTCCTTTCCCTCCATGATGTGCACCTCGGTTGGATTCGGAACACGCACAGCTATACAGGTTATATGTTTCAATTTAGGCCTTCTCTGGGGTTTCTCCCCGCAGACATATGGTCGCCAGTAATTTCTGGGGTTCTGCTTCTTCTCTAATGCACTTCGGTGCTTATTTTTTATATGGGGCGCTTCATTGTTTTTCATTAGCTTATTTTCTATCATGTCATGTGTACAGCCATATACAGTTAATATGAGGGACATTGTGAAATTATGTGCGTTATCATGTTCTTTCTCAGAATTTTTAACCCTTCTGAATGGCCTTATGTAAGATCTTATCACTGAACGTAAAAGGCATTAATAGTCCAATCAAAAGAAAGAAAATCCTTAGCTATCTTAATCATGAGCATGCTGATTTAGTGTTTCTTCAGGAAACGCATTTAAACTCCGTTGAAACACTGAAACTTAATGCTAAGCCTTACATGGTGGCTGCCTACTCTCCCGCCGTTTCCAAACGGTGTGGGGTAGCCATCTTGGTTAAGAAGTCTTTGCAAGCTACTGTAATGGATACTAGCTCTGATAAGGAGGGTAGATGGGCCCGTGCACACCTTAAGGTTGGAGATAGTGAATTTACGTGTATTTGTATTTATGCTCCGAATGTGGATAACCCTGCTTATTATGCAAGTATTGCGCAGTTGGCACAGGCCTCTGCCAATACTCCATTGATACTTGGCGGCGATTTCAACCAAGTACTTGATCCTTTGATAGACAGACTGCCGCCTAGAACGAGTGGTCCACCCAAGAGTCTTGATACCCTTACAGCTCTGATGAAAGATCTTGCGTTAGTAGATATATGGAGGTTGCTTCACCCCTCCGACTTAGAATTCACCTTTTTCTCAGCCCCCCATCACTCACAATCTAGAATAGATTTTTTTCTTATCTCCAAAGCACTGATATCCCAAGTGGACACGGCTAGGATTCATCCCCTCCATATTTCAGATCATGCTGCCATATCTTTCTCATTACATGTCACTACGCAAGGTAAACATCCCCGTGCTTGGTTTTTTGATAGATCCCTACTAGACCAAAAAGATTTTCAGGTTGACATAAAGGCCGCTATCCAAGACTACTTTCACTTTAATTCACCCCATGACACTGCGAGCTGGGCTTGGTGGGAGGGTTTTCAAGGCGTCTATCCATGCAACTATAACTAGCTATCAAATTCGACAGGGGAAACAAAGAAAGCAACATTTACTGATTCTAGAACAACAGATACAAGCTGGAGAGCGTCTCCTCATGTCCCGTACTGACCCATGTATTTTACTCCTCTTACAACGCCTTCGTTTTCAATACAATCAGCTTTTATATACCGCTGCTGCTAAAAATATTGAATCACAACAAGGGATGTATTATCGGGAAAATAACCGTGCTGGCAAATTGTTAGCCAATGCCCTGAAAGGTCAAAAAGAAGCCAAGCGTGTTACCGCTCTCCGCAATCCGTCGGGGGGGAGCTTGGTCACTAAAGATACAGAAATATTAGAACTCTTTCGTGATTTTTATACTCGGCTTTATCAATCTGAATGTGACTTCGAGCCAGAAGCATTTGAACGACTACTATCAGGGGTACAACGGCCGACCCTATCTGACGAAGATAGAGAGGCCATGGACAAACCATTCACTTTATCAGAAATTCAATCTGCGCTCAAGGGATGTGCCACAGGTCGAGCCGCAGGCCCGGACGGTCTCCCAGCTGAATTCTACAAAACTTTTAACGCTGACTTAGCTCCGTTTTTGAAACTTTATTTTTCTGCTCTGGCCGAGGAGGGATCTCCTTCTGGATCCTTCTCAATGGCAAATGTAGTAGTTTTTGAGAAAGAGGGGAGAGATCCGCAACTAACAGCTAATTATCGTCCAATTTCCCTACTAAACGCAGACTATAAAATATTTGCCACCATTCTCTCCACCCGGCTCTCTGACAAGATGTCTACTTTAATACACCCAGATCAATGCGGTTTCATTCCCGGGAGATCAACTGCTGATAATGCTAGGACTCTATGTCATGTACTGACTGCCGCAGTTAATCTTGATCGACCATTGGTTGGCCTCTCACTTGATGCTGAGAAGGCCTTCGACCGCTTAGAATGGCCCTTCTTGTTTGCAACTCTCCGCTGGTACGGATTCGGAGAAGGCTTTCTCCGTTGTCTCCGAATCATGTATGCACAGCCTACAGCTAGTATCTGTGCTAATGCTTTAAAGTCTCAGCCATTTCCCCTGCAACGCGGTACTCGCCAGGGATGCCCACTGTCTCCACTTCTTTTCGATCTCGCACTCGAACCCTTAGCTTTACTAATCCGGCAATCCAAGGATATTCATGGAGTCCCCTTCTCTCATAGGGAAATTAAAATTTCAGCATATGCTGATGACCTTATGCTCTTTGTCTCCCTAGACTCAGTGCCGGCTGTCCTAGAGCAAATTGGTAAATATTCACAACTCTCGGGCTATAAGATAAATTGGACCAAATCGGTAGCCTTTCCACTAAATCCTCTGATCCATCAGGCAGATATGCAATCCTTTCCCTTTTTATGGCAACCTCGCATGGTCAAATACCTTGGGGTGCACTACTGCTCTCCTTTGGAAGACACCATCACCTTTAATGCCAAAGACTTAACCTCTAAGGTCCGGGCGCTTACTCAACGCTGGACTCCTCTAACACTTACTTGGTGGGGCCGCCTAGAAACCATTAAAATGATGATTGTTCCCAAAGTGAACTACATTTTAGAAATGCTGCCATGTCTCCTACCTCGACGTACATATAAAGATTTAGAGGGTCTTCTGACTAGATACTTATGGCAAAACAAGACACCTAGGATAGCGAAACATAAGTTACAAGCAGATAAAGAAAATGGTGGTGTCAGATTCCCTGATTTCCTGAAATACCACCATTCTTTTCTTCTCAAACAAGGCGCTCGTTGGCTGGAAGACCTAACACCGAGTAGACCAGTGTGGCTAGATATAGAGGAGGACCTTTGCAAACCAATTCCTCTTACTTATCTCCCTGGTATGACTCTCCCATCAGACTCCCACTATCCACCAATGCTCTTAGACACTTTAGATGCCTTTAATACCCTTGAGCAATCTCTAGACTCCCGACTTTGTCCGCTAGATAGACTCCCGCTTTGGCACAATGCTCGATTTCAAATACAAAATAAACCGATGGCGTGGAGCCCCTGGTACACTAGGGGCATTTGGATCCCTAACCAGCTGTTCTATGATGGTCGCTGGAAAACCTTTAGCGAATTACAAATTGAATTTGGTCTCCCAGCGAAACACTACTTTCAGTTGGTGCAACTTCAGCATTGTCTTCGGAGTGCTAAGGTGCTCCCGCCATCGGAAACCCATACCCAAGGATTGTCGGAGATAATCCGATCTATCGGGAGCTTATCGGATGTGGCATCTAACTTTTACAAAACTTTATGTAATGCTGTAAATAGAGGCACTCCTACAGCACAGAAATCCTGGGAGCGGGAAATGCATGTAACTTTGACCCCGGAGCAATGGAGCCTAGTCTGGAGCAAGGTGACACGGGTCTCTCGATCCGCCTCACTCACTCAGACACTTTTCTTTCTAGCCCACCGATGTTTCTATACTCCTGACAGGTTAGACAAATGGAACGCCACCCAGAGCAATAGATGCTGGACATGCCATGCGGCCATTGGTTCACTAACTCATGTTATGTATGAATGCCCCGCATTACAGTATTACTGGAGTCGGGTCTGGGGTCGTATTCAATCTATTTTGCACTTTCAAGAGCCCTCTCTTGGAAGATAGTGGGACTCCGCTCAGCTGCGGAGATCCCCTCTCTTCCCAAATCGGCTTACTTCCTTTTAGACTTTATGCTGGGCATAGCTATTTCCCTAATTACGAAATACTGGAAAAATAGCTCCCATCTGAGCCCCAATGAATGGTGGAATCATGTCTGTCTCTACAGTAAATATGAGCAAATACCTCGTATGTTAGCTTCTTCCGCTCAGACCCCCCACCACTTGTCTAAATGGAAGATGCTCAACGACTATGTTCAAACTGCTAAATGCTCTCATCTGACTGTTTAAATCTGTGTAAATCTCTGTCACATGATCATTCTGTATCGCAGATACCATTTCTGTTTGTTTTGATGTACAATTACTGTTGTTTGTAAGCGCTTATATGATGATACTTATCAGCTTAGAGAAGAAGCATAGGGGTGGGGGGTAATTGGGGTTGCTTTTTCCTTATTGTATGCTTGTATTTGTTTCCTTTGGTGTGTTGTTTCTTTTTGCTTGTTGTAAAATGAAAATAAAAGTTTAAAAAAAAAAAAAAAAAAAGAAAATGCTTCTCGGGCACGGAACCTGTTTTTTTTTTAATTTTCCGGTGACGCGGTTGCTTTCACCGGAGATTTTGCTTGCTAAGTATTTTTCTGAGGTCTTAAGTTACCTGATCCTGTAGATATAGCTCATATGTATTATGTACCTTCTAAGATTCGGATCTTTGTGGAGGAGGAGGGGAGGTTTAACACTCCCCGCTCTCCAGATAGTCCAAACCTGACTCAATTTTTGAAAGATTCTACAGATAATATTGTAAAATCGAACACTTTATTGGTAACATTTCCTGCTGAAGCAGTGAAACTTAAGATATTGAAGTTGTTTTTGAAATAGAAAGATGTTCCTTTTTGTGGACAAAAATTGAATGTTTTTCCTGATGTGACCCGTTCTACACAGGCTCTCCATAAGCTGTTTTTATCTTTGAAGCCGTGAGTCGTTGCCCTTGGGGCAAGTTTCTTCCAGCGGGTTCCTTGTAAATGGGTGATTACTCTCCGAGGGCAGATTTAGTTGGAGTGGAGGAGTGGCCTAGTGGTTGGGGGCAAGGTACTTCAGGTCAGAAGGTCAGGGGTTCAAATCCCACTAGAGAACAGCAACCTTGAGTTGGAAAGACTGCAGTTTCTAGTCCCACAGGTGTTCCTTGTGGTCTTGGGCATGCCCCTTAACTCTCCATTGCCCATGTTCCCTGTAAAAAATAGTTATCTCCAAGCTATAATGCCCTGTTCAATGTAAACCACACTAATACAGAATAGCACAGTATATAAGAGAATGAAAATAAATAAGTTTATGTTTTTCTTGATCTGTCTCTTTTGGAGAAGTTTTTGGAAGACAAGCAGTGCTAAAGGGGGCATTTAGGGTATGTAAATGTTTATCCTCTTGGGGTAACTTTGCTGGATTTCCTTATATAAATTTATAAGTATGATCTTTTTGGCTCAGTCTTCATAATGGGGGCTAAGTTTTATGACGCCATGTCTTGATTGCTTGTATTCAATTTACCTGCTTTTGTGTATTGGTATCTTTTATCTTGTTTATGTGGATGTACATGTCTCTAAAATCAAATTAAAAAAAAAGGTTTGGGCAAGTTCCTGGAGGAAAGGCCCATAAATCATTATTAAAGGGGACCTGGGATAACCACTGCTTGCCCCAATATAAGCATTGTTGAACCTGTGTCTTTTTTTAGGAAACTGCTAGGTACTTGTGGCCTAGATTGGTCACTGTTGGAAACAGGATACTGGGCTTGATGGACCTTGGTCTGACCCAGTATGGCATATCTTATGTTCTTAATGCATCTCATAGCTGACTGTGATATGCTGATGTCAGAAGAGCTGTACAAAAGGCTGGCACTTCCATTAGGTGAACTGGGCAGAAATCTGTATTGGAGAGGTGTGGAACTGATGGATAATAGATGGCAGAAACCATGACGCAGTGCCAGAGATTTTAGGTAAGTGCTGCATCACAGTTTCCAAGTCATTGTAGTCATTGCAAGCCCCAGAGAGGGGCATCAGTGGTGACACTGGGGGTGGGAGGGGCAGCAGGATGGAGGACTTGACTAGGGTGCTCCAATCCTTGCACCAGATCTAGCTGTACATGGAAAGACATAACTCATCTACTGGAAACTGTGTGGACATTATGGAAATATTTTTATAACAGGGCACTTGGGTTAGAAGGAGAAGGTATCTCTTTTGAGTTTATTTCATAAAGACAAGTATGTGTCTAGTCATCCTGATAAAATCTGTTCTCTGTAAACCACCGTGACTAGTGGATACAGAGGGTATAAAAGATTTGTTAAATAAATAAATAAAATACTACTGTGAATCCTTACACAAATTATGTCTAGAGTGAAGGGGTGGAAATTACACCTCCTGAAGAGCAGTTGTAAATATCAGTATGTAACTTATGTACATACACATGCATTTTATTAAATATATATGTATTTTGAGGGTCATTTTGGAAGCCCTATTCATACTTTCGATGTCCAAAAATGGTCACAGAGAAATCGAAAGCAAAGAGAATCTCCACAGCTATTTTAGAAACTGGGTCTATAGTAATCCCTAATGTGAGGATGTCCAAGTCTGAACAGGACCAAAACCAAACCTCAGCACAAAAGTGAAAAACCAGAGTTAACAAAAAAATTTTTTTTGTTGGAATAATCTTGCACAAGAGGGAAGGACAAACACCTTCCGCCTGCCGAGATTGTTCCTTTTTAATCATTTAAATTAGTGACCAAATATAACCACTTAGCTGCAAAACTTCATAACTTCTTGATGAGCCCTTATATCTGCAGAATTCAGAATATATACTACGTGACACGTTTTGGGCTAGAAAAACTCCAATAGCCCTGCATCAGGTTGATTGTGCGAATTCGTAAGCTTCAAGATCAAAAAATAGCCGAATGGTTAGGTTTTTAAAAGTCGGCGTGTGATATAAAATGCAAAGGAAGACCACAAGCCAATCAATGAAAAGGTCACCGCAATAGCCAATGACGAATGGGGAAACCCTACTTGACAAGGGAACCCCCTATCAGCATTGGACAATCCAGAAGGCAAACAGATGATCATTAAAGTATAGTATTCCATTCCAAGGAGGCATTTAAGCCCCGAGGCGACAGTCTTTAGATCAAATATCCAACGTTGTTCCAATCGCTGCAACTTCGCAACCCGATCACCTCCTCTAGGATCTACAGGAACCATATCCAAGACACGCCATTGTAATTGATCAAAAGTATGTGCATTTTGTAAGTCTGAACAGGGGCATGATGGAGGCATGACTGGAACATTCTCAGAACCCTGGATGTCCCGCCTAATCTCAGACATCCCCGCTTAATGTCCTAGATGTCCAGCATTGTGTTTAATTTCAGATCTGCTCCAGGCAGGAACAGGCATCCACAAAGGTCTTGTTTTGGCTGAAAAACATCCAAAAGAGAAAACACTCCATCATCACCACTACACATCTCAATTTCAATGATAGCAGCAGTGGGATATGAATCATGGTCTCCCTGTTCCTAGCCCACTACTCTAACCATTAGACTATTCCTAGCTGCGCAGTTTCTGAAATACTATTCTGGAGATGTCTATGTACACCCCACGACAGATGTCCAAATGGGGCACATCCACGTTTGCGAAATCATATCTGCACCTGGACGTGCCTGCTTTTTTTTCAGACATTCTTGCTTAGCTATCCTAGACTGCACTTAGACTATAGATGTCCTTTCTATAATTCCCCTCCATGTGATTCTGCCCACCTCCACTCAATCTCTGCCTCTGTGCATGCCTATTGTACCATGCATCCTTTTACTTCTAACCTAATTTTAAAAGAACTAATTTAAGCACATGAAGCATTTTAGGTGTGAGAATGGTTTACGGAATTGCCCTCCACAACAACATTGCACAAAAAAAACCTTTGGAATCATGGCGCTAAGGGAATTGTGTGAATAAAGAGATTGAAATCAGCCAAGACATTCCACTTCCAGCTGATAAAAAGCATAATGTAAGAAAGACAGATACAGTTGTAAAAGGAAAAAAAGAACACAAGAATGTCATTGCTAGTAGAAGTATCAAGGCCAAGTGATTTTTCTGTGCAACGTATGAAGAAACAGAAGATTGTTCAAGTTCCAGGAAATGCAATCAAAACTACAAAAAGGTTGGTGAGATACACCCAAATATTCCAATCTGTATTGAGCGTCACTGGTCCAATTGCAAAGGGTTTCAAAGCACACCTTGATAAGTTGCCTAGACATATTTAATGTTTTGAACTCTTTGACAAATGCAAGTACCAAGGCAAGTACTAGCAATAAACTTGAGAGATTGAGATCATATTCAATAAACCCTGGCTTAGGAGTGAGGTTCATTAATGTCATGTATGCATATAACTAAGCCATTTGAAGATGCTGTCCAGGGAACAGTCATACTACTTTATGGCAATGGTTATGGTTATAGTTTATTTGATATACTGCTGATCTGTAAATAAACTCTGAGGTTTACAATAAAGTAATAAAATACATTAAATAAATTAAAAAAAAATAAAAGTGTACTACAAAATAAAGAAAAGGGCGGAATGCCATTATATTGATGGGAAAAACACAAAAAAACCCCAAACCTCATATGAACTCTGGAGACACATAAGGCGAAAAACGGGGTAAAGAAGGAACCAAGTTTAGATGGGGGGCTACAGGTTGAAAGGTGGACTATTCTTAATCCTTACAGCACCAACTCTTAATCCTAACAGCACCAACTACCTGGGAGATGTAATAATTCCAAATGCTTTTTCGTAAAGGTGTGTCTTTAAAGTCTTTTTATTTATTTATTTTTATTTTATTTAGCTGTATTTATATCCCGCTTTTCACCGGGTCCAAGCGGCAGTACATTAAGGGGTGGGGGAATCAAGGATATGGGTGGGGCCTTCACCGAGGAGGCAACATTGATGATTTCGACATAGGACAGACTTTGGACGTGGGACAGACTTTGGACATGGACAGGTTAGTATAGCTTTATTTAAACTGTTGAATGCTTAATTCCATGCATACCTCAGCAGGAAGCAAATTCCATATGGCTGGAGCTGCAGCTGGAGTGGAGAAGTAGCCTAGTGGTTAGAACACTGGCTTGGTAACCAAGCAGCCAGCGTTCAATTCCCACTAGCACTCCTTGTGGCCTTGGGCAAGTCACTTAACCCTCCATTGCCTCAGAAGAAAGGCCTGGCAATCTACTTCCAGTGACACTGCCAAGAAAGCCCAGGAGCTTTTGGGTCACCAGGAGTCAGGACTGACTCAAAGGCACACATTGCATTTGGAGCTGCAGCAAAGAAAGCTAATTTTCTAGTTGTCTCAAACTTAATTAATGATGGTGATGGGATATGAAGACGGAATCCGTGAAGCGCTTGTAGTGCCCTAGCAGAGGCATAAAGAGTAACCAACGATGCCAAGCATTCTGGCGCTAGATCAGGAATTGCTTTAAATAGCAAGGTTATGGCTTTAAAGAAAACTCTAGATGCTACAGGGAGCCAATGGTACTGCATTAGAAGAGGTGTAACATGATCAAATCACTTTGCTGAAACCAAAGTACGTATAGCTGAGTTTTGCACTGTTTGAAGGTGTTTTATTTGGTATTGTGGAATTCCCAAATATATTATATTGCAATAGTCCACCTTTGCCATAACCATTTGCAGTAAAATGGATACTTGGGCTGCTGTGACCAAAAATGGTTAAACCCCACGAAAACATGTTGCACAAAAGGAAGAATGAATAACCTGGGCCAGATGAGGAGATAATGAGAGCTGTGAGTCTAAGATGACCCCAACATATTTTAATGTTGGTTGTAGCATTATAGGTACACTTTTGATCTCAGGGGTTATTACAGAGACCTGTGATGAATGTGTGAACCATGTTGCTACATTCTTCGATGGATTTAATTTTAAAGAGTTGGAGTCCAGCCAAGAAACTACCTGGTCCGGGCATATGTTGACTTGTGAAATATCTGGAGAGAATTTGTCAGTGGGGAATACAAGCAGAATATCATCTGCATAGATGTAACTAGAAACACCCAGACTCTGAATAAGAGTAACCAGGGGTCTCAAGAAAACATTGAAAACAGATGGTGATAGAGTCGAGCCTTATATATATCGAAGAATATGCTTTTCCTGTTCTTCTTATATATAGCCTTCTAAAAGGCAGGTGCAGGTGCCTAACTTTAATAAAGGCTCAGTAAGTAATAATTAGAAAAACTCCTAGATCTCTGTTGCCAACCTATGGTCCATAGACCCTTCAGGTCTGTGAGATCATAACAGAGGGTCCATAGAGCACAGAAAAGAGAAAGAAGAGGCCAGTGGGAATTGGCTGTGGTGAAGAGAGAGATTGGTAAGGACTGACTAGGAAGAGGCACTGGAGGGAACTGGCTGGGGGGGGGGGAGAGACAGATTGGTAGGGACTGGTTGGGGGAGAGATAAAGACTGGTGGACACAAGAAGAGGAAGGGAGATAAAAAGGGTTGTTGGGGACAGGCTCAATGATGAGGGGATGGGGTCAGGAATGATTAGAGGGGATGAACTGTGGGCCCGTGAATTTTTTTATTAATAAGGGAATATACTTCCGTGCAAGTAATTAAATGTGTTGTTGCCATGGTCATAGAAATGCGATCCTCCGCCGCCAACACCATCCCATTCTGCTGCTGCCCAGATGGGTGGTTTGTCTTGGTCTGGCACCTCAGCTGAGACCTGTCCATCTTGGGAAACCCTGACAGTAGTTAAGCTACCGATAGTATATCTCTCAGCATCACTGATGCACATATGCCCTCACAGTACAACAAGCTGCAAACCAAGTGAGGCCTCCTTTAATAATGGGAAAACTAAGGCCTTTCTCAATACCATAGGAAGCAGTCTCTGCACAAAAGAAGCATTGATTATAGCGGCAATAGATTCTCCAATCAATTCCTTCAACTTCTTAAGCAGTTGAATCGCACAACCATCCAATGGGCTAAAAGTATTTTTTAAGGATGAGATAACTTCCAGAACCTTAGAAAGTGAAATTGGTTCAAAAGAAGTCCATGAGTGTGAAATCACATCAGAACATGTATCCACAGACCTACAACTGTTAGAAGAACAAGATACTGCTATATTGAATTAACAGAAAAGGACACTTGAATAGTTGAGATTTTAGCACAAAAAGAATTAAGAAACAACTGTGGTTCAATCAAAGCTGCAGTTGGCTTAACAGGCTCTAGGAAGCCAGAAATTTTGTTATAGATGTGCAAGCATTCATTTGTTTTCCAGGTCCAGAAGAGGGCAGCTGAATTGGGATGGGCCTTACATCTGGGAATGGAAAGCAATGATGTGCTGTTGCAGTGGATGGGGCAGTGTGGCATGCAGTGGTCTCAGCTCTTACCGGTGTTGTTGGAGGCATGCAGTATAAACATCTGCAGTGTATTAATAATGGGTGCCCCAGTGGTCGGTCCTGGGCCCGGCACTGTTCAATGTATTTGTGAGTGATATTGCTGAAGGACTGAATGGAAAAGTATGTCTTTTTGCAGATGACATGAAAATTTGCAACAGAGTTGACTCCCCTGAGGGAGTGGTTAACATGAGGAAAGATCTACAAAAGCTGGAAGAATGGTCTAATGCTTGGCAATTAAGATTTAAAGCAAAGAAGTGCAGAGTCATGCACTTGGGTAGCAGGAATCCAAGGGAAATGTACTTGATAGGGGGCGAGAGATTAGTATGCACGGATCAGGAGAAAGACCTTGGTGTGATTATTTCTGAAGATCTCAAGGTGGCAAAACAGTGTGACAAGGCGGTGGCAAAAGCCAGGAGGATGTTGGGCTGCATACAAAGAGGAATCACCAGCAGAAAGGAAGAGGTACTTATGCCACTGTACAAGTCACTGGTGAGTCAACACAAGAGAGAGCAAACTGCACGTCTCTTGCTCCCTGTGTTACTTAAGTCACTGGTGAGGCCTCACTTGGAATACTGTGTTCAGTTTTGGAAACCGTATCGTGCAAAGGATGTAAAAAGACTGGAAACTGTTCAGAGGAAGGCAACCAAAATGATTTGGAGCCTGCGTCAGAAGCCTTATGAGAAGAGACTTAAAATCCTAAACATGTACACTTTGGAGGAGAGGAGGGACAGGGGAGATATGATTCAGACCTTTAAATACTTGAAGGGAAATAATGAACAAACAAACCTCTTCCAATGATGGGGAAGCTGTACAACTAGAGGGCACAACATGAAGCTGTGAGGTGGTAAATTGAAAGGCAATGTCAGGAAATACTTTTTCACAGAAAGGGTGTTGGATGCTTGGAATGCCCTCCCGATGGAAGTGGTGGGGGCAAACACGGTGACGGAATTCAAAATGGCATGGGACAGACACAGTGGATCCCTTTACAGCAACAGGATAAAATCAAAATAAACTGAACCATCTAATTTCTCAACAAATAGGGGTGTACTACATGGAGTGGTGGGTTCACCCCTAAACAGGGACGTGGGGAGGGGTGGTGGAGTGGCGGGTGCACATACTCTTGCCGTCATGCTGGGCAGACTGGATGGACTGTGATGGTCTTTATCTGCTGTCATTTACTATGTTACTATGTATTTTCATTCATTTGGGGGGGGGGGGGAGAGATTTGTTCCATTAAAGGAATTGGCATTATCTGACAAATGAAAAGCAACTTGTTCATGATTCACTGTTATTTTCCTTCTGCCATATTGATTTGGTCTCATATCATTCCATGGAGAGTGTGGCATGAGCTGGTTAAGCCTAAGGCAGTGGAACATCTCTGGAAGTGGGTGAATGCTGAGATCTCCAAATCTGTGGTTCTGTTACGAGAGCTAGTGTTGGCCTATGACTTGATTACTGCCACTGTCCTGGCTAATATCTCCCTGACAATGTTCACTTTTTGGATATTGGTAAGGATATTTCTCTAAGTTCTGTGCAAGCTTGTTGGAAGGGTGTGGTAAGGCATTTATGGATGCACTTACATTGTGGAGAGGCAGCAATATGCTAGTAGCAGTTGCACCCATGGAGTAGAAAAAAGGATGATAACCTCACTCTTGGTTAATGCATTCTCCAGTTGTGTGGGAGAGAGATGAGGGAGGTAAAGGATTGCAGTTTCTTGCATATCGGCATCACTACCTCATGCAGCATGAGTCCTGAAGAAGACTTCTTCATACTGGAAATTAGCCTCAGCCTGGTACTACCACAGACTGGGGAAAGGGGGGGGGGGCGTTAGAAATAATTAATTGACAGTGGTGAAGGGAGAGGGGGTCTAGGATGCCACCATCTAGCCCAATGGGGATGTTACTACTTCTCAGATTTAAATGAGATTGATATGTTATCTTGTTAGGTTTGATGGTTAAAGTTGAATCAAAGCTGCAGCCATATATTGCCAAACATCTAGGTAATACTGTAGTTTGTACTGTTGAATATTGTGTGAATGAAGGGTGGTGGTGCCAGTGCTGATGTTACCACCTTTGCACTATGCAGGGCAGTTAGTCGGTGGGGTGAGGGTAATCCCAGCACTTCTCCGATTAGCTGTGATCTTCAATCCACTAACCAAATAAGTAACCACATAAAGTTGGGCCATAAAAAATATTTGCCTACCGTTATGCTGCTCAGTTATCCAGACAGTGGCTGAATACCATCACTGAAAATCGGACAGTGGAGTTTATCCAGTTAGCAGGTCCTACCAACCGGATAAACCCGTTTGCATATTGAGCCCTTCTTGTTTACACAAAATTTGGAGACACGCATTAAAATTAGTTGTGTAATGAAATAGCTCTTCTCCCTTCTGAGAAGTATATGGTTTTGACTATTGAGTTAAGTCTTTTTCCTAAAATGTGTGCATTTCTTTGTACTGCAAAGATGCTGGGCCCAACACCAGGGTGGGATATTAAGAGGCAAAATCCAGATAGTAGCTCTTGGTGAATATCTGGAGTGAGTGATGCTAGTCAGATAAATGCCAACTATATCCAGATAGCAGCGAGTTTCATCCAGCACTTATCTAGATAGCAGATTAGGTCTGCTTTTCATACAGCCTAGTTATCCAGATAGGTGCCAGCTGAAAAATACCGCCATCTGAATAAGGTCGGCCCATTTAACAGATAGTGGGCCCGCAATGTCCCAGGCTGCAGTACTGCATAATTTGTGATGTCATAACACTTTAACATTTACTTTTATAAAATGTCTGCTCCCACTGGATATGCCAGCAAATACCTGTCTATTTTCAAGCATCCTTCTTGGTATTTTACAAAAAGACTTACCTAAAGTTACTCATCCAATTCCCTCTTATCCCACTGATAGAACAATCCTTACAATCTTCCCTAATGATATGCATGATGTGGCCAGTGTGCAAATGCAGTACTGTCTGTCACTGTGTGCTGGTGGAGAGAGAGAGAGAGGACCTCAGTCAGGCCTAAGCCACCCATTCTTGCACCAGCCCTGACTGCTGAAAGCTGAATGGGATAAAGAGCTGAACTCTTTCCTTACTTCAGTTGGCATCATTTAACTGTGGATGGCTGCAATATGTAAGAGATCTTTTTATTACTTCTTTCAGTAATGAACCAAAGTGCTAAAAAAAAAGCACACAGAAATTGCATATAAGATAGAGTTTTTAAGAGGTGGAAAAAAGCAAGTTCATACCCAGTGAACTGTACGATCATCGCATGCCAGAAAAGACATCTTTTGCAGATTTTAGAGTCTATCTCATGGAAAAAAAACATATAACATTTTACTAAGCACATGAAACCACATCCAGTGTATCCATCCAAACCATCTTATGAGGAACATGGAGAAGAATAAAATATCAAAATATCCTAAACCTGTCCAGACATTTTTTGTAAACCCATCTATATTATAAATCTTAACTACATCCTCTGGTAACAAATTCCACAGCTTAATTGTGTGTTGACTGGAAAAATACTTTCTTCAATGTGTTTTAAATTTGCTGTCAGTTATATTGGTGACATTGTTCATCCTTTTCTCCTTTTGCTATCGAGTTCAGCGGAGGTGTAGTGCAGCTCTTACAATGGAGTTTTCCCTCTCTTCGTCTTCTGTATCAGTGATAACCGTGCAAGGTTTCAGCAGCTGTGAGGGCCCGCTGCAGAAGTTTTACATTCATTTTGTGAGCTGTGTGCTTGTGAGGTCAGTGTACACAGTATAAGGCATATTTTAGAAAAGCCATCTTTGTGGTTGCAGCAATGTCACTTTTAGAGGACAGGGTGAGCACGTGTAAGCATGTGCAATTGACATATCTCTACACCTCACTGTGAATGTGCATTTTATATCAAAGAAGAAAGTGTAGGAATGCCTGGGGATGGTATCTACTTGCAGCGGTAGGAGTAATTTTACAGGTAAACATAAGCACTGGCATCTTACAAATGACATGGCACATATAAATATCGGCACTTACATGTATATCTTTGCCATTTTACAAATATAGATGTATAGATGCCACTAACTACAGAGGCCTTTATTTTTCCCTCATTCATGTTAGGGAACAGGTGTAAATCTGGATGTGGATAATTTTAGTCCTACACATGCGTCTCCCCCTATGAAACCAGGGATACACAGGTAGATTTTGGTGCCACCTAGGCCATGCCCTTGACAAACCCCTGACACGCTCCCATGCAACGTGTATGTGATATGGACATCCAAATGTAAAATGGGTCCTTTCCAAATGGACTTCTACATGTGGATGTGATTTGCATATGCACGTTGTTGTTTTTACACATGTAAATCACAAAAAAGGTTTCTAAAATAACTCTCTACGGGGGTCATTCCAGAACACGAATAAGGGGTTTATACGTGCTCCGGGACATTTATGTGCCAAAAACATCCCCAACCATATTCTTAAACTCTGCTGTCATGCATGTCCATGGCTCTAGCATGGGGATCTCAGAATGTGCCCAGAAGGGGTGGAACGGGGGTGTGGTCAGCCACAGAAATGTAGAAAACATATTCAGGAAAGGCCCATGTATGTATTAAGTGTTTCCCGGAAATATCCACATTATTCCTGCTGAAACATGGAATAAGGCCAGGGCTTGGAAAAAATTCTGCTCTACTGTGCAAGCCCATATTGAAGAATGGTTGTGAAAGTATGTTTTGAACTGGTGTGACTTCAGTCTGGAAAAAACACAAGATGCAGTTCTAAGGTACACACAGCAGAGGTGAGGGAATGTTGGAAGGCATAGAAACATTAATAAACACCCTTACAGAAATATTAAGAAGAGGAATAGTATTTAGTCTGGCTTGCTTAAATGTGCTGTTTGTGCTAAAGGAGCCAATCTAGGATCCCTAACAATCCCATGAAAATGGGACTGCTGATGTAGGGATAGTATAGGTGTGAGCAGGGAAACGATTCTTGTTTGGGTGAGAAACGGAGATCATATATTTAGTCCTGGTATCTCATGCTATTATGTTATGTTATAGCTGTTATGTATAGGTTCAGGGCATCTCTTTGGCAGAATTATGTGGGGGGGGTTTTGTGACAGAAAGTGAGATTTGAGGTATGCCTTGGGGGATCTGGTGTGCTCATCTGCAGGGGGGACATGAAAGCCTGGCCAGTACCTGGATCGTATGGATGACTAGAATGTCACCAGGTGCCAGTGTCATCGGGCAGTCAAAATCAGAGGGTGCACTATAGCTAAGTGTCAAAACATATCCCTGTCAATAATAAGGCACTCTTAGGGGCATGTTTACTAAACATTCCTAACGTGCGGGGCCGCGGTAGTGTGCCTGTGCCATATAAGGAGTGGGCGGTTCAGGCAGAAAGAAGAAAAAAACCCGACCGTACGTGTGTGCGTCGCGCTAATTTGCGGGGCCCACATTAGTGCGTGGGAAGGCTAAGAAGGGCAGAGATGTAGCACAACAGTGAACACACTAACTAATGGTGCAGGGGCCACAGGTTCAATCCCCCATTGTGCGCAACAAAAAGGCCAGCTGAGGCAACACCTTGAATGTGTAAAAGTGGCTCAGGAGGCAAAGTACTTTTGGACGGCATAAGGCAGCACACTGTTAGTTTTGTACGGCATAAGGCGGCGCACTGTACTATCTGGGCGGCACAAGGCGGCGCACTGTTCTTTTTGGGCGGCACAAGGCGGCGCACTGTTCATTTGGGGCGGCACAAGGCGGCGCACTAATTGTGGGCAGCAGGAGGTGGCGCGCTGATGGGCATAAGGCGGCGCACTGATGCCAAAGCAAAGGAACACAGCCACAGCACAATGGTTAAGACACTGACCAATGGTGCAGGGACCAGGGGTTTGATTCCTCACAATGCCCAGTGAAAAAGGCTAGCTGAGGCAGTATGTTATATGTTGTGGAGTGCTGTAGGAGGCTTTCTAATTTTATTTTGTGATAACTACTAGCAAACGCACTCTCACAGCATATTAATATAAGGCGGCCCATAAGGCACATGTTACAGTGCACCGTCCGCCAAGGCACCCTAGAATGTCCCCTATAGGGCAGCATGTATGTTGCGACACAGGATAATGTATAGTGCACCCTATATGGCTGGCAACCGTAACGTGCCCCATAGGGCGCCCCATAAAGCACCCTCAGAGGCACCTTATGGGTACAGTATGCTGAGGGTGGTATTGCTGGCAGCAACATATGTACAGTAAATTAAAATAAATCTGTGGACACCCCTATCACATAACCCCACTGTGGGTTTGAACCCATGACATCTGGCTGCACAGGCAGGGACATAACCATTGGGCTACAGCTCTACAGCTGTAAACAGCCCCTGGCTGGCTGCAGATAGCCTGTACGTCACCTCACTGACAGTCTGCTGTTGTGAACCACCCATACCCATGATGCACTGCACATGCAAATCAGCTGTCCACGATTGAACACAGGATGGGAAATGCACCCCTAAAGCTCCCCGGCCTGGTAGGGGGAAGTGTCCGTGTGCACCCACACAGCACCTCGGCCTGGTAGGGTGTCCTGAGTGGGCGGACAAACGGCAAAGAGTAGCTAAACACCATCACATTGTGTGGTTACTGTGCTCACCCTGAGTGTGAGATGTTGCGCCCAGGACCAGGTCCACAACACCAGGCATGGCCAAATGCAGCCATGTCAGAGCTCCAAAGCAGCAATAACCTGTGGAATAGGTAGGTGCTGCATAAACATTTTGGAGATCTCTGGCTCAGTTAGTGGGGACCCCCAGGTGGATAAAACAGGGCTTCCCCTCAACAGATCCACACCCCAATGGCAGTAGAGTGGACCATCAACCCCAGTCCTGCTAGGGAACAGACACCCTACAGGGCAGTCCAAGCACCTCCACATACATCCATAACACAATATCAGACAGACATTAGGCCTGGATATTCAAAGATGCACCCCACCACTATCTGCTATTCACCTGCAGCAAGCCATCAGTCACTGCACCCTGCAAGGCACTCCATCACAACACATATCAGCTGTGAATAGTCTGCTGGCTGGTCCTGATGGACATGCATGCACCCACAACTGGGGTGGCAGCACACACAGACAGATAAGTCCATGAAGAGGCCTCCACAGGACACCCATACATATCACATGGGAGAATCACAATATAGCACTATGGGGGTGCCTAGCCATGCTGCCGTCACTGCACACTCAGGGTGAGAGTGATCCCCCAGCAGCACATACAGAGGTCACCCTGTCTGTGTAGGTGGTGGCCGGGCACTACCATGCCCCTGCCAGTGCCCTATGCCCTGTGCAGCTGCATCCTGGTCTGAGATATACCCATGGTCCCTTGCTACTCATTATGCACATTGGCAGGCCAATACTGGCAACAGTGTTGGCAGTGTGGGCTGTGGAAGGGGCATGCAGCCAACACCCACTGTATAGACAGACACACAATTCCACACCTATGCCATCATGGTGCTACTATTGAGGAGGTAATTAGCCTTGCCCACCAAACCGGTGCTGGGCACGGCAAGGCATGGATATGCTATGCAGTACTGCTGGGGGTCACTCCCCAGGGTGGTAAACACCGTCAGAGGCAAGGGCTGGAGTACGCACCGCAAACACCAAACAGATTGTTCGGATGGGGTCAACTAGCAGTATGTGCGTAACGTATGGATATCTATCTGCCAGTACTCCTAGCAAGCGTCTCAGAGCTGTGTACCGTATACCTCAGGTGTAGGGTTCCATTGCTAGGGTATGCAGGTGCTAGTATTGGGAGATGCACGCAGGGTCCAATGTTCTGCCTCTCCAGGAGACATTGGCCAATGGGGCCTGTGGGTGTGGGTGTGGGTGTGTCTGCCCCTGTTGGCTGCTGCTTTACGGCAGAGATTCCCAACTCCAGTCCAGGTGTGCATCACACTGATCGGGTTTACCTGCTGTTCCTCATGAATATGCATGAGCTACATCTACATGCCATGGGGGTGGTGCATAGATATACAGCACAGGCATTTGTATGAGTGGCAGCATGGACCCTGACTGGTGTGTGGCCCACCAGGACTGCATTTGGGAGATTCTGCTCTAGGTACTGCCCCTGTACATGGTGTCTGTGCTCAGTGGGGTAAAAGATAGACGTAGTACCATTGCATATGTCCTCGCCACAAAGGTTTGTCCTTACTATCACTGTGTAGCTGTGGGAAAAATATGTGGGAAGGATTGGCAGTAGCCCCAGTTGGGCTTTGAACCTGTGACCTTCTGTTCTTGTATGCACTGTCTGTGTGCACTGCACCACCTTGTAGCCACAGTTTGGCTGGATTTCCTGGAACGTCCATGCCTGTGGATCCGGCAGGGCCTGTGTGTTGCAGTGGACTGTGCCAGCCTGCACATGGCTTGGCCTCTGTCCTCTGTGGCTAGCTGCCACTGCCCCCTGCACCACATGTACTCGTGCGCCAACATGCTGGCATGAGCTTCTCTTGGAAAAAGCAGATGACCTGATTGCAATGTGGCAGTACGGGACTGCATTTGGGGGACTTGGCTGTAGGTATGCCCATTGTTGTGGTGTGTGTGCGGTGTTGGGTAACATATGGGTGTTTCCCCCATGCTTATGTTCCCTGCAAGACAGGGGTGTCTGCTCTATCATTGTTTAGTGGTGGGTAAAATATATGGACGGGGCTGGCAAGTGCCCCAGCTGGGATTTTAACCTCTGGCCTTCTAGTCCTAGAGGTCATGGCTATGTCCTCTGCACCACACTATGGCCACAGAGACAGTGCAGCCCCTGGAGGTAGTAACCCTGGCAGGATGGAGTCACAAACCCTGCTGTATGCATTTTTACTGTGGGCTCCTTCACCCTGTGTGGTGACAAGCATGCAAATAAAACCCGGGAATGACCACGGAACAAATGGGGAAAACATATACCCAAGCTGGGCAACAGTGATATTAATGGGCAACCCTAGATAACACTCCCAGGACAGCTCCAGAAAAAGGGAAATGTTTTTTGGACGAGTCTCCGCTCCGTACACCTTTCCATAAATCATTTCCTTTTTTTTGGAGCTTTCCTGGGTGTGTTATCTAGTTTTGCCCATCACTATAACTGTTCCCCAACTGAATTACTATTTTTCATATTTTTGTGGTGGTCATTTTCTATTTATAATTGCACTTTTGTGCTGTGCACATGTATCACACTGCTCACGTTTTGCAGGTTTCCCCGGTTTTGCTGTACATTGCTGACGGAAATGGTTTCTCTTCCCTTTAAATGCATTCTAACGCGAGTGATTCACTCGCGCTATTTTTTTTTGGAAATTCAGCCCCGATAATGTGCGGGGCGCCTCTCCCCTCCCTTCCCCGCCCATTAACCCCTTCTCTCCACCCCTCCGGGGCCTTCCTCCGCCCTCCGTTAGCCTTTCCACGCCTCTATCGGACATTTGCGGGCACGTACTTGTGCGGCACCCGTTACTGTGACGCGCAGGTGTGCGGGGCTTCATCGCACGTTTGCGGGGCGTTTAAGCGCTCTTAAGTAGCGCTTTTAGTGCGCTATTTTGCGGCGCGCTAATTAGCGGTTTTTAGTAAACATGCCCCTTAGAATAAGGACATTCAACAGTGAAAGCAGCACTAATGCATGCCCATAATTCACATTTTGTGGGACCAATGGTGTTCCTTTTTAGCAGGTATTAGTGTTGTTTGCACTGCTGAATGCTCCTATTCTGAGGGTCCCTTATTATTGACAGGTATATGTTTTGACATTTAGCCATAGGGAAGCCATGCTGCTTCCTTCTGGATTATTTTTCATAGGGTACTCTAATAAGATCTGCTATTGTTGGCAGTATTATAGGGCAGTCAAACATCTGCTGTGAAAGGCAGTAGGAGGCATGATTGATGTGGCAACACTGACCGGATAATAAAATGTGGCCTAAATCCCTACCCAGGCCTGGATCAATGAGAGCTGAGAGAGTGGTGATATATCTGGAATGTGGCTATTTCATGTGATGGCACTGGGATCTCCTCTCCCATGCCCACACAGGCCTGACCAGGGAAGCAGTGCCACAAAGGAGATTGTGGGAAAGCAGACAGGGTTGCCCCACAGATAGTGAATGTATACAGATTGACAAACGCCATGAATGGACAGGTGAAGTTTCTGTGAGAAATGCCAGTACCCAGATAGGTGGGCCTCAGATGCCATAGCCAGAGGGCCCTACTATTACTACTATTACTACTACTACTACTACTACTACAGAAGGTAGGGCTAAATGGCCAATTTTCCCAATGGAGAAAGGTGAATAGTGGTGTACCCCAGGGATCTGTGCTGGGTCCGCTGCTTTTTGACATATTCATAAATGACCTGGAAAAGGGAATAACGAGTGAGGTTATCAAATTTGCAGATGACACAAAACTATTTAAAGTTGTTAAAACCCATGACGATTGTGGAAAATTTCAAGAGAATCTTGATAAATTGGAAGACTGGGCATCAAAATGGCAGATGAAATTTAATGTGGACAAGTGCAAAGTTATGCACCTAGGGAAGAACAACCCACACTATGGTTACACGATGCAAGGTTCCACATTATGAACCACCACCCAGGAAAAAGATTTAGGCGTCATTGTGGATAACATGTTATAAAACTCCGCCCAGTGTGCAGCGGCGGCCAAGAGAGTAAATAGAATGCTAGGTATCATAAGGAAAGGAATGGAAACTAAAACAAAGGATATTATAATGCCTCTGTATCGTTCCATGGTGCGACCGCACCTTGAATATTGTGTTCATTTCTGGTCGCCGTATCTTGAAAAGGATATAACGTTATTAGAAACGGTTCAGAGAAGAGCCACCAAAATGGTAAAGGGGATGGAAGGATACCCCTATGAAGAAAGGCTAAAAAGGTTAGGGCTCTTTAACCTGGAAAAGAGACGGCTGAGGGGAGATATGATAGAAGTCTATAAATTAATGAACGGAGTGGAACAGGTAAACGTAGATCGATTGTTTATGTTATCAGAATATAGAAAGACTAGGGGACATGCAATGAAGCTACAGGGTAAACTATTTAAGACTAATAAGAGAACATATTTTTTCACTCAACGTGTAATCAAGCTCTGGAATTTGTTACTGGAGGATGTAGTAAAGGCTGTTAGTGTAGCTGGGTTTAAAAAGGTTTGGACAAGTTCCTGGATGAAAGGTCCATAAACTATTATTAAAAAGGGACCCAGGATATCAATGCTTGATCCAATATAAGCATTGTGGAACCTGTGTCTTTTGGGGAAACTGCTAGGTACGTATGACCTAGATTGGCCACTGTTGGAAACAGGATACTGTGCTTGATGGACCTTGGTCTGACCCAGTATGGCATATCTTATGTTCTTATGTTCTTACTCATGACGTACCTAGCCCTGCATGAGTGGTGCGGCCGCACAGGGAGCAAAGGCTTAAGGGGCGCATTTCGGCTGTCTGCCGTTGCCTGCCACCACCACTTTTTCTTCTCTGAGCGGCGGCAGGTAATGGCAGACAGCCGAAATGTGCCCCTTAAGCCTTCTCATGGCATGCTTAGCTTAGCATGCCGACGACTTGCACATCGGGTGTGCGCCTCTTCTCTCCCACTCCCATAAAGTACCTTCTGTTTGTCAATGGTGTCTCACATAAAGCCTGGTCCCCACATGCATGCACAGTGCATTGCTGAAGCTCACACTGCTCTGGAGACACACACAGACACACACACACACACACACATGACCGTGCTGTCCAAAAGTAGAGCGGTTTGACATTCTTACCTTCCCCTTAGGCCTGCTTTGATGGTCCTCTAATGTCACTGCCTGCTCAGTGTGCCAGTTCTATTAGCATGCTCTGACATCCAGGCATTGGTAGTGCAGCTTCTCAGTGTGGCAGCTGAATGTGTGAACCCGTGCCAGTGGAACTGTTGAAAGTTGCACATGATGACTTGTGACGACACACTAGCCATATGTTTGGAGCTACAGAGCAGCAGTGTGGGCTCATCATTCCATAGGTATATATGTGGTCTTTGTCAAGATGCAGGAGGGCATGTGTTGGGGTATACCTATGTCTGCTTTGATTCCAGTAGGATCTGTGCCATACCTGTCCAACAAGGTACGCTAGGCAGATGAGGGACAGGTAAGATGGGTGAGGGACATCGTGTAAGGTCTGTCTGTTGCATTGCTTTGCTATGCTGCTGGTTCAACTGACATTCATGTCTTCCATATGAGATCTGTGCAGACACAGGGGCAGGCTATGATGCATGACCACATACATTGCAGACCATGGGTTTCCTAGCTGAATGACCAATGTACCCATTACCTGGTGTGTGCTTGTGGGGCTGTCATGGACTAATCTCATATTTTGCTGACTGCCATAGCTACATTGTCTGCACATGTGGCTCAGATGGTTGCAATTAACTGAGTACTTATTTCTGGAAGGGTCACTAGTTCATGCACAGATGGTCATCATTTGGCTGGTGAGGGGGCAGGGTGGGCATTTTTCCTCTGACATGAGCTGTTATCATCTTGCATGGTATTCCTGCCACAGTGGCATATTTTTCCCCTCACCTGCATATATCCACTCAAGGTGTATAGGTGGGGGGCATCCTGATTCCAGGGCCAGCCCATTCAGTCAGGAAAATAACCGGGTTCCAGGGTCCAACGCTCAGGGTGGACAACATGCCAGCCGATCCCTCCCTCCCTGCCATTGTGGAATAGCCATCACTGCATTGCTGCGGGCAGCCTTATTGGGGTTGCACATACGCAGCTAGGCACATCATGGTGCTCCTGCCTCCCCCCACAGGGGGCTGTGGGCACACATACTGCCTTTGACCTTGGAAGGGATCACTGTGTGCTATGCTGTAGCTGCTGCTGACATGCTTGCCATCCCACTGACAGTGGGAACTGCAGCTTTGCAACTGTCACAAAGGGATGAGAAAAAGATTTTGTCGGCAACAGGCCGCAGCCGCTGCAACCTCTACCCCCACCCTCACACAATGCTGACATGGCAGCATGGTGGCTGTGGGGGTAGTGTGACATCCTCTTAACTGCAGCAGCATATATATGTGCTGCTACTGTCACAGTAGAGTACTACCTGACATCACAGATGTGCATTCTAGATGGCAGACTTGTCTGCCTAGTGGACCACACACTTGCAAATTGGTCCGTGTTTCACAGAGTAAATATTACCAAATACTGAAAAAGACTCTGTATTACAACTAGAAAGTAAACTTGGCTATATCTGCGACTGCTTATATCAAAAACATAAGAAAACATCTATATCTAATTTCTGAATAGATGACAACGTGGTCTCAGTATTACCGGGCTTAAGTCAGAAAACCGACTAAACGCCCTCCCTTAACATCAATGACCACTATCCTGTTGTCAGCTGTTTTTCCAAAAAGTGCAAAATTTAAATATTTATTTAAATTTTGCACTTTTTGGAAAAACAGCTGACAACAGGATAGTGGTCATTGATGTTAAGGGAGGGCGTTTAGTCGGTTTTCTGACTTAAGCCCGGTAATACTGAGACCACGTTGTCATCTATTCAGAAATTAGATATAGATGTTTTCTTATGTTTTTGATATAAGCAGTCGCTGATATAGCCAAGTTTACTTTCTAGTTGTAATACAGAGTCTTTTTCAGTGCCTAGTGGACCAGCCATCCCCACTACTTCATCTATGTTCATTTCGCCGGACAATTTGGCACCAACACTGTGCCCTTTCTTAATGGGCACCATGCTGTTTCTGCCAATGGAGCACTACTATCACTAATTTGGAATCCAAGGTGAGAGGGGCACATTGCATATATTTAAATAGACTCTCTCCCCTCAGAAATAGCCCTTACCATGAACATTCGGCTGGCATTAGGATTCCCAGCACTGGGAGCTCTAATGCACAGTTGCACAACCAGGCAATAAGGGAGCACATGCTATCCCTGCCCAGTCTCTGCCCATTAATGCCTATTCTCTACCTCCTAACACTTTAACCCTGAGGACTCTGCTTCTGATCATTAATCCTGCATTATTGGCGCTTTCCACAGTGTTAACTACTCACGTGTGATGATAATGTACATTAATGGCATACTTAGAAACATACATGATGGCAGAAAAAGACCACATGACCTATATAGTCTGCCCTTCTATATTGACAACTACAATAGTCCTCTCTTTTCCCTTAGAGATCCTCTGTGTTTGCCCCATGCTTTTTTGAATTCAGATACTGTCCTCATCTCTACCATCTCTACTAGACTATTCCATTCATCTACCACTCTTTCTGTAAAGAAATATTTCCACATATTACACCTGAGTCTATTCCCTTTCACCCTCATCCTATGTTCCCTCGTAGCCGAGCTTGCTTTCAGTTGAAAGAGGCTCTCCTCCTGTGCATTTATGCCATGGAAATATTTAAACATCTTTATCAAATCTCCTCATTCCTGTCTTTCCTCTAAAGTATATATATTAAGATCCTTAAGTCTGTCCTCATATGCTTTAGCAGGATCTCATACAAAGCCCTCCTCATCACGTTCAAATCCATTAATAAAATATTTCCCCCCTCAATCACAGAATTACTCACTCTCACCCCTAACAATAGATCTAGGAGAACATTAGCCGCCAATGCCCTAATTATCCCAAGAGAAACCATAAAATGCACACAATCAATTAATAACAGAGCATTCACGTTCTATGCCCCCAGATGCTGGAACAACCTACCCCCCAATAACAGATTGATCAGTGACCTCAGGCAATTCAGAAAAGCCCTCAAGCACCATTTATTCCTTGAGCACTTCTCCCAACCAAACGACTCACCTACTCCCTCCTCACAACCCAGTCACTTAATATGAATTGCAAAAAGATTAATTCACATAACATGTAATACATACCAGACAGTTTTGTAATCCAGCAGTTGTACTGTCTTTGTTGTACATTATTGTAAATAATACCAAGCTATTTAAATGTACATAGTTACCCCAGTTCAACTCCTTGTTACTTCCCTTGTTATATGTAAACTCAGGTCAGATATGTTACTGTCCTAGAGTCAAATTGTTAACTGTAAACCGCACTGATAATAAAGAGCGCGGTATAGAAGAGCTGTTAAATAATAAATAAATAAAATAATGAAGAACACTAACCATTTTAGTAGCCACCCTCTCTACCGACACCAATCTGTTTATATCCTTTTGAAGGTGTGGTCTCCAGAACTGCACATAATACTCCAAATGAGGTCGCACCAAATATCTATACACTATCACCTTTTTCTGCTGGCCATTCTCTCCTTATACATCCAAGCATCCTTCTAGCTTTCACTGTTGCCTTTTATACCTGTTCAGCTACTTTAGGATCATCAGACACAATCACACCCATATCCCGCTATTCTTTTGTGGACAGAAGTACTTTCCCCCTATATATTTATTTATTTAGCTGTATTTATATCCTGCTTTTCACCGGGTCAAAGCGGTCAATTGGGAGATACATTTAACATGAGGGGATATGACACACGTACGCTAATACTTACAGGGAACATGGGCAATGGAGGGTTAAGTGGCTTGCCCAAGACCACAAGGAGTGCCTATAGGACTAGAAATCCCAGTCCCTCCGGCCTGAGATTGCTGTCCCCAGGTGGGACTTGAACCCATGGCCCTCTGGCCCGAAGTACCTTGTCCTAACCACTAGGCCACTCCTCCCTCCCTATACTGTAGCGCTTCTTTGGATTTTTGCAGCCCAAATGCATGACCCTGCATTTTTTAGGATTAAATTTCAGCTGCCAAATTTTAGACCATTCTTCAAGCTTAGCTAGATCCCTCGATAATAAAGCAAATCTCCTGGAAGAGGTGGCATAAATTCCATGGTGCTGAAAGAACTGAAATATGAGATTGTAGAACTGCCATTAGTAATCTATAGTACCTGACTGGATAATGGGCAATGTAATGCCACGTTTTCAAAAAGGGTTCCAGGGGTGATACGGGAAACTACAGACTAGTGAGCCTGACATCAGTACAGGGCAAAATGGTAGAAACCATTATAAAAAACAAAATTACTGAACATGTAGATAGTCATGGTTTAATGGCAGAAAGCCAACATGGATTTAGCAAAGGAAAGTCTTGTTTCAGCAATCTCTTATATTTTTTATGAAAGTGTGCATAAACAGGTAGATAAAGGTGAGTCAGTTGATACAGTGTATCTCAATTTTCAGAAAGCCTTTGACAAAGTCCCTCATGAGAGACTTTTGAGGAAATTTAAAAGCCATAGGATGGAAGGCAATGTACAATTGTGGATCAGGAACTGGTTAAAAGATTGAAAACAGAGGGTAGGGCTGAATGACCAATTTTCTCAATGGAGAAAAGTGAATAGTGGAGTATCCAAGAGATCTATGCTGGGCCTGCTGCCTTTTAACATAGTTATAAATAACCTGGAAATGGGAATAGCGAGTGAGGTGATCAAATTTTTAGATACAGTACCAAATTATTCAAAGTTGTTAAAACACAAGGGGATTGTATGGAACTGCAAGAAGACCTTGATAGATTGGGAGACTGGGCATCCAAATGACAGATGACATTTAATGTGGACCAGTGCAAAGTTATACACTTAAAGCCCAATTCTGACATGGATGTCCCGGCCCTCTGTGTGCTCAGTCGGAACCAGACTCACAGAGTTAGCTGGGATTCTGATCCCGCGGGTATTTGTGACCTGGATTGGCCACTATTGGAAACAGGATACTGGGCTTGATGGACCCTTGGTCTGACCCAGTATGGCATATCTTATGTTGTTATGTACATGCATAACTGACCCGATGGATTCTGCTTGCATGTAGTTTCTGGATAGGGATCTCTAATGCTTTAGCTTGTTCTGTTTTCCAGTAGGAGGTGTATTGATATCTAGCATCTGTTAGGATATTTTTCATGTTTCTGGTAGTTTGTGCTGTTTTGATATGGTGTGTTTGTTATACAGGTTCTATGTGTCTTTTTTTCTAGGGTTTTATACGTATTACTTTGCAGTGTGCCTGGTAGTGGAGAGAGTTTGTTTTGCTGCTGCTAAGGTGCCATCAGAATCTGAATATTTTTCCTATGATCATGAGTAGTAAGTGGAAACATCCTTCTGCTGAGTCTGCTCTACAGCCACTGTTGAGTGGGTTTCCCTGTATGCAAAATGTGCTTATGGAACTGGATCTGCAGAGTTTATATTGAGATTCTGTCCCATACTGTGTAGACCCCAGACTTCATTCACATATAGATATAAATAAAATGTTTAGGGGCACGTTTATAAAAGTGTGCTATCTAATAAAATCCAAGAACCATTGCCTTCACTCTTTATTTTTTGATTTGAATAGAAGGCCTTTTTTGAATCTTTGATGTTCCACTTATACAAAATCATCTTCTCTCGCCATTCAAACTTACCCTCATCTAAACCTGATTTAATCTACCTCCTCTCAAGGGTGTGACAATCTCTTTTTAACTTATTTTTTTTTTTGGTAATTAAAGGAGAAAAATCAGAACATCTCTTAGTCCAATAAAGTGGGGCTAGATTATCTCTCATTGACTGTAATTGTACATTCCAATTCTGAACCACATTATCAACTATTTCTCATGACAATGAACTAAATAAATTTTAAACAGCATCTTGAAAATAATCCTATTCCATCTTTCGTCTAGTCTAAAGAGCTGAGTATTCAAACTTAAGTAGCTTCACTAAATCATGTATTCTTAAATTAAAACTTACGAAAAAAGGATCAGACCAAATTAGAATGACAGAATGACCTTCTATTAAACCCTTACAAGAAGTGAAAATCACATCTAAAGCATGGCCTTTGACCTGAGTAGACAAAGAACTCATCAAAAATAATCCTACATTCAACATATTAATCTTAAAAGTCATAGTCAAACCATCTAATGGATCATCAAAATATATATTAAAATCACCTTTTTGAAGTCTAAACAATGTTACATTATCATCTCCCAGATAACTTCAATCACTTTCAGTAGCACTTGGGGTTCGATATATTCTCAGCAATCCTAACCAATCAGTGGTACTGGACATCCTCAAACTAAAAGACATCCCTTCAGCACTATATCCTGAAAACTGTTAAAAAGCTATACTTCTAGTCATTGCATAAATAAAACCAGCATGGCCCCCTCCTTTTATTGTCAGTTTAGGACAGTGGAGAACACAATAACCTCTTGGGCAAAACACTTTCAGTAGCGTACGAGTTGAATCTCTCAACCAAGTCTCAGTGACACAAACGATACGAGGTTGGGAATCCCCTACTAAATCATTTATAAGTTGGAGGCCTCGGGGCGAAGTCCCGCGAGGGCCGCGGTAACCGGGCCGCGCGGACGCGCGCTGTCCTCGTGGCGATGGTGTGGGGTCGGGCGCGCAAACCCAGGGGCGGGCGGCAGAGGGGAGTTTGAAAAGATTGGTCCCGCGGCTCGGGGTGAGCCGCGGGAACCAATCAAGAAACTCCCTCGCAACGAGCGGGTGCCTTCGGCGTCGGGGGAGGGGGGAGTGGAGGAGGGCAGTTGCGTCCGGCATTGGAGGAGATCGGACGTGGCTGCTGTTGGAGCTTAGCAGTGCGGGCCAGACAGAGCGACAGCCCTCAGCCTTTAGAGATACGGTTACAAGGCTATAATTGTAGAAGAGAGGAGGCGGACGACAGCCGTTGTGCGGCAGGAGGTGCGAGGGCGGACATTCTTCAGGGCTGCGGGGCCCGGAAGCACGTGGTGATTCCCGATTGCTGAGGCAGCAGAACCGGACAGCGGATGGTGGGACCATGCCGCGGAGAATGCAAAGGGCGAGTATGAGTGGGGGAAGTGCTGCACGGACCGGGTGTGGTAGAGCTCGTACCAGCAGCAGCAGAGTGGTGGAGGAATTGCGTGGGGGGGCTGGAAGGGCTCCTAGGAGTAGGGCAGATGGGCTATTAAGAGGAGGGGCGAGACCTGGGGGGAGAAATAGACCCAGGAATGGGGGGGAGTCCAGAGGAAGGGGTTTTTTGGAGTGCATTAGGGGTGCGGGTGGGGAGGAAATGCCAGGAGGTAAGGGCAGAGGGAAACGTGGGGCCTGGGGCAGTGGGGGTAGGGTAGCAGCTACGCAGGGCTCTGTGGTTGGGGTTACTGGAGCAGGGCAGGCTGGGGGTGTGGATGGGCAGCATGAGTTGGCACCAGGCATGGAGCCCTTGGGGCAATTGCAAGGGCATTAGCCTGGGGCAGGGGGTATGAGGAGTCAGTGGGTTGGAGCTTATGGGGGGATTGGGGGGATGCAGGGTTCAGAGGGGGGCATCGGGGGATTGCAGCATTTGGGGGGGTTTAAGCGGGGCTGAGGCTTGGGAGCATTGGCAGGATGGGGGGCAGGGATCTTCACGCGGGGATTGGGTGGGTGCCTGGCGGCCGGCCAGGCAGCCGTTCCTCTCCCCTCCTGTGTTTTCCTATTTGACCCCTCAGGGTACAGCCACTGCAGAAAGTGAAAGAGCGCCCGGACGGATGCCAACGTTGGAAAGGAGTGCGGAGACCAGGGAGGTGGTCCGGTGCCAGATGAAGGAGGGGATGCGGAGCCGGTGCAAGACCGGCGGCAGCGCAGAGCGGCATCGGGCAGCCAGGAAAGGGTGGAAAGAGACCAAGAGCCTGAGCCAGAGAGTGGAGTCGCCGTAGTAGGTGAGTCACGGTCTGGGCTCCGGGAGCAGGGAAGGTTGGGAAAAAAGTCGCGCAGGAAACGTAAGTATTCATGTAAACGGCGGAGGAATTCGAGTTCTTCCTCCTCATCATCTGGGGACTCTGTGTCCTCGAGTTTGGGGGCAGAGGGTAGGGGGAGGTCTCCGGCTGTTGGGGGAGGTTTGGGGGAGGCGGCTGCGGGTTCGGTGGCCGCAACGGCTTCCTATTCAGAATTGTGGGAGGGAGTGCCATGGAAGCTTCGCAGGAAGATCCATAAGAGACGCTACATTGATATATTCCGCTTGTTGGAAGGTAGACGGCGATCTGAGGAGAGTAAAAAGAAGAGGAAGGAGGACGAGAATGTGGGCCGGGTTAAGAAGGTATCCAGAAATGTAGTGAATTGGGCAAGGGCCTTTTTACGTCTAGCAAGTGTGTGGGGGCAGAAGCATCCTTCCCATTACGGGATGTTATTGGCGTATGCAGATTCCATATTGGAGGCTTCGCAGACGCATGAAGGATGGGTGTGGCTGAACTACGATGAAAAGTTCAGAGATAAGATGGAGGAGAGTAAATCCTTGTCCTGGGGCACGCAGGACATTAACCTGTGGTTAACACAAATGTCGGTTAAGAGCGGTGGTGGGGGTTTTGGGGGGTCCAGGGGCGGGGCGACTCTCGCCTCAGGCGGGGGGGCGGTCCTTTCGTGCTGGGGGGAGTGCGCAGCAAAAACGTCCAGGGGCCGGGGACGTGTGTTGACGTTACAACAAGTTATCATGCCCGTTCCCGGATTGCAAATTTTGCCACGCCTGTTCGGTGTGTAATGGGGCCCATGCAGCAGTCAAATGCGTTAAAAAAGGCCCCTCCCCCACTGGGGGACAGCCGGGGAAGTTGTGATCAGCCCCTGGCGGTGGCAGCAACGCCTATAAAGCTGGAGGCGTTGCTTCCATGGTTGCGGCGGTATCCCAGGCGTAGTGTTAGGAAGGTGCTCGAGGACGGCTTTGCGTCGGGATTCCATATACCAGTCCGGGGTGAGGTGGTGGGGGTTAGGGTGAAGAACTCGCAATTGGTGTGTCGCTTTGCCAGTGTTGTGCGGGACAAACTACGATCTGAATTAGAACTTGGCAGGATTGCTGGCCCATTTGTGGACGTTCCCTTTGAGAATTTGGTGATCTCCCCTTTGGGCGTCATCCCTAAGCAGGAGCCCGGGAAGTTTAGATTCATTCACAATCTCTCCTTCCTGGAGGGTTTGTCGGTAAATGATCATATCCCCAGGGAGTCCTGCTCAGTTCGTTACGCCTCCTTTGATTCGGCGGTCTCTCTGATACGGAGATGTGGCGAGGGGAGCCTATTGGCTAAGGCCGACATTGAGTCGGCTTTTCGATTATTACCGGTGCACCCTTCGTCCTTCCATTTATTGGGCTTTGCATTCGAGGGGCATGTCTATTACGATAAATGTATGCCCATGGGTTGCTCGGTGTCCTGTGCCTACTTCGAAATGTTTAGTGCGTTCTTGCACTGGGGGCTGGTGGAGAGGGTGGGCTGCACGAATGTCTTCCACTATTTGGATGATTTTTTGTTTGTAGGGGAGGCTGGGTCCTTACAGTGTACCGAGTTGTTGACTGGTTTTGCGGATCTGTCTAGGGAATGGGGGGTGCCCCTAGCGGCTCATAAAACTGAGGGTCCCACCACCACGCTTACCTTTTTGGGGATAGAGTTGGACACGGCGCAGATGGTGGCACGTTTGCCAGGGAGTAAGGTGGAGCAATTGCAGGTGCTAGTGGCTAATGCGGTAGCGTCCCTAAAGCTGACTTTGAGGGAGATGCAGTCCTTATTAGGATCCTTAAATTTTGCATGTAGAGTGATCCCGATGGGGCGGGTGTTTTCACGGCGGTTGGCTCTGGCCACGGTGGGGGCGAGCAAGCCACATCATAGAATTCATGTTTTGCAAGCCATGAGGGATGACCTGATAGTGTGGGACACTTTTTTGAGAGAGTTTAATGGGGTTGTGGTGCTCCGGGAGGATGAGGTTTCAAGCGAGGATCTGGAACTATTCACTGATGCGGCGGGTGGAGTCGGAATGGGGATATACTTTGGGGGGGGTGCTTGGTGCGCAGGAGCATGGCCCCAGGTGTGGAGGGATAGGGGTCTCACTAGCAACATTGCATTTTTGGAATTGTTTCCCTTGCTAGTGGTACTGGAGCTTTGGCCGGAGAGATTGAGGCATCGGAAAGTGCTGTGGTCTTGCGATAATGCCGCGGTGGTAAGTGTGATCAATAATTACTCTCCGCGCTGTTTGCAATTGACGGCGCTGATGCGGGAGGTGGTGCTGGCTTGTTTGAGGGGTAATGTGTTTGTTAGGGCTAAGCATATTCCAGGTCGCTCTAACCAGATTGCGGATGCTCTCTCTCGTTTTAAGTGGGACCAGTTCCGGACCTTGGCACCAGCGGCAGACGACGTGGGATGAACCGTTCCCAAGAGATTGTGGCTGGTTGGCCTGAAGGAATGCTGAGCCTTTTGAGGAGTTCGGTGGCAGCGTCGACGTGGGCAGCCTACCAGCGTGGGTGACATAGTGTGATGGCTTTTCTGCGGATGGCGGGATGGCAGGCGGGGGGAGTTTCAGACCAGCTTTTGGGACAGTATGTAGTGTATGCCAAAGAGGCCGGGGTGTCAAGAGCATCAGTTCAATCTCATTTAGCGGGGTTCACCTTTTTTGCCAAAGCTTTGGGATGGGAGCCTGCAGGCTGCGGTTTCTTGATGCGACGGCTCTTGCAAGGGTGGGACCGTGCTTGCCCAACCCCGAGGGATAATAGGCGGCCAATTGATCAGGGATTGCTGGCCAGTATGATCGAGGTGTTGCCAGTGGTAACTGATTCTGTTTTCGAGACAGCGCTGTTTCGAGCTGTTTTCGTGGTGGCCTTTTTTGTTGCTTTTCGGGTGGGGGAGTTGGTAGCTGACTCTTCCAGGGTTGAGTCCCAGGGGGGATTGTTGTTTACACATGTCCAGGTGAAGGCGGGGCTGCTCTGTATTTGGCTACCACGTTCCAAAACAGATCAGCTGGGTAGAGGCTGTTGGAAAACCTTGGTGGCGGTTAAGGGGTCACCAATATGCCCGGTGGCAGCCGCAGAGGCGTATTTGCGGAACCGCCCGGGGGGTGGGGGGCATTTTTCCTGCATGAAAATTCGCTGCCTCTGTCCCGCTATCAGTTTACAGCGGTGTTGCGTATGGTGTTGGCTCGTCTGGGGGAGAACCCTCTACACTTTGCCCCGCATTCATTCCGGATTGGTGCGGCTACGAGTGCAGCCGGGACGGGTCTGGGGAGCAAGGAGATTCAAAAAACCGGCCGATGGAGGTCACAAGCCTTTCAGGGGTATGTTCGGTTCTAAAAACAAAAAAACAAAAAACAAAAAAAAATAGGGCATGGGGGCGTGGGGGTGCTGGAGCGATTGGTGGCCTAACTGTATTATTCTTTTGCAGATGTGGAGCAGGGCCCAAGGCATTGCTGGGTTGTCGGGCACTCCTTCGTGTATTGGGCAGGGCAGCTAGCAGCGCAGCGTCCAGTGGGGCCCAATCTCGTCGTCGGCGTGGACGAGGTGACCGTCCTATGGTGGGGCGAGAGGGGGCTGCGATGGCCCCAGCTTTTGCCTTTGCTTCGGCATCTCGGGAGAACAAAGGACGCCCCGGCGCTGATATTGCTGCATTTGGGTGGAAACGATTTGACTTCCTGGACTTGCAAGCAGTTAATTCGAGCAGCCATTAGGGATTTAATGGAGGGGCTGCAAATGTTTCCGGGTGTTGTGCTGTTGTGGTCGGACATTATTTCAAGGCCTGTCTGTCAAGCACAGCGGTGGTGGTCCAGAGGTTTAACTAAGATAAACAGGCAGATCGGCCGATGGGTGTGTGAGCATGGGGGTTTTCAGATCATGCACCCATGGGTCGATGTTAACTGTGCAGGATTGTTTCACCAAGACGGGGTACATTTATCCCCGGTGGGAATAGACCTTCTGCTGAATGATTGGCAAGAGGCGCTGGAATGTGCCCTGGCGCAGGGAAGCAACCGGTCGCAGCTGACTTAGGGGGTGGCAGGGCGACTGACGTCTCCCTTGCCGGTGGCGGGAACCCGGTGGGTCCGGGGTCCGGAGCCGGAAATGATAATGGGGCGGGGGTGAGGGGCCCCTGTCCGGGCAGCCCCGTTGGGCTTTTGCCAATCATATGGCTGAGCCGAGTAAGGGGCGGTGGGGTGAAGCTAGCCATGGGGCTTGTCCTCGGCGGCGGCAGAGTGGTGGCTCACCTTGCTAATCACATGGCGGATGTGGCCGGATTTCACCAGAATGATATTTATGTTAATGGCATTTGGTTAATGTTCAAGTTAAATAAATCTGCGACCGGTTTGAATTCCCAATTAGTTGTCTGACTGTTTCTTTGTGGTGAAATTTGGGGGGCGTTGTGGGGGGGGGGTGAGGGGCTGGGGTAAGTAGCAAGGGGTGTGGTTGAAGGACAAGCGCGGTCCGGCGTGCCTCGGTTAGTTGGAGGCCTCAGGGCGAAGTCCCGCGAGGGCCGCGGTAACCGAGCCGCGTGGACGTGCGCTGTCCTCGTGGCGATGGCGCGGGGTCGCGCGCGCAAGCCCAGGGGCGGGCGGCAGAGGGGAGTTTGAAAAGATTGGTCCCGCGGCTCGGGGTGAGCCGCGGGAACCAATCAAGAAACTCCCTCGCAACGAGCGGGTGCCTTCGGCATCGGGGGGGGGGAAGTGGAGGAGGGCAGTTGCGTCCGGCATTGGAGGAGATTGGACGCGGCTGCTGTCCCGCCCTGCCCACCCTGACAATGAGGAGTGTTGGGAGCACGTGGGTTGTTGCAGCTGGGGGTGGCGGGAACCCGGTGGGTCCGGGGTCCGGAGCCGGAAATGATAATGGGGCGGGGGTGAGGGGCCCCTGTCCGGGCAGCCCCGTTGGGCTTTTGCTAATCATATGGCTGAGCCGGGTAAGGGGCGGTGGGGTGAAGCTAGCCGTGGGGCTTGTCCTCGGCGGCGGCAGAGTGGTGGCTCACCTTGCTAATCACATGGCGGGTGTGGCCGGATTTCGCCAGAATGGTATTTATGTTAATGGCATTTGGTTAATGTTCAAGTTAAATAAAGCTGCGACCGGTTTCAATTCCCAATTAGTTGTCTGACTGTTTCTTTGTGGTGAAATTTGGGGGGCGTTGTGGGGGGGGTGAGGGGCTGGGGTAAGTAGCAAGGGGTGTGGTTGAAGGACGAGCACGGTCCGGCGTGCCTCGGTTACAGGCATGTCTAACTTCGAACAGGTCATGATCTACTTTTTCCGGCCAAAAGTGCCGGTGATCTAAGTTTCAAATTAGATTTTAACCCCCAAAAGTTGGAGAATTCCCCCCCCCCATTTTTAATGAACCTTCTGTCATTTACTTGGATGTGATCAGCTGTTAAGCAAATTAAGCAAAAACAAAACAGAGAGACGAAGATCCAGTAAGAACTGCGAGGGGAAATGGAAAGTGCATTTTTTTCTTAAAGTTTTATTGGGTAAAAACATTCTTTAACTGTCTTAATAACTTTCTTAAACTTTTATTGAGTAATTTGTGTTAAATTTAAGTCGAGTATTGATCCAGGCTGATCTTGCACAATCTTTAATATTATGTTCTTGCTCATTAGTGAGACGTCTGAGCCTGCATTTCATCCACCAGCTTTTTGAAGTTGGGTGAATATTGCATGAGGGCCATTCTCAGGGAATCCTGGAGATGTTCATCTGTCATGTTGAATCGTTGTGTACTCTTTGTCATTTTCAGATGGGAAAATGCAGATTCAAACAAATAAGTTGAACTGAAACAGGAGTGCATCTTCTCAAGTTGGGAAATTTGTCTCTAGGCACTAGCTTCCAAAATGATTCTTGCTCAGCACAGGTCTTGAGAAAAATGTCATTTTTAAGGGTTAATATTTGTTTTCAAGAGATGGCTTGTTCAATGGCTCTGGGGATGTCTACATGTCCATTTTCAGACATCCAAAGCATGAAGATGGCTTCCAAAAGAACTCCCTGAATGTCATAGGCATGTCAACATTTATATGTCATAAGTGCACAAATTACTGGAGTGCCCAGTACACTTTTATTCTCTACCCTAAACATATCCTTTTGCAAGCATGTACTTATGGCCGCCGTTGCCTTTATATGCTCTATCTACCTCCTTAATGAAAAATAATGGGATGTGGTGGAGACTATCATATGTTTGTGTCTTGGGAAAGTCGATTGGCAGGGAGTACTACCCAAATAAAATATTTATTTTAGATATAAACATTGCTCTTAGATATTGTTTTTGGTACATTCAATCTTGACTCACAGATCTTTTTCATTATATAGTATATCATGGTAAACCTCAATTTGAAGAGGGAATGCATATGTATCTTCAGCAAACGGAGCAAGTCGTTTATTGTTGCGGCAAGCCATGGCTTTCTTATGGCTTATTGTGGTTTGACTTTGCCTGGTAAGAGCTGACACTATTCATTTGTTTGATAAAAGACATCCCTGCATTTTCCACCCTCTTGGAATTACCTATGTTCAGTAAATGTTTATTTGTGGTGACCTAAAGGAGAGTAAAAATTATATGGATTTTAAGAAAATTAGGCTGCTTGGGTAAAAATTATGCCTGGATCAGCACCTATGCATGGGAATCTCTATCGTCTAAATATCTAGTAACACGATTCACCTCTAGGACCACATCCAACTTTAACAATGTTTAATGGAGTGACTAGGACTGAGTCAGCTGGCAACATATTCCATAATTTGCTTTTGCTCAGAAAGCTCTTTAGGCGGAACAAGTTTTGAACTCCTACTAATGGATTTATCCACTTTCCTGTTCATATCTCTCACTCTGAAAAGATACCCTGCCAGCATCTAATAGACCCTTTGTTATTGTTTCAAAGAAAGATCAGACCCTCACTTAATCTCTTTTTTTTCCCAAGGAAACTGCCATTAAGCAGAGACAGCCTGTCCTCACTCAGCAGATTAAATTCTTTAATCTTTCCCATTTTCATGATTTTGGTCACTTTTATTTGCACTTTCTCCTCTAGTTCTGTGATATCTGTTTCTTTTAATATGGGTTCTAAACTGTCTTTCAAATTTCAATTCCAATGTGGCATAAGAATGGCCATTTTGCAGTGGTAAAGTTATAATGATTCTCCATGTGTTTTTCATTCTCTCCCTACCACTTCTCATCTGATTACAAAGTATGAACATTGCTACAATAAATCACAAATAATACAAATTATTAAAAATGTTGCAACTGTGGCAAAACCTGTCAAATTCCGATTTTCATGCATCTGAGATATTGTTAAATGATTCGTTCTACAACAGCTTTTATTAATCCTATTTTCAGATGTTAAAATCCTTCTCACTTGGTTTGCAGCTTGTCGTGCTGTGAGGGCTTGTGTGCATCAGTGATGCTGAGAGCTAAACTATCGGTAGTTTAACTACTGGCAGGGTCTCCCAAGATGGACAGGTCTCAGCTGAGGTGCCAGACCAAGACAAACCACCCATCTGGGCAGCAGCAGAATGGGATATTGTTGACGGCAGAGGATCACATTTCTGTGACAACGGCAACAACACCAAACTTAAACTGCACAGAAAAAAGGCCCGGCAATCTACTTCTGTATCTTGCCATGAAAACGCAATGGATAGTTACAACAAAACAAATTGTGCTATAGTGCTGGAAGATGAGACCCCCAGGTTGGAAGGCACTCAACTATCTACTGGGGAAGAGCTGAAGACTTCTCAGAGTAAAGCCAGCATTTATGATGTGGTTGGATCAAAGCCCTCAGGACGTCTGACTACTGATGTAGCTGCACATGAAATGAGAGTCAGAAACTGTAAAGATGTCTTACGCATTGGAACATGGAACGTACGAAGCATGAACCAAGGGAAGTTGGAGGTGGTCAAGAATGAAATGGAACGTGTACAACTTGATCTGTTGGGTGTCAGCGAACTGAAATGGACTGGCATCGGGCACTTTGCATCAGATGATCACATGGTCTTCTATGCTGGAAATGAAAGACAAAGAAGAAATGGTGTTGCATTTATAATAAAGAAGAAACTTGCAAGAACTGTAATGAAATACAATGCAGTCAGCGAACGCTTAATCTCTATTCGTCTACGAGGAATGCCTATCAACACAACTATAATTCAAGTATATGCCCCAACAACAGCTGCAGAAGAGAATGAAATTGAAGAGTTCTATGAACAAGTACAAGCTGAAATTGACAGAACATGTAAACAGGATATCCTGATAGTCATGGGTGACTGGAACACAAATGTTGGCAACAAAGAAGAAGGCAAAGTAGTTGGAAAATATGGACTTGGCAACAGAAATGAAGCTGGAGAAAGACTAATAGAATTCTGCAAGACCAACGATCTATTCATCTCAAACACCTTCTTCCATCAACACAAGCTGTGACTGTACACATGGACTTCACCCAATGGATTGTATAAAAATCAAATTGACTACATCTGTGGAAGTCAACGATGGAAAGGTTCTATAACATCAACAAAGACAAAACCTGGAGCTGACTGTGGTACAGATCATCAACTACTAGTATGCAAACTCAAGCTCAAGTTGAAAAAGAGCAAACCACTCATGAATGCAGCAAAATATGACCTTGAGAATATACCACTGGAATTTAAAGACTGCCTGCAAAATCGATTTGCTGCTTTAGATACAAATGACAGAGCTCCAGAAGAGTTATGGAATGACATCAAGAAGGTTGTGTTGGAAGAAAGCGAGAAGTCTCTACAAAAGGTGAAAAAGCAAAAACGGCCAAAATGGATGACTGAAGAAACACTGAAAACTGCCCAGAAACGCAGAGAAGCTAAAGCCAGAGGAGAAAGAAAGACAATAACAGAACTCAACAGAAATTTCCAATGTGCAGCAAGACAGGACAAGGAAAAGTACTACAATGACGCATGCAAGGAAATAGAAGCAGAAACTAATAGAGGAAGAACAAGATCGGCTTTCCTAAAGCTACGAGAGTTAAAGAAAATGATCCAGCCTCGAATTGGAATGTTACAAGATGCTCAAGGTTCTATGTTGAATGATGCTGAGAAGATCAAGAAAAGGTGGAAGCAATATACAGAGTTTATATATGATAAAGATCAAATGGACCAACAGCCGTTTCAACCTGTACCTTATGATCAGGAACCATTGGTGATGAAAGAAGTTAAAGCAGCATTGAAAGCCTTATCAAAGAACAAAGCACCAGGCATTGATAGTCTTCCCATAGAAGTATTACAACAATCCGATGCAGCTGTTACCATACTTACAAGGCTCTGCCAAGAAATATGGAAGACAACATCATGGCCAACTGACTGGAAAAGATCTGTGTTTATACCAAAACTAAAGGAGTACTTAAAGGAGGAGATGACGGGGTGGAAGAAGATAAGGGAAGTGGAATTGCAATGGACTAAACTAAAGGCGGCAATAAAAGGGGCAACAGATAAATATGTAAGAAAAATAAATAAAAACAAGAGGAGAAGGAAACCTATTTGGTTTTCCAAAGAGGTGGCTGCGCAAATAAAGGCAAAAAACACAGCTTTTTCAAAATTCAAAAGCTTGCAAACAGAAGAACACAGAAATGAATATAGGATCCAACTCAAAGAGTCTAAAAGAGTAATAAGGATAGCAAAATCAAAGGCAGAGAAAAAAAATGGCTAAAGATGTTAAGGGTGGCAACAAAACTTTCTTCAGGTATATTCAGGAAAGGAAGAAGATCAGAGTTGGAATTGCAGGACTCAGAAGTGCTGGGAAAGGACTCGTGGAAAGTGACACTGAAAAAAGCGAAATTGCTAAACAAATACTTCTGCTCTGTTTTTACTAAAGAAGATCCTGGAGATGGACCAGCTGTGACTCCCAAATATAAAAATAGGACTGAAGTAGATACCACACCATTCACAGAAGATGAGGTGTTAGAACAACTTGCTAAACTGAAAGTGGACAAAGCCATGGGACCGGATGGGATACATCCCAGGATACTGAAAGAGCTCAGAGAGGTTCTTGCAGGACCGTTAAAGGATGTCTTCAACAGATCCTTGGAAACAGGAGTGGTTCCTCAGGACTGGAGAATGGCTAATGTTGTACCTCTACACAAAAGTGGTGACAGGGAAGAAGTGTCAAATTACAGGCCCGTGAGCCTTACCTCGGTGGCAGGAAAAGTAATGGAGGCGCTCCTGAAAGAGCGAATAGTGAACTTTCTCAAAACCAACAGGTTGCAAGATCCCAGGCAACATGGTTTTACCGAAGGACGGTCTTGCCAAACAAATCTGATTGAGTTCTTTGATTGGGTGACCAAGGAACTAGATCTGGGGCATGCAATGGATGTCATCTATCTGGATTTCAGCAAAGCCTTTGATACTGTTCCTCATAGGAGGCTTGTCAATAAACTCAGTAGCTTGGGGATGGGTCCCAAGATAGTAAACTGGATTAGAAATTGGTTGACTGACAGACAACAGAGGGTGATGGTACATGGAGCTCACTCGGATGAGAGGAAGGTGATTAGCGGGGTGCCTCAGGGTTCGGTCCTGGGCCCGGCACTGTTCAATGTATTTATGAGTGATATTGCTGAAGGACTGAATGGAAAAGTCTGTCTTTTTGCAGATGGCACAAAAATTTGCAACAGAGTGGACTCCCCAGAGGGAGTGGATAACATGAGGAAAGATCTACAAAAGCTGGAAGACTGGTCTAATGCTTGGCAACTACGATTTAATGTGAAAAAGTGCAGTGTCATGCACTTGGGTAGCAGAAATCCAAGGGAAAAGTACACAATAGGGGGTGAGAGGTTGGTATGCACGGTTCAGGAGAAAGACCTTGGTGTGATTATCTCTGATGATCTCAAGGTGGCAAAACAGTGCGACAAGGCGGTGGCAAAAGCCAGGAGGATGTTGGGCTGCATTCAAAGAGGGATTACCAGCAGAAAGGAAGAGGTACTTATGCCACTGTACAAGTCACTGGTGAGGCCTCACTTGGAATACTATGTTCAGTTTTGGAGGCCATATCTTGCAAAAGATGTAAAAAGACTGGAAACTGTTCAGAGAAAGGCGACCAAAATGATTTGGAGCCTGCGTCAGAAGCCTTATGAGAAGAGACTTGAAGACCTAAATATGTACACTTTGGAGGAGAGGAGGGACAGGGGAGATATGATTCAGACCTTTAAATACTTAAAGAGAAATGATGAACAAACAAACCTCTTCCAAAGACGGGGAAGCTGTAAAACTAGAGGGCATAACATGAAGCTGCAAGGTGGTAAATTGAAAGGCAATGTCAGGAAATATTTCTTCACTGAAAGGGTGGTGGATGCTTGGAATGCCCTCCCGATGGAAGTGGTGAGGGCAAACACGGTGATGGAATTCAAAACGGCATGGAACAAACACAGTGGATCCCTTTACAGCAACAGGATAAAAGCAAAACAAACAGTACCATCTAACTTCTGAACTATCTAGCATCTGAACAAATAAGGGTGTCCTACATGGAGTGGTGGGTTCACCCCTAAACAGAAACAAAAACATGGGGAGGGGTGGCCTGCACAGAGCGACAGGTGCACCTACTCTTGCCATCTTGCTGGGCAGACTAGATGGACCATGCTGGTTTTTATCTGCCGTCACTTACTATGTTACTATGTTACTATGTTACTAAAGAAAGGTGATCCAACTGACTGTGGAAATTATCGCACAATCGCTCTGATCCCACATGCCAGCAAGATTCTACTGAAGATTATTCAAAAGATTATACAACCATACCTGGAACAAAAACTACCTGAAGTGCAAGCAGGGTTCAGGAAAGGGCGAGGAACGAGAGACATCATTGCGGATGTGAGATGGATCCTTGAAAAGACTAAAGAATACCAAAAGGATATCTATTTGTGCTTTATCGACTATAGCAAGGCTTTTGACTGTGTAAACCATGAGAAACTCTGGGCCACATTAAGAAGCATGGGTATACCAGAACACCTGATCGTACTCTTGCACAATCTGTACATTGATCAAGAAGCATCAGTTCAAATGGAACAAGGAGAAACAGAATGGTTTAAAATAAGCAAAGGTGTAAGACAAGGCTGCATACTTTCCCCCTACCTGTTTAATTTATATGCAGAACAAATCATCAGAGAAGTAGGATTGTATGAAGATAACAGAGGTGTGAAGATTGGTGGACGACAAATGGGCCTGCAACTTAATGTAAAGAAAACAAAGATGATGACAACTGGCATAATCAACAGGTTCATTGTTGAAGGAGAAGAAATTGAAATTGTGAACAACTTTAACCTACTTGGATCAACTACCAATAAAAAATCAACAAGCAGTCAAGAAATCAGACGACGCATTGCTCTTGGCAGAATGGCTATGAAGGACCTAGATAAGATCCTCAAGAGCAGAGATGTCTCTCTCCATACAAAGATTCGACTTGTTCAAGCCATGGTATTTTCAATAACATCATATGGATGTGAAAGCTGGACAGTGAAAAAGATGGACAGGAAGAAAATTGATGCCTTTGAATTATAGTGCTGGCGGTGAATACTGTGTATACCATGGACTGCCCGAAGAACAAACCAGTCGGTACTAGAGGAGATCAAACCTAAGCTTTGTTTAGAAGCTCAGATGACAAGACTTCGACTTTCATACTTTGGACACATCATGCGAAGAGACAGATCATTAGAGAAAGACATCATGCTTGGCAAGATAGAAGGTCAGCGCAAAAGAGGAAGGCCAGCAATGAGATGGATCGATACAATAACAACAGCTACGGGTACCAGTCTGTCAACAATGAGCCACCTGACTCAAGACCGAACACAATTTAGGATAGCTATCCAGAGGGTCGCCGTGAGTCGACTGCGACTCGACGGCACTTAACAACAACAACAAAATCCTTCTCATGTATCTTCATTATGAGGATAATTTGTTCTCAGTCCATACCAAATGATTCAGTTAAAAAGTTATTTTGTCTTTTTTGTGGGGCTCATTTTCATATTCCCCACAATGCTTGCAGGCCCATGAGTGCAATCACATCTTTAAAAGGAAACTCCTAAAGAAAGTGTAAAATACTCATGGGGATGTCAAAATGAAGTCTCTTTGCTTACTTTACTGGGTCTACCCCAATCTCATCCCTAGTCTTGTACTTTGTTGGTGTACGTGAAAGTATATCTATAGTCATACAGTATCACAAGCATATTTGTATCTGAATTCATAGGGGGCAATTTTCATGTAAAACTTTTAAATGGATCTGAAAAAGCCACATGGATTTAGTCAAGGAAAGTTTTCTTTCGCTAATCTGCTATAATTTGTGAGGTGTATATAAACAGGTAGATATTCTCCCAGCACATAGCAGCAACCTCACGAAAGCCTCCATCCATATAACACCAATCCCCTGGTCTGACCATCATCAAATCACTTTTGAACTCGCCCAATAAAAAACGCAAAAACAACAAACAGTAACTACTTATGCTTCTCTTATTCCCTCCCAAAAGCCTCTCTGGCAATCATCACAAATTGTCAATTGTCACATTCATACATTCTCTCTCTCAACTCAAACTATGAGACCTCTCCTTAACAGGTAAATACCTCTTCCTGTTATATTTTAACAACAGGAAAACAGATTTTTCTTCTCTCCCATACAAAATATCTTTTCCCCCTCTCCATCCTCACTCCCCCAGCCCCATCCCATTCTAGTCCTTCCTCAACATCAGTTCCCTTCTTGTTCCATCCCCACCCAGCATCTGCTCCCTTCTAGTCCCATTCTTCCGTTTCCCTGCATCAGTCCATTTCCACAAAAGAAAGTAGAAGGATGAATGTTTACAAGTCACAGGAGAGCCTGGACTGTAACAGGGAGGGAAAGGACCTGAGTAACACACAGGCACAAAATGAGCAACTGGGAATCAAACCCTTGTCCTCTATGGAGACATTGCATTAACCAGCAGGATACATCTCCACACCTCTCAACATAGCAATGTCTGGATTCAAAGAGCCTGCTGATTCCTGGCCAAACTGTCTGCTGTGTGTGCCGTATGAGGCACTGCACTCATGGAACAGCAGTCTGCAGCTGATCACCAAATGGAGAATGCACTAATCCATCACATCAGCTCAATATGACACACTGACAGTGTGTGCTCCAAGCACTTAACAGCTACAAACTGTGCTACTGCACAGATTGAGCGGTCACCCTGAGGGTGAGGCTGGGCGTCCAGCATCTGGTCCCCAGAACTTGCACTGTTAGAGATAGGCTCTGTTGGTTGTACTACAGATCCACTTCATTGCCAGTGTGCTATGCCAGTTATCTTGTTTCATACACAATTGCAGCATGCTGTAGTTGCTAGTCACATTTAGACTCTGTGTTCTGTTCTCTGTTGGGCAGGGATTCTACTAGAATAGTGTATGTCAGTGCCCAGTACTAAACTGCTGATGCCATGGACACCAACTTCAGTGGGGGTCTCTAGGCATGTGTGCATCTCTTGCTACAGTCCTGTTCATTCTACCCTGACCACAGGGAATAGGCCAGGAACCAGTGGCGTAGCGTGAGTTGTCAGCACCCGGGGCAAGGCAAGTAATTTGCGCCCCCTAACCCGTGGATTTTAGCCGCCGGGGAGCTTCTTTGCGCGGGGGAGCCGACCGTGATCCTACCCCGGGAGGGAGCGATCGTCAGCACTGACCTCGCTGAGCCGGAGTCCAGGGAAACGAACAGCACAGCAGCAAGAGCCCTACAAGCATGGTTTAAACGCCCAACAGCAGGGAAGAGGAGGAGATCCGGAACCAGAAACTCGCGATGCCGCCCTGCAGCTCCGCCTTCTCGAGCGCACAGGGCGATCCGACCCCAACCCCAGCTTTACATTGAGATCGAGGGGCGACGACGCGATAAACAGTCCCCCTCCCACCCCGCCCCGGCAGCTTGTGTGAAATAGCTACCTAGAGGGGGTCAATCGCATCGCCTGCGCTTTGTTGCCGAGGGTTTGCCAAGAACAATGCGACTCCCAGGACTGCGGGCTCGAGGGCTATAGCACAAACCTCTTTGCAGTGCCACCACCAGATGGCGTACGCGCCAACATGTATCATAGGGACCTGCCTTTCCCCCTCATCGGCAACAGAGAGCTGCGAGTGCGAGCGCGCCCCCCCCCCATGTTACGCCCAGTGCGGCCGGCTCCCCCTGCACCCCCCACGCTACGCCTCTGCCAGGAACAACTGCTGTCCCAAACATCTAGGACTAACAATCCACCACATCAAACACAATCAGATTGTGCCTGCTACCAAGCACTGGGTTTCCAGCCAAGCACATACCAAATGCAGCCAGTCCGCTGGTTAGCACACACTGCACATACACAAAGTGACCATTTTCACCCTGGCTTGGGAGAAACAGCATGGACTCCCAGCATTAGGCTCAGTGACTGGGCTCACAGAAGAGAAAGTGCACTCACATCACTGCAGCTAGATACTACATAAGCACTATGTGGATATATAGCCATGTCATGATCACTGCTCAGTCAGAGTGAGAGTGCCTTCTCAGCATGACATGCTGTGGCCACTCAGTCCATGCATGTGGCAGATGGGCACTACAAAGTCTCAGCCATTGACCTTACCTCTGAGACAGACACATCCTGGCCAATCTATTCTGTTTCAGGACATACTCACCAATCCACTGTTCCTCATCATGCACATTTGCAAACTAATGCTGGGAACAGCTTAGGCAATGTAAAACATGGTGAATTGCAGAAAGCCACAGAACAATGAAGAAACATACACACAGACACACACAAACACACACTCACATTGCTGTACTGTGCTAAAGTGAAGATGGTTGGTATTCATGCCTGTCACTTTGGCCTCCATATCAGCTCACGCCCTGATAAACTGTGCACATTGTGCAGGCATTAATAGCATGCTCTGACATTTATTCACATTGTTAATTCCCACTCACTGTGCTGGTACTATTAGGCTGCCATTCCATCCAGCTGTGGATAGTGGAGCCTGTCTGTGAGGCTGACTGGTGTTTGTACCCTTGCTACCTGATTCGTTGTGGGTTGCACCTGCACTGTAGGCTAAAGCTTGGCCACAAGGATATTCAATACATGCTCCACAGCCAGGACTTGAACCTGTGATCTGCCATTCAGATATACACTGATTGTGTGTGTTGATCCACTGTACAACCATATGGATGTAACAGACCCTGGGGCTGACATGTTTCCCATCAGGCACACATTGGCACATGTTGTGAAGCTCAAGGCACACAGGATCAGGAAATGGCTTTGGTCTGCTGCAGGTGAATGCTGCCAACATACCTACACCATGCTGACATGCTCATGTGCTGTCAGTGCTGGTGTTGTGCAGTCCCAGCCCATCCAACATGCAGGTTTGGTGGGCACCTAGGGTGCAGGGTCCAGATGGAAGGGCAGAGGCACACATGGACTGCCATGCAGCCCCCCCCCCCCAACCCCATCACCACCTGCCACCAATATATCTCGAGGATGGGGAGAATGAGAAGCCACTGCTGTGGTAGTTCCCCGGGCACTTGCATTTTGCAACTACCTGGACATCTACAGCTGCTGGCGCTAACAGCCTCTTCCTCCACAGCTGGGTTCAGCAGCAGTGGGGGGGGGAGGGGGGCAGCTTGGATCTCTGCCTAGAGTGCCAGGACCTTTGGACCACCCCATGCGACACATCACCTATCTGCAGCATCAGCATGTCTGTGTGCTGCCACTGTCACTGTGGGATCATGTTGGACATCACAGATGGTAATGCGGATGAAAAGATACCCCTATGAAAGAGGCTAAAGAGGTTAGGGCTCTTAAACCTGGAGAAGAGGTGATTGAGGGGAGATATGATAGAAGTCTATATTTATGAGTGGAGTGGAACAGGTAAATGTAGATCGATTGTTTACGCCATCAAAATGTAGCGAGACTAGGGGACATGCAATGAAGCTACAGTGTAAGCCATTTACGTCTAATAAGAGAAAATGTTTTTTCAGTCAATGCATAATCATACTATTGAATTGATTACCAGAGGATGTAGTAACAGCTGTTCATGTAGCTGGTTTCAAAAAGGTTTGGACAAGTTCTTGGAGGAAAGGTCCATAAACCATTATTCAAGGGGCTCTGGAAATCCACTGCTTGCCCAACTACAGGCATTGTGGAACCTGTGTGTCTTTTGTGGAAACTTCTAGGTACTTGTGACCTAGATTGGCTACAGTTGGACATAGAATACTGGGCTTGATGGACCTTGGTCTGACCCAGTATAGCATATCTACTAGCAATAGGGCCTTCAGATACACAGCCCCCACACTTTGGAATTCCCTCCATGATTATAAGAGATCTATCAAGGACCTTCAGACTTTCCAAAAGGAATTAAAAACAATACTCTTCACTGAATACTATAATACCTCCACCCCCACCCACGTACCCACGTACCCACATCCCACAAACCCCCTCACCAGTCAACAAAATAAAACCCCTCCCCTATATTGCTCTCCCAAGGCAAGAATACTCCTCTGTACCTCCTGCACTGCTTAACAATATTGTAGATAAGAGTCACTGATATCACTATCTTACGATACATGTAAATGTTTTTTGGTACCTAGTTTAACATGTTCTCTGTAACAACATTTTTGTTTGATGTAAACCGCTCCTGATCGTTGGAAGGGATGGTATAGAAAAACTGTCTAAATCAATGAATGAATGAATCAATCAAATATCTTATGATCATATGTTCTTGTATGCCACCTGGGCAGCTGCCTGGTCCACCCCGTGCGCTAGCAATCCCCACTGCATGACCCATGTGCCACGTCCTTTGCCCCATTTGCACCAATAACATAGTGCCTTTTCATATTTAGGCACCATGCTGTCGCTGCTAATGGAGCACTACTATCACTGTCTGGGGCTCATCTGTCACTGCATAATATTGCAGACATTTAAACAGGCTCTCTCCCCTCTAAAAACACCCTTTCTGCAAGGTTTTACTTTGCGTTCGGGTTCCCAGCATTAAAGGGCTTTAAACACATTGCGCAACAGGCGTTAAGGGAGCACATGCTGTTAATGTCCACTCTCCACTCTGTTAATGCCCACTCTCCGCCTAGTTAATGCCCACTTTCTGCCTACTGCACCCTTAACACTACTGGAGCCAACCTCTGACTCAAATTGAAGAGATAGATAATGAATTGATAATAGATATTGCCAAGATAGCTACAAAGGGGGAAGTGATCATATTGGGTGACTTTAATCTACCCAAGGTGGATTGGATTACTCCTTCTGAAAATCTGGAAAGAAGCAAAAAAATTGTGGATGCTTCCCAAGATGCGTTACTTAGACAAATGGTGATGGAACCAACCAGTGAAAGCTCAATGTTGGATTTAGTGCTCACCAACGGTGATAGTGTGTCGAATGTCTGGGAGGGTGCCCCTGTGGGCAGCAGCGATCATCACACAGTGTGGTTTGAGATAAAAGCCAAGGTGCAGTCCAATCATAGCAAGCTCAAAGTCCTAAACTTCAACAAGTTTATGGAACTTTCCTCCAGGAATTTGTCCAAACCTTTTTTAAACCCAGCTACACTAACAGCCTTTACTACATCCTCTGGTAACAAATTCTAGAGTTTGATTACACGTTGAGTGAAAAAATATTTTATTTTATTAGTCTTAAATAGTTTACCCTGTAGCCTCATTGCATGTCCCCTAGTCTTTCTATATTCTAATAATGTAAACAATCGATCTACGTTTACCCGTTCCACTCCGTTCATTAATTTATAGACTTCTATCATATCTCCCCTCAGCCGTCTCTTTTCCAGGTTAAAGAGCCCTAGCCTTTTTAGCCTTTATTCATAGGAGTATCCTTCCATCCCCTTTACCATTTTGGTGGCTCTTTTCTGAACCTTTTCTAATAATGCTATATCCTTTTTATGATACGGTGACCAGAATTGCATACAATATTCAAGATGCGGTCTCACCATGGAATGATATAGAGGCATTATAATATATTTTGTTTTATTTTCCATTCCTTTCCTTATGATACCTAGCATTCTATTTGCTCTCTTGGCCTCCGCTGCACACTGGGCCGAGGGTTTTAACATGGTTTCCACAATGACGCCTAAATATTTTTCCTGGGTGGTGGTTCCTAATGTGGAACCTTGCATCGTGTAACCATAGTTTGGGTTGTTCTTCCCTAGGTGCATAACTTTGCACTTGTCCATATTAAATTTCATCTGCCATTTTGATGCCCAGTCTTCCAATTTATCAAGATCCTCTTGTAATTTTCCACAATCGTCTTGGGTTTTAACAACTTTAAATAGTCTTGTGTCATCTGCAAATTTGATAACCTCACTCGTTATTTCACTTTCCAGGTCATTTATGAATATGTCAAAAAGCAGCGGACCCAGCACAGATCCCTGGGGTACACCACTATTCACCTTTCTCCAATGGGAAAATTGTCCATTTAGCCCAACCCTCTGCTTTCTATCTTTTAACCAGTTCCTGATCCACAGTAGTACACTGCCTCCTATCCCATGACTCTTTAGTTTTGCCAAACGTCTCTGATGAGGGACCTTGTCAAAGGCTTTCTGAAAGTCCAGATATACTATATCAACCGACTCACCTTTGTCCACCTGTTTATTCACACCTTCAAAAAAATATAACAGATTAGTAAGACAAGATCTTCCTTGTCTAAAGCCATGTTGGCTGTCTCCCATTAGGCCATGACTATCTACATGCTGAGTAATATTATTCTTTATGATGGGTTGTACCATTTTTCCCAGTACTGACGTGAGGCTCACCGGTCTGTAGTTTCCCGGATCACCCCTGGAACCCTTTTTAAAATTGGTGTTACATTGGCAATCCTCCAATCTTCAGGTATTAGAGATGATTTTAATGATAGTTCACAGATTACTAATGGCAGGTCTGCAATCTCATATTTCAGTTCTTTCAACACCCTTGGATGTATACCATCTGGCCCAGGTGATTTGCTACTCTTCATTTTATCTAATAGTTGTAATACATCTTCCCAATGTATCGATATTTCCTTCAGTTCTTCCACACCTTTAAATACCACTTCAGTCATGGGTAACATCCCTACATATTGCTCAGTAAAGACCGAAACAAAGAATTCATTCAGTCTCTCCACTATCGCCTTGTCGCCTCTTAGTGCCCCTTTAACTCCTCTATCATCCAATGGACCAACTGACTCTCTCATAGGTTTTTTGCTACGAATGTACTTGAAAAAAATCTTTATTTCTTGTTTTTGCTTCCGCAGCAAGCTTCTTCTCAAATTCTCCATTTGCCTGCTTTATCTATGCCTTGCATTTGACTTGCCAGTGCTTGTGCTGTTTCCAGGTTTCATCGTTTGGCTCTTTTTTCCATTTCCTGAAAGTTGCTTTTTTGGCAACAACATCCTCTCTGACCTCACCTTTAAACCATGCCGGAAGTTTTTTGGACTTCCTTTCACTTTTCTTAAAGTGTGGAATAAAGCTGGTTTGGGCTTCCAAGATGGTATTTTTCAACAACACCCAAGCTTGATGTAAGTCTTTAACCTTTGCAACTGCTCATTTTATCATAGTCTCCCTTTCGAAAGTTAAAAGATAGTACTGTGGATTTCCTTACTATCCCTCCTCCTCTAATTAAACCAAAAGCGATCATGCTATGATCACTATTGCCAAGTGGCCCCAACACCCTTATCTCTTGCACTAGATCTGGTGTTCCACTAAGGACTAGGTCTAATATTGCTTCCCCTCTGGTCGGTTCATGAACCAGCTGCTCCAAGAAGCAATCATTTATTTTTTTTTTAATGCTTTATTTTCGTTTTATAACAACAAAGGAAAGGAAGACATACAGCTAAAAGACAGATACATACATAGAATGTGATACATACACCAAAGTAAACCCCTGCCACCCCCCTCCCCCCTGCTTCTTCTCTAGAAACTAATCATTCCTGAAAACGGGCGTGTACTGACATTATTGTGGTACAAAACCTAACGGTGATCTGAAACATGATGAGTATACATTAAACAGTCATGTCGGAGCAATGAGCAGATTGTACATAATCATTGAGCATCTGCCATTTAGACAAGCGAGAGTGAGTTTGGATATGGGGAATAGCTCTCCGAGATATCTGCTCATATTTACTATATAAGCAGACGAGGTTCCACCATTCATTGGCAGTAATTCGAGAGCTATCCTTCCAATTCCTCGTGATTAAACATATGGCTATACCCAGCATGAAATCAAGGAGAAAGCGACCCTTCTTAGGAAGAGAGGGGACCTCCGCCACTGAGCGGAGTCCCACAATCTTCCAAGAAAGAGGCTCGTGGAGGTGTAAGATGGATTGAATACGACCCCAGACCCGCCCCCAGTAAACCTGCAGTTGAGGACATTCATAAAGAACATGAGCGAGGGTTCCCACAGCAGTATGGCAAGACCAACACTGGTCCCTAGCAGTTGTGTTCCATTTGGCTATTCTTTCTGGAGTATAAAAGCATCTGTGTGCAAAAAAGAAGAGAGTTTGGGTAACAGAGGCAGAGCGGGAAACCCGCACTACTTTGCTCCAGAAAACGCTCCATTGCACAGGGGTTAAAGTGGTTTGCAGTTCGCGTTCCCAGGCTTGTTGAGCTCTACAAGTAGCAGTATCGGTACCCTGACATAATAATTTATAAAAGTTAGAGGCTACCCCATGTGTACTACTAATAGAGTGAATTAGTTCTAATAGCCCGTCCTCAGTAGGGGCAGAGGGCGGCAGGATTTGAGCACTTTTGAGGCAGTGTTGAAGCTGCATCAATTGAAAGTAATGTTTCGCTGGTAACGCAAATTCCTTTTGTAAATCAGAAAAGGTCTTCCAACGAGCTGCAGAGAAGAGTTGTTGGGGTGTCCAGATCCCCCTAGAGTACCAGGGTTTCCATGCGATCGTTTTATTTAGGACTTGAATTCTGGGGTTATTCCACAGCGGGAGTCCGTCCTGAGGACATACGTTTGGGCCCAGTGACAGAATGAGAGTGTTAAAGGCCGCAAGAGTATCGACAATCATTGGGGGATGGCGGGTGTCTACCTGATGGGACATACCGGGGAGATGGATCAACGGAATTGGGCTACTTAGCTCCTCTTCAATGTCAAGCCAAACTGGTCTGTTGTCTGTTGAGGCAGCTAGCCATCGGGCACCTTGTTTAAGTAGGAAGGCTTGATGATATCTAAGAAAATCAGGAAAGCGGGTACCCCCTAGTTCCTTCGCAGACTGTAGTTTTTGTTTAGCTACCCTTGGTGGTTTTCCCTGCCAGAGATAACGGACGAGAAGGCCCTCAATGTCTTTGTAGGTGTGTAGCGGGAGAAAGCAGGGCAACATTTCTAAAATATAGTTCACTTTGGGGACTATCATCATTTTCACGGTTTCTAGGCGGCCCCACCATGTAAGGGATAAGGGAGACCAACGATTTGTGAGCTCACGGACTTTGGAGACTACCTCCTTGGCATTAAAACTAATAGTGTCTTCTAAAGGAGAACAGTAGTGGACGCCAAGATATTTCACCATGCAGGATTGCCAAAGGAAAGGAAAGGCCTGCATGTCAGCCTCATGTACCCAGCGGTTCAGTGGGAATGCTACAGATTTGGTCCAGTTTATTTTATAGCCCGATAATTGCGAATATCCATCAATCAGGTCCAAGACAGCTGGGACCGAGTCAAGGGATACGAAGAGCATAAGGTCATCTGCATATGCAGAGAGTTTAATCTCTCTGTGACTGAAGGGGACACCTCGAATACGTGCGGACTGTCTAATAAGGAGGGCGAGGGGTTCAAGAGCTAGATCAAAGAGCATTGGTGATAGGGGGCAACCTTGATGCGTGCCTCTTTGGAGATTAAAAGACCGAGACTTAATGGCATTTACACAAATACTGGCAACGGGTTGAGAATACATGACTTGGAGGTATCGGAGGAAGCCCTCCCCAAAGCCATACCATCGGAGAACTGCAAATAAGAAGGGCCATTCTAGGCGATCAAAGGCTTTTTCAGCATCTAGGGAAAGACCCACCCATGGGTGGTCTAAATTGGCAGCACTGGATAGCACATGGCACAAGGTCCGAGCATTGTCAGCGGTGGAGCGGCCGGGTATAAAACCGCATTGGTCGGGATGGACTAAAGTGGCCATCCTGTCAGATAGCCGGGTGGCCAAGATCGTTGCGAAGATCTTATAATCGGCATTAAGTAGGGAGATTGGACGGTAGTTGGCGGTTAGCAGCGGGTCTCTGCCTTCTTTCTCAAAAACTACCACATTAGCTGCAGAAAAGGATCCCAAAGAGGATGTATCTACCGCAAGGGCAGTAAAGTAAAGTTTTAAGTAGGGAACTAAATCTGCACTGAACGTTCTGTAGAATTCTGTCGGGAGACCATCAGGCCCGGCGGCTCGACCCGAGGCTGTTCGTTTTAGGGCAGAATGGATCTCTGAAGTAGAGAAGGGTTCATCCAGCGCATCCCTATCAGCTTCAGAAAGGGTCGGCCGCTGAATACCAGAAAACAAGCGCTCGAAGGTCTCGGATGAGAACTCACATTCAGATTGATATAGACGGGTATAGAAATCCCGAAAGAGTTCTACGATATCGGAGTCTGTGGTCAGTATGCCCCCTCCCTGTGGGGCGCGAAGGGCCGCTACGCGTTTGGCTTCTTTTTGACCTTTCAAGGCGTTGGCTAAAAGTCGACCGGCTCGGTTGCTTTCACGGTAGTATGTCCCTTGTTGAAGTGCAATACTCTGAGAAGCTGCAGTTGAAAGGATTGCATTATATTGAAAACGGAGACGCTGTAAGCGAACTAAGACGCATGGATCAGTACGTGAAGTTAGAACTCGTTCGCCTGCTTTGATTTGTTGGTCTAGTATAAGGAGCTGCTGTTTGCGTTGTTTCCGCAGGCGAATTTGATAACTAGTGATCGTTGCACGAATGGCCGCTTTAAAACCCTCCCACCAAGCCCAATTTGCAGTGTCCTGGGGTAAATTAAAGTGAAAGTAATCTTGTATGGCTGCTCGAATTTCTAACTGGAACTCTGGTTGAGTTAATAGGGCTCTATCAAAGAACCAGGCCCCCGAATTCCCTTGGGGCGCAGTGGTGTGTAATTGAAAAGAAATAGCAGCGTGATCTGAGATATGTTGGGAGTGAATCTGTGCAGTGTCCACCTGAGGAACTAACAGTTTTGATATTAGAAAGAAATCTATGCGAGACTGGGATTTATGAGGGGAAGAGAAGAAGGTAAAGTCAAGCTCATTGGGGTGTAGTAACCTCCATAGATCGACTAAAGCAAGATCTTTGATCATAGAGGTAAGCGTGGTGTGACTCTTGGGGGGACCACTCGTCCTAGGCGGCTGTTTGTCAATCAGGGGATCAAGAACTAAATTGAAATCCCCCCCAATTATCAATGAAGTATTAGCAGAGGCCTGCGCAACCTGAGCAATGGTAGCAAAAAAGGCAGGGTCATCTACATTAGGAGCATAAAGGCATATACATGTAACTTCAAGGTTACCTATCTTGAGGTGAGCCCTGGACCATCTGCCTGCTGTATCTGAGCTAGTCGCAATAATAGTAGCATGCAGAGATTTCCTAACCAGTATGGCAACCCCACATTTCTTAGAAACAGCTGGGGAATAGGCGGCCACCATGTAAGGTTTAATATTGAGTTTAAGAGTTTCCTTCGAATTTAAATGCGTTTCTTGGAGGAAAATCAGGTCCGCAGCTTCATGACTTAGAAAGCTCAGGATTTTCTTCCGTTTTATCGGATTATTGATGCCTTTTACGTTCAATGATAAAATCTTACATGGTGCCATCAATCGGTAATAGACATTTTAGGTAAGGGCGCTTGAAAACATACAACATAAGCAGAATCTGTACAACAATGACATAATCACCGAGTATGCTGGCTAATACACCCCATATTGAAAAGCATGTACCAAAGTAACTTAGAGAAGAAGCAAAACCCCCAATGAATATGGCGACCATATGTCTGCGGGAGGAGGCCCTAGAGAGGAGGATAGAGACATGAAAAAAAAGGAAAAGAAACACCAGAGTCCATAATTAACACTGTCTCTGATATTCATCGAGGCTACTCTGGGTAGATGGAATCGGGTCACAAATATCATCAAAATAAGGCAACAAACCGCCCTCGACAGACTCTTTGCTGAACCGTGGCAAATCCAAGATGGCAGGTACAGCAGATATGAGAACACTGTAGGAAAACTCTGGAAGTCAGCGCATCAAGTCGGCTTCTTTAGCATCCAAAAACTCCGCTAGTAGATCAGGGTCCTCAAATGTTCTTGTCTGATTGTGAAGCGTGACTCGGAGCTTGGCCGGGTACATCAGGCCATAGCGTGCTTGTAATTGTTGAAGCCTCGGCCGGAATTCCAGAAAGCGCTTTCGGCGATCAACCGTGGGTTTAGCCAAGTCAGGATAGAAGGAGATCTTGTGGCTCTCAAACTCCATATGGCCCTTTGCCCGAGAGGCGCTGAGAATTTGCTCCACATGTTGATATCTCAAAAGTCGAAAGATGATAGGCCGCGGGGTCTTCCAGTTGAGCGTTATGTTTGTGGGTACACGATGAGCGCGATCGATCTCCAATTCTTTGGTAAAGGTGATTTGGAGCAGAGAAGGGAGGATTTTATATAAAAACTCCTTCATGTCTCCCGATTCCGCTCCCTCCGGTATGCCCACTAGTCGTAGGTTGTTGCGGCGCGCTCTATTATTGCCATCTTCCACTTCTTTCTGCAAGGCCCGCACCTGACGTTCAACTTTGTCGAGTTTGGACAGCCGGACCACATGGGAGTCTAATATGCTCTCCATTTTGTCCTGACGCGAGGAGAGCCCCTCTAGCCTGCCTTGCAATACACCAAGGTCTTCCCGCAGCGCTCGGAGTGCTTCCCCGTTTGACTGCACGAGGTCTTTAACCCCTCTGATCTCTGCGAGGATTTCCTGCTGCATTTCGGGGCCCTCGCGTAGAGCCAGCCCCTTCTGCGGGACGGGGGTTCAGTTTTGGAGCGTTTGCCGTGAGAAGCCGCTGGAGATCCAAATTCCAGGCGCGTAGGTTTGGTCCCCGCCATCTCACCAATGTGCCCTGGTAAGATCAGAGCAGAAATTCAAGTGTGTCCGGTGTTAATTCAGGATTCTGAGTAGGCCTCTCGGGAGCCTCAGCGTTATGCGACCATCCCGCTGGACATCGGGCTCCGCCCCCAGAAGCAATCATTTATTTCATCTAGGAACTTTATCTCCCTAGCATGTCCTGCCATGACTCTGACCAAGTCGATACCAGGGTAATTGAAATCACCCATTATTATTTCTGCACTGTAACTTTTGTTAGCTTCCTTGATTTCTTTGAGCATTTCATCATCCATTTGTTCATTCTGGCCAGGTGGTTGATAGTACACCCCCACTGCCATCACCTTCCCCTTTTTACATGGAACTTCAATCCATAGAGATTCTACAGCAAATTTTGTTTCCTGCAAAGCTTTAATCCTTTCTGAATCAATGCCCTCTCTAACATAGAGCGCAACCCCGCCACCAATTTGATCAGCTCTATCATTACGATATAGTTTGTACCCAGGTATCACAGTGTCCCACTGGTTGTCCTCCTTCCACCATGTCTCTTATAGTCCAATCATATCTAACCTCTCATTTAGTGCTATATATTCTAACTCTCCCATCTTATTTTTTAGACATCTAGCATTTGCATACAAGCATTTTAGAGACTGTATTTTATTCATATTAATTTGGCTATTGGTAGACATGGGTAATTTGGGATCTTTAAGCTCCGTCTGCTCCATACTCAAGAGCATTTCGGCTACTTTACTCTTTTTTGGAATCTCTCTGCTTTTGGTAGTATCCTTCAAGGATACACTCTTCTGAACCATCCGCTCTTGGGTGACTGTTGGCTTTCCCCTATTATCTAGTTTAAAAGCTGCTCTATCTCCTTTTCAAAGGTTAATGCCAGCAGCCTGGTTCCATCCCGATTAAGGTGAAGCCCATCCCTTTGGAAGAGCCCCTCCTTTCCCCAGAATGTTCCCCAGTTCCTAACAAATCCAAAACCCTCATCTCTGCACCATTGTCTCATCCACGCATTGAGACTCCGGAGCTCTGCCTGCCTTTTGGGTCCTGCACGTGGAACGGGAAGCATTTGAGGGGAATGCTACCCTGGAAGTTCTGGATTTCAACTTCCTACCTAAAAGCCTAAATTTAGCCTCCATAACCTCCCTACCACATTTTCCTATGTTATTGGTGCCGATATGTACCAAGACCCTCATATTGAGGGTTAAGAAGATGGACGTAGTATTGGAGTAACGCCGACAGCATCATTTGAGCAGTTTTAAAGGGTCTATTCCCTGAAGAAACAACCGCTGTGAAACGCTTGGGGTGCCTAGCTGTGAGCGTCGGAATTGCCCTGCTCAACAGTACGAATTAAGTTAAGTGCAATATCTAGCCACTATGTTACCAGTTTAGTTGGATAACCGACATTTGAAAAAGTCAAAGTGCAGTATATTGCTCGATGAGAAGAAAGTCATCAGTTATTAAAAAAGAAAATTTAAAAAATTTTAAACTAAAAAATAAGCTCAATATGGCAACGGGTCATTGATCTGAAATAAGCACACTTAATGGGCTATCAGCCCTTGGCTAAAGTGCAATTTGGTTACTCTGAGACTTAGTGCCGAGAGCAAGCATTAATCAGTTTATGATCAGTGATAATAGCAAGCCCTCATGTTGCAGGGTGAGTCATTAAACGGTATTTGATAAGTTTGCCTTGATATGTACCAAGACAGCAGACCTCCTCCCCAGCACTATCTAAGACCTTATCTAGATGGCGCATGAGGTCTTCTACCTTCGCACCAGGCAGGCATGTTTCCAGGCGATCCTCATGTCCACCAGCCACCCAGCTATCTACATGCCTAACGATCAAATCACCAACTATAACGGCTGTCCTAACCCTTCCCTCATGGGCACATGGCCCTGGAGAAACTTCCTCGGTGTGAGAGGGTTTTACATTACCTGGAGGACAGGTCAAGTTACAGGATCACTTCCTGCCATACCAGGGTGATGCTCTCCTGTCACGTGACCTCTCTCCTCCATGGCAACAGGGATGCTGCCAGACTAGAAGTGGGACTTCAGGACTATATCCCTGTAGGTCTCGTCTATGCACCTCTCTGTCTTTCTTATGTTTTCCAAGTCTGCTACTCTAGCCTCTAGAGAACGGACTCGTTCCATGAGAGCAAAGAGCTCCTTACACATAGTGCACACGTAAGACCTCTCCCCAACTGGGAGAAAATCATACATGTGATACTCAATGCAAAAGACTGGAAAGCCCCCATCTCGCTGCTGGACTGCTGTCTGCATCTTAGTTTTGAGTTTGTGTTTAGATCTTTAAGTTCTTTACTTACTAAGGGTTGCTATGGATATTTCTGCCAATAAAACTGTACCTAATACGTTTAATATACCTTGTTCACCTGAAGCTTAGTTACTCTCAGGTCCTTAGGGTATCACTGATGTGGGTAACGAGCTTCACCTGAGAGCACCTCCTGTGTTTGAAGATGTGTAAGTACCTAGAAAGCTATGAGTATCCCGGGGGGTGGTGGGGGGGGGTGGGAAATACCACTTATTAAAAGAGGGCTGCTACACAGTACCCTGTTCTGTGCGGCTGAGGTAAGTTATATTCTGATTTGATTTAAATTATAGCTCTTTGCTGCTGCTAGGCTCTAACTTATTATGAACTTTAAACTACAAGCTCTCTGCTGGGTTCTAAATTTAACCAGAAAGCTCTCTTCTGTGTTTTAAATTTAGACTAAAAGTACTTTGCTGATGAAAGGCACTGAGTGACTATTACATTTAAACTACAGCTCTCTGCTGGGTTCCAAATTTAACCAGAAAGCTCTCTTCTGTGTTTTAAATTTAAACTAAAAATACTTTGCTGATACTAGGCCCTGAGAGACTATTAAATTTAAACTACAAGCTCTCTGATGGGTATGAAATGTAACCAGAAAGTTCTCTTCTGTGTTTTTAATTTAAACTTAAACTGCTGCTACTAGGCCCTGACTGATGTAACAAAAAATAGTGGCTTCACATATTAATTAGCTTTAATAGAATTCCTTTCAGAATAATTGACCAGAGAACTCGATCAGGGCATGCAATGGATGTCATCTACCTGGATTTCAGCAAAACCTTTGAAACTGTTCCTCATAGGAGGCTTATCAATAAACTCAGTAGCTTGGGGATGGGTCCTAAGGTGGTGAACTGGATTAGAAATTGGTTGACTGACAGACGACAGAAGGTGATGGTAAATGGAACTCACTTGGATGAAAGGAGGGTGATTAGCGGGGTGCCCCAGGGTTTGGTCCTTGGCCCGGCACTGTTCAATGTATTTGTGAGTGATATTGCTGAAGGACTAAATGGAAAAGTCTGTCTTTTTGCAGATGACACAAAAATTTGCAACATAGTGGACTCCCCTGAGTGAGTGGATAACATGAGGAAAGATCTACAAAAGCTGAAAGAATGGTCTAATGCTTGGCAATTAAGATTTAATGCAAAGAAGTGCAGTGTCATGCACTTGGGAAGTGGATATCCAAGGGAAATGTAGACGATAGGGGGCGAGAGGTTGGTGTGAATGGACCAGGAGAAGGACCTTGGCGTGATTATTTCTGAGGATCTCAAGGTGGCATAACAGTGCGACAAGGTGGTGGCAAAAGCCAGGAGGATGTTGGGCTGCATACAAAGAGGAATTACCAGCAGTAAGGAAGAGGTACTAATGCCACTGTATAAGTCACTGGTGAGGCCTCACTTGGAATACTGTGTTCAGTTTTGGAGACCTTATCTTGCAAAGACTGGAAACTGTTCAGAGGAAGGTGACCAAAATGATTTGGAGCCTGCATCAGATGCCTTATGAGAAGAGACTTGAAGACCTAAATATGTACACTCTGGAGGAGAGGAGGGATTTTTATTTATTTATTTATTTTATTTAGCAAGCATTTGTAGCCCGCTCCTTCCAGCGATCAGAAGCGGGTAGGATTACTATTGTGAAACTGCCGAATCAAGGCAGGTACAAAATTTGTTTACATACAGATGGTCAGAACCGCACCTCATACCGAGTTAACACTTCATAGCCATGGGGGAGGTCATTTACATCGATCCCTACCGACATATATACAGGATAAGCTTTTTGGCCACAGTGGTCAGGGGCTGCTCCATCTGTGGATTTAGTTCAGGTTGAAATGAGATTGGAAAATGTGCGTTTTGAGTTTCTTTCTGAAGTCTAGAAGGTCATTGCTAGCTCGTAGTTCTGGTGGGAGTTGGTTCCACAGTGTTGGTGCCACATATGAGAAAGCCCTGTGGCTGGTGTTAGCTTTGGCAGATCTTATATCTGTATATCTATATAGGGGAGATCTTATATCTATATAGGGGAGATATGATTCAGACCTTTAAATACTTCAAGAGGAATAATGAACAAACAAACCTCTTCCAAAGACGGGGAAGCTGTAAAACTAGAGGGCATAACATGAAGCTGCAAGGGGGGAAATTGAAAGGCAATGTCAGGAAATACTTTTCATTGAAATGGTGGTGGATGCTTGGAATGCCCTCCCGATGGAAGTTGTGGTGGCAAATACAGTGACAGAATTCAAATGTCATGGGACAGACACAGCGGATCCCTTTACAGCAACAGGATAAAATCAAAATAAACTTAACTCTCTAATTTTCTCAAGAAATAGGGGTGTCCTACATGGAGCAGTGGATTCACCCCTAAACAAAGACATGGGGAAGGGTGGCCTGCACAGAGCTGCAGGTGCACCTACTCTTACCATCTTACTGGGCAGACTAGATGGAACATACTGGTCTTTATCTGCCGTCATTTACTATGTTACTATTGTCACCAGCAGTGGCTGGACTGAGGCGTAGGCAGCCAGTCACACTGCTGGGCCTGACCTTTCTTTATGAAAAGGAGTAGTTGAGACTGATGTGGTCAGGTTTAAGAAGGATTTTATTCCCCTCCCGGGGTTTGGATTTTCAAAAACAGTATAAAACAAAAGACCTCAAAATAAATCCATCCTTCTGGCAAACACTAGGTGAAAACAAAACACAGATTCACGCTTGAACAAAAACACGAATAATAATAAACAGAATCCAAATGAAAAACATGACACTCTCTTCTGTGCTCATTCAGCTCTCTACAAGGCACTCTTGTCTTTAGCTAGCGCAGAGAACTTATATCAGCCATTAACAAAGAGCAATCCATGTCCTCAATACAGGGATTTAAGCTACTTGGTTCTGTAATCATTGGTTCTTCAACCACATTATTTTCTCTAGGGCAGAAAGTTTGAAACCTCCTCAAATCAGTCTCTGAGCTTTCAACACAGCCCTCTCCACACTCAGGCAGGTAGTTATCAGATAGCTTGTAAAAGCAGGACGGAGAAACAGCTCTGTTTAAACCTGCTTTCTCTTTGTAGCTTTTCAATCTCCTACCTTTTGTGCCTGGCATTAGCTCATAACACTGTCCTGTTCTGGTCCTGACAGACTTTTCTCTTGGAAGTCTTCTGCAGGGTTTTAGAGACATACATTCATCCTCATCACTCATACAAATATCTTCAACTGAATTACTTTCCCTCTCACAGGATTGTAAGAATTTCAAGCAGCTCTGCTTTTCAATTATATATGGCTTCTTACCAGCTGCCTCACGTTCCTTCCACTGAGCTCTGTGCCTGGGAAAATCACACTGCGTCAGAGGTGAGTATTTCCTGTAACTAATCCCTCTTGTTGCAGGTAGTTTTGTTTCCCTTTGCAAATTCCTCCTTGGCTTTCTGCTCCAAGGCTCAGGTAAATCAGAGTCAGCATAGGGGTATTCTGAACCTCCGTCTGAGACCTGCAAGTTTCCTCTTACTTGCCAAGCTTCTTCAGCTTCCTGTTCCTCGTGAACTTCCTGCTCTCCGAGATCTCCCTGATCTCTCTGGTCTCTCTGGTCTAACTCTGTTTGCTTTGGACATTCTTTATACAGGTTTAGGGGCGTTTTCTTGCCCATGTGAAAACTGTTTTCCTGATTAACTGGGGAGTGTTTGCTAGCTAGGCGTGCCTTCAGACCTCGTGTCTCAGCCTGTTTTGGTTGCCTATGGTAACTGGAAAGCTTTTGATCTCCCTGCCTGTCAGAATCTAAGCTAAACCCAGCAGATTTCTGTGTTTTAAAGGCACAGGGCAGATCTTCCGTGTCACACATCCCCCTCCTTAAGATATTACGAGCTGCGGACGTCCTCGTCGGACAGCGCGTAATTTCATCTGAGTTGAATCTTTTGCTCACTACATGTACCAACCTCACTTCCGCTGACCTTTCACGCCAAGGCTTCAGCAGGTTCAAGTGGTATACTTGGTGGCGCCCTTTTTCATTTTCCACTTTGTAGGAAACGGGACCCACCTGGCCAACTATTGTACCCGGGCTTTTCCATCTGGCCTCAAACTTCGGACCCGCGTCCGCTACTAGGATTAAAACTTTATCTCCTATGGATAAATTCCTTGTTTTAGTCCCCCGGTCATAATATTTTTTCTGCCGGCGCTGGCTGGCCTGCAGATTGTCCATAGACACTCGGGATGTCCGTTCTAAACGGTTCCTGAGGTCTTTTAGAAATTGGGGTACCCCTACTTCTGTCTCATCTGGTGCAACCCATTGCTCCCTAAGGATATCCAGGATCCCTCTCGGAGGCCTACCAAACAACAGCTCGTAAGGAGACGCCCCTAACGATGCCTGTACGCGCTCACGGACACGCATAAAGGACGAATGGGAGGACATTGTCCCATTCAACCATATTCCCTCCTAAGCTCCACCTTAACATCTGCTTTAAGGACTGATTCATGCGTTCCACCAGTCCGTTGGACTGGGGTTGGTATGCTGAGGTGCGGATATGACGTATCCCAAAGGCGTCCCAAAGCATGGCCAAGTGTTTGACGTGAAGTTTGTCCCCTTGTTCAGTCAAGATCTCTTGGGGAAACCCAATCTCACAAAACAACTTTATGAGCTCTATTGATATGGTTTTCGCAGAAATATTGCGCAGGGGTATTGCCCATGGAAACCTGGTTGCATGGTCCATGATCACTAAAATATATTGAAAACCCCTTGGTGTTCTTATTAACGGGCCTACAATATCCATTGCTAATCGCCTCACTGGGGTTGCAATGGTGGGTGGTGAAACCATCGGTACTGGCTTTGGTTTGGCAGCCATGACCCGTTGGCATGCTGGACAGGACTCGCAATACCGGGTTGTTTCTTTAAACACTCCCAGCCAGTAAAAGCGAGCTAGCACCTGGTCTAATGTCCCTTGGACACCTTTATGACTGCCTACGGGGTGGTCGTGCGCCAATTTCAAGACTACCGATTTAAAAGTAGTTGGCACCACCAACTGCTTGCGTACAATACCTGTTCTGGGATCTGCGCTCTCCCTGTACAACAGTTCCCCTTCTAAGAAGAACCTGGTAAAATTGTCCAAGCCTCCTGCGCATACCCGAATGCCCTTTTCAATGCTGGATCACCCTGCTGTTCTTTAGGGAAGGAAGGGAATTTCTTCACCAGCTCGGCTGGCACCCAAGGTAAACCCTCCCCGGCTTCCAGGTCTGCTCTTCCCTGCGACCCCTGTCCTCCTCTCTTGACGTATTTTTACCTTATTCTTCCTGACCTTTTTAGGAAGGTTAACTAAATCCTCATTGGAGGGAAGTATGTCTTGGGGTTCCTCATCTGGGTTGGATCTCTGGCTCTGGGGGTATGTCCCTATCCTCGGGCACTTCATCTGGCTCTGATAGCGGACTTGTCCCTGCCCCTGAGACCTTACTTTGGGACTAGTGGAAACTAGACCTATTCTTTCATCTAGCCTCTCCTTAAGGGCTTTTTGAAAAGAAGGCCAATACCTTCCTAACACCACCTCTCTTGGAAAGTGTGGGATTACCACTATTGGTACTTTCTCCTTGGTACCTAGTCCCTCTACAAGCACATCATATAATGAGTAATAGGATGAGGTTCCACGCATACATTTCACTTTCACATTCGGGGGTATCTGACATAGGACAGAGGGGTTACTAGTCAGAATAGCCTGCCACATCGTATGTGAGACCATACTCTGGTCTGCTCCTGTATCAAGGAGTGCTACGGCCTTCACACCCTCCACCTGGACATCTATGAGAAATCCTCCCCCAGGGTCTCTCTCCCCCCCTGAGATAAGGGCAATACGCTCCTTACATTCTTTGCGCATGTGACCACTTTTCCCGCATTGAAAACATTTCATCACATCATATTTACTTACATTTCCCCTCTGTACCTTAGGAGTATAGGTTTTCTTTATACCTGGCATTCTTTCCATGCCCGTTACTCTTAGAATGCTATCCCTGGAAGCTCCGGCTAACTCAGCTTCAAAGTAACATTCTGTCAGTTCAGCCGCTTCCCCAGTGGATCTGCACTTCTGTAACAGCAAGAAAGCTTTTACTTCCGACGGTACAGCCTCAAAATATTGCTCAAGGAGCACAGCGTCCATCAAGGATTCCACTGTTGCCTTCTCTGGAGCAAGCCATTTTGTTGCTAGACCTTTGAGTCGCTGCATCAAAGCCTTCGGCGTCTCTTTAGGCAAGAGCCTTGCCTCTCTAAAAAGACGTCGATAGTGCATAGGTGTTAAACCTAGCCTATCTCTCACCGCTAGTTTTACGTCCGGGTACTTGGACGCTAGGCCTGCGGGCATCGCTTTGTAGGCTGCCAATGCCTCTCCGGTTAAAGACATGGCGAACCTAACGGCCCACTGGTCTAGTGGCCATTTAGCCGCCTCCGCAATCCTTTCAAAGGCATCAGAGTAGTCGTCAAAATTGTCAGTCTTTTGCAAAGGCCCCAGTGCCAATGCACTACAGTTTTGCAGTCCTACCACAGGTGGTACCGGTACGCCTTCCTCATCTGTGGTGGGTGTCCTCTTTAGTAGCACGGTTAGCAAGTCCATGAGCGGCTTCTGCTGTGCAGCCAGTGCTGCCATAGTCCTATCCTGGGCTTGTCGTGCGAGCTCACTCTGGGTTCTCCATTGTTCCTCCATGCATCGGAGCATGTCCTGGGGATCCATCCCGGTGTTGAAATGTTACCTGTATGGGAGAGAAAAAAAACAGGGCCCACTAAGTGCGGCACAATATATATTTTTTTCTTTTCCCTGTCTGCCTTTAGCAAGGTATATCTTCCTCCCCTTTCTCAGCAATCCTCACCACCCGTGCCCACCTACTTATACCTCAGCACGGTGTAGGATCTTGCATTGAGAAAGGTTCTCTGCACGCCCCCTTCAGGTCAGCCTGTGGACGTCCACTCTGTGTCAGGATTTCCTCTTTCAGGATTTTCCTTTTGCTGCTGTTTTTTTTTTTTTTAAAAAATACAAATTAAAAAGCCATTTTTGGAACCAGCAAAGGCTGGAAGGAGGCGTAGGCAGCCCGTCACAATGCTGGGCCTGACCTTCTTTATGAAAAGGATTAGTTGAGACTGAGTGGACAGGTTTAAGAAGGATTTTATTCCCCTCCCGGGGTTTGGATTTTCAAAAAAAGTACAAAACACAAGAACTCAAAATACAGCCATGCTTCTTGCAAACTTAATATGAAAACAATAAACATCTTCTAGCTTTAACAATATCAGGAATAAAAAGAAAAAGAATCCAAATGAAAATGCTGACAGTCTCTTCTGTGCTCATTCAGCTCTCTACAAGGCACTCTTGTCTTTAGCTAGCGCAGAGAACTTATATCAGCCATTAACAAAGAGCAATCCATGTCCTCAATACAGGGATTTAAGCTACTTGGTTCTGTAATCATTGGTTCTTCAACCACATTATTTTCTCTAGGGCAGAAAGTTTGAAACCTCCTCAAATCAGTCTCTGAGCTTTCAACACAGCCCTCTCCACAATAAGGCAGGTAGTTATCAGATAGCTTGTAAAAGCAGGATGGAGAAACAGCTCTGTTTAAACCTGCTTTCTCTTTGTAGCTTTTCAATCTCCTACCTTTTGTGCCTGGCATTAGCTCATAACACTGTCCTGTTCTGGTCCTGACAGACTTTTCTCTTGGAAGTATTCTGCAGGGTTTTAGAGACATACATTCATCCTCATCACTCATACAAATATCTTCAACCGAATTACTTTCCCTCTCACAGGGTTGTAAGAATTTCAAGCAGCTCTGCTTTTCAATAATATATGGCTTTCTTACCAGCTGCCTCACGTTCCTTCCACTGAGCTCTGTGCCTGGGAAAATCACACTGCGTCAGAGGTGAGTATTTTTCTGTAACTAATCCCTCTTGTTGCAGGTAGCTTTGTTTCCCTTTGCAAATTCCTCCTTGGCTTTCTGCTCCAAGGCTCAGGTAAATCAGAGTCAGCATAGGGGTATTCTGAACCTCCGTCTGAGACCTGCAAGTTTCCTCTTACTTGCAAGCTTCTGCAGTTTCCTGTTCCTCGTGAACTTCCTGCTCTCCGAGATCTCCCTGAACTCTCTGGTCTCTCTGATCTAACTCTGTTTGCTTTGGACATTCTTTATACAGGTTTAGGGGCGTTTTCTTGCCCATGTGAAAACTGTTTTCCTGATTAACTGGGGAGTGTTTGCTAGCTAGGCGTGCCTTCAGACCTTGTGTCTCAGCCTGTTTTGATTGCCTATGGTAACTGGAAAGCTTTTGATCTCCCTGCCTGTCAGAATCTAAGCTAAACCCAGCAGATTTCTGTGTTTTAAAGGCACAGGGCAGATCTTCCTTGTCACACTATGTTACCATGAATAACCCTCTGTCAAAAACAATATTAAAGTGGCTAAAATGTAAGGGACATGGGGAAACGAGGACATACAGTGGATCATTTTAGAAAGGAGAGATAGCACTTCAGTCCATATCTGCATCATCTACAGACTTCCAACACAAATGGAAGAAATGGACAGAGACCCAATCAACTGTATTACTAAGATGGGCATGAAGGGAGAAGTGATGATTCTGGGCAACTTAATATACCAGATGTGGATTGGAGTATTCCATCAGGAAATCAGAAAAGAAGTAGAAAGATTGTGGATGCCTTACAAAAAGTTTTGCTCAGACAAATGGTGAAAGAAACCACCAGGGATAGGCCGATACTGAAGTTTGTACTCACCAATGAAGATAGAGTGTCTAATGTCCGGGTGGATGCTCACTTGAACAGCAGTGAATGTGTGATTTGATAGAAAAGCTACGGCAGTGTCTGAACATGTGGACTTCAGTAAAATAGAAAAGTACCTGAACTAGGAGCTGGAAGAATGGGAGAAGACAGGGTAAGTGAAAAGGCTGTGGGCTAACCTGAAAGAGGCTATAATGTGAGCAACAGATCATTATGTAAGGAAATTAAATTAAGGCAAGGGGAAAAGAAACTGATCTGGTTCTTTAAAGAAGTGACTGCAAAAATAAAGGCAACCCCCCCCCCACAAAAAAAAAAAAAAAACATTTGCAAGAAGAGGAACACAAAAAAGAGTAGTGGGGGAGGGGGAAGTTAGAGACGAGCCTTAAAGCTTATGTATTGACGAACTGAGTTCTCGGAGTGGGAAAGAGCAAATGGAGACTGAAAATGCTTTACACCCAACTAATAAATACCCATCCCACAAGTTGGGAGGAACTCTCGACCTTGTATTCACACCAAACCAACAGAACTTGATAACACACATAACAGTCTCCCCAATTCCTTGGTCAGACCATCACATGATCAACCTCTCCATAAACATACCCATGATGAGCCGAAAACCTGAAACAAACCTCAAGGAAAAAAGGAGATTTTGAACTTTTCACAAAGACAAATTCCTGGAAGAGGTACTGCCAGAAGTAGAGCAAAACATAACAAACCTTGATACCACCATTGCCAAATGGAACAAAACTCTACATAATGCAGCAATCACATCAAATAAACCAACCAATGACAACAAAAGAAAACCCTATGCCACCTGGTATTTCAAGTAAAATCAACAAACATAAAAAATGACAGGAAAATAGAAAGACAATGTAGAAGAACCAAAAGCCATAACATCCTGACAAAATACAACGAAATGCAAGCCACATACCATAGTATGATAAACAGTCACAAGAAGGAATACCACTCAAACCTGATAATGAAATCAATTAACAGACCAAGGGAACTCTTCTCTATAGTAAGCAATCTCACGAAAGAACCAACGAAAAAGATGATCCAAACTTCATTCCTCCACAAGACCTAGCCGACTATATACAACTCAAATACACACAGATACCACTCAAGAAACTAACCAAATTTAATATACAGCACATAAGGATGAACTTGGGACTAATTCCACATCCCATCAAGACAACAACTCGACTCCATCATAACCAACATAAACACAACAACCTCCCCTATTGACCCATGCCCAGTTACCTGGATCAAGCAAACAAAAGAATACCTAACATCCCATCTACAAATGATCATTGAATCCTCACTCACACCAGGATACCTCCCCCAGCAACTCAAGAAAGCATCCATCAGAACAATCCTTAAGAACAATAATCTCAACAAAAATGAACCAAACTCCTACCGACCAATATCCAGCCTCACCTTCATAGCCAAGATAATTGAAAAATGTGTACAGCATCAACTACAGGACCACACAGACACCTATGTCCCACTGAACCCCCACCAATATGGCTTTAAACAAAACCACGGTGTAGAAACGCTTATTACATCTCTCTTGGACACTCTCATAACAGGTATGGACAACATACACAGTGGCTTTGTATTATGCTTCATAGACATCACTGCTGCCCTTGACTCAGTGAATCACAACACTGTGTTGCAAAGACTCAGAGACATGGGGATAAATGGTACAGTGATAGATTGGTTCTTCTCATACCTCTCCCACCATACACAGCAAGTAAGAAACAAAAACCAACAGTCTGAACCCTTCACCCAACATCAAGGCGTCCCACAAGGCTCAGCTCTCTCAGCACTATTATTCAACCTCTACATTCAGCCAATTTGGAACATTATAAAACAATTCAACATCCATTACAGAATATACGCAGATGACATCATGATATTCACCCCCATAAACATCAAACATCCATACTACTCACAAATCACAGCATGTCTTGAATCAATGTTAGAATGGCTCAACAGTCAAAGCCTATTCATAATTACAGAAAATCTGAACTGATGCATATTACCAGGGAGTACTATATTCTCACCACCAGACTCAATAAAGATCTTTGACCACACCATAAGCAATAAACGCAGGAAGTCAAATACCTCGGAGTTACCTTTGACCAGCAAGCTTAGCTTCCAGTCCTACATCAAAAAGACGACCAGATCAGCCTACCACAAACTCAGAATGCTACACAAACTCAAATCCACTACTCACAGACAAAGACTTCCCGAACTGTATGCCAAAGCCATAATAATGCCTATATTAGATTCTGCAATGCAATCTATCATGGCCTTCTGAAGAAAACAACCCTACCCCCTACAACTGGTGCAAAACACTGCAGCCAGAATAATTACTGGAACAGCAAAATACAAACATGCAACCCCCACGCTCCATCAGCTACACTGGCTCCTGTCTCTGTACGCACCAAATACAAAAACATAATAATAATCTTCAAAACATTAAACAACCTTTCCTCCAGCAACTCTCCAACACCTGATCAGGAAGACCACCCCCAACTAGAACAAGAAGAAGAGCAGACAACAACAACCTAGAGACCCCACTAAACTTTAGAAAAGCAAATCAATCCACCTGCAAGACAGCCTTCTCCCTGTATGCACCCCAGCTGTGGAACGATCTCAACACGCACAATCAAAAGACCTAGTAGACTTTAAGAAAGCAATAAAAACACACCTTTTCATGAATACTTTGGAGCTACCCAGAAGATTATGATCCCTGACAGAATGGACCCACATAACTATATACAAAGAAACTGTTGCAATGTTAACAACTGTTAATTGCTTGTAATTACCCCAATTAACCTCCAAGTTGTGTATCACTGTTGTATGTAAAGCTCGTTGCTGTAAATTGTTCCATGTGAACCGCTTTGAATGTATAAGGCAATATAGAAGACCTGTTAAATAAATAAAAGGAATAAATAAAAGGAAATAAGGTGAATCACAAGGTGAGATTCTAATCATTAACAGCTACAAGCAAGGGATTTTCTCCTAGTTTTACAGAAATTAGAACACTGGTTATGAACAGTTTCTGTAGCAAGGAACTGAAAATAAAAGAGAGATTGTTTTTACTTACTGTATTATCCTCCTGAAGAAGAGGGCTTTTGGGATGATTTGAGGATTTGAAGGCCTGTTGTGAGCAGGTAACAAAGGAAAGGAACTGGAAGAACTGAGCATCTGAGCTAAGATCAGTGCGGCACAGAACTATCTGAGGAATTTATGTCAAATCATTTTTATTGATATTTCAACATTAGAGAAACCACGTCTGTACACTGTGTCAGTAAACCATATCACAAAGATGCTGAAAGCACCCAACTTATACAGCCCAGTACTGGATGCAAAGACAGAAATAACAGCAACAACAGAAGGAACAAGCAGAATCGTCGTAAATGGAACAAGAGGAGGCACAGTACTAACTATGTTCATAACAGCCGTCATAACTGTGATGAACGTAAACTTAAACTTAAGCAGGCCCCGAGGCAGATCACCGTCAAGTACGGCAGTATCCAAGAAGAATAACAGTAAAGTAAAATAAAATAGACAACTCACCCCTCCGAAGCCCAATTAGGAGATCCACCCGCAGCCCTCTCCGTCCCATTAGGCAAGCTTAATACCGCCCCACTAAACATGTAGTGAAGCCATACAATAACAGCACCTTAACAGAGAAAGCAGTGAACCCTGAAGAGTACTGAACAAACCCACCCCCCCAGTGAGTCCCCCCACTAAGCCTCCCCCTAAGCCTCCCCCCTGCACCCACTTCCCCCCCCTACCCGATGTAGACCAACATGAGAGCTCTCCACTACCCCCCGCCTATAGATCCCTGCACTCAGACACACCCATATGCCAGTCACATCCGCGGACATCAAAGACCACAGACCCCTCAGGTCGCATGGTCACCTGGAAGGCCGGTCCGCGAGAGAACCCATGCCAGGTTCTGTCAAACTCCACTTGTTTCCTACCACCCAGAATCCGGGCCGTGCGTCGCTCACAGTCATGTAGCATAAAGAAGCTCCGCCGCCACTCCTCAATCCCAGGGGGCTTGTCCTCAACCCAATGCTTAAGAATACATGCCTTCGCTATCAGATAGCCCCTATCGTAGAACCTCCTATCAGAGGGAGACATGTCTATATCCTGGGTCACCCCAGAAACTCCGGATCCAGATCGGTTCCTGGTACTGGGGGCGCCAAACAGGCACAATTCAGGCGAGAGCTCCTCGCCCCCTGGTCTCCAGACCTGCAAGGCTGCATGGACCGCACACCAAAAGGGGGCGATACGAGTACACGTCCACAAACGATGCACCAAGGTCCCCCTTTGGGTCCCACAAAGCTGACAAACATCGGTCGAGAGCACCCCCATCTTAACAGCCCAAACATTAGGACGTATGCTCGCCAAAGGATCCGATATTGCAGTTCCTGGAACCGAATCGCTTCAGATATCGAAGTGAGCCGTTGAAAAGCATCTTGAAGGCCATCAACGTCCAACTGTATCTCCCCATCCTGCTGCCATCTCCGAGCCAAGATCTCCAATGGGCCCCTGTCACCTCCAGGATGCCACTCCTCCCGCAAGGACCTCTGAGTAACCCGCAACTCCTCCCGGACTATGAACGCCCACACCCCCTCGTGGGTTAGCTGGAAGCCAGGACTCTTTTGCAACGTGCGGACATAATGCCGCGCCTGTAAGTAGAAGTAAAACGTAGATGACCCAAGCGAGTATCGCTCCCGGACAGACTGAAATGAATCAAGCTCTCCCTGCGAAGGCATGCACAGTTGGCCCAGAAATTCTAAACCCCCAGATCCCCAGCTAGGTGGGGTCCCCAATCTCCCAGGCTCAAACTCCCCATTACCCTCAGGGGAAGACACCCAGTACTGACCAGCGCATCCCCTTACGCTGACACAAAAAATCTCCACGCCTGCCGCAAAGTGCCTAAATAGTGCGATTCTCGCCAGCACCTCGGCAGGGTACTACTACCGCAGTGCAACAAAAAGGCCGGAATGAAGAGACTGGGACATCACCTGGACTAGAGTCCGCGGAAGAACAGTATCGCGTCCCAGGATCAGATCCGTAAGGGGTCCAACAAGCTGAGAAAGTTATAGTTGCGCATCGAAAAAAAGTCCCAACCCCCCTTCAACTCTACTACTCATAAGCACGGAAAGTGGTATCCGAGATCGCCTCCCCTTCCATAAAAATCGTCCCACCTGACTCTGAAAGCGCAGGACATCACGGCGTAAGAGCCAGACAGGCAGATGTCGCAAGAGGTACATCCACCTGGGGACCTCCACCATCTGAAAAAGGGCTACTCGACCCATAAGTGAGAGCGGAAGGTCTTTCCAACGCCGAAGAGTATCCGCGGTACGTAATAACATCGGCCGAATATTGACATCGTACAGTTGTGAAATACGGTCTGGTATCTGGATCCCCAGGTAGCGAAACTGACCCTCTGCCCATCGTAAGGGGAACGGGCCCCGCCATCCTAAGCGTGCCCGATTGCCTACATCCAGAGCCACTGATTTGCCCACATTGATCCGCAGACCGGAGAAAGAACCAAACCGCTGGATCAACTCCAGCGCGCAATCCAGCGAGGCCTGTGGCTGAGACAAACACAACAGCATATCGTCAGCAAACGCGCTGACCTTAATTCCGCCTCCAGGCCATTCGATCCCACGGATCCCCTCAGCCCGTATAAGGGAAAGCAGCAGGGGCTCCAGTTGCAACACAAAAAGCAGCGGCGATAGAGGGCAACCCTGTCGCGTGCCTCTCTGTAGTACAAACGGTGAAGAGGAGGACACCCCCACTGGCTACACTTGCCAACGGGTTCGTGTAGAGGGCTCGGATCCATGTCAAAAAGGCCCCGTTAAACCCAAATCTGACCAACACCTCGAACATATATGGCCACGACACCCTATCAAAAGCTTTTCCGCATCTAGACTCACCAAAATCAAAGGCTCCTGTTGGAGTGAGCAGCGCTCCATCCCCAGCAACACTTTACTAATATTAGAAAAAGCCCCCCGTCCCTTCACAAAACCTGACTGATGGATCCCTATTAACCTCGGTAGAACTTGCTGTAGTCGGGACGCCAACACCGAAGCCACAAGTTTCATATCATAATTGATCAAGGAAATAGGGCGGTAAGAAGCCGGCTCTTCTGGATCCCTACCCTCTTTAGGTATGATAGTAATTGCCGCCGTTCTCATATCGCGCGGATAACTGCCCAACTCCAGAACATCCTGATAGAGGGCTGTCAAAGTAGGCGTGACCTGGGCCATCAGAATCTTGTAAAATTCGGAGCCATAGCCATCAGGGCCCCGGAGCTTTATGCGTATTGCCAGCCTTGATTACCCGATGAAGCTCCTCCGGAGAGATAGGCGCATTAAGCTCATCAAGTTCAGAGTCCATCAGCTTAGGTAGTTCCACCTTGTTGAGAAAATCTCGTTCCCAATTTCTATTCTCAGGCTCAGGAGTATAAAGCTCCTGATAATATTGACTAAAGACCTGCACTATCCGCTCCAGCTCCGAATGCCGAACCCCCTGTTTATCCTTAATCCGGGCCACTCCCTGGATACCTCCTCGGCGGCTCACAAGACGCGCCAAAAGGCGACCCGTACGATCTCCAAACCTAAAAAGTTTGATGGCGATAATAACTCAGCGACTGAACCGCTCGATCATGCAGCGCCTCATTCAGAGCCCGCTGCACCGTAAAGTACTCTGGCAACCGAGACGGTGTCCGCAGTGCTACCCTTTTGGCCTCCTGTAACTGACCTGTAAGGTCCATAATTTGAGCGTTCAAACGTTTCCTTTCTTTGGCCACATACGCTATTATGTGGCCTCGAAGAACCGCTTTGCCCGCCTCCCAAAACGTCGCCACACCAACCTCTCCCGTATCATTAAGCAATAGATATTCCTCCCACTGCCGAATCAGGTAGGCCCGGAACTCGTCTTTTCTGCCACAGATACCCCGGAAAAAGACCAGCGGGCACCACCCAACGGGCGCACCCTCCAATCCAGGACCACTTTAGCATGATCAGACACCACTAGGGGGTCGATCTCCACCCGGATCACTTTCCCCAGACTCTGACTTGAGACCAAAATGTAGTCAATCCTAGACCAAGTCTGGTGCACTCTCGACAGGTGCGTGTAGTCCCTTTCCACTCCGTGTAGGATTCTCCACGAGTCAATCAAGCCGCCCATGTTACATAGATATCCCACGCCTTTATTACGCCAGGCCCGCCCGGAGCCCCCAGTAGCAGATCTGTCCAGGGCAGGATCATGTGGGCAGTTATAGTCCCCGCCAAGATCAAGGGGATCTTCGGTGCCCCCAGAATTTTTCGCAACAGTCCCTGAAAAAATTGGTGATCATACGAATTAGGAGCATATATTCCCGAGGAATAACTCCTCTCCCTGGACTTTCACATGCAGAAATAGAAACCGCCCCTGCGGATCCACGTCCTGACTCAAGACCTCCACATTCATGCCCCGTTTTACTAATATGGCCACGCCTCTCTTTTTGCCAATCGCCGAGGCTGCAAAAACCTGCCCCACCCAGTCCTTTTTAAATTTGGCATGTTCGAGAGCACTTAAGTGAGTCTCTTGTAGGAAAGCAAGTTGCGCACGCCCCCTCTTAAGAGCCTGCAGGATCTTAGTCCGTTTAATAGGGCTACTGACGCCCCCGACATTCCAGGAGACCATGCGGAGCTCATCTCTCATTCATACCAAGCAGTGTGGTCAAAAGGAAGCATATCCACCAGTCACAGTCACGTCTCAGGTTGCCCAGCCTCAACCCAAGACATAAATCAAGCATCAGGCGTGTCCTCGGGCAGCCCCCCGGTACCAACCCCAGAAAAGCACAAAGATAGGCAGTTGCAGTCCAGAGAAGCTCCCAACTCTCATCACACAGTCCATACAGTTCCCACCCTAACCCCACCCTACCCTTCCCCCTGCCCCCTACCCCCCGCTCCCTCCCGAAACACACCCCACCATACATCCCTACACCCCTACACCCCTACCCTCCCCACTCTCTACTCTCTACAATCGCACGCCCCACCACCCCGTGGCACCCTCAAATACACACCCCTGAACAACTAAACCCTCAGCTACTGCACTGAGGCTAGGACCCCATAGCAATGCTGCAGGGCTGCCTCGATCAGCCACCTTTAACCCCACACCCCTGAATCAAAGGGACAAGAATAAAGAATCAGAAAATATCGGAGAGCCCATTGAGTAGACAGGAAGGCATTGACCCAAATGCATGTTCAAAGAAAAGAATAAACAGGCAGGTACATGAACATAGATCAGTATTATACAGTTCCAACGTAATATCAACGGGAGCCCGAGCAGAGCTCGTAGCCCACTTACGCTTCATATGTAGGGTACCTCAGCCTCAGAAGAACATCCGTTATTAGCAGCAAGTTAACAGCACCGACCCCCATGTCAGCTGACTGCCCTGACCCCTACTGGTTGGGACAGCTGTAACCCTTCCGTCGGTCTCAACCACCAGGGCGCCTTAGAATAATAATATGGCGAGCGCACATAGAGTAATAATAATGAGTGCTAAGCCTGCAAGACATAGGATAAAGATAGTGTAAGATCTGACTCCAACCCCATGGGTCCACGTTACACCCATTGCCACGCGTATCAGGATCCGCGTCGGCTGCGCAAACATTGGGGAGCGCTGGGTCTCAAGGGGAGCACAGCTGAACTGAATCCCGGGGCGCAGGGCAAAAATCCCCCCAGGCCGCTAGGGCAGAAGGGCAGGAGCCCCTAACGATCTAGTAGCAGGCTGAGCACTCACTCATAAATAAAAGCAGAGTAACACAAATCAGGCTCAAGTAGCTATCCCAGACCAAAATCCCGACTCAGTAGCCACTCTCAAACTACACAAGGCTATTAAATATATGGCAGACAAGATTCAATATCATCCAGCCCCATCTCCAGTTCTGAAGCAATCTCATGGCGCGCTCCCCGCGGCACTCGAAGGTGGTAGCTGCTCCACAAACTGCTGCGCTTTCCTTACATTCTCAAAGGTGTGATTCTGACCGTCGAGGGAGACTCGCAGCACAGCAGGGTAAGCCAGAGTAAAACGCGCCCGACGTTTGAACAATTCTGTGCACAGAGGAGAAAATTCCCTGCGCTTGGCCGCAACCGCCGCAGAGTAATCCTGAAAGATTAGGATCTTCTTGTTGTGGAGAGTGAGCTCGCCCCTTTTGCGGTAGGCCTGCAGAATCCGCCATTTGTGCTGGAAATTGAGCACCCGGAGAATCACCACACGGGGCCGATCACCTTGATCTCTCCGGGCCCCCAGGCGGTGCGCTCGTTCAATCTTGAACAGGCCTTGGAGCTCCGGGATCTCCAGCGCCTCCGGCAGCCATGTCTCCAAAAAGGCTAGCAGCTCTTGCTCAGATCGGTCCTCGCCAATGCCCACGAGCCTCAAGTTGTTCCGGCGGGAGCGATTCTCTAGGTCTTCAAGCTTCTGTTGTACTTCAAGGAGGAGCTTCTTTTGAGTTTCCAACTCCCCATCACGGCGGCTTTCCCCCTCTTCCACCGCGATCACGCGGTGCTCGAGTTCCTCCACGCGCCGGCCAAACTCGGACATGGATTCCTCCATCCCCTCCAACTTTTGCATGAGTCGGTCAAATTTGGGGTCGAGGAGCCGTACCACCTCCCGCGCTAGCTCCTCCGACGCCGAATCGGTGCTGTCTGCACCCGGTGAGGCAGGTTGTCTCGTGGCCGCGGCAGCAGGCCCCGTTTTCGGCAGTTTCTCCCGCTCTTTCCTGGTTGGTAATGGCATCGCAGCCCTGCGTGTGGCCGGTTGGCAAGCTCAGCAAGTGGTGACCCAGCTCTCCCCGATAATAAGCAAGGGTGAGGGTGTTATAAAGCAGATAAAAGCACGATTTAGTACCGAGACAGCCCCGGAGCGAAGGAGGCACGTCCTCTCTCACTCACGCATCACCGGAAGTCCTCTATCTGAGGAATTTAAAGAGACAGATCTTATTTTTTTTAATTTTCTTGTTCTCAATTAATAAGGAAAGAGAGATTATTATTTGACGATTGTGATTAACAATTTGAATGTTATCCAGTTGAAGGATTTTCTAAAAGGTACATGAAACAAGCAGACAGAAAAAGACCACATGGCCTATCTAGTCTGTCCTTCCATATCAACAACTACAACAGTCCCCTGTTTTCCTTTAGAGATCCTATAGAAACATAGAAATAGATACTGCCCTTACAGCAACATCTAAGCAGTGTCTACACTGACAATGTTTTCTTCAACAGAAGTAAGCTATACAATATCTAACAATATAAAAAATATGTTTTGGTTGTCTGTTAACAGAAGCATTGGTCATTTCAAAATATTCATGAGACTAAACATTACAAATCTCACTAAGTTTTCCCACATATGGGATCATATTTACTAAACATTAACATGTGCTATCTGCCACTGTCCCCATAGGAATAACACTGGTGCTGCAGCAGATAGCACATGTTAACATTTAGTAAACATGGTTCTCTGTCTCCTATCAACTCTTACAGTATATTTCAAGTTTCCATAGGCCACATCTAATCTTTTTGAATGCTCTCTTATATGAAAGACAGCAAAGACTTTAGTATTTACCATTAGATAATTATAATTCTGCATTTCAATGATCTGAGTACATAACTGATAAATCTGGGGACTCAGTCCTCCCTAGGACATCATCGAAATTCGGCTTTTCGTAGAAGCAGGGTTGGAATCTTTTATTTTCTCATATTTTTCTTGGTTTTGGCAAGATTAGAATAAAAATATTTTACAACTTTTGGTAATTAATGCTTTGTTATTTCAGTGATGATGCCAAGGTATAAAAAATGCCCAGCATGAGAATGCTATCAATCATAAACTGCCAGCATTGATCTCTTTGGCAAATGATTTCTGACATGTCACAGACAACAGACCATTCTATTCTGGTGTTACATTGTTAGTGCAAATACCAAAATGATAATTTTAAATCTGAAGAATTTTAGTATTATCGCTGCACTCATGGGATATTTGTTCATACACGGGCCAAGGAGCAGGCAAAGCTAAACAAATGGAGCCCACATTGGGGCCTTTACACATACTGAATTAATACATTTTTGACTGGGCCAAAGAGGCATGTGGTGGTACAATCTCCTATAACACATCCAAAAGGACATTGAGTGGATCATCCCACCTTGGCACCTGCTTGCATCCTGGGAAGCTGGTAGGCTCATATTATGTTCTGAAATTGTCCCTCATTATTAATAGGCTTCCTTTTTGCTTGATCTTGAGAACAAAATCAGAACTTAATAGGCAAACTGGCACATTTATACAATTACCTGGGGAGTCCACATTAGAAATAACTGGGTCATCATGGGCTGCACTGAACTACATTGTGACGATGGCATGCATCTTTCTAACCTAGGCCAGGACTCGTTCATTCCATACCTCAAAAAATCAATTTACCTTTTTGCTGTTACATCCTGCATCTCAATAGTATAGAGGCCTGAGGTTGCAGTTGTGTTTTGGGAGAGGGAAGTGTTAACATGCCCTGAGGGTAGGTCATCAAAACCTCCTCCCCGCTATGGCAGGTAACCAAGCCTACTAAGATAAAATTAGGGAGGGGATAATTGGCAGTCAATGCAACAAAATGCTTGGTTGTGTGTCCCTGATCTTGGCTGTGAAGCCCTAGTGAGGTGCTAGATATCAACATTCGGATTGCACTTGACAAGCCTGGAAGGGACAAGGATCCTGCTTGGTTGGCGTGGGTCACTTAGAAAACCCCTGGCTAACTTACTCTAAATTATGATCCGGCAGGTGTGGGGTGGACCACCTTGGATAAGCGGAGCATTTCCTGGCAGAGATAGACTATCTAGGCTTGAGTACGAGGGCATTAGGAATAAAGCAGTCTTTCTTTTCCAATTGAATCTAGACTCCGTTCTTCTTTGGATACATACTGGGGAGCAGTGAGAGGCTGTGGTCACGGCTTCTATGGTTACGTTTTCTTGTTCCTCTTAGAAATGTTACTGCTGTGAATATTGCTTAGTTTCTTCTCATTCATCTGGGATGTTTATACATTTTAACCTGTCCATTTCTTTTTACATTGTTGCTTACCTTTGTCTTCTTTCTATTCTCTCTTTTTTGGATTTCAATAGTGAAGTATTCTGTTTTCCTTCTGCCTCTTTGACTGTTCTTTCGCTATTTTTGTTAACAGTTTATTTTCTGTATCATCCCTTGTTTTTGTTGATGTTTTGCAAGGCTCTCTCATAGACTTTTCTGTTTTCTCTGTGTACACCTAAGCACTCTGATTTCTGCCATAAATTACTTATACTATAGTTCTGCCATCAATCTCCAAGTCTTTCTTTCCTTCTCCAGCCACTTCTTCTGTTTCCAATCTTCTCTTGCTTGTCAGTACCTTGCACCTGAATGCAGGTTTGCATTCTACTTTTAAGTTCCCTGATAGATGCATTTCCAGCAATGGTTGTTACCTTTGGGGGTATGTTGGTAAGGTATTAAATGCAAAAGTTATTTATTATTCTTTTACTGATGTTCCACTTAAGGGGGGGGGTGTCCCATCCCTATAGTCCTAGTACCTAGTAGTGTTACTCGGTTATTAGAGATTGGCAGAAGAGTCTGAGAGAAGTTGTTAAAAGTCAAACATCCTTCTAAATAGGTTGAATCTCTTCGATATAGCTTCAGGATTTCCACAGTGAATATGTAGGAGAAAGATTTGAATATCTTATATGGACAGATCATTGTATTATGCAATATTTGTTATTCTATTAGCCAAAACTTATTCAGACTCCAGATTTGACACAAGTGGTTAAAACGAGAGGAAATCTTGTGTTGGTAAATGTATTGGTGCTGTCACTCCCAATAATATTGATCTGAGCAGAAACAGAGCCAATGATTTGGTTAGTATTTGAAATGCAATCCTTTCAAGTACATTGGATCAGTAGCTCCAATGAAAGAGAGATCTCTGTAGAAAAAACAGAGGTAGCAGAAGTTTTCTAATGAATGAAAGGCTTCAAAAATAAAATACCATCAAATTGAAAGGACACAGGGACTAGCTGGTAGTACTGAATTAAAAGTCTTATAATCTAATGGTGCGAAAGGACATTAAAGAACCACCTTGCAGCTAAAAAATACTTTTACAAACAGGATAATAAATAGTGTGACTTAGGGGTATGTTTACTAAATGGCAGTAAGGGAGCATGTCTTTCCTAGTGGTAATGACAGCGCTAAGGGTTTACTATGCAGTAAGTTTGCTGGGCGTCTTAGAGGCATTCTGGCGTTAAAGGGTGGTAGTGGACACTTAACGTGGGATAACAGGACATGCTGCGTTAAGATGTCTTGCATGCACCTTAATGCAAGAAAGTCTCTGAAATGTTGGCATGGGGGCAGGGAAGCCATTGGAGAAGGTATGGATACAAGCACGGTAGCTGATGGAGTTAATTCACCTGATGCCTGGCTGTACGACAGCATGTGTGATAAGCATGTTTGACCATTCAGCAGACCTGTGCTGTTGACTAGGCGAGATAGACAGCTGCCTAGTGATGCTGGTCAGTGTGGTTCTTGCAGTGTTATGGGTGGGTGGTGGCGGCAGTACAGTCAGTGGAGGGGTTGCAGCAGCAGGGGCACTGTGACAGGCATGCAGTCCTAGATGCTCCTGAAAGCATACACTATGCCATAAGCTATATTATAGTGTCTGTGAGGTGTGGACATGTATCCAGATATACTGTCAGCATGTGGTATGCCATAGGCCAGGACAGTGTCTGAGTGGAGGCAGCATTTTCCTGATGTGGACAGCAAAGTAAGGATTGTCCATGAGTGCTCATGTGGAGCAGTCACAGGAGAGGTGTGCATGATATGGCTAACAGCTGCAAATGACCCTTGATGGCCATGGTGGGGCAGCTTACTGGCAAATACATGAATCCCCCTGACAGCCAAATGGTGGGTGCAGGGCTGTGCCATGAATTTTCCAAGCAGAGAGTTTGCTATGTGTGTGGTGGATGGATGGGATCTTATTGGCCAAAAGCATTTGGTGTGTATGATCCAAACGTAGCAGGGCCATGGGGTACATGAAACACCATTTGTATGGGTGGGACTGGTGCCTCAGCCCGTGCAATTGCAAGACAATACACCCGACAGACTGGCATGATAGAAAGGGACAAGTTGAACCCATTTGCCCCATGTGGACCAAGTAATGATGGAAGAACAGTGCAGGGGATGGCTATGCAACCATTGTTATGTGTCTGAATGTACGAGATATATCCTCTTTACGTAAAGCTGGGAGCACACAATTATGGCACAATACAAAATGCATCCATAACAGTTGTCCCAGACATCTGCTGCATATACAACACTGACCCGCTGCAATGGATTGTGGCAAAGTCACTAAAGCCATGCTCTTACATGTCCAGGATGGGGAATGCCATGTTGTGCTACCTAACGTGTAGCCATGATGCATAGAAATGTAGAAATATGATTGTCTGCAGGTCACAGCAGAGCCAGGTGGGCGAGGTGGGCAAGTGACCCAGGTACATAATGCACAAGGGAGACTTGAACCGTAGACATTTGGCTATAGCCAGATTGCACCAACCCGTAGACTACACCTTCATAAGGCTCTTAATAGCTGTGTAGAGCCTGCAGGTCTCTGATCAAACTGTTTGCTATGTGTGCCGGTATAGGTGGGCCCTCCACTACCCATGAGGCACTGCACATGTAAAACACCGGTCTGCAGCTGAAGAACCAAAGGAGAATGCACTGATCCAGCACATCAGCTCAGTAAGATGCACTGACTGTATGTGCTACATGCACATAACAACTGCAAGCTGTGTTGCAGAGCAGTTTCAGCTGTCACCTTGAGGGTGAGGATAGGTGCCCAGCACCTGGTCCACTGAACCTACACTGTTAGAGATTATATCTGCTACGGGTCCACATCACTGCTAGTGTGTCATGCTTTTCTCCTTGTTCCTTGTGTGCTGTAAGTGACAGCAACAGCTTGGCCCTGTATTCTGCTAATGTTAGACACTAGCTCTCTGATAACAGTGATATCATGGGCAGCCACTACAGTAGGGGCATATAGGCTGGCATGAGGCTACTGTTATTTTCCTGCCTTGCCACAACCCCAGTGAGTAGGCCATGAACCATTGCTTCCCGAACCATTGAAAAGCAACAATCAACCACAGCATGCACAGACTGCCTCTGTTGCCCTTCACTGGCCTGTCATGGCCATGCACAAACCAACTGTGGTTGTTCAGTGCACACGAGCACCCTGCCTTAGGATACTGTGGTGAACAGCGCCCTCCTGAGGCTATGGAGACGGATGAAAATCCTGAGGTTCAGCAGGATTTATGCCAATTTGATAAAGCTAGAAAGAAAGAGAGACTCTATTCCACGGAGCTGAGCATGGAGACCAGCCCAGGGGAGGAGTCCTGCAGTCCTGATTGGGCACACCCTGTCCTTGGAAGGGGCGTGTCCAGAAGAGAACGTGGTTTTAAACCAGAGTATGGCTTTGCTAGTCAGATAGAGAATGAGAGGGAGTTGGAGGAGAAGGAGAAGGAGAGGAGGATTAAGGAGAGACAGATAGAGAAGAAGAATGAGAATGATGGGAAGTCCAGAAGACAGTATGGTGATACTTGGAAGCCTGGCACTAGAAGGAGACCTGCAAAGATCTATTCAGAGGCAGTGAGTAGAGGTCCCAAGGAAAGTGGACCTAGCCCTGGAATAGACAACCGCTGGAAGGCACAGCCCTGGGAGAGGAAGCCTTCAAGGCAGGCACGAGAGAGAAAACAATCATTCTGGGAATTACCGTTTGGGCCAGAGAGACACGGACATTCTCACAGCTGGAGAACATTGGAGCCATCTGAAGTAAGAGGGGCTTGGCAACAAGTAAGCGATTTGCCAAAAAGTTTCCAGACTGAAGGTAAAGCTAACTCTCCTGTTTTTGAAACATTAGCAAAAGAGCCTAAGGGTTACTCTGACACAATTAACCTAAGAGAGGAGAAGAGAAACAGCCTTAAGCCAGAGGGAAGTTTAGTAACTGATAGCAATTCCCTATCTCACAGACAACAGGCTGAATTGCTCCTACAGGGTTTTAAAGAGTTTTTAGAGCTACAAGCTAAAAGACAACCAGTGGTACAAGAAGCCAATAATTCCATACAGCTTGAAGAACTAGCACAAGATAGTTCTGACTTACTTGATTGTGAGAGCATGGACTGTACGGTCTGTTGTGTGGAGATGCCAAGCTGAAGGAAACTGGTTTTATCGTATATGAATTGAATACTACGGAGCTGTTGTGCTGCCTGGCTAGGAAAGCTCTAATTACATGCACCTGTAATCCCCAGCACTGTGAACGTAACAGTGGCTGAAAGAGGCTGCAGTTAAAGTGACTGACCTCTTGGGGCAAAGTTGAGTAACTTGCTTAGAAGTGAAAAGCAGCAGTTATACTTTAAGTTGACTTTATCCTGAGTTTATTCTGTTTGCATTTGAAGCACCTAATTTGTTCACATTTATTTGTCATGCGATGGAAAAATATCCTTTACTATAATAAATATACTTGCTATTAAGAAACCCCGCAACTACAACTCTTTATTTCGGAGTGAAAGGAGCAGGAAACTACAATACCCAGCATTCCAGGGATACAGGCTACTCTCCTTCCTCACGAAGCATTTAACCCCGCTCCTGTCTTTAGCCCAAGGCCGGGCAGGAGCGCCGCAAGTGGCTACGTTGGCAGGATATTCCACGCATGCGCAAGGTGCTGCGCAGAAGAAAACTACAGAAAAGCAACTGCCCAGAAAGACCCCGATTGCAGACCATCCTGAAGGGAAGGAAAGAGTCCCAGCATCGGAGTGCTAGCTGCAACGTGGTTGTGAAAGCGTGAGGCAACACCTGAGCCAGGTAATAAGTGTCCACCTGGGAAAGGATAAGGATACAGGGCTAAGGGTGATTGCTAGCTAGTTGAAAAAAAAAAAAAAAAAGAAAAGTTTTTGTTTTTTTTAAAGTGTGAGGTACCGCACTTGGGTTTTTTTTTCTGTCTGTTTGTATTCACAGGAACTGAAGATGTCTCTGGATCCAGCAGAGGTGTTCAAATGGATGGCCACTCAACTGGAGAGACAGAGAGACTTAAGTTTGGAGTTCCAGGAAAAGAGTGCTGCTGCCCTGCAGGCTCAGCAGCAACCCCTACTGGACATGCTGCAAGCGTGGGTAGCTGAGCAGAAGACGCCACCGGAAAAACTATCCGCTCCCCCAGGTTTTTCTACTACAGCTGCGCTTAGTCTAAACGCAGGGACAATGTTTAATTTTGGCCAGGTAAAGGACGATGAGGATGTTGATAATTTCATTGAGTGTTTTGAAAGAGTGGCACAGTTAAGTGCATGGCCAAAAGAATGTTGGGCCATTAGGTTTGCAGCTTCCCTTACCGGAGAAGCAATGGCTGCGTATAGGAGCATGCCACCAGACCTTGACGGAAATTATGAGCAGGTGAAAAGAGCGGTCCGGGAAAGGCTAGGCCTTACACCGCTAGCCTACCATAATCTCCTGCGAGCGGTAAGATTAAAACAGGGTGAGACACCGAAAGCCTTAGTATACAGGATACGCATGTTGTTAAATAAGTGGCTTAATCCAGAGAATAGGACCAAAGAGTCTATATTGGAAAGTCTTGTTGTAGAGCAATATATGAATGCTGTACCTACTGAAATAAAAACCTTCCTGATTCTGCAAAGCTGCAAGACCCCACAGGAGGCAGTAGACCTCACAGAACGCTTCTTAGAGGCCAAAGTAATGGCTCATGAAAGCAGTAGTGATTTGAAGGGGGCAGCAATACCCGAGTCAGAAAGGAAGTGGAAATTTAAAAATGAAGCAAGCAAAATGTGTATGCCAACTGTGAAGGCTAGCTTTCCGCCTAGGAAATGTTTTAAATGTGGGCGAGAAGGGCATATGCAGAAGAATTGTTTTAAGACTGCCTTAGTAGCAGAAAGTACACAAAAAACCCGTGAAGGATTTCTCATTGAGGTAGAGGTGCAGGGAATTGCCACCACCGCGTTACTTGATTCTGGCGGGGAGCAGACAATGCTCTCCAAGGTGCTGTGGCAGCAAGTCCAAGCATCGGGGGTAGCAATTCAGCCTGTCCGCAATGTGAAGATCCGCTGTGTGCACGGAGGTACGTCACTATACCCTGTATACAACCTTCAAGTGAAAGCGCTAGGTGTGGTTAAGAAAATTCCCATCGCCGTGGTCCCCAAGCTACCTCATAATATAGTTTTGGGTAAGGACTGGCCACACTTCCATAAAGGGGTGGAACAAGGCTTATTCATAAAAGAGCAAGAAGCTGCCAGAGAGTCCCCGGTAGAAGCTCTAACCCAAGCCACTGGGAAAAGTGTAGTTCCTAGTCCCTTGTTTGCCCACCTGAAAAAGCAAAAAGGGAGAACACAGGCTCCAAAAGAGGAAATAGTGAAGAAACCAGTGTTTGTGCTAAGATTCTGCAAGATGAACCCTAATGCTCAAGCCCCTAAGAGAGCTTCAAGTAACTCAGCCGGTTATGACCTCTGTAGTGCTGAGGAGGTCGTAGTTCCTAAGCAAGGGAAAGCACTGATATATACCGCTCTACAGATGGAAATGCCACTAGGCTGTTACGGCCGGATAGCCCCATGATCGGGTCTCGCTGTAAAGCATTTTCTAGACATAGGAGCCGGAGTGATAGACCCGGATTATAGAGGTTCTGTTAAAATTCTTATGTTTAACTTCGGCAAGGAGGACTTTAAAGTCAAGGTTGGAGATCGAGTAGCCCAACTAATCTGCGAGCATGTGGGTCTGCCTCCGCTGGAAGAAGTATCCAGCCTATCAACAACGGCTCGTGGAGCAGGTGGATTCGGGTCAACAGGGGGTACCAGTTTCCAAGCTCTAGCCGCCGTAGCAGAAGAAAAGGAAGAGGAAGACCTGGGGCTACAAATCTCAGTATGTAAAAGCAACCCGGAGCCTAGAATAGATGAAGGCTTGTCCTGGGCACAAAAGCAGGAGTTGGTTCAGCTACTAAACAGATACCAGGATGTCCTCACACCGATGCCAGGCAAGACGGACCTGATCGCCCATGGGATCATAATGCCGCCTGGCGAAATAGTGCGCCAACGGCCATATAGGTTGCCGGAGGCCAAGAAGGAGGAGGTCGTGTGACAGGTACAGGAAATGTTACAGATGGGCGTTATAGAGGAGTCGCGGAGCCCGTGGAACAGCCCAATTGTTCTAGTTCCCAAGCCAGACGGGTCCATAAGGTTCTGTATCGATTTTCGGAAAGTTAATCTAATATCTCGTTTCGATACTTATCCGATGCCCAGAATAGAAGAACTTCTTGATCGCCTAGGCCGTGCCAAATACCTCACCACATTGGACATGTCGAAAGGATACTGGCAGGTCCCACTGACCAGGGATGCCAGACAGAAAACTGCGTTCAGCACCCCAGTAGGCCTGTACCAGTTCAAAAGAATGCCTTTTGGCCTACATGGAGCTGCTGCCATGTGTCAGCGCCTAATGGACTTGGTTTTGCGACCGCATCAAACATACGCTGTAGCTTATATGGATGATGTGGTCATTCACAGTGACAATTGGACACAGCATCTCCCACAAGTTGAAGCCGTTCTTATGGCACTAAGGGATGCTGGCCTTACATTAAACATGGCTAAATGTTTATTTGGGGGCCGGGAAGTAAAGTATTTGGGTCACCTGGTGGGTAATGGGGTAGTGAAACCCCTTACTGATAAGATAGCCGCTGTTCAAGCATTCCCCAAACCACTTAACAAGAAACAGTTAAGGAGCTTCCTGGGGTTAGTGGGGTATTACAGACGGTTTGCAGAGAAGAGTGCCCCTCTAACGGAAATGTTGAAGAAGAACGCGCCCAATCAACTGAGATGGCGGGAAGAGGCGGAAGAAGCGTTCCACCTGCTAAAGAATAAGTTGTGTGCAGCACCGGTTCTCAGAGGTGTGGATTTTTCCCAACCATTTTTGGTACAGACCGACGCGTTGGAGACGGGCCTCGGTGCAGTGCTGTCCCAGCACCATGATGGTACGGAACACCCCGTGTTATACCTCAGCAGGAAGCTGGCCCCAGCGGAACAACGATATTCAACAATTGAACGTGAGTGTCTGGCTATTAAGTGGGACACTACTGAAAATAAATGTAAAATGCCTCCTCATTCACTACTTAAATGTACAGGGTGATGCCTCAGCTAGTCTTATGCATACTGGGGAATCAAACCCATAACACCTGTATCATCAGTCAGTGCAGTAACTATTGTGCTACAGCTCTGTTTCAGTGTTTTGTGTCTGTGCGCCTTCTTAAGTTTAACGTGCGGTAACGCACCATGGCGCCCTCTAACGCTAATTTCTGTAACGCGCGTTATCAGTAACGATGTACCGCCCATGTCCTTATTTGGGATTTCTGGCTCTACCGCAGCTCCTAACGCGAATCAAACTAACGCAGTTTAGTAAACATACCCCTATAACTTCATTGCATGTCCCCTAGTTTTTTTACGTTTTGATGACATAAAGAATCAATCTATGTTTACCCATTCCGCTCTATTCATTAATTTATAGACCTTTATCACATCTCCCCTCAGCCGTCTTTTTTACAGGTTGAAAAGTTCTAACCTTTTAAACCTCTCCTCAAAGGGGCATCCTTCCATCCACTTTACCATTTTGGAGTCTCTTCTCTGTACCTTTTCTAATTCCTCTAAATCCTTTTTAAGATATGGCGACCAGAATTTCACACAATATTCAAGGTGTGGTCGCATCATGGAACAATACTGAGGCATTATAATATCCTTTGTTTTATTCTCCATTCCTTTCCTTATGATTCCTAGAGTTTATTTTCCTTCTTGGCTACCACTGCACACTGAGTGGAGGGTTTCAACATGTTATCCACGATGATGCCTAAATCTTTTTCCTGGGTGGTGGTTCTTAATGTGGAGCCTTGCATCATGTAATCATAGTTTGGGTTGTTCTTTCCTAGGTGCATAACTTTCTATTTGTCCACATTAATTTTCATCTGCCATTTGAACTTTAGTCTTCCAATTTATCAAGGTCCTCTTGCAATTTTTCGCAATCCTCTTGGGTTTTAACAACTTTGAATAACTTTGTGTCATCTGCAAATTTGATTACCTCACTCATTATTCCCATTTCCAGGTTATCTTACGAATATGTTAAAAAGCAGCAGACCCAACACAGATCCCTGGGATACTCCACTATTCTCCTTTCTCCATTGGGAAAATTGGCCATTCAGCCCTACTATCACCTATCTTCCCTATCTGAGATGCATGGTAGTTGAGCAACTGCACCACATACCTCATTCTGTTGGCCCTCTTACAATATGCATATAGCATGACCTGCTAGTACAGGGGTGGGGAACCCTGGTCCTGGAGAGCCGCAGACCAGTCAGGTTTTCGGGATAGCCCTAATGAATATGCTTGAGATATATATGCATTAGAGATATCCTGCCAACCTGACTGGTTTGTGGCCCTCCAGGGCTGGATTTGGAGACCCCTGCCTTACACCTCTGTCATTTAAGATTGTGAGTGGGCAAGGTGCAGATGTCCAAGACATCAAAAAGGTTAGATAGAATGTGTCACATTCCTCCTCACTTCTCACCACCACCAAAATATTGTCTATTAGACAACTTTTTGGTGGTGGTGAGAATCGAGAATCCCCACCCCTGATCTAATAGTATTAGTAGTAGCATAGAGGATACATTTGACTGAGCTGCTATTAGCCTTACGCCTCATTCAACAGTAGTTTTGCTGCAGTAGTTTTCTCACTAAATCAGGAGAATCAGGTAGCACAAACAACAAAAGGCTTTTTTGCTTTCTTTCAGAACCTGCAGAACTAGGGACTGTTGAAGGGAGACAACATTGCGTTTATGGTTATTTCTCTAATCTCCCTTGATCCTTTCCTTGAAGCTGTTGAATTAGAAAGACAGTGGGCAGAGAGCCACCTGAAAATGCCCAAGGGTAGGAAGTAGTTGAACAGGTCTACATAACAGCAGAACAGGAGTACACATGTGTTGTCCTTCCCCAGCACATACTTGATATGTCAGTTCCTGCATACTTGTTTGAGCCCCAAAGAAAATATGTGTATGGTGCAGTCATTTGCTTTATTAATGTTATGTTTATGCTGTAGACCTAAATGTTATACTAGTTCTTATATGAAGATTTTGTAGAAAAGTAACAGCAACTGCCAAAGCATTGCCAAGGCAGTAGAGTAGTTAAGAGAATGCTGCAAATACCACTTCTGCCCCCAAAGGAAACAAGGCCCATTATACTGATGTTTTAATTTGCTTATGGTATTTGGAAGGTAAAGTACTCACAGGATCCAAGGAAGGATCCTTCCTGTTTGGCCAGCTCTCACTCATTTATACTACATAACTGGCATTTTGATTTAGTAAATTAGTCAGAACTGTTGACGTGTATAGAGTTTTGGAATGAGAAAAAGTAGCAGTGATTTGTAACCCAAACCACTCATATTTCTGCAAAATTCAGGTGAAGATGCCCTTTATGGAGAGAATTTCATAAAGTCATTGCTGTATACGTGGCCACTTATGCACATAAATGACTTCTTAAAAAATACCCACTGACATAAAAGTATGCATTTTGGTATGAAGGTGCACACGTTGCCTATACAGTAGGTGTAGCTGAGAGGAGCATGGGCAGAGGTCACACGTACATCGGTAGATTATAAAATACCTTATTACATGCAAATATTGGCACCTGCTTGCTGGTGAATGTAAGTGATCACACCTACATTCAAGGTATATTCTCTGCTGTATACCCAGGTATTTTATAAAGGCAGGTATGTGCCTATCCTTGGTGTCCTGTAATAAAATTATCCTGCACAGGTGCCACTGAACATACAAAAAGGCACAGGGCTATCTGTAAAATATTGTGCAAGTTTCCATTTAAAAGTATGAGACCAGTTTTCATGCTGACTGCACTGCTGTTAAGTATGTGGGTTCCTTGGTCTGTTTTGATCCAGTTCTGAAAGACAATGCACACTGCACTTTGAAACAAGAACACAGAAAAAATAATGGCAGATAAAGCCCATACATCCTATCCAGTCCGCCCTTCAAAAAGAACTGTTAAGTTCTACAATCTCTTCCTCTCCCTCAGAGATCCTCTGTATTTGTCCTATGCTTTCTTGAATTCAAATACAGTTCTCTCCACTACTTCCACTGAGAGGCTGTTCCACGCATTCACTACCCTTTCTGTAAAGACATTTCTTCTCAAGATTACTCCTGAGTCTATCCACTTTGACCTTCATCCTATGACTTCTCATTTCAGAACTTCCTTTCAACTGGAAGAAAGCCAGGTCCTATGCATTTATTCCACAGAGGTATTTAAATGTCTCTATCGTATCACCCCTCTCCTGCCTTTCCTCAAAGTATACATATCAATATCTTTAAATATATCCCCCATATGCTTTATCATGAAGACCACTGACCATTTTAGTAGCCACCCTCTGGACTGTCTCCATCCTATTTATATCCTTTTGAAAGTGCAATCTCCAGAATTGTACACAATAGTGCAAATGAGGTCTCACTAGAGACTTATACAAAGACACCAACTGGCATGAATAGCACTGCAGTTTGTGAGAACCAATATGTTTAATTCTCCATAATTACTTTTTCCATGAAGGGGATGAATAGAAAAAATAAATAAATATGAATATTTTTTTTCAATAGCACTTACTATAGAAATAGTTACTCACCTGAAAGTTGCAGATATTTGCCGAGCACTATGCAAAAATAATTTAGACAATATAGAAGGCAAGTCCTCCCTAGACATTCAGTACACTCTTAACTCCACCCACTTCCTTTTATTGTATATGAATAGCTTATGAGCTTATATACTATATATTTTTCCCTTGGATGCCAAATGGGAAAAAGTACTTTCTTGCAGGGGAATCAAACTGTTTATGTTTATCAAAAATCCTAAAATAGCACCTTACATGTGGATTAGCATCAAAGAGGTTTACAAAAATAATTAAAAGAAAAGAAATTTGAAAAATATAAACTACAAAACAGAACAGATGGAAACAGAGCAAAAAACATTAAACATTATATAAAACTGTGGTAAACAAAGGATCAATCACTGTTTCCAGTTCCGATATCCTGAAAAAGTTAATTCAACCCAAGATGGCGGCGGTTGTGCTTAGCCGGCTTGCTGCACTGTTTGTCCCGATGGGAAAAAAAGAGGAAACAGCGATCCCTAAAGCCCTCCAGTGCGGGCAGCTTGGTGGAGTCTTGTATAACTGGCTTTTGTCTCCCGTCGGCGTTTTTTATGGCTTCGGTGGATCTGTGGGTTTCTCCTGCGGATCTGAGCGATGGGGTGGAATTGACCCATTCAAGCGCTTCCGCCACAGACTGGAAGCCGCTTTGAGGAGGGGCAGTGTGTGGTAGTATCTCCGGGTTGGGAGGTCACCGGTGCTGTGGAGGGCTCTCCATCGAAGGAGGAGGAAGAAGAGGACAAGGAGGAGGAGGTGGAAGAAGAGGAGGAGGAGGAGGAGGAAGACAAGGAAGAAGAGGAGAAAGATACAGAAGAGGAAGAGGAGGAGGATGAAGGCAAGGGGGATGAGGACAAAGGGATTGAAGAGGAGGAGGAGGCAGACAGTGAGGAGCTGGAGGACATAGGAGATGCGGAGGACATGAGTGAGCAACATGAAGGCATGGCAGAGGGGCCTGAAGCTGCTGTTGTTTAGCCAAGGGAAGAGCAGCCTCCAATACCAGTGATTGGAGAACCAATTGCGACTATGGCTGCAATGATGCCAGCAGCAGTTGTAAAGGTGGAGACAGTGGATGCCTCAGAAGCAGAAGGACTTCCATTGCGCCATCCCACACCCACCTGAAAGTGCACAATGCAGAATTACTGTAACACCGCTGAAAATTAGGGAGAGCTAGTGTGCAATAACAGATGCCATTGTATGATTTTTTTCCTTTGTTAATTATTGAGGGCCAAAAACCAAAGGTTTCATTGTGAATGGAAAGCACCGCACTGGCATGTCTAAGACACGGATTTTACTTTCCAGCACTCCTTAATAAGATGGTTCTTGTTTTTTGTGTATGCTCAAAATGAAATTCATTTATTGGAAGCCCTTGAACATAAAGAGTTGTTAAATCACATAAAATAAGGTCCTAATTACTAAGGATTCCTAGTAGTTAAAAGCAACAAATGATGTGAAAATAGTTTCCATTCATCTAGCTGACTAAAGCACTGGAATGTGGTAAGGTTGCCTTAGGGATAACTGTGAAGAATTAATACTTAACAGTAGAGAGATAAATTGCCATTCCAAATGCAACATTACATAAACTTTGACAGTGAGTATTGAAGGATTTTTGAAGAAGATAACAGCACATGTTTAAGACAATAAACATTTTGATTTTTTTTCACTCTAGGTTTCCGAAAATAGGTACTTGAATGAACAAGTTTTGCACTTTGTCTCATGGAAATCCTCAAGAGTAATCTCTGTGCCTATCATCTGATGGCTAACATGCATGCCCACACGTCCTCACAAAGACCTTACGATGGGAAGAGTAGGAGGAGCTCTCAAGATAGTTCATATAAAAAATAAATCCAGTTCATTCTACTTGAACCACAATGGAGTTTTTGTTTATTTTGGTAATAAGCTTACTATTTTTTTTTTTCTTTCTCATTCAGCGTTGCCTAACTAGAGGTACAGTACCATGAACCTTTATTTGCTGTCACTTGCCCCCATCTCTATTCCTATCTTGGGTATTACAAGATCAGTCTTCTGGCTGAGAGTCACATGCAATGATTTGCTGTTTTGTCATTCAGTTGGCATGACTCTGCAATGACCTGAAATTTCATTTTATTAGTTATTGTGAAAAATGTTTCTTTGGTATCCTCAAGCCATCATCAACCTAAAACCCAGAATAGGGTCTGGAAATAAATCCCAATTCTTTTCAACTAGAAATCTGAACTGGTCTAACAGAGTGCTATTTTTTAAAAATTCTACCATATATGTGGAATGAAGAGCATTTAAGTGCATTTATAATACAGCATATTTCATTACTCTGTAGGAATGATATTTTGAAATATGCTTTTTTTCATGCATGAATTGACCAAAGAGTCATAGGGGTATGTTTACTAAACCTTCTTAATGTGCGCGGCGCGCATGAGCGTGCGCTAACGTACCTTAGCGCACGCTAATGAAGCTTTAAGGGGGAAAAATGCGCTTTAGTGCACGCTCAAGCTCGCAGCGGCGCAAACGAGCGCTGAAGGCGTGAAAGGCTCCCGGAGGGCGGCGGAAGGCTCCCCAGGGGCGGAGAGAAGGGGTCAATGGGTGGAGAGTGGGAGGGGAGAGGCTCCCCACACACTAACGATGTGAAATTCGAGGCCAAAAATACCGCAAATGAAAACCTCGCGTTAGAGCTGATTTAAAGGGAAAAGAAACCATTTCTGTCAGCAATATACAACAAAACCAGGGAAACCTACAAAAAAGTGATAAGTGTGATACATGTGCAAGGAACAAAAGTGCAAATAAACATTGAAAATGACCCCAACAAATTAGAAAAAAATCATAATCAAGCTGGGCAATAGTGATAGTAATGGGAAACATCAAAAAACACTCCCAAGAAAGCCCCAAAAAATAAATATGAATTTTGGAAGGGTCTACGCTCCGTCCCCATCCAAGGGAATGATCCCACAGTGAAATAGCACTGATCAGGGTTTCCCTCTCCATTGGACAGGTTACCTATGGCATGCACATGTTCCACAACAGCAGGGCAGGCATGTTGGAATGGGCAACTGGACAGATGCTGGGAAAGGGGATACAGAGGGCTGCAGGCGGCACATGCTGTGGTGCAGCTGGGGCACAGTGCGGACTCGGCAGATGCCTAGGTGGCACTTAGGAATGCTGAAACTGAACATCAGCCAGACAGCAACTGATGAGGGCCTAACATGGGCACGAGAGTGTTTATCACAGTGTCACAGGGGATAGTACCCAGCAGGTACCCCCAAGGGCACAGAAAATTGGCAGGCGGTGTTGGGGGGAAGCGTGGATGCCTATGCAGGCACCCCTACCCCATAACACACACCATAGGCAGCCGCCTACCTGCACACTGGATGGCTTGAGACTGCACATCACCAGCACCACCAGCAGAAGGGCATATCAGCATGGTGGCAGAGGGGTACTGGTGGTGGAGGGGGGCAGTGGAAGCTGCCCAGAGAAGACCATGACCTAGCCCTGTGTAGGTGGGTGCCATGCACTGCAACAGACAGGCTCTGTCTGACAAATAACCATGGTATCTCCAGGGACTGCCCTGTCTCTGTGAGCGCAGTGTGGTGCGGTGAACACAGCCAGTGTATTCAAGAGCAGAAAGTCATAAGTTCAAATCCCAGCTGGGGCTACTGCCAATCCAGTCCCTATATTTTACCCGCTACTAAACCGTGATAGTAAGGAAAAACCTTTATTGCAGAGAACATATGCATGGTTCAAATGCCTGTATTTTACCCCACCGAGAACAGACACCAGAAACATGCGCATTACCTAGAGCAGAGTCCCCCAAATGCAGTCCTGGAGGGCCACAAATCATTCAGGTTTTATGCTGTCTCCAATATAAGGCCATGTCAGCATGGTGGCGGAGGGGCACTGATCGTGGAGGGGGCAGTGGCAGCTACCCAGAGCAGACCATGGCCTAGCCCTGTGTAGGTGGGTGCCATGCACTGCAACAGACAGGCCCTGCCAGACAAACAGTCATGGTATCACCAGGGACTGCACTGCTTCTGTGGCAACACGGTGGTGCAGTGCACACAACCAGTGTGTTTGAAGGCAGAAGGTCACAGGTTCAAGTCCCAGCTATGGTGCCTGCCAACCCAGTCCCCACTACTACAACATGCTAATACAGACAGAATGTTTATTGCAGATGACGTAAACATGCCCAAAACACCTACATTTTACCCTACAGAACAAAGACACCATAAACAGGCGCATTACCTAGAGCAGAGTCTCCCAAATGCAGTCCTGGAGGGCCAAACACCATTCAGGTTCCATGCTGCCTCTAATAAAGATGCCTGTACTGCATATCTATGCACCACCCCCATGTTATGCAGATGTAGCTCATGCATATTCATGAGGGACAGCATGAAAACCCGAACAGTGTTTGGCACACCAGGACTGGAGTTGAGTAAAGCAGCAGCCAACAGGGGCAGACACACCCACATCCACAGGCTCCATTAGCCAATGCCTCCTGGAGAGGCAGGACATTGGGCCCTGCATGCATCTCCCAATACTAGCACTTGCATACCTTAGCAATGCCACCCTACACCTGGGAATACGGTACACAGCTATCAAAAGTTTGCTATGATTACTGGCAGATAGCAATTCCTACGTTAAGCACAGTTTGCTGATTGAGCTCCATCTGATGTCTGTGGAGTGTGCTTCAGGTCTGGTCTCTGACAGTGTTTACCACCCTGAGGAGTGACCCCAACAGTATTGCGTACCATATCCATGCCTGCACTGTGCCCAAGACTGGTGTGGTGGCCGGGGCTGCTAAACTCTATAGTAGCACAATGCTGGCATAGGTGTTGGAGTGTGTGTCTGTCTATCCAGTGTGTGGTGGCTGCAAACACCCTCCACAGCCCACACTGCCAGCACTGTTGCCAGTATTGGCCTGCCAATGTGCATAATGAGGAGCAAGGTACCATGGGTATAGCCCGGACAGGGTGGCCTGGCCAGGATGCATCTGCACAGGGCATAGGGCACTGGCTGGGACATTGTAGTGCCCGGCCACCACCTGCACAGACAGGGTGGCCACAGCATGTCCTGCTGGGAGATCACTCTCACCCTGACTGTTCAGTGACGACAGCATGGCTAGGCACCCCCATAGTGCTGTATAGTATCTTTCTCATGTGATTTTTATGGGTTTATTTTTGGGGCCCAGTCACTGACTTATCTGCTTGTTGTGTATGCTGACATCCCAGTTCTGGGTGCACGCATTTCTACCAGGAACATGCGTTATGGACTAGCTAGTAGACTGTCTGCAGCTGGTATGTGTCTTGATGGAGCGCCTTGCAGGGTGCAGCGGCTGAAGGCTTGCTTCAGGAGAATATCAGATAGTGGTGGGGTGCAGCTTAGCATATCCAGGCCTAATGTCTGTCTGCTATTGCATTATGGATGTGTACAGAACTGCATTGACTGCCCTGTAGGGTGTCTGTTCCCCAGCAGGACTGGGGTTGATGGTCCTCTCTCCTACCACCACTGCAAGAAAGTAGAATGTGGATCTGTTGGTGTGAGACCCTGTTTACCACCCTCAGCCCTGGAGGAGAAGGAGGGTGGTGGTACATAATCCTCCTAAGGGTCCATAGGGGCTACACCTGACTGAGACATACAGATATATCCAAGGTGTGTCTGCAGAAGCTACTTATCCCACACATTAGCACTGCTGGAGACCTGCAGCATGGCTTATCTCTGCTGTGGACCTGGTGCTGGGCGCCCTACCTCACCTTTAGGGTGAGAGCAGTACCTGCACAATGTGACGGTCGGTAGCTACTCTGTGCCAGTACCACACACGGTCAGTTCCCCCCTACCAGGCCGAGGTGCTGTGGGGGTGCATACCCCATCTTGTGATCATCTGTAGACTGCTGATATGCATGTGCAGTGCATCATGGGTATGGGTGGGTTAACCCTATCCTGGTGACCACAGAAGACTGTTTGTGTGGTGATTTGCAGTCCTTCTGCAGCCAGCCAGGGATTCACTCATAGCTGTAGCCCACTGGTTACTTTGCTGCCAGTGGAGCCAGAAGTCATGGGTTCAAACCCACAGTGGGACTATTTGATAGGGCTGTCCAAAGCATTATCTATTTTTAATGTACATTAGTGCTGCCAGCAAAAACACCCTCAGTGTACTGTACCCATAAGGTGCCTCAGAGGGCGCTTTATAGGGTGCCATATATGGCACCTTATGGTTACCGTCCATATAAGGTGCAATATACAGTATCCTATGGAGCGACTGATAGGGTACACTATAGGGGACATTATAGGGTGCCGTGGCGGATAGTCCACTTTATAATGTGCCCTATGGAGTTCCTTATAGGGTGCCTTATGCGGCACCTTAGGTTACGGCACATGAGGGTGTGTTTGTAGGTAGCAATTAATAAAATAAAAATAAAGTGCTGCAGGAAACAATACTTACATATCAAAGCTGATGCCTCAGCCAGCCTTACGTATTAGGTGCACACTGGAGATTGAACTCATGACTTCTGTATCATTAAACAGTGCCTTAACCATTGTGCTACATTGCTGCTCCTCCTTGCATGTCAGCGCACCTACTTAAGATTTCCATGCGTTTAAATGCACAGTGCTGCCATCAAAAACAGTGCTATGAACTTGCTGTGCCTCATAGGGCACCCTATATGGCGCCCTATAGGCCACCCTTTAAGCAACATTGTAGGGTGCCGTGACGGACAGTGCACTTTAAAATGTGCCCTCTGGGGTACCTTTTGGGGTGCCTTATGCAGCACCTTATGTTACAGTGCTTTGAGAGTGCGTTTGCTAGCAGCAGTAATTAAAATAAAATTAAAAAGCCTCATAATGCAGTATTACACATAAATGGTAGTGCCTCAACCAGCCTTATTCATTGGGCACAGTTGGGGATTGAACCCATGACCCCTGCTATTGCATTATGGATGTGTACAGAACTGCATTGACTGCCCTGTAGGGTGTCTGTTCCCCAGCAGGACTGAGGTTGCTGGTCCCCTCTACTGCCACCATTGCAGGGATGTAGAATGTGGATCTATTGGTGGGAGCCGCAGAGAGCAGGTTGGGTGATACCACATAATCCACCTATAGGTCCAAACAACACCCCCCCCCCCCCCAATGACTTAAATCATGTGACCATGGCACCCACATAGGATATGCACTATTCTGGGTGCATCATAGTCCACAAGGGCTTGACCTGACTGGTAAATACAGAAAGACACAGGTGCAGCTACAAAAACTAGCTATCACACACTGGAACTGATGGGGACCTGCAGCATAGCTTGTCTCAACTAAGCCAGGTGCTGTGGACATGGTGCTGGTCACCGCACCTCACCCTCAGGGTGAGCATAGTACCCACACAATGTGACGGTCTGTAGCTACTCTGTGCCAGTAACACACACGGTTAGTTCCCCTACCAGGCCGAGGTGCTGTGGGGGTGCATACCCCATCTTGTGATCATCTGTAGACTGCTGATCTGCATGTGCAGTGCATCATGGGTATGGGTGGGTTAACCCTATCCTGGTAACCGCAGCACACAGTTTGTGTGGTGACCTGACATCCTTCAATAGCCAGCCAGGAATTTATCAGCAGCACTAGAAATGTAGCCCACTGGCTACTTCACTGCCTGTTGAGCCAGAGATCATGGGTTTGATCCCACTGTGGGGTTATTTGATAGGGCTGTCTGAGGCATTTTCTTTTTTAATTTAAATTGGTGCTGCCAACAAAAACACCCTCACAGTGCTGTAACCTTAAGGTGCCTCATAAGGCGCCCTATAAAGTGCCCTATAAGGCGCCTTATAAGGCACCCCATTGGGGACATTATAGGGTGCCTTGGCCATCAGTGCACTTTATGATGTGCCCTCTGGAGTGCCTTATAGGGTGCCTTATGCGGCACCTTAGGTTACGGCCCTGTGAGGGTGTGTTTGCTGGCAACACTACTTTAAATTAAAAAAAACAAAATGCCTCAGACAGCACTGATTTAAAGTAAACAGTAATGCCTCAGTCAGCTTTACTCATTAGGCCCACTGGGGTATTGAACTCATGAACCCTGCACCATCAAACAATGTATTAACCATTGTGCTACAGCTCTGCTGCTGTGTTTGTAGGTCAGCGCGCCTTCTTAAGATTAATGCTCCCTCTATCGCACGAAAAGGTACCTTATCGGATGCTAACCCGAAATGCTACGTTAAGACCGACACACCCACTCCGTTTATGGCATCCTGCACACTAACGCCGGCTGCATGTTAAGACTGCTTAGTAAACATACCCCTAAGGGGTATGTTTACTAAACTGCGCTAATGTGATTCGTGTTAGGAGCCGTGGTAGAGACAGAAACCCCAAATAAGGACATGGGCAATACATTGTTACCGATAATGCGCGTTACAAGGCGCCATAAATGAACGAGTGCTACAGGGCACGTTACCGCGCGTTAAACTTAAGAAGGCGCGCAGGCATACAAGTACAGCGACAGAGCTGTAGCACAATGGTTACAACACTGACCGATAGTACAGGGATCATGGATTCGATTCCCCAATGGGCTTCGCGTATAAGGCTGGCTGAGGCAGCACCCTTTACATTTAAGTAGCGATTGTTGAGGCATTTGATGTGTATTTTAATAGTGCTGCCAGCAAACACACCCTCACGGTGGCATAACCTAAGGTACCGCATAAGGCACCCCACAACGCACTCCATAGGGCACATTATAAAGTGTACTGTCCACCAAGGCACCCTATAATGTCCCCTATAGGACACCTTATAAGTCTGTGAACAAAGCCCTGGCTGGCTGCAGGACTGCATGTCACCACACAAACAGTCTGCTGTGGTTACCAGGATAGGGGTAACCCACCCATACCCATTTTGCACTGCACATGCAAATCAGCAGTCGAGAGATGGGCACAAGATTGGGTATGCACCCCCACAGCACCTCGGCCTGGTAGGGGGAACAGACCATGTGTGGCACTGCCACAGAGTAGCCACAGACAGTCACATTGTGCGGGTACTGTGCCCACCCTGACGTTGAGGTGGGGCACCCAGCACCAGGTCAACAGCACCTTTCATGGCTAAAACATGCCATGCTGCAGGTCCCCATCAGTGTGTGATAAGTAGTTCCGTTAGACACTTCTAGGATAGATCTGTGTCCTGCTATATGTCTCGGCCATGTCTAGTCCTTATGGGCGATGCTGCACCCAGAATAGTGCATATCCTGTGTTGGTGCCACCGTTAACTGCTGTAGGCGAAGGGGGGGGGGGTGTATGGACCAATAGGCAGATTATGTACCACCACACAACCCACTCTCTGGGGCTCAAGGATCACCCACCAATAAAGTCACAGTCTACCTCCCTGCAATGAGAGCAGTAGAGGGGACAAGCAACCCCAGTCCTGCTGGAGAACAGACAGAGCGGTACACATCCATAACGCAACAGCAGACAGACAGCAGGCCAGGAAATGCTCAGCTGCCCCCCATCATTATCTGACATTCTCCAGCCGCTGCACCCTGCAAAGTGTTCCAGCAAGACACATACTAGCTGCAGACAGTCCGCCAGCTAGTCCATCGTGCATGGTCCTGGAGAAAATGCATGTACCCAGAACGGGGATGTCAGCATACACACCAAGCAGATAAGTCAGTGATTGGGACCCAAAAGAAAACCCAAAAATATCACATGAAAAAAAGGTTATATAGCACTATGGGGGAACCTTGCCATGCCATGGTCACTGCTCAGTCAGGGTGAGAGTGACCTCCCAGCAGGACATGCTATGACCACCCTGTCCGTACAGGTGGTGGCCAGGCACTACAATGTCCGAGCCATTGCCCTATGCCGTGTGCAGATGCATCCAGGCATCCAGGCCAGGCCATCCTATCCAGGCTATTCCCACGGTACCTTGCTCCTCATTATGCACATTGGCAGGCCAATACTGGCAACAGTGCTAGCAGTGTGGGCTGTGGAGGGTGTTGGCAGCCACCACACACTGGATAGACAGACACACACTCCCCTCACCTATGCCAGCATTGTGCAAATATAGAGGTGTTGGGCAGCACAGGCCACCACACCAGTCCTGGGCACAGTGCAGGCATGGCTATGGTACGCAATACTGTAGGAGTCACTCCCCAGATTGGTAAACACTGTCAGACACAAGACCTATAGCACACTCCACAGACATCAGAAAGGTTGCTATGATGCAGCTCACTCAGAGAAGTGTACTTAACCTAGGAATTGCTATCTGCCAGTACTCATAGCAACCTTTTGATAGATGAGTACCATATTCCCCGGTATAGGGTGGCATTACTAAGGTATGTAAGTGCTAGTATTGGGAGATGCATGCAGAGCCCAAAGTCCTGCCTCTCCAGGAGGCTTTGGATAATGGGGCCTGTGGGTGTGGGTGTGTCTGCCCCAGTTGGCTGCTGCTTTACGGCAGAGGTTCCCAACTCCAGTCCTGCGGTGCCAAACACTGTTCGGGTTTTCATGCTGTCCCTCATGAATATGCATGAGATACATCTGCATACCATGGGGTGGCGCATAGAAATGCAGCACAGGCATCTTTATCAGAGGCAGCATGGAACCGGAATGGTGTTTGGCCCTCCAGGACTCTGCTCTAGGTAATGTGCATGGTTATGGTGTCTGTGCTCTGTAGGGTAAAATGTAGGTGTCTTGGGCATGTTTACGTCATCTGCAATAAAGGTGCTGTCTGTATTAGCACGTTGTAGTAGTGGGTAAAATATGGGGAGTGGGTTGGCAGGAACTTGAACCTGTAACCCTCTGCTTCCGAATACACTGGTTTTGTGCACTGCACCACCTTGTTATCACAGAGTCAGTACATTCCTTGGTGATACCATGACTGTTCGTCAGACAGGGCCCGTCTGTTGCAGTACACGGCACCCACCTACACAGGGCTAGGCCACGGTCTGCTCTGGGCAGCTGTCACTGCCCCCTCCACCACCAGTATCCCTCAGCCACCATGCTGACATGCCCTTCTGCTGGTGGTTCTGGTGGTGCGCTGTCTCAAGCCATCCAGTGTGCAGGTAGGCGGCTGCCTATGGTGCGGGTTCTGGGGTAGGGGTGCCTGCATAGACGTCCACGCTTCCCCCAGCCCCACCTGCCAATGTTACGTGCCCTTGGAGGTGGCTGTTGGGTACTATCCCCTGTGACACTGTGGGAAACACTCTCGTGCCCATGTTGGTCTTCAGCAGTTGCTGTCTGGCTGCTCTGCTGTTTCAGCATTTGTATGGGCCACCTAGGCATCACCCTAGTCCGCACTGTGGCCCAGCTCCACCACAGCATGTGCCGCCTGCGGCCCACGGTATCCCCTTCTCCGGCATCTGTCCAGTTGCCATTCCGACATGCCCGCCCTGATGTTGCGGGACATGTGCACGCCATAGGAACCCTGTCTGATGGTGGGGAAAACCCTGAGCAGCGCTATTTCACTGTGGGCTCATTCACCTTGTATGGGGACAGAGTATAGACCCTTACACAATTTATATATTTTCTATGGAACTTACTCGGGGGGGGGGGGGTGATGTTTCTCATTGATACCACTATTGGCCAGCTTGGTTATGGGTTTTTTCCAGTTTGTTGGGGTCAATTTCAGTGTTTATGTGCCCTTTTGTTCTGTGCACATGTATCAGACTTATCACTTTTTTTAGGTTTCTGTGCCTGGGCTGTACATTGCTGACACTGAAATGGTTTCTCTCTCCTGTAATGTGCATTTAACGGCAGGTTTTCATTTGCGTTGGAATTGAGCTGTTCAGATCAGTGCGTTAGTGTGAAGGGAGCCTCCCCCCGCCCACTCTCCGCCCATTGACCCCTTCTCTCTGCCCTCTCTCCACCTTCTGCGGTGTTTTACCGCGTCGCGGGGCGTTACGATCATTAGCGAATCATAATGCACGTTATGTAACGTTAACGATCGATAGTGCATCATAATGCGCGTTTAGATGCGCTAACAATCGTTAACGTTACATAACGCGCGTTAAGTACGATTACCGCAGTTTAGTAAACATACCCCTAAGTTTCAAATTAGTTTCAAATTAAATTTTAACCCAATAAAGTTGGAGGATTTCCCCCCCCCCCCATTTTTAATCAACCTTCTGTCATTTACTTGGATGTGATCAGCTGTTAAGAAAATTAAGCAAAAACAAAACAGAGAGACGAAGATCCAGTAAGATCTGCGCGGGGAAATGGAAAGTACATTTTTTTAAAAGTTTTATTGAGTAATAACTTTCCTTAACTGTTGTAATAACTTTCTTTAACTTTTATTGAGTAATTTGTGTTAAATTTAGGTTGAGTATTGATCCAGGCTGATCTTGCACAATCTTTAATATTTCGCTCTTGCTCATCAGTGAGACGTCTGAGCCTACATTTCATCCACCAGCTTTTTGAAGTTGGGTGAATATTGCATGAGGGCCAGTCCCAGGGAATCCTGGAGATGTTCATCTGTCATGTTGGAACGTTGTGTACTCTGTTATTTTCAGATGGGAAAATGCAGATTCACACAAATAAGTTGAACCGAAACAGGAGTGTACAGCTTCACTGCATCTTCTCAAGTTGGGAAATTTGTCTCTTGGCACTGTTTATTTATTTATTTATTTTTTCTATACCGCCTCTTCCAGAGATCAGAGGCGGTTTACATATAACCGAACAATAATAATAAGGAGCGTTGTTATTATTTTACCAAGAACAATTTAGATAGTTTAACTAAAGGCAATATATAATGAAACAGGTGGCAAAAATGTGTCGATATAATAAGAGCAAATGACATTTAACTAACATCAAAAACATGTGTATGTCATTGAGATACCTGAGGAGTGTAACATATTATAAGCTATTGGCATTTTGGCACTAGCTTCCAAAACGATTCTTGCTCAGCACGGGTCTTGAGAAAAATGTCATTTTTAAGGGTTAATATTTTGTTTTCAAGAGATGGCTTGTTCAATGAGTAATTTTTACTGATAGCAGCTGCAGTTTCTTTAATGTCCAAATCTACTTGACAAGTACTCCACAACTGTTCCAATTTTTTGGAAGTCACAGAATCTATTTTTGAATTCCTGGATAAGAGAACAGATTTCTGTCACATACTTCTCATTCTGAAAATCAAAATTTGGATATTGTCCCAGATGGTCCTGCATATTAGGAAAATGATCAAAAGTGTTGTTTGCAAGGTCAGCCATCATTAGCTCAAATTTGCTCTTGTAGGATGAAACTGTACTCATCATCTCGCCAATGCCTTTGTTTTTACCTTCTAGTTCAGTGGTCCCCAACCCAGTCCTATGGGGCCCACCGGCCAGTCAGGTTTTCGGGATATCCCTAATGAATATGCATGAGATATATATGCATTAGAGATATCCTGCCAACCTGACTGGTTTGTGGCCCTCCAGGACTGGATTTGGAGACCCCTGCCTTACACCTCTGTCATTTAAGATTGTGAGTGGGCAAGGTGCAGATGTCCTAGACATTGAAAGGGTATATAGAATGTGTCACATTCCTCCTCGATTCTCACCACCACCAAAAAGTTGTCTAATAGACAATATTTTGGTGGTGGTGAGAAATGAGGAGGAATGTGACACATTCTATCTAACCTTTTTGATGTCTTGGCCATATGCGCCTTGCCCACTCACAATCGTAAATGACAGAGGTGTAAGGCAGGGGTCTCCAAATCCAGCCCTGGAGGGCCACAAACCAGTCAGGTTGGCAGGATATCTCTAATGCATATATATCTCATGCATATTCATTAGGGATATCCCGAAAACCTGAATGGTCTGCGGCTCTCCAGGACCAGGGTTCCCCACCCCTGACTTAGGGGTATGTTTACTAAACCTTCTTAATGTGCGCCCGGCGTTAGTGTGCAGGCTGCCCTATAAGGAGTGGGCGGTTCGGTCAAAAAGTAACAAGTGCGCGTTAACGCGTGTTAATGTGCGCAGCGCACAATATCGCACGGAAAGGGAGCAGCGTGCGTCAACACGCGTAAAGCCTAAGTAGGCGCGCTGAGCTGCAAATATAGCTATCGAGGTGTAGTACAATGATTAGAACACTGACTGATGCTACAGGGGTCCTGAGTTTGATTCCCAAGTGGGCCAGATAAATAATAATACTTTTACCCAGGACTGTCTGAGGCATGTGCCAGTTTTATTTAAATCTGTGCTGCCAGAAAACACACCCTCAAAGTGCCGTAACATTAGGTGCCGCATAAGGCACTCCAGAGGGCATATCATAAAGTGCACTGTCTGCCAAGGCACCCTATAATGTTGCCCATGGGGAGCCTTATAAGGCGCTGTATAGGGTGTTGTATACGGTGCCCTATGAGGCACTGCAAGGTTACAGCACTGAGAGTGTTTTTGCTTGCCGCACTAATCTAACTTTAAAAAACGAACTGCCTCAGTCAGCCCTATCAACTAACCCCACTGTGGGATCACACCCATAACTTCTGCCCCACAGACAGTGATGTAACCAGTGGGCTACAGCTGTATGGCTACACCCAGGCCCCTGGCTGGCTACAGAGGGACTGCAGGTCTCCACACCAACTGCTGTGGTTATCAGGCTAGGGTTAACCCACCCATACCCATGATGCACTGAACATGCATATCAGCAGTCCACAGATGATCACAGGATGGGGTATGCACCCCCACAGCACCTCGGCCTGGTAGGGGGTAGTGACCATGTGTGTTACTGGCACAGAGTGGCTACAGACCATCACATTGTGTGGGTACTGTGCCCACCCTGAGGGTGAGGTGGGGCACCCAGCACCATGTCCACAGCACCAGACATAGCTGAGATAGACTATGCTGCAGATCGCCATCAGTGACAGAGTGTGATAGGTAGTCCTTGCAGACATACCTCAGAATACACCTCCATCCATATTTCTTTCCCAGTCACATCTAGCCCTTGTGGACTATGATGCACCCAGAATAGTGCATATTCTGTGTGAGTGCCATGGCCACATTGGTTATGTGGCGGGGGGGGCAGGGCGCCTGTATGGATCCATTAGCAAATTATGTAGTACCACCCGACCTGCCCTCTGGGGCTCAGGATCTCCCACCAAAAGATTCACATTCCTGAAATGGTGGCGGTAGAGAGGACCATCTACCTCAGTCCAGCAACGTGCACACAACTTTGAGGGCAGTCCTGTACGCAGCCATACGGCAACAGGAGACAGACAGTATGGCTGAAATGCTTAGCTGCCCCCCACCACTATCTGACACTCTCCAGCAGCAAGCACAGTGAGTCCCCAGCCACCACACCCTGCAAGGTGTCCCAGCCATACACATACTAACTGCAAACAATGTGCTAGCTAGTCCATAGTGCATATTACTGGGGAAGATGTGTGCACACCCACCAAGCAGATAGGTCAGTGATTGGACCCCAAAAAAGGAAGCACATATACATTACTTAGATGAAATACTATGTAGCACTATGGGGGAACCTAGCCATGTCGTGGTCACTGCTCAGTCAGGGTGGGAATGACCTTCCAGCAGGACATGCTGTGGCCACCTTGTCCGTGCAGGTGGCGGCCAGACACTACAATGTCCCAACCATTGCCCTGAGCCCTGTGCTGATGCATCCTGCTCAGGCCGCCCTGTCCAGGCTATACCCACAGTACCTTGCTCCTCATTATGCACATAGGCAAGCTAACACTGGACACAGTACAAACAGTGTGGGCTGAGTATGGTATGGGCACACACTGGATGGACATACACACACTCCCACACCTATTCCAGCACTGTGCAAATAGAGGCTCTTGGCAGCCCTGGCCACCTCGCCAGTCCTGGGCACAGCACAGGCATGGCTATGGTACACAATACTGTTAGGGTCACTCCCCAGGGTGGTAAACACTGTCAAACACCAGTCCTGATACACACTCTGCAGACATCAGAGAGGTTGGTATGATACAGCTAAAGAGCAGATTGTACTTAACTTAGGGATTGCTATCTGCCAGTAATCATAGCAACCTTTTGATATATGTGTACCATATCCCCAGGTTTAGGGTGGCATTGCTACGGTATACAGGGGCTAGTATTGGGGGCTTCACACAGGGCCCGCCATCCTGCCTCTACAGGTGGCTTTGGATGATGGAGCCTGTGGGTGCAGATGTGTCTACCCCTGTTGGCCGTTGCTCTGGCAAGAGGTTCCCAACTCCAGTTCTGGTGGGCCACACACTGTTCAGGTTTTCATGCTGTCCCTCATGTATATGCATGAGATACATCTGCATACCATGGGGGCGGCACATGGAAATGCAGCACATGCATCTTTATTGGTGACAGCATGACCCCTGCATGGTGTGTGGCCCTCCAGGACTGCATTTGGGAGACTCTGCTCTGGGTACTGCTCATGTGTATGGTGTCTGTGCTCTGTGGGGTAAAATATGGGCGTTTGATGCATGGTTCTGTTCTCTGCACTAAAGGTTCGGTCTTTACTTCCACGGTTTAGTACTGGGTAAAACATGGAGACTGGGTTGTCAGGAGCCACAGCTGAGGCTTGAACCTGTGACCTTCTGCTCTTGAACACACTGTCTGTGTTTGCTGCTCCACACTGTGGCCGCAGAGACAATGTTTTCCCTAGAGATGCCATGACTGTTTGTCAGACAGAGCCTGTCTGTTGCGGTGCACGGCACCCACCTGAACAGGGCTAGGCCACGGTCTGCTGTGGGCAGCAGCCATAGCCCCCTCCACCACCTGTACCCCTCCGCCACCATGCTGACATGCCATTCTGCTGGTGGTGCTGGTGGTGCACTGTTTCGGGCCATCCAGTGTGCAGGTAGGCAGCTGCCTATGGTGTGGGTTCTGGGGTAGGGGTGCCTGCATAGGTGTCCACGCTTCCCCCCAGCACCGCCTGCCACTGTTCTGTGCCCTTGGGGGTCCCTACTGGGTACTATCCCCTGTGACACTGTGGGAAGCACACTCGTGCCCATGCTGGGCCCTCATCAGTTGCTGTCTGGCTGCTGTACTGTTTCGACATTCCTATGGGCCACCTAGGCATCACCCTAGTCTGCACTGTGGCCCACCTGCAGTACAGCATGTGCCGTCTGCAGCCCTCTGTGTCCCTTTTCCCAGCATTTGTCCAGTTGCCCATTCCGACATGCCCGCCCTGCTGTTGTGGCACATATGCATGCCATAGGAAACCTGTCCAATGGAGAGGGAAACCCTGATGAGAGCAATTGCACTGTGGGATCAGTCACCTTGTATGGGGACAGAGCGTAGACCCTTTGAAAATTCATATCTTTTTTTTTTGGAGCTTTCTCGGGAGTGCTTTTTGATGTTTCCCATTAATATCACTATTGCCCAGCTTGGTTATGTTTTTTTTAAAATTTTGTTGGGGTTATTTTCACTGTTTATTTCCACTTTTGTTCCGTGCACATATATCACACTTATCACTTTTTTGTAGGTTTCCCTGGTTTTGCTGTGCATTGCTGACAGAAATGGTTTCTCTTCCTTTTAAATCAGCTCTAACGCCAGGGTTTCACTGGCGTTAGTTTTGAGCCTCGGATTTCACATCGTTAGTGTGCGGGGAGCCTCTCCCCTCCCACTCTTCACCCATTGACCCCTTCTCTCCGCCCCTGTGGAGCCTTCCTCCGCCCTCCGGGAGCCTTTCTCCATCTTCAGCGCTTGTTTGCACCTCTGCGCGCGTTAGCGCACGCTAAGGTACCTCTGTGCCCGCTAATGCGCCATTAACGTGCATTAAGGTATCTTAGCGCGTGGTAACGTCACAGAGCGCACATTAAGAAGGCTTAGCAAGCATGCCCCTTAGTTCACCTGTAAAGTCAGCAAGAAATGCCAGATCACATAACCACTCCTCATCTTCCAACTCTGCTTGGTCATCTCCCCTCTCCTTCAAAAATCATCTTATTTCATTCAGCAAATCACAAAATCTTTGCAGAAATTTTTGCCTACTTAGCCACCTTACATCTGTGTGCAAAATGATTTCTGCTGCCCCTTCATCAAGAATAAGATTGAAACCCATCTTTGAAGTGATCTTTCATGAACTGAATTTACAATTTTGAAAGTGATGTCTATGACAGTCTTTGTATTGAGTCTCTTGCTTACCAAAACTTGCTGGTGAATGATGCAGTGGTAAGAAACGAAATCTGGGAACTCGTCATGCTGTCTACAGAGGGCTATAAAACCGTTAACCTCACCTGTCATTGCTCTTGCTCCATCAGTAGTGATGGAAACAAGTCTATGCAATGGAAGATTATACTTTGTCACAAAAGAATGGAAAGAACTGAATATTTCCTGACCGGTAGTTCTCCCTTTTAAAGAAATCATTCCATGTAGGTCTTCTTGTACACTAAAGTCTTCAAAAACCATTCAGATAAAGACTAGTAACTCGGCTATGTCTCTTATGTCTGTAGATTCATCCAGTTGGAGAGAGAAAGCAACACAATTTGAAACATCCTCCAACAATTGTTCATTTGTGTCTCCACACATCTTTTCTATTCGCCGCACGACAGTGTTTCTTGACAATTGTACATCTTGAATAGCAGCTATGATCTCTTTCTTATTTTTAAATCCTTCAAAAAGATTGTCAGCTGCTTCAAGAAAACAATCTTTTACAAATTCCCCTTCAGTGAAAGGTTTGCATTTCTTTGCGATCAGGTTGCTTACCTTGAAGGATGCTATGGTTGCATTGACCGAATGTGATCTTGGATTCCCCATCAACTGTTGCTGAGTAGCCAATTTTGATTTAAGTTCTTTGGGCTTCAGTTTATGAATTTCACTTTTGGGTGGAAAATCAGCATCAAACGTATTGCTATGTAGAGCCTTATAATTACGTTCCAGATTACCCTTTTTGGGCATGGATACTGGGGCATTACAAATTAGACAACACCACTTGTCTTTCACCATGATGAAGAAGTAGTCCATTTCCCATTCAGCCTGAAAGTGGTAGGTTTTGTTCTTCTTTGGAACACTCATCTTCACTATACTGGGATGGCTGGATGTAAGAAGGCCAGATCTGCTAAGTTAGTATAAACACTGGGTGAATCTGGTCCAAAACTGTCACTGTCCCAAAGTATTAAAGATCAACAGGAACTGAAGACCTCTGGATGATGTGCAATACAAGGACTGGAGATGCCAAAACCACACATGCAGTTCTAAAAGTAAAAATAAGAATTCATCATACTGTCACCAATATCAAATACCACCAAACAATCATCAAAAAAACTCAAACACCTGTCCAGCAAACCAGATAAAATCAAATACCGCCAAACAAGTTCAAATACCACCACACGCGATTTAATAAATTCTGCACAGTGTAGAATCAATACAAAGGCAAGGTAAAATAAAATTGCAGTGTAGAATCAACGCAAAGGCTAGGCAAAATAAAATGGCAGAGGCAAGCAAAAGTCACAGTGGTTTGAACCAATTCGAAGGCAAGGCATAGGCAAGTTAGAATAAAATTGGAAAAGCCCGCCAAAATCACCAAATTCTTGACACTTTGTTGTGTCTGCCTGAAAACTATAAAGTGACCAACGACCAGCACACAACACAACTAATATGGTAAGTGTATTCAGGTAAAGCCTGGGTGAATGGATATCGCCCGGTATATAACAGACTTCTAAGGTGTGTTGGGGCTGGGGCAGGAATGGGTGATTCTGAGAGGCAGGAGACAAGGTATGATGCCAGGCCTGTGGCGTCTCGTTGTGGGGCACAGGTGGCGGCCCCCTGGGGTACCCACAGACTATTGGCACGAAAACAACAAGCTCCCCCAATACACCCGCAGGCAAGATTCCCGCAGGCAAGGAAAAAAGACAGGCAAAGGAATCAGCAGCGGCGGCAAGCCCTTGGCAAACGACCTGCTGGCACGAGCTCTCTCCTAGCGATGGGGCAAGCTGCTGGAGAAATGGAGCCAAGTGGGGCTGGCGATCTACCTCTGACCCCTCCACGATCTACAGGTAGATCGTGATCTACCTGTTGGACATGCCTGATATACTGTAATTTCCAAATGTCTCATATAATACAATGCCCCCTGTTTGTTTATATGGTATGGGCAGGGCCATCCCTTCCACAAGGTGAACTAGGCAGTTGTCTAGGGCGGCAGGACCTAGTGGGTGGCAGCAGGGTCTGGTGCACAGAGGCAGCAGCAGGCCTCAGTGTGCGGCATGCAGAATGCACACCCCCCTCCCTCCCACATATTGACAGGATATGTGCATGTGCGTGGAAAATCATGCTAGTGAGGCAGTAAGATTAGACAATATGATAACACCTCATGTCAGAGGAAAAATACACACACTATCCTCTCTGTTGGCAATTGATGACCATGACCTGGGCCTGAACCACAAACCCTTTCATGTGTAAGCACTCAGTTATGTGGCACTTGCACCTGAGTCATATGGGAGCGATAAGTACTTAGTGTGGTCTGCCAACAATACTTTAGCGAGTGGTGGGGTACAAATGGCAGGCAGGGCAAATGTAAAGATAATATGAGAATTGCTGCTATCATAGGAAACGCAGAAAGTTTACTTGGCAAAGGCTGACCCGGTACTGGGCTTCAACTGTTAACCCTTGGATATCTACCTCTGATAGTTGAGCCATCTGTGATTAATGGCAGCTGTGCATTTATCAGAACCTCACACTATTTGGAAAGTAGATGCCTCACTGCAGGTTGCCCTCCCCACTGTCACTGAAATGCCAGGGTAACCACATCCACCACAGAGTTGCAAAGTTTCCATGCCAATCAGTTGCAAGGGTTCAGAGTGTCATCCAGTCCAGTCTTGGACATTATGGAATCATAATGCATCATAGGACCTGCAGTGAGGATCTCAATGTGTACAATCAGCTCATAGAAATAGCACATTTCACTGTCCTGCTATTAGAAAACCACACACTTGACCTAAAGCACAGAAAATATGACAGGGATTGTCATCTCACCGAGTTCCTAGGGTGAGATTTCCAGCGGGTCCTATCTGATGGAATGTGGATTGTAAAGCATTGAAAGTCAGGGAACACATGAGTAAAGAACTTTACCAGAAAACATCAATAATTGTATGATAAAAGCCAATGGCCTAGAAAACACAGACAGCTCTGGTCAATACCTCAGAGCTACCAATAGATTCAGCATCTGTTCTTTGGATGTTCAATTACCAGACTCAGTGCTGCAGCTAGGAGACCCATTTGTGAATACCAGCAGCTGTAAATGTAGGTGAAAGTCACCATGTCTAGATAGTAAGTCTGTGCAAGAGGAGTAGATTTAAAGCTACATAGTGTGGCTTGACAGGGTTATAGGCCTGCTGAGTTTACCAACCTAATGTCAACGTACCAGTCACAGTTGTTGCAGAGGGCAGTGAAGCTCCTTGCATTCAATTTTCATGGTAACCATGTCCTGGAGACAGGTACCAATTTTCTACATTAATAAGTTCTAGCTGTGAGAATTTGACTGATTCCAGCCTCTCTGAACAAACATTCTTGATGCGTTCTTGGATCTTAAGTCAAGATACTACTTGCCATAATCAGGGACTAGAAACAGCACATTGCCCTACCTTGCTAGCTGAAAGGCACATGCCTGTGAAAGGATATACTGACCCAAGGCTGGCAAAATACATAATTGCAGGATGGATCACATTGCTTGGGTCATGTAAGGTATATGTTCAGAACAGAGCAATATGCTTTCACTGAACCATGAGCAATCAGTGCTGCTAAGACAACAATGCATCACTTATGATATAGTCACAACTCCAGGATGGCCTTGCAACATCATGTCTGCCCCTGGTTCATTGATACAAGCAAGGTATAGCTTCATATGGAAGGTGTGTCTCCCTCAAATAAAAGGCTAGTACAGTATGACATTATCAGTCCCTGATTATGGACATAGTTATACTGATATCAGCTCCCAGAATGCATCAGGAATCTGTAGTCAGTGAGGCTGGAATGAGTCACATTCTCACAGCTGGAACTCAGTAATGCTAAAAATCTGCATCTGCCTCAAGGACATAATTACTGTGGAAAGTGAGTGCAAGGGGGTAGGTCACCAGCAACTGTTAGAACATAAGAACATAAGATATGCCATACTGAGTCAGACCAAGGTCCATCAAGCCCAGTATCCTTTTTCCAACAGTGGCCAATCTAGGTCATACGTACCTAGCAGTTTCCCCAAAGGACACAGGTTCTGCAATGCTTGTACTAGGTCAAGCATTGATATCCTGGGCCCCTTCTTAATAATGGTTTATGGACCTTTCCTCTAGGAACTTGTCCAAACCTTTTTTAAACCCAGCTACACTAACAGCCTTTACTACAGCCTCCGGTAACAAATTGCAGAGTTTGATTACACGTTGAGTGAAAAAATATTTTCTTTTATTAGTCTTAAATAGTTTACCCTGTAGCTTCATTGCATGTCCCCTAGTCTTTCTATATTCTGATAACGTAAACAGTCGATCTACGTTTACCCGTTCCATTTCGTTCATTAATTTATAGACTTCTATTATATCTCCCCTCAGCCGTCTCTTTTCCAGGTTAAAGGGCCCTAAACCTTTTAGCCTTTCTTCATAGGAGTATCCTTCCATCCCCTTTACCATTTTGGTGGCTCTTCTCTGAACCTTTTCTAATAACGCTATATCCTTTTTAAGATACGGCGACCAGAATTGCACACAATATTCAAGATGCGGTCTCACCATGGAACGGTATAGAGGCATTATAATACCTTTTGTTTTATTTTCCATTCCTTTCCTTATGATACCTAGCATTCTATTTGCTCTCTTGGCTGCCGCTGCACACTGGGTCGAGGGTTTTAACATGTTATCCACAATGACGCCTAAATCTTTTTCCTGAGTGGTGGTTCCTAATGTGGAACCTTGCATCGTGTAACCATAGTTTGGGTTGTTCTTCCCTAGGTGCATAACTTTGCACATGTCCACATTAAATTTCATCTGCCATTTTGATGCCCAGTCTTCCAATTTATCAAGATCCTCTTGCAATTTTCCACAATCCTCTTGGGTTTTAACAACTTTAAATAGTTTTGTGTCATCTGCAAATTTGATAACCTCACTCATTATTCCACTTTCCAGGTCATTTATGAATATGTCAAAAAGCAGCGTACCCAGAACAGATCCCTGGGGTACACCACTATTCACCTTTCTCCATTGGGAAAATTGGCCATTTAACCGAACCCTCTGCTTTCTATCTTTTAACCAGTTCCTGATTCACAGTAGTACACTGCCTCCTATCCCATGACTCATTAGTTTTGCCAAATGTCTCTGATGAGGGACCTTGTCAAAGGCTTTCTGAAAGTCCAGATACACTATATCAACCGTCTCACCTTTGTCCACCTGTTTATTCACACTTTTAAAAAAACATAACAGATTAGTAAGACAAGATCTTCCTTGTCTAAAGCCATGTTGGCTGTCTCCCATTAGGCCATGACTATCTACATGCTGAGTAATTTTATTCTTTATGATGGTTTCTACCATTTTTCCCGGTACTGACGTGAGGATCACTGGTCTGTAGTTTCCCGGATCACCCCTCGAACCCTTTTTAAAAATTGGTGTTACAATGGCGATCCGCCAATCTTCAGGTATTAGAGATGATTTTAATGATACTTCACAGATGACTAATAGCAGGTCTGCAGTCTCATATTTCAGTTCTTTCAACACCCTTGGATGTATACCATCCAGCCCAGGTGATTTGCTACTCTTCAGTTTATCTAATAGTTGTAATACATCTTCCTGATATATCGATATTTCCTTCAATTCTTCCGCACCTTTAAATACTACTTCAGTCATGGGTAACATCCCTACATCTTCCTCAGTAAAGACCGAAGCAAAGAATTCATTCAGTCTCTCCGATATCGACTTGTTGCCTCTTAGTGCCCCTTTAACTCCTCTATCATCTAATGGTCCAACTGACTCTCTCACAGGTTTTTTGCTATGAGTGTACTTGAAAAAATCTTTATTTCGCGTTTTTGCTTCCGCAGCAAGCTTCTTCTCAAATTCTCCCTTTGCCTGCTTTATCAATGCCTTGCATTTGACTTGCCAGCGCTTGTGCTGTTTCCAGGTTTCATCGTTTGGCTCTTTTTTCCATTTCCTGAAAGATGCTTTTTTGGCAACAACAGCTTCTCTGACCTCCCCTTTAAACCATGCTGGCAGTTTTTTTGACTTCTTTCCACTTTTCTTAAAGTGTGGAATAAAGCTGGTCTGGGCTTCCAAGATAGTATTTTTCAACAACACCCAAGCTTGATGTAAGTCTTTAACCTTTGCAACTGCTCCTTTTAGTTTTTTCTTAACTATTTTCCTCATTTATCATAGTCTCCCTTTCGAAAGTTAAAAGGTAGTACTATGGATTTCCTTACTATCCCTCCTCCACTAATTAAATCAAAGGCGATCATGCTATGATCACTATTGCCAAGTGGCCCCAACACCCTTATCTCTTGCACTAGATCTGGTGTTCCACTAAGGACTAGGTCTAATACGACTTCCCCTCTGGTTGGTTCATGAACCAGCTGCTCCAAGAAGCAATCATTTATGTCATCTAGGAATTTAATCTCCCTAGCATATCCTGCCGTGACACTGACACAGTCGATACCAGGGTAATTGAAATCGCCCATTATTATTACCGCACTGTAACTTTTGTTAGCTTCCTTGATTTCTTTGAGCATTTCATCATCCATTTGTTCATTCTGGCCAGGCGGTCGATAGTACACCCCCACCGCCATTGCCTTCCCCTTTTTACATAAAATTTCAATCCATAGAGATTCTACAGCAAATTTTGTTGCCTGCAAAACTTTAATCCTTTATGACTCAATGCTCTCTCTAACATAGAGCGCAACCCCTCCACCAATTTGATCAGCTCTATCATTACGATATAGTTTGTACCCAGGTATCACAGTGTCCCACTGGTTGTCCTCCTTCCACCATGTCTCTCATATTCCAATCACATCTAACCTCTCATTTAGTACTATATATTCTAACTCTCCCATCTTATTTTTTAGACTTCTAGCATTTGCATACAAGCATTATAGAGACTGTATTTTATTCATATTAATTTGGCTATTGGTAGACATGGGTAATTTGTGATCTTTAAGCTGTGTCTGCTCCATACTCCACCACGTATTATTGACTGGGTGCTCCATACCTGAGGACATTTGGGCTACTTTACTCTTTTTTGGAACCTCTCTGCTTTTGGTAGTATCCTTCAAGGATACATTCTTCTGAACCATCCACTCTTGGGCGACTGTCGGCTTTCCCCTATTATCTAGTTTAAAAGCTGCTCTATCTCCTTTTTAAATGTTAATGCCAGCAGCCTGGTTCCATCCCGGTTAAGGTGAAGCCCATCCCTTTGGAAGAGCCCCTCCTTTCCCCAGTATGTACCCCAGTTCCTAACAAATCCAAACCCCTCATCTCTGCACCATTGTCTCATCCACGCATTGAGACTCCGGAGCTCTGCCTGCCTTTTGGGTCCTGCACGTGGAACGGGAAGCATTTCGGAGAACGCTACCCTGGAAGTTCTGGATTTCAACTTCCTACTTCCTGCCAGTATCTGGGTAGACTCTGCAGCCCTAATACCATCTAAAGCTAAATCCTGCTGATTTGAATGCATGCTGCAGTCAGAGACGTATTGAGTAGGCAGGGTGACTTGCAAATACACACACTCATCTGTCACATCTCCGGGAAGCTGTTATCCATGGTTCAGTCTTCCACTAGTTCCACTCTTTCCTCTCTTCCCATTACTTTTCTGTCACCATGGCTACTACCTCCTCGGCTCCCACTTCTCTCCCCTGTGGTGTTCCCAGGGTTATGTACTGACTCCACTCCTTTTCAATGTCTTTCTGGCTCCTCTTACCATGTTGGTTGGGCTGTCAGAATATTACTACACTGATGTCATCATTCTCCTCCACTACACCATCTCTTTTGCACTTGATCTGTCCCTATTCAATGCCTGCCTCTCCCGTGCCACACATTGGCTGTCTTCCAGTTTCCTTCATCTTAACCCAGCAAAAATGTCAGCTCTTTGGTTTACCTTTGGTGATTCTTGTCCTTCTCTGGCTTCTTGCCTTTCTGGTTCCCCAATTCTTCTAGTCTCCTCCTTTCACTATCTTGGTGTTACACTTGACTCCACTTTGCCCCTCCATGATCACCTCTTATTGTTCATCTGCCACTCCTTCTATTCCCTCAGGCAAATCCACACAATCTGTCCCTTTCTGACTACCTCTTCACTGACCACTCTCCTCCTGTCTCTAGTTATGTCATGTATTGATTATTGTAATGTTGTCCTTGTAGGCCTTTTATAGTTGCTCTGGAACACTGCAGCCAGGATTATTTCACATGCCACACACTCTGACCACATCACACCACTGCTTATCAATCTCCTTTAGCTCCCTGTCAAATATTGTATCCACTACAAAATACCTACTATAGTACACAGATCTATTTACACACATAGTCCACAATACCTCTCAGAGTCTCTCCTCTTTCACACCCCATCTTGCAGCCTCAGCTCTGTGCACATAAATTGACTGAACCTTCCTCCCACTTCACATGCCCACCTTGAACCGGCCTGCCATTCTGTATTTTTTTCCTAGGCCCCTCCTTCTGGAACTCCTTACTTACCACTTTACGCTTAGAACCCTAATTTCAGAAGTTCAAATCACTCCTCCAAACCCATCTCTTCCAAACTACCTATGACCTCTACCTTTCTGGCTCCTGATCCCTTCTCCACTTCTCCTTTCTTTTCCCTGGTATGAGTGCCCTCTCTGTCCTATCAATTTAATGTAGCTCCTTTCATTTTTCTGACATTACTTTATTATTGTAAACCACCCTGATGTTTGAAGGCATGGTATATTAAGTGTTTCAGAAAGAAGATTGTGAGACTACTCTGTGGGTGTTCCTGAGCAGTGCTACTGAGTACAGCAGAGAGTTTTGGCCGCTACTGACATCTCTGCGACCACCCTCCCATCCCCTCCCCATGACGTCTGCTGGTGGGGGCCTGGAATAACATTTAAGCAGGTCCAGAGGCCAAAACCTGCTGGAAGAAGATTATGAGCCTACTATGTAGGTGTTCCTGAGCAGTACCACCTACAGCAGAGGGGATGCATGCAGCCTGAGGGGTTTGGCTACTACTGGCATCTCTGCGGCCACCCTACCCTCCCCGTGACATCTGCTGGTGGGGATCTGGAATAATGTTTAAGCAGGTCCAGAAACCCAAACCTGCTGGAAGAAGATTGTGAGCCTACTAATTCCTGAGCAGTGCCGATGACTACAGCAGAGGGGATGCATACAGCCTGAAGATTTAGGCTGCTACTGGCATCTCTGCGGCCATCCTCCCCTCCCCATGACATCTGCTGGTGGGGATCTGGAATAATGTTTAAGCAGGTCCAGAGGTCCTCTGGGCTTTGGCCCAAAGTGGCATGACCAAAGGGGCAGAACACGTCTCTTTGGTGCCCCTTCAGTATATCATAGGCGTTGAGTTCTGTTACTGTTCTGAGTCTTCACAACAGGTACTGTGTGCATGTGACTGATATTGAAGTGTTTGCTATCTTTAGGGGGAAACGGAAGGCAAAGAAGTTTGTCCACATGCCATAGCCTTTGACTTTAAGTTCTAGTAGAGTGGTGGGATTACTGAACAAACAGTTTACTGTCAGCAGCTTTCCCCTGAGGAGGCATCGACTAGATCAGTAGAACGGACAACATCTCTGTACCACAATCTGCAATTATCCTCTACCACTGTCTCATCTATGTCTTCTAGAGTGAGTTCCCCTGCCGAAGCCAATTGCATTTGTAATTCGGGCTTCTGTAATGATGGGACCTTCTCAGGATATTACCTTAAAGGATGTATGGTTAGCTATTATGAATATTGATACAAAGTTATCTAGTGTTGTTCAGTCTTTGTGCACGTTTACTGAAGAATCTGTCCAGAAGTCTCAAGAGGTAGACAATAGGCTGATGGAAATTTCTAATAATGTTGTTAAATTGGAAAGTCAGCTGCAAGTGGTGCAGCAGGCTAGTGTTTCTGCTATTAAAGATTCACTGTCAGTGCATTACATGTTGGAAGCCCTGGAAAAAATTTTCAGAACGACCAAATAATGTTTTTGGAAAAATATTTCTTACAGATAAGGTTCCTATTCAAAGATGTTAAGGGGGGTGGGGGAGGAAGGATAGATGTTTTGTCACCTGATAATAATCAGGATTTGCCACATTTTTTGGAGGATTCTACTGATCAGATAGCTACATAAGAAGGCAGTATTATTGCTTTCTTTTTTGTTAGTTGCTGATAAAGTCAAGGTATTGAAATTCTTCTTTAAATTTAAAGAAAAAAAATGTGGTTATAAAATGAATGTGTTCCCAGATGTTTTCAGGAGCACTCAAATGTGGTGAAGGAATTTCTTGGCCTTGAAATCTAAGGTTGTGAAGTTCGGGGCAACTTTCTTTTTACGTTACCCTTGCAAGTGTATAGTAACTTTGCAAGGGAGTACTTATGCATTTTTTGAGTCAACTCAGTTAAAAAAGTTTATTTTTGATAAAAACGTTTAGGGTGTATTAAGGTTCACAATACGTTTTTGCCCAAATTGGAGATGGGGGCCTTGGACCCCCAAGTTTACTATTTTTGTACTGTTTATGAATATTATCTTGTGCTCATCACTTACCTTGATGTGAACTAATGCTGAGGATTTGTATATATTTTTTGTGTTGTTTTCTGTCCTTAGGGGCATGTTTACTAAACTGCAGTAAAGTTACAGACCACGCGTTAGGTAACGTTAACGATCGTTAGGTAATGTTAACGTGCAGTATGTAACGTTAATACACATTAACGTTACCTAACGATCATTAACATTCCCGGCCGTGGTAAACACCGCAGAGGGTGGAGAGAGGGCAGGGGGAAGGGGTCAATGGGGGGGGAGTGGTCGGAGAGAGGCTCCCTGTACACTAACGCGCTGAACTGAAGGGCTGAATCCTACCGCGAATGAAAACCTGCCGTTAGATGCACATTTGCAGGAGAGAGAAACAATTTCAGTGTCAGCAATGCACAGCATAGAAAGGGACCCCCAAGAAACGTGAAAGTAGTGCTCCATTACCAGCAACAGCATAGTGCCCAAGTATGAAAGGCCACTATGGTGATGGTGCAAGTGGGGCATAAGGGGCTGTAGGCGGGACATGTAGCGGGGGCAGCTGGGGCACAGGGTGGACTAGGTGGGCACCTAGGTGACACATAGGAACATAGAAATTGGAAATCAGCATGACAGCAGCTGACAAAGGCCAAACACAATCCACCTACATCTACCTGGTCCACCCGAGCTAACAGTTGCCAGGGCACTGACCTAACATATCCCCAGCCAACCCTCCCCCAAGTGGAGGGGACATACTATTGGTCGGCGGTGATGGGGGGATGTGAGGATGCTCATGTATGCCCCCTGCCCCAGACCCTGCTCCCTAGGCGACCATCTACCCACACAATGGATGGCCTGGGACTGTGCACTACCAGCACCGACAGCATATGGTCATGTCAGCATGGCAGGGGGGGGAGGGTGTGCCCATGATGGAGGGGGCAGTGGCATCTGCCTGCAGTGGACCTAGGCCATGCCCTTTACCAGTACGTGGTGTGCAGTGCAACATAAAAGGTCTGGCTGAGGAAAAAGTACAGGTAGCCCCAGGGACCACCACACATCTGTGGCAGCAGTGTGGTGCAATACACCCAGCCAGTGTGTTCAAAAGCAGAGGGTCACAGGCTCAAGCCCCAGCTGTGGTTCCTGCAGAACATGCCCCTATGTTTTACCCAACAATGCAGATATAACAGCAACATGTGCAAAGCTCAAAGCAGCGGCGAACAGGGGTAAAAACACCCACTCACACAGGCTCCACAATCCAAAGATGCATGGAGAGACAGGCTGTTGGCCCTAGCATTGAGCTGCAGCTATCACCAGAGCACTACTACTACCTCCTGCACAGTTTAGCAATGTCGGCACTGTGATCAGGACCAGTGTGGAGGGCAGGGTTGCCAACCACCCCTATCTTTGCACAATGCTGCATTAGGAGTATGTGTGTGTATGTCTATCCATTGTTTTGTGGCTGCCCACACCTCACCGGGCCCACAATGTCCCACTGTTACCAGTGTTACCCTTAATATGTGAATAATGAGGAGCAAGGTGTTGTGGGTATGGCTCAGACAGGGCAGATTGGCCAGGATGCATCTTCACAGGGTGTGGGGCAATGGCTGGGACACTGTAGTGCCCGACCACTGCCTGCATGGACAGGGTAGCCACAGCATGGCATGCTGGGAGGGCACTCACTCTGACCGAGCAGTGACCATGGCATGTCTAGGTTCCCACATAGTGCTCTATGCTATCTGCCTCCAATGATATTTTTGTGTTCTCAGTGCTGGGGCACCAATCACTGAGATACTGTCTTGTTCATAGTTCTTCTATGAGCATGCACTATGGCCTGGCTAGTGGACTGTCTGCAGTTAGTCAGTGCTTGGTTGGAACATCTTGTAGGGTACTGCAGATGCTGTCTGCTGGTGAATGGCAGACTTTGGTGTGAGGCAGTTGAGGTTTTCCAGACCTATCCCCCACATTACTGCTGGTCTGCCACTGCCAACCAACCCTGGAGGGCTGTCTTATACTAGCATGATAGAAGTTGCTTCACTGGGGCTCGGGTACCTGTCGATTACCTATAAAAAGGGGTGATTGTGGGCCTTTTGGGGTATATAGTGTATATCATTTTGACCTATAGAGGCACTGCTACACAAACCCCATGCAAGTCTAGAAACCCTTCTGCCCTGATAACAGGCGCCCATGTCAGCCAAACCCTAACACAGGGTATACACTAATCTGGGGTGGTGTCTGGTCTCATGTAACTGCAGGATAAAGATGGACACCAAATTATCATCAGCTGCATTGCAAGGAACACCTATCACACACTCATAGTGATGAGAATGTACAGCAGGGCCTATCTTTAGTACCACATGTACTGCAGACCTAGTGCTGGGCACCCACCCTATACCTCAGGGAGAACACAGAACCTGCACAATGGCATGTCTGTAGCTACTCTGTGCCAGTATCATGCACTGTCAGTTCCATTTTACAAGCTGAGGTACTGGAGAGGTGCAGACCCTATTTGCTGATCAGCTGTAGACAGCTATTCAGCATGTGCATTGCACCATGGGTACTGGTGGGGTTACCCTATCCTGGCACTCAGAGCAGACAGTTTGTGCGATGACCTGCAGTCCTTCTGTACCCAGCCATTGCTGTACAACATGCTATAGAGGTATAGCCTACTGGTTAGTGCAATGATATTCTAAACAGTGGTCATGGGTTCAATTCCTCATTGTGCTCTCTTTTCATGCTTGTCCAGCTCAGATATTTTTCATGCCTGTAACAGATCCATGCTTCCAGCCCATAATACCCTCACCACAGCTGCCAACATTCCTTTGGTCTGTCTATCTGCATCTCTCAGCTGTGTAGAGTCCTGTCTTCCTGTGCAGGCTGCCACCTCATGTCCTGCTCTGGTACCCTTTCCTGCATTGCGCCTCTTCATGCTTGCCTCGCCTGTGCCTGATCTGCATGGCACCACCACTCCTCTGTCCACCCATCATTGTAACTATCCAGTCACCTCCGCCTCCACTGGGGGACACGAATTCCCATTGTCTGCCACCAACTGTCTTTCCAGTACTTTACATTGCCAACACCCTGTGCTGTGGTACAGATGCCCCCACCATGTTTGTCATCAGCACTGGCAACCACATGGGATGCCTGCAGATATGGCAGGTCCAGCGGCTCCCAGCTCTCCCTCCTTCACTCACCTGTTCATTGCCTTTCCTGAGTGCTCTATCTAGTGTTAGGGCTACATCTGTCTCTGTTCCTCACAGGTCATGCATGTCATCCTGAAGCACCTTGCAGCCCTTAGACCACACTAACCTAGGGAACCATAACCTTGTTAGGCCACCTTAATCTATGGTTCTGTAACCCAGGGTGCCTTCTAAAGTGCTTTGTCCAGGGGTGCCTAATATGGCGCTTAACCTAAGGAGCCCTACTGTATAGGGCACCTTACAAAGCGTCTTATGAGGCACCTTACAAGGCACCTTATAAGGCACCTTATGTGGCACCTAACAAGGCATCTTATAGGGCATCTTATATGTCACCTTATGGGACACCTAACAAGGCACCTTATAGGGCACCTTATGTGGCACCTAACAAGGCACCTTATAGGGCACCTTATGGGGCACCTAACAAGGCACCTTATAAGGCACCTTACTTATAAGGCACCTTACAAGGCGCCTTGTAATGTGCCTTGTAATATGCCTTATAAGGTGCCTTGTAGGGCGCCTTGTAACGCTCGTTAGTCAAAGGCACCTTGTAACATGCGTTAGCTGATACGGCTTGCTTTAACGATGCACCGCCCACACCTTTATATGGACATCTGTACCTTTACCACGGAACCAAACGCGAGTGACATTATCGCAGTTTAGTAAACATACCCCTTAAATTGCATGTCTTTTGAAATTATTTGAGATTGTAAATTTTTGTAAAGCCTAACTTAAAAAAAAAAAAAAGTGTTGCAATAAAAATAAAGATGGCTGCAGCAGAGAATCAAATGTTTACAAAATGCAAGGTCATACGTTCAATTCCATTCCCAGCTGTGAGGTACCAACCTGAACCGCCTTTCTTTCCTATGCTGTGCTCTTTTATCAGAAATACTGCGCTGCTCTCCAGTTAATATATTCCCTGATGTGACCCCCTGCCAATCAGGGCTGCATATTCCCAAATGCATCAGAAGGAGAATGTGTGGAAGGCAGAACTATGTGGAAAACTCACTCAAGGAATTATGGTTGCCAAGTGGCTCCAGATGCACCCCACAAGTCGGATCCAGACCTATGCTTATCTCATTGAATGCAGGGAGATAAAACACTGAAATCCCTATTGTATTCCATCAGAAAAGCAAGCCTACAACTCCCTGCATGCAATGGGTTCAAACCAAAGATGGAATCAAGCCTGCCATATGCATCTGGAGTCTGTTGGAAACCCTACTTGGAATGTCAGCCATTCACAAATCATGCCAGTTGCACTATGGAATGATATAGAAGCATTATAATATCCTTTGTTTTATTCTGCATTCCGTTCCATATGATACCTAGCATTCAATTTGTTCTCTTGGCTGCTGCTGCACACTGGGTGGAGGGTTTCAACATATTATCCAAAACGATGCCTAAATCTTTTTCCAGGGTGGTGGTTCCTAATGTGGAACCTTGCATCGTGTAACCATAGTTTGGATCGTTCATTCCTATGTGCATAACTTTGCAATTGTCCACATTAAATTTCATCTGCCATTTGGATGCCCAGTTTTCCAATTTATCAAGGTCCTCTTGCAATTTTTCACAATCATCTGAAAATTATTGTATTTATTTATTTATTTAGCAGGTTTTATATACTGCCTTTTCATAGATTCAAAGCAGTTTACATATAATAGTTTGATTACCTCTTTCATTATTCCCATTTCCAGGTCATTTATGATTATAATGAAAAGCAGCGGACACAGCACAGATCCCTGGGGTACTCCACTATTCACCTTTCTCCATTGAGAAAATTGACCATTTAGACCTACCCTCTGCTTTCTTTTAACAAGTTCCAGATCCAAAATAGTACAGTGCCTCCTATCCCATGACCTTTTAATTTCACCAAAGTCTCTCATGAGGGACCTTGTCAAAGGTTTTCTGAAAATCCACATACACTATGGAGTATGTTTACTAAACAGTGCTAATGTCTTTGCGCGATAAGTGATGTTATCAAGCGATATTGGCGCATTACCCTGTGAGAACATCATGTATCGCATGATAACATCTCTGCCAGCATTAAGGCACACAGAGGGTGGATTAAGGCTCCCCAGAGGGCAGAGTAAGGCACCCCATGGGCGGAAATAAGAGGTCAAAGGGCGGTTAGTGGGTGGGGAGAGGCTCCATGCACACTAACACCGTCTGAAAATTAGGGGGAGGGGGGAGGGGGGGCAGCTGAGCTTTCCCAGGCCTACTGCCTGTCAGCTAGTGCCCTCTGTGATCTGTACAGATCTGCATTGTCTGCCCTGTAGGGTGCCTATTCCACAGCAGGACTGGGATTGATGGTCCCCTCTACTGCCACCATTGCAGAGATGTAGAATGTGGATCTGTTGGTGGGAGATCCTGTCCCCCATCCTGATCCACAGAGGGCGGGCTGGGTGGTGTTTCATAATCTGCTTTTGGGTCCAAACACCACCCTTCTCTTATAACACACACGGTCAGTTCCCCCTACCAGGCCAGGATGCTATAGATGTGCATACCCCATCTTGTAATCAGATGTAGGCTGCTGATCTGCATGTGCAGTGCATCATGGGTATGGGTGGTTTTACCCTATCCTGGTAACCACAGGAGGCGGTTCGTGTGGTGACCTGCAGTCTTTCTGTAGCCAGCCAGTGGTGTGTTAGATGCTATAGAAATGTAGCCCAATGGTTACTTCAATGATTGTAAAGGCAGAGGTTGTTATTTAATAAGGCTGTCTGAGGCATTTCCTTTTAATTTAAATCAGTGCTGCCAGCAAAACACCCTCACAGTGCCGTAGCCTAAGGTGCCTCATAAGGCACCCTATAAGGCACCTTATAAAGCACCCTATAAGGTGCCCTATAAAGCACATTCTTTATTTATTTATATGCTCTTATATACCGCACTATTCTGCATCAGTGTGGTTTAGATTGAACAAACTGAAATTACATTGAACAGGGCATTATAACTTGGAGATAACTATTTTACAGGGAACATGGGCTATGGAGGGTTAAGTGGCTTGCCCAAGACCACAAGGAGCATCTGTTGGACTAGAAACCCCAGTCCTTCCCACCCAAGGTTGCTGTCCTCTAGTGGGATTTGAACCCCCGACCTTCCGGCCTGAAGTACCTTGCCCCACATTATAAGGTGCCTTGGCGGACAGGGCACTTTATAATGTTAGGTTACGGCACTGTGAGGGTGTTTTTGCTGGCAGCACTAATTTAAATTAAAAAAGGAAATGCCTCACACAGCACTGAGTTAAATTAAAAGGAAATGCCTCAGACATCCTTCTTACATAGCACCACTGGGGGATTAAACCCATGACTGCTGCCTCTGCAGTCATTGCAATAACCAGTGGGCTGCATCTTTATAGCTTCTAACACTGCGCTGGCATGAACTTAGGGTTAACTCACATTAACGTGCCACAGCACACACTATCACGCGATACAGATTCTTGCTACCTTGCCGCCGGACCGCCCACTACCTTATATGGCATTCTTCACATTAATGCTGCAATTAGCACCGGTAACATTAAGACGGTTTAGTAAACATACCCCTTAGTCTCCCTTTTACCCCTCTATCATCTAATGGTCCAACTGACTCTCTCATAGATTTTTTGCTATGAATATACTTGAAAAAGTCTTTATTACGCGTTGCCTTATCAATTCCTTGCATCTATCTTGACAGTGCTTATGTTGTTTACAGTTTTCGTCATTTGGCTCCTTTTTCCATTTCCTGAAAGATGTATTTTTGGCAAAAACAGCCTCTCTGACCTCACCTTTAAATCATGCTGGCAGTTTTTTGGACTTCCTTCCTTTTGTCTTAAAATGTGGAATGCAGCTGGTCTACAGTAGGCTTCCAAGATGGTATTTTTAAACAAGACCATGCTTAATGTAAATTTTTAACTTTTGCAACTGCTCCTTTTAGTTTTTTTCTTAACTATTTTACTCATTTTATCATAGTCTCCCTTTTGAAAGTTAAAAGGTAGTACTGTGGATTTCCTTACCGTCCTTTCTCCATTTATTAAATCAAACACGATCATGCTATGATCGCTATTGCCAAGTGTTCCCAACACCCTTGTCTCTTGCACCAGATCTTGTATTCCACTAAAGACTAGGTCCAAAATTGGTTTCCCTATGGTCGGTTCATGAACAAGCTGCTCCAAGAAGCAGTCATTTATTTCATCTAGAATCTTTATCTCCCTAGCATGTCCTGCCGTGACATTGACCCAGTTGATAAAGGGGTAATTGAAATCGCCCATTATCATTACTGTGCTGTAACTTTTGTTAGCTTCCTGATTTCTTTGTGCATTTCATCATCCATTTATTCACTCTGGCCAGCGCGGTCGATAGTACACCCCCACTGCCATCACCTTCCCCTTCCCCTTTTTACATGGGATTTCAATCCATAGAGATTCCACAGTGAAAAATACTTCCTGCAAAACTTTAATCCTTTGTGACTCAATGCCCTCTCTAACATGGAGTACAAACCCACCACCAATCTGATCTGCTCTATCATTATGATATAGTTTGTACCTAGGTATCACAGTATCCCCCTGGTTCACCTCCTTCCACCATGTTTCTGAGTTACCGATCATATCTAACCTCTTATTTAGTGCTATATATTCTATATACTATGTACTCTAATTACTCTCCCATCTTATTTTTTAGACTTCTCGCATTTGCATACAAGCATTTTAGAGGCTGTATTTTAGTCATATCAATATGGCTTTTGGTAAGCAGGGGTAATTTGGAATCTTTATGCTCTATCTGCTCTGTACTCACGGGCATTTGGGCTACTTTATTGGAACCTCTCTGCTGATATGCCCTAACTTCAGTCTTTTGCTAGAATCCTTCAAGGATACATTGTTCTGAACCATGCATTCCTAGGCGACTGTCAGTTTTACCCTATTATCTAATTTAAAAGCTGCTCTATCTCCTTTTTAAAGGTTAATGCCAGCAGCCTGGTTCCATCCCGGTTAAGGTGGAGCCAATCCCTTCGGAAAAGCTCCTCCTTTCCCCAAAATGTTCCCCAGTTCCTTACAAATCCAAAACCCTCTTCCTTGCACCACTGTCTCATCCACACATTGGGACTCCGGAGCTCTGCCTGCCTTTTAGGTCCTGCGCATGGAATGGGAAGCATTTTGGAGAATGCTATCCTGGAAGTTCTGGATTTCAACTTCCTACCTAAAATCCTAAATTTAGCCTCCAGAATCCCTACCACATTTTCCTATGTAATTGGTACTAACATTTACCACTACAGTGACTCCTCCCCAGCACTATCTAAGACCTTGTCTAGGTGTCTTGGGAAGTCTACTGCCTTCGCACCAGGCAGGTATGTTATCAGGCGATCGTCACATCCACCAGCCATCCAGCTATCTACATGCCCAATGATCGAATCACCAACTATAACAGCTGTGCTAACCCTTCCCTCATGGGCACATGGCACTGGAGAAACCTCCCACAGTGCAAGAGGACTTTACATCACCTGGAGGACAGGTCCTAGCTACAGGATCACTTACTGTCATACCAGAGTGATGCTCTCCTGTCACGTGACCTCTTTCCTCCATGGAAACAGGGATGGTGCCAGACTACTACTACTACTACTACTATTTAGCATTTTGTACTACATCCCTGTAGGTCTCATCTATGTAGCTCTCTGTCTTCCCTTATGTCCTCCAAGTCTATTACTCTAGCCTCTAGAGGTCGGACTCGTTCCCTGAGAGTAAAGTGCTTCTTGCACCTAGTGCACACGTATGACCCCTCACCAACTGGGAGGAAATCATACATGTGACATTCAGTGCAAAAGACTGGAAAGTCCCCCATCTCACTGCTGGACTGCTGTCTGCATCTTAGTTTTAGGGTTGTGTTTAGGTATTTAATTTGTTTACTTACTAAGGTTTGCTGGGGATACTTATACTAATAAAATTATACATAATATGTTTAATGGACTTTGTTTACCTCAAGTTCTTTTTTTATTATTAAATTTGTCATGAACACAAAGTAAACATTTAGAAAAGAACATTCCCTTTGCATAAAACACAGAAAAAGAAAAAAATTACAAATTCAAATATTTTTCAGAGGCAACAATCTCAAAAAATAAAAAACACATTAAATGAGAGACTGCTAGCTAAGCATACCAAAAATTTAGACCCCAATTCACTTCCCAACTAAACCACTCAAAAGATCAACATAATAATCTTATTGCTATTTGTTAGCTACCATAAACTGTTCTAACTGTGCCACTTCAATAAATACTTATCTATTCCCAGAATAAGTGACAAAACATTTGCAAGAGAATTTTAAATAGAACTGACCTCCCAAAGCAAGGACCTTAGATTTCAGCTGCAAAAAAGCCTTCCGTCTGAGCTGGGTAACCTTGGCAACATCAGGAAACATCATTAAAGGACTCCCACAAAAGGAAGCATCCTTCTTAGCAAAATATAATTTCATGATAGCAATCTTTTCACTCTCAGAAGAGAAGGTAACCAATAGGGTAGCCATTTTAGTCACCTCATCTAAGGATGTTTCTAAAAATTGAGTTAAATTTAATTGGTCCAGGCTCACCTGCTCATCAGCCTCTCCCTCCTTAGCTATCTCACTACCTCCCTGAGATAGATAATAAATAGAAGTAATATTAGCGACATCAAATGTTAAATATAATAACATATCATGAACATATTTTTTTAAAATAGCTCTAATGGAGAGAGAAGGCGTACCATCGGAAAATTTAATACTCTAAGATTATTTGCTCTAGACAGGTTTCTAATTTTTCCAATCTATTTTGAAGCACAATAGTCTCCTTTAAATAAGAAGAACTCACAGCATGTACACTCTCCACAGACCCCTCCAAATTCTGAACCCTCTCACTAACAGCTGATAGAGACTGACCATGACCGCGCAAAACACTTGCAGTGTCATGGGAAAAAATACACAGTTGAGTGAGAGTACCCGAAAGAACACATTCCACCCGATGTATAGCATCAAAAACATCTTTCAAGGAAATATTAGGCATAGAAAGACTGGAAAGAACTGGCAGCGAGTCAGAAGATGGTAAAGAAACACCCGACGGGTATACAAGCTCAGCTCCGGTCAAACCAGTCTGCTTAAAAGAAGCTCCATCGGGGAGAGGGGTGGAGACAGAAAACAAGCTACCATCTCCAATGAAGGAGGCATTTGGAGAGTGCATTTTTTCACCAAAGTTAGGTTGGGGGGGAGGGGTATGATCCCCCGAACTTAATGAAGCTTCTGGGACTGACCTTGCTCCTGGGTCCTGAGGAGCCGATATTCGTGAAGCAGCAGCACTAATCAGGTGCTTCACCACCTGACCCCCAACTGAGCCCTTGTTCTTGGCTTTCCGCTTACCCATTCAAAGACACAGGGACAAGAACAAACTCCCAGAAGCTCCCAGGTGCTCCTTGAAACACGCCCCTTCAGATACGTACCGTGGCCGCGGCCCGCGGTACCGATTGGCTCATCCTCGATTGCAGCAGGAGGGAGGAGATCTGTTCCGGCCAGGTATGCAGCTGGCAACAATTCCCATTCAATATCTCCTGACATTAGCAGGCAGTCCTGGGCTACCATCTCCACCAGCCTCGGTACACATTGGCTCTTATCCTCGATCACAGCAGGAGGGAGGAACTCTGTTCTGGCCAGGTATGCAGCTGGCAACAATTCCCACTCAAAGTCTCCTGACGTTAGCAGGCAGTCCTGGGCTAGCATCTCCACCAACCCCCAGCACACACTTGCTCTTATCCTTGATCGCAGCAGGAGGGAGGAGCTCTGTTCCAGCCAGGTATGCAGCTGGCAACAATTCCACTCAACGTCTCCCATTGTTAGCAGGCAGTCCTGGGCTAGCATCTCCTCCAACCCCCGGTACACACTGGCTCCTATCCTTGATTGTAGCAGGAGGGAGGAGCTCTGTTCCAGCCAGGTATGCGACTGGCAACAATTCCCATTCAACGTCTCCCGACTTTAGCAGGCAGTCATGAGCTAGTATCTCCTATTTACCTCAAGCTTAACTAATCTCAGGTCCTTAATGTATGCCTGATGAGGATAAACAGCTGTACCTGAAAGTGAATATGGGCACCTCCTTTCCTTTAAGAGCTTTAAGCACCTATAAAGCTATGATTATCCCAGGTGTGGGTGGGAGTTAGGGAGGGAGGGAGGGAGGGAGGGAGGGAAAGAAGACGTATTAAAAGCCGGCTGCTACACAGTATCCTGTCCTGTGCTTCTAAGGTAATCTGTTACCAATTTCCTGGGTGACTCACACAGCCCTTGCTTGGCTAGAGGGAGTCTTTTAAAATGCCCCATTGATCTGTCCCTTGGCTTTAACACCTATTTAAAATAATTTCACAGGTCTCTTGCCCCCTATCTAGAAGGCCTCTTTGTAAAGGTCTCTAGAAACAATTTATTGCTCATAGAATACTGACCTTGTTTTTCCTTTTTTTGCTAAGTTATACTCTGAGTTGATTTAAATTAAAGCTATTTGCTGATACTAGACACTGACTGAGTGTTAAATTTAAACTAGAAGCTCTCTGCTGGGTTTATTTTATATTTAACCAGAAAGCTCTCTGCTGTGTTCTGATTTTAAACTGAAAGTCCTCTGCTGGGTTTTAAATGTAAACTGAAAGCTATCTGTTGAGTATTCAATTTAACTAAAAGCTTTTTGTTGATACTAGGTCCTGACTGATTTAACAAATACACTGGATTCTAATTTACACAGATTAATCGGCTTTAATGTAAAGAATTCCCTTTTCCCCAAGATTAGAAAAAGTTCCCAGAAGTAAATACTTAACAATTGCAGATCTCTCTCCAGAAGTAGCAGTCCCATTTTGTAGCACTGAGACTATATCTGAGGATATCCAGTGTACATATGTTGGGTTATATGGGAAACAGCCATATGTCACTTCTATGTGAATGTACTATCAAAAGGGATTTCACAGATCACTCTTTATCCAGAGAGTGGACATTAATGTGTTGGCATGCAAGAGTGCCCATAATGTTGACCACAACTGTGGGTCACCCCAGCACACATGGCCTCATTGCCCTATGTTTTTCTGGGTCTTCCTGGTCTCCTCTTTGGCCTTGGTGGGACATCTGGAGCATGGCTACAGTGAGGCTTTGCATATTTTGGTTTAAGGTGGCAAAGCCACTCCTCACTACATCTTCATAGTCTGATTGAGAACTGTAAAAATGGTGAGAAAGACTTGGTCAGACACTAGTTGCATTTGCCTAACCTCTCTAATGGTAAATGCTGACAGACAACCATATCCTACTGTAGGTGACAGTTTATAATGATCTAGAGCAATGCCAAGTCCCCAGTATGTCCAGTGCTGTTGGCAATGTGAAGAGGTATACTTATGGAGCTATATTGCATGGCTGGAGACATCCATTGGCAACGAGTGCAGATTTGTAGTAGAGTTAACTAGGCAGTGCATGAGCATAACACCTTGTCATATGTTAGAGTGGTGCACCTATGGAGCCCCATCCTCCTGTATCCATGTCTTGCATGCAGATGGCTAGTGATGACTGTCCACCATGGCAGTCCTGGCCCCCAATAGTTCCTAATGTGGTTGTGGCCACTCTCCTTGCCCTCCTAGGAAAGTGGCATGTTGTATACACCTATACCCTCCTCCCCTTATGAATACACTGCACCATCATCCTATCCACTGCCTCTTGGTCTCCCTCATACTGTATGTGAATCTGATGGTGCCTAACATTCAGCCATGGAACACCTCATCTCTACATAGGAGCTGTGCAGCTAAATTTGGATAGGAAAAGGCAAATGGAAGGGCTGAGGCACCAACTAGGGTCACAACTATGTCTCTATGACCCTTTGAATCTGTATGGCCCCACACTGTCATCCTGCCTCCCAACAACACTTTTGCCCAACAGTTGTGCTATCATAGCTCACCAAGCTACACCCATGTGTTTAGCCACACTTCTTTCCCCATATCATCATTATGACATAACAGCACCCCAAACCAATGAAGTTGCACCAATAGTGGGTAGACACCTAGCCGGGGGGCCGTTTATCATTGGAAACCTCTACCTGGGGGAAGAAGATGTGGTGGACTCACCTATGGAGGATGTCTCATATCACACACATGCTAGGTGCTAGCAATGTCAATGGAGTCTGTGTCTCAACCAAGGACTGTGCTGTGAAATGCAGGACACCCCCCTTCACTGACCCTTCTCCATATGACATCATGTAGAAAGTGTAAATATCCATGCCACACCAGAGACACAGAGTAACACATGACAAAACAGAGCACATGTGGGAATTGCCTGGATAGATGGGAACATGTATAGTGAAGCAAGCCCTGTCTAATGATCTATGTAGATGGCAATGCTTTCCCCATATCATACATACATCCCAGTACATCACTCAGTTGTGATCAGAATCAACATGTCAGCATACCCCTGTGGCCCCAGCACCATCCCCCATGTGCTCACTGGAAACAAGTTGCAATCCAAACACAGCATGCCCATGCCTGCACAACCCACCTACTAGGTGTTCATTGATGCCAGTGGTGTGCACCATTAGGTTCTCTTGTATTTCCCGTAGAATCCACATCCTCACACTTGATTCAGGCTGTGGAGGGGACACAGACATATCTGTAGTGGGATGTGGTGTCCTACACATCTCCCTCCTGTATTGGTGGTATCTCTGGAGGTCCTCCCTCCTCCTCCTCCAGGGAGCTGGGCCACCACACCCCTTCCAGTGGTCGACTGCAGGGAGAGGTACATATCATGTTCTTCCTCACTCCCAGGAGCTGTTTCCAATTCCTCACTTTTAGCACCCTCAACTGGGCTTCCCTCGTAGCAAAAAACCCGTGAGAGAGTCAGTTGGTCCATTAGATGATAAAGGGGTTAAAGGAGCACTAAGAGGCGACAAGGCGATAGCGGAGAGACTGAATGAATTCTTTGCTTCGGTCTTTACTGAGAAAGATGTAGGGATGTTACCCACGACTGAAGTGGTATTTAAAGGTGTGGAAGAATTGAAGGAAATATCGATACATCGGGAAGATGTCCTACAACTATTAGATAAACTGAAGAGTAGCAAATCACCTGGGCCGGATGGTATACATCCAAGGGTGTTGAAAGAACTGAAATTTGAGATTGCAGACCTGCTATCAGTAATCTGTGAACTATCATTAAAATCATCTCTAATACCTGAGGATTGGAGGATCGCCAATGTAACACCAATTTTTAAAAAGGGTTCGAGGGGTGATCCGGGAAACTACAGACCGGTGAGCCTGACATCAGTACCGGGAAAAATGGTAGAAACCATCATAAAGAATAAAATTACTCAGCATATAGATAGTCATGACCTAATGGGAGACAGCCAACATGGCTTTAGACAAGGAAGATCTTGTCTTACTAATCTGTTATGTTTTTTTGAAGGAGTGAATAAACAGGTGGACAAAGGTGAGTCGGTTGATATTGTGTATCTGGACTTTCAGAAAGCCTTTGACAAGGTCCCTCATGAGAGACTTTTGGCAAAACTAAAGAGTCATGGGATAGGAGGCAGTGTACTACTGTGGATCAGGAACTGGTTTAAAAGATAGAAAGCAGAGGGTAGGGCTAAATGGCCAATTTTCCCAATGGAGAAAGGTGAATAGTGGTGTACCCCAGGGATCTGTGCTGGGTCCGCTGCTTTTTGACATATTCATAAATGACCTGGAAAGTGGAATAACGAGTGAGGTTATCAAATTTGCTGATGACACAAAACTATTTAAATGTGTTAAAACCCAGGAGGATTGTGGAAAATTGCAAGAGGATCTTGATAAATTGGAAGACTGGGCATCAAAATGGCAGATGAAATTTAATGTGGAGAAGTGCAAGGTTATGCACCTAGGGAAGAACAACCCAAACTATGGTTACACGATGCAAGGTTCCACATTAGGAACCACCACCCAAGAAAAAGATTTAGGCGTCCTTGTGGATACCATGTTAAAACCCTCGGCCCAGTGTGCAGCGGCGGCCAAGAGAGCAATAGAATGCTAGGTATGATAAGGAAAGGAATGGAAAATAAAACAAAAGATATTATAATGCCTCTATATCGTTCCATGGTGAGACCGCACCTTGAATATTGTGTGCAATTCTGGTCGCCATATCTTAAAAAGGATATAGCAATTTTAGAAAAGGTTCAGAGAAGAGCCACCAAAATGGTAAGGGGATGGAAGGCTAACTCCTATGAAGAAAGGCTAAAAAGGTTGGGGCTCTTTAACCTGGAAAAGAGGACGGCTGAGGGGAGATATGATAGAAGTCTATAAATAATGAACGGAGTGGAACGGGTAAACGTAGATCGATTGTTTACCTTATCAGAATATAGAAAGACTAGGGGACATGCAATGAAGCTACAGGGTAAACTATTTAAGACTAATAAAAGAAAATATTTTTTCACTCAACGTGTAATCAAACTCTGGAATTTGTTACCGGAGGATGTAGTAAAGGCTGTTAGTGTAGCTGGGTTTAAAAAAGGTTTGGACAAGTTCCTGGAGGAAAGGTCCATAAACCATTATTAAGAAGGGACCCAGGATATCAATGCTTGAACCAATACAAGCATTGTGGAACCTGTGTCCCTTGGGGAAACTGCTAGGTACGTATGACCTAGATTGGCCACTGTTGGAAACAGAATACTGGGCTTGATGGACCTTGGTCTGACCCAGTATGGCATATCTTATGTTCTTATGTTCTTATGTTCTCTGCCATAGGTGTGGTGCTGGGACCTTTCTCTGCTGCCCAAGAGTACAGTGCCTGGCCCCCTGCTGCATCTCTTGGTAGGCAGCAGGTGCTTCAGCCAGGGAAACTGTGAATGGAAAAACACAGACAATCAGACCTCAGTCATACACCAAAAATCTCTACAGATAACTATTGTCTATAACAGGGGTTCACAGACTAGTCTTTGAGCCAGTCAGGGTATCAGCATATGCACTACTCAAATGCATCAGAGAGATGCATTTGAGCTGTGCCATAGAATGCTAACCAATCAAAATGAATTACACACCACCAACATAAAACCTCAAATACTCGCTGACTCGCTGACAAAAATATAACCAATACCTCCCCCCCCCCACACACACACCCAAACCCCTAATAAGCCCAAATGCATGGGTCAGTTTCCACCAAATAGATCAGAAGCACTTAATAAACCCAATATCAAACATTAACACAATCACATCCCCCTTGGACCCATGTCCCGTCTATTAGATTAAGTCTGCAAAAGCCGAGCTAGCCCCATACCTCCTTCACATAATAAACCAATCCCTACCACAGAGCTTAAGATATCATCTGTACGACTCATCCTAAAGAACAGGACACTCAACAGAAATTAACCTAGCTCTTACAGACCAATATCAAGCATCCCCTTTGTCACTAAAATCATCAAAAAAACCATCCAAATCCAACTCCAAGATCAATTTGACAGCTTTGGATGATCAACAATTTGGATTTTGACCATTTCATGGAGTCAAAACTCTGTTGATAGCCTTACTCGACCATCTTATCCAAGGCATAGATGACCCTAAATGTGCATTCTTGCTAGTCTTTATAGACATTGCCTTGACATTCAATAATATTAACCATGATACCCTCATTACAAGACTAGCACAAATCGGGCTAGGCGGGACAGTCTTACAATGGTATAAATCCTATATTTTGAACTGCAGTCTATGTATTCAAGTAAGCAACGAACCCCCGGTTAACTTCCCACAAGATCAAGGAATTCTTCAAGGGTCTGCCCTTTCAGCCCTTCTATTTAACCTAGATCTGCAACCAATCGCCAATATATTCAAAAAATTTAATGTCGGGTATTATATCTATGCGGACGACATTATGTTGTCTCTCCCCATAGACACAAACAACCCCACCTTTAACAACTTATCTGACTGCATCAGTGAAACTGAATCATGACTAAATGCTAATAACCTCAACATTAGTTTCAAAAAAATGGAAGCTATATACATCACAAAGAATCAAAACCATGCCCCCCCACAAAATATCACCCTGAGCACCACTGTCCTCCCAATCAAGCAAGAAGTTAAATACCTCGGTATTACCCTTGATCAAACCCTCAGCATGCCCCCCCCCATTTAAATGAAACAGCAAAAAACATATTCTACAAGTTAAAGACCATATAGTACATAAGACCATTCTTAGAAGCAAACAATTACTTCAAGCCATTGTCACACCCCATTTTGACTACTGTAACAGCCTGTTACAGGGTCTACCTGCCAAAAACCTATACATTATTCAAAAGCCTACACAAAACATCACAGCACGAATCATTTGCAAGGCTCCACTGACCGACCACATCACATTCATCCTATATGACCTCCATTGGCTCCCAATACTGAGTCGAATAAAGTTCAAAATACTCATGACAACCTTTAAACTAATCAACACTATAGTGCCATCCCTCCTCTCAACATTCATTCGTACCTCCTCACCCCCAGATACAAGAACTAGAAGAGAAAATGCAGTACATTCCCTTGAGATCCAAATGCAATTCGGAAAACAAAGCAGACCAAGAGCTCCAGGGTTTTCACATTCACTGCTCCCACTGTCTGGAACTCCCTTCCACTGTCAATCTGCTGAATTAAGGACCTCTAGATGTTTAGGAAATCGCTCAAAACCTACCTCTTCACTGCATACTACGGAACACAAAACACCACCCCAAACTCACAGGCAAATTAACCACATACACAATGGTGACCCATAGACACCTAACCTCATTCAGAGATGAACCCACATATTCCACCTCAAGTAACACCTGTCCATAACCTGCTTGTACATAGTTACAATTAGGAGAAGTTTCCTACTGTTTAAAATTACTATGTAAAAAGTTCTCAAACTGTTTTATGTAACATGTTGGTTATTTGTAAACTTTGTCCTTGATCTCTGGAAGGGGCGGTATGGAAAAGTGTAACAAATAAAACAAATAAATAAAATAAATGCTAATCTCGCTCATGCATTGTTATTGTAGATCTGCTGAGAGCGTGACAGGCTGTGGTGGGCCAAGGACTGGTTTGGGAACACCTGGACTATACACACATCCCCACAACTCAGCTATGCACAAAACAATCCATCTACTACTGTGCACCTAACAAGCAGGCCCAATGTCAGTACCACTGCCCATCTGCATTGCAGAATACTGTTTCTGTGATAGAGTCTCCTTTGCTGATATCTCCCCCAGCACTACAATGGGTTGGGTAGGGTTTGAAAGGAATGTTCTCCCTCTGACTATCAGTTTAGTGTCTTGCAACCTGTATTGCAGCTGGGGGGAGGGGAAGCCTCACACAGCTACATCATGGGACCATGGAAATGGAATGCTATGGGTAACATCTTGTACCACAATCACATATTGCATTGTAATACACATTGCAACAGAGAACTGTGAAACCAAGTTACATCTGGCTGTGGGTATATTGCCAACTTTGGATGTCTGGTGGTGTGACAGTACTTGGGAAAGTGTGCCATGCTGTGCTGCTCAAACATCCAGTCCACTAGTGGGGCAACCCTGCCCTTTCCTAGTCTTATGTCATTTGCATCCTGGGACAGTTGTGGTGAACATAATTGCTACAATTGCACTTCAACTCCTCACTGTAGAAGAGCTCAGATAATTACATATCGCAGGGCATGACTTCCAACTACAGATGAACACATACTGTATCTGACACCTCAAATCATCAGCTCACACACCACAACCCAAAAGAATATAGGACACAGGCCACACATGGAGACAGTCCCAGTACATGAGTATTGCCCGCATTCCGGAAAAGCCCACATCAGTCTAATCAGAAAAAGCACCAACACTTTGCAATACAATATCATGCACTGCTGAGTGTTAGTCATAATTCACATATGTTCATTCACATAAGACATGCTGTGTACAATGGAAACAATGTCCACATTCACTTCCCATGCCCAGTTGACAAGGGAGAACAGATATTAGCTAAAAAGACCATCTGAGAAGCCATTACTTCAGCAGAGCAACCTGCAATGCGGTACAATGGCATCTCCAAAGACCTGGCGTTTCTGTGCACACAGTCTGTTAGGTTATTCAGGATATTGTTATTCAGAGGAACTGTGCAGTAACCATGAGGATGTGGTGGGAATGTGATTCCTAATCCCAAAAACCTGCAAGGATTAGTGGCAATTGTCTTCCAAACTGCACGGACAACACTCAAAGATCCTCAGGGTGAACATGAGCAATCTGGGGTGGAGATTTCAACCAACACCATATGACATGCACTAAACAAAGGAGGACTTCAGGGTTGAAGGCCAAGGATGACATCACTGCTCAAAGGCAGACAAAAAAGGCACGCCTGATCTCACCCAAACCCACCATGAAATACCACAATCCCGCAGGGAAAATGTTCTGTGAAAGATGATGCCAAACATGAGCTCTTTGGCAATGCAGGCCAGCAATACATTTGCAGACAAATATATAAAGCTTATAAGGACAAAAAAACACCCTTCCAACAGTTCAATATGGTGGAAGTCCCATTATGTTGTGGGGCTGTTTAACAGGCTCAGGAATTGGAGGCCTGGAATATATTAAAGGAATCATAGAGGTCAAGGGACTAGCAAAGAATTTGGAAGCAAAATGTGCCACCTAGAGTCATAAAGCTATGTCTGCATTGAGGGCATGGGTCCTCCAGCAGGACAATGACCCAAAACATGCATCCAAATGTACAAAAGAATGGTTAAAAAGGAACAAATGGACTGTTTTAAACTGGCTAGCAATGAGTCCTGCTCTCAATCAAATTGAGAACTTTTGAAAATAGTTGACGTAAGAACATACATAAGGACATAAGATATGCATAATGGGTCAGACCAAGATCTATCAAGCCCAGTATCCTGTTTCCAACAGTGGCCAATCTATGTCATAAGTACCTAGCACTTTCCCCAAAAGGCACGGGTTCCACAACGCTTGCATTGGGGCAAGCAGTGATATCCTGGGTCCCTTTTAAAAATGGCTTATGGACCTTTCCTCCAGGAACTTATCCAAATCCAGCTACACTAACAGCTTTTACTACATCCTCCGGCAGCAAATTCCAGAGTTTGATTACACATTGAGTGAAAAAATATTTTCTCTTATTAGTCTTAAATAGGTTACCCTGTAGCTTCATTGCATGTCCCCTAGTCTTTCTATATTCTGAAGATGTAAACAATCGATCTACATTTACCCGTTCCACTCCATTCATTAATTTATAAACCTCTATCATATCTCCCCTGAGCTGTCTCTTTTCCAGGTTGAAGAGCCCTAACCTTTTTAGCCTCTCTTCATAGGGGTATCCTTCCATCCACTTTACCAATTTGGTGGCTCTTCTCTGTACCTTATCTAATAACGCTATATCCTTTTTAAGATACTGTGATCAGAATTGCACACAATATTCCAAAGTGTGGTCGCAACATGGACCTATAGAGAAGCATTATTATATAATTTATTTTATTTTCCATTCCTTTCCTTATGATACCTAGCATTCTATTTGCTATCTTGGCCGCTGCTGTACACTGGGCGGAGAGTTTTAACATCTTATCCACGATGATACCTAAATCTTTTTTCTGGGTGGTACCTAATGTGGAACCTTGCATCGTGTAACCATAGTTTGGGTTGTTCTTTCCTAGGTGCATAACTTTGCACTTATCCACATTAAATTTCATCTGCCATTTGGATGTCCAGTCTTCGAATTTATCAAGATCCTCTTGCAATTTTCCACAATCCTCAGGGGTTTTAACTACTTTAAAAAGTTTTGTGTCATCTGCAAATTTGATAATCTCACTCGTTATTCCCATTTCCAGGTCATTTATAAATATGTCAAAAAGCAGCGGACCCAGGACAGATCCCTGGGGTACTCCCACTATTCACCTTTCTCCATTGGGAAAATTGGCCATTTAGCCCTATCCTCTGGTTTTAAGTTTTTAAACCATTTCCTGATCCACAATAATAAACTGCTTGCTATCCCATGACCTTTTAGTTTTGCCAAAAGTCTCTGATGGGGGACCTTGTCAAAGGCTTTCGGAAAGTTCAGATACACTTAATCAACCGACTCACCTTTGTCTACCTGTTTATTCACATTTTCAAAAAATCATAACATTAATAAGACAAGATCTTCCTTGTCTAAAGCCATGTAGGCTGTCTCACATTAAATCATGACTATCTACATATTCAGTAATTTTGTTCTTTATGATGGTTTCCACCATTTTTCTCGGTACTGATGTCTGTAGTTTCCCGGATCACCCCTGGAACCCTTTATAAAAATTGGTATTAAATTGGGCAGCCTCCAATCTTCAGGTATTACAGATGATTTAAATGATAGTTCACAGATTAATAATAGCAGGTCTGAAATCTCATATTTCAGTTCTTTAAACAGCCATGGATGTATACCATCTGGTCCAGGTGATTTGCTTCTCTTCAGTTTATCAAATAGTTGTAATACATCTTCCCAGTGTATCTATATTTCTTTCAATTCTTCCACAGTATCACCTTAAAATATCACTTCAGTCATGGGTAACTTCCCTACATCTTCCTCAGTAAAGACTGAAGCAAATAATTCATTCAGTCTCTCCACTATGGCCTTGTCTCCTCTTAGTGCCTGTTTTACCCCTCTATCATCTAATGGTCCAACTGACTCTCTCACGGGTTTTTGTTGTTAAAATACAAGAAGATTATGAAAAATTGCAGAGGACTTTGAAAAATTTGAAGACTGGACATCCAAATGGCAGATAAAATTTAATGTGGACAAGTGCAAAGTTATGCACCTAGGAAAGAACAACCCAAACTATGGTTACACGAGGCAAGGTGCTATCTTAGAAACCACAACCCAAGAAAAAGATTTAGACATCATCATGGATAACACATTGAAACCTTCCACCCAGTATGCAGTGGTGGCCAAGAAAACAAATATAATGATAGGAATCATAAGGAAAGGAATGGAGAATAAAGCAATGGATATTATAATGCTTCTGTATCGTTCCATGGTCTGACCACACCTTGAATATTGTGTGTAATTCTGGTTGCCGTATCTTAAAAAGGATGAAGCTCAATTAAAAAAGGTACAAAGAAGAGCAACAAAAATGGTAAAGGAAATGGAACTATACCCCTATGAGGACAGGCTTAAAAAGTTGGGGCTCTTCAACTTGAAAAAGATGGCTGAGGGGAGATATGGTAGAGCTCTATAAATTAATGAATGGAATGGAACCAGTAAACTTAGATCATCGTTTATGCCATCAAAAAAAAGAAAGGCTAGAGGATACACAAAATATTTTTTTATTCAATGCATAATCAAACTCTGGAATTCTTTACCGGAGGATGCAATTAGTGTAGCCTATATTGTTCTGTCTGGAGCTGTCTGCCTCACATACCACCTACTTCCCTTCCACAAAGCCCCCCCCCTTGCCCTACGAAGGAACCCCCTCCACTCTTCCTCCATCCCTCCCCCCCAAATGCCTCAGACTCCCCTCAGAACGGCCCACTCCCCAACCCATTTTGTCAACTCACCACTCACAGCATTGAGGTGTAAAAGTGTTTAGCAGCCACAGCATCTGACCTGGAACCAACTGGTTCATGTTGGCCATTGCTGCATAGCATCAGGCCTGGCTGTGAGATAGGACTGCACAGTAAAGCATTGAGTCCTACAACCACCTGAATGGTTCTGCTGCATTCTAACACTCATAGGGGTATGTTTATTAAACCGTTTTAAGAACATAAGAACATAAGATATGCCATACTGGGTCAGACCAAGGTCCATCAAGCCCAGTATTCTGTTTCCAACAGTGGCCAATCTAGGTCATATGTACCTAGCAGTTTCCCCAAGAGACACAAGTTCCACAATGTTTGTACTGGGTCAAGCATTGATATCTTCGGTCACTTCTTAATAATGGTTTATGGACCTTTCCTCCAGGAACTTGTCGAAACCTTTTTTAAACCCAGCTACACTAACAGCCTTTACTACATCCTCTGGTAACAAATTCCAGAGTTTGATTACACGTTGAGTGAAAAAATATTTTCTTTTATTAGTCTTAAATAGTTTACCCTGTAGCTTCATTGCATGTCCCCTAGTCTTTCTATATTCTGATAGGTAAACAATCGATCTACGTTTACCCGTTCCACTCCGTTCATTAATTTATAGACTTCTATCATATCTCCCCTCAGCCGTCTCTTTTCCAGGTTAAAGAGCCCTAACCTTTTTAGCCTTTCTTCATAGGAGTATCCTTCCATCCCTTTTACCATTTTGGTGGCTCTTCTCTGTACCTTTTCTAAAATCGCTATATCCTTTTTAAGATATGGCCACAAGAATTGCACACAGTATTCAAGGTGCGGTCTCACCATGGAACGATATAGAGGCATTATAATATCTTTTGTTTTATTTTCCATTCCTTTCCTTATCATACCAAGCATTCTATTTGCTCTCTTGGCCGCCGCTGCACACTGGGCTGAGGGTCTTAACATGGTATCCACAATGACGCCTAAATCTTTTTCCTGGGTGGTGGTTCCTAATGTGGAACTTGCATCGTGTAACCATAGTTTGGGTTGTTCTTCCCTAGGTGCATAACCTTGCACTTGTCCACATTAAATTTCATCTGCCATTTTGATGCCCAGTCTTCCAATTTATCAAGATCCTCTTGCAATTTTTCACAATCCTCTTGGGTTTTAACAACTTTAAATAGTTTTGTGTCATCTGCAAATTTGATAACCTCACTCATTATTCCACTTTCCAGGTCATTTATGAATATGTCAAAAAGCAGCGGACCCAGCACAGATCCCTGGGGTACACCATTATTCACCTTTCTCCATTGGGAAAATTAGCCATTTAGCCCTACCCTCTGCTTTCTATCTTTTAACCAGCTCCTGATCCACAATAGTACACTGCCTCCTATCCCATGACTCTTTAGTTTTGCCAAAAGTCTCTCATGGGGGACCTTGTCAAAGGCTTTCTGAAAGTCCAGATACACAATATCAACCGACTCACCTTTGTCCACCTGTTTATTCACTCCTTCAAAAAAACATAACAGATTAGTAAGACAAGATCTTCCTTGTCTAAAGCCATGTTGGCTGTCTCCCATTAGGTTCTGACTATCTACATGCTGAGTAATTTTATTCTTTATGATGGTTTCTACCATTTTTCCCGGTACTGACGTCAGGCTCACCGGTTTGTAGTTTCCCGGATCACCCCTGGAACCCTTTTTAAAAATTGGTGTTACATTGGCGATCCTCCAATCTTCAGGTATTAGAGATGATTTTAATGATAGTTCACAGATTACTGATAGCAGTTCTGCAATCTCATATTTCAGTTCTTTCAACACCCTTGGATGTATACCATCCGGCCCAGGTGATTTGCTACTCTTCAGTTTATCTAATAGTTGTAAGACATCTTCCCGATGTATCAATATTTCCTTCAATTCTTCCGCACCTTTAAATACCACTTCAGTCATGGGTAAGATCCCTACATCTTCCTCAGTAAAGACCGAAGCAAAGAATTCATTCAGTCTCTCCGCTATCGCCTTGTCGCCTCTTAGTGCTCCTTTAACCCCTTTATCATCTAATGGACCAACTGACTCTCTCACAGGTTTTTTGCTACGAATGTACTTGAAAAGGTCTTTATTTCGCGTTTTTGCTTCCGCAGCAAGCTTCTTCTCAAATTCTCTCTTTGCCTGCCTTATCAATGCCTTGCATTTGACTTGCCAGTGCTTGTGCTGTTTCCAGGTTTCGTCGTTTGGCTCTTTTTTCCATTTCCTGAAAGCTACTTTTTTGGCAACAACAGCCTCTCTGACCTCACCTTTAAACCATGCTGGCAGTTTTTTGGACTTCCATCCACTTTTCTTAAAGCATGGAATACAGCTGGTCTGGGCTTCCAAGATAGTATTTTTCAACAACACCCAAGTTTGTTGTACGTCTTTAACCTTCGCAACTGCTCCTTTTAGTTTTTTCTTAACTGTTTTCCTCATTTTATCATAGTCTCCCTTTCGAAAGTTAAAAGGTAGTACTGTGGATTTCCTTACTATCCCTACTCCACTAATTAAATCAAAGGCGATCATGCTATGATCACTATTTCCAAGTGGCCCCAACACCCTTATCTCTTGCACTAGATCTGGTGTTCCACTAAGGACTAGGTCTAATATGGCTTCCCCTCTGGTTGGTTCATGAACCAGCTGCTCCAAGAAGCAGTCATTTATTTCATCTAGGAACTTTATCTCACTAGCATGTCCTGACGTGACACTGACCCAGTCGATACCGGGGTAATTGAAATCACCCATTATTATTACTGCACTGTAACTTTTGTTAGCTTCCTTGATTTCTTTGAGCATTTCATCATCCATTTGGTCATTCTGGCCAGGTGCTCGATAGTACACCCCCACTGACATTGCCTTCCCCCTTTTATATGGAATTTCAATCCATATAGATTCTACAGCAGATTTTGTTTCCTGCAAAACTTTAATCCTTTCTGAGTCAATGCCCTCTCTAACATAGAGCGCAACCCCTCCACCAATTTGATCAGCTCTATCATTACGATATAGTTTGTACCCAGGTATCACAGTGTCCCACTGGTTGTCCTCCTTCCACCATGTCTCTGATATTCCAATCATATCTAACCTTTCATTTAGTGCTATATATTCTAACTCTCCCATCTTATTCTTTAGACTTCTAGCATTTGCATACAAGCATTTTAGAGAATGTATTTATTCATGTTAATTTGGCTATTGTTAGACATGGGTAAATTGGGATCTTTAAGCTCTGTCTGCTCCATACTTGAGGGCATTTGGGCTACTTTACTCTTTTGTGGAACCTCTCTGCTTTGGTAGTATCCTTCAAGGATACATTCTTCTGAACCATCCGCTCTTGGGCGACTGTTGCTAGTTGCAGCGTTAACGTGAAGAATGCCATATAAGGTAGTTGGCGGTCCGGAGGGAAGGTTGCAAGGAATCGGTATTGTGCAATAGTGTGCGCCGTGGCACGTTAATGTGCGTTAAGCCTACGTTCATGCCAGTGCAGTGCTAGACACTATAAAGATGTAGCCCACTGGTTACTGCAATGACTGTGGAGGTAGAGGTCATGGGTTCAATCCTGCAGTGGGTGTAATATAAGAAGGCCATCTGAGACATTCCCTTTTTTAAATTTAAATCAGTGCTGTCTAGGGATTTCCTTTTTTAATTTAAATCAGTGCTGCCAGCAGAAACACCCTCACAGTGACGTAGCCTAAGGTGCCTCAAAAGCTTTAGACAGCCGAATTAAATAACACCACTGTGGGAGCAAACCCATGACCTCTGCTTTTGCAGTCATTGAAGTAACCAGTGGGCTACATCTCCATAGCTTCTAACACATCGTTGGCTGTCTACAGAAAGACTTCAGGTCACCACACAAACTGTCTGCTGTGGTACCAGGATAGGGTAAACTCACCCTTACTTATGATGCACTGTACATGCAGATCAGCAGCCTACATCTGATCACAAGATGGGATATGCGCCTCTATAGCACCCCAGCCTGATAGGGGGAACTGACCATGTGCGTTACTGGCACAGAGTAGCTACAGACCGTGACATTGTGCGGTTCCTGTGCTCACCCTGAGGGTGAGGTGGGGCGCCCAGCACAAGGTCCACAGCACCTGGCTTGACTGAGATAGGCTGTGCTGCATATCCCCATCAGTGCCAATGTGTGATAGGTAGTTCTTGCAGATGCACCTAGTATACATCTGTGTCTGTATCACCCAGTCATGTCTAGCCCTTGTGGACTATGATGTACCCAGAATAGTTCATATCCTATGTGGCTGTGATGGTCACATGTTATAAGGGAAGTGTGGTGGTTGGACCCAAAAGCAGATTATGTAGCACCACCCAACCTGCCCTCTGAGGGTCAGGGTGGGGTAATAGGATTTCCCACCAACAGATCCACATTCTACATCTCTGCAATGGTGGCAGTAGAGGGGACCATCAACCTCAGTCCTGCTGGAGAATAGGCACCCTACAGGGCAGTCAATGCAGATCTGTATGCATCACAGAGGGCAGTGGCAGACAAGCAGTAGGCCTAGAAAAACTCAGCTTCCCTCCACCGCTATATGACATTCACCAGCAGAGGGCACGTTCAGTCTCCACCCGCTGCACCCTGCAAGGTGTTCCACCCATACACATAATAACTGCAGACAGTCTGTTAGCTAGTATATGTTCCTGGAGGAACTGTATGCACCCAAATATGTTATGTGAGCACACACACCAAGCAGGTATATCAGTAATTGGGCCCCGGAAAAGAGAATTCATAGATATCACTTGACAAACATACTGTATAGCACTATGGGGGAACCTAGCTATGCCATGGTCACTGTTCAGTCAGGGTGAGAGTGACCTCCCAGCATGACATGCTGTGGCCACCCTGTCCGTGCAGGTGGTGGTCGGGCACTACAATGTCCCAGCCATTGCCCTATGCCCTGTGCAGATGCATCCTGCCCAGGCCGCCCTGTCCAGGGCCATACCCACAGTACCTTGCTCCTCATTATGCACATTGGCAGGCTAACACAGGAAACAGTGCAAGCATTGTGGGCTCGGTAAGGTGTAGGCAGCCACAAAACACTGGATAGACATACACACTCCCACACCTATTGCAGCATTGTGTAAATATAAAGATGGTTGGCAGCCCTGGCCGCCACAACAGTCCTGGGCACAGTACAGGCATTGCTATGGTGCTCAATACTGTTAGGGTCACTCCACGAGTGGTAAACACTGTCAGAAACAAAAACTGAAATACACTCCACAGATATCAGAAAGGTTGCTATGATGAATCTCTGTCAACAAATTGTGTTTGACATAGGTTTTGTTATCTGACATTAGTCATAGCAACCTTTTGATATATGTGGAACATGTTTCCAAGTTTAAGACGGCATTGCTAAGGTATGCAGGTGCTAATATTGGGAGATGCTGCTCCGCGCAGGGCCCAACAGCCTGACTCTCTATGAGCCGTTGGATAGTGGAGCCTGTGGGTGTGGGTGTTTGTGCCCCTCTTGGCCGCTGCTCTAGGGCAGAGGTTCCCAACTCCGGTCCTGGTGGGCCAAACACGGTTCACGTTTTCATGCTGTCCCTAATGAATATGCATGGATACATTTGCATACAATGGGGGCGGTGCATACAAATGCATCACAGGCATATTTATTCGGGACAGCATGAAACCTGAATGGTGTTTGGCCCTCCAGGACTGCAGTTGGGAAACTCTGCTCTAGGGATTGCACATGTTTATGGTGGTATGTGCTCTGTAGGGTAAAATATAGGCGTTTATGGCATGTGTATTTTATCTGCAATAAAGGTTCTCTCTTTATTACCACGGTTTAGTACTGGGTGAAATATAGGGACATGGTTTGCAGGAGCAACAGCTGGGACTTGAACCTGTGACCTTCTGCCCCTGAATATACTGGCTGTGTGTACTGCACCAAACTGTTGTCACGGGGGGGGGGGGGCAGATTATTCCCTGGGGATACCATGACTTGTCTGTTGCAGTGCACTGCACCCACCTAAACAGGGCTTGGCCTTGGTCTGCTGTGGGCAGATGCCACTGCCCCCTCCACCACCAGCACCCCTCCGCCACCATGCTGACATGCCCTTGTGCCGGTGGTGCTGGTTGTATGCAGTCCCAGACCATCCAGTGTGCCATTAGGCGGCTGCCTATGGTGTGTTATATGGGGTAGGAGTGCCTGCATAGACATCCATGCTTCCCCCCGGCACCACCTGCCATGTTATGTTGCCCTTTGGGGTACTTGCTGGGTACTGTTCCCTGGGACACTGTGGGACACACACTCGTGGGCATGTTTGACCTTAGTCAGTTGCTGGCTTGCTGATTTACAGTTTCTGGGTTCCTATGTGCCACCTAGGTATCTGCCTAGTCCACCCTGTGCCCCAGCTGCCCCACTGCATGTCCCGCCTGCAGCCCCTTGTACCCCATTTGCAGCCTCACTGTAGTGCCCTTTCGTACTTGGGCACTATGCTGTTGCTGCACATGTATCACTACTATCACTTTTCTTGGTCTCCCTGCCTTTGCTGTACATTGCTGACTGAAATTGTTTCTCTCTCCTGCAAATGTGCCTCTAACGCGAGGTTTTCACTGGCGTTAATTTTCAGACCCTGATTTAACGGCGTTAGTGTGCCTGAAGCCTCTCCCCGCCCACTCTCTGCCCATTGACCCCTTCTCTCCGCCCTCTGGAATGACTTACTCCACCCTCTGGGCGCCTTAACACCGCTGGAGACATTATTGCACAATAAGTGATGTTATTGCATGGTAATTTAACATTAACGTGTGATAACGTCACTTATCGTGTGATAACGTCGCCGCTGCGACGTTAGCGCTGTTTAGTAAACATACCACATAGTATTTGGATTTCGTTGTGGGAGCAACCCAAGCACTTTAGAATAAAGTTCAGCTACAAGAAGACACCTGCTCTAGAATCATCATGAAAGTGGGCACTATAAGTTCCGAAGTACAATCTTTTCAGTCTCAGGACATATCTTTTATCAGGGACATTTCTGCTATACATGATAAATTTGAGAAACTTGAAAATTTCTCCAAAAAAGTGAATCAAAGGTTTATAAATGTTCCAAAGTCTGCTGTGACTCTACTTGCTGAACTGTTTAAGAAATATCTACTTGATGTTTTGGGGATGCCTGAGAATGTTCTCCCTCTTACCTCCAAGGTTCATTATCTTCCCTCCAAGAAAAGATCTAGCAGTGTTGCTTCTGAAGCAGAGGAGGGGGTTGCTTCTCTAGATACCCTGAACTTGACACAAGTCTTGGAAGATTCTACACCTGAGAGAACTCAGAGATCAACCCTTCTCATAACTTTTGTCCTTGAACCAGACAGAGTGTTGACTTTAAGTTGTTTCCTCAATAGACAGAAGCTTTTTCTTGGACAAAAAGTATGGGTTTGCCCATACATTTCCTTTATGACACATTCTAAAAGCAACAATTTCTTCTGTTATCCTATGAGGTTGTTTCCTTGGATTTTTCATTCATGCTAAGGCTTCCTTGACACTGTTTGATTAGGTCATATAATGCAAGATATGTATTTAATGACCCTAAGCAGTTGTGTTCCTTTTTGGACTCCTGAAATTCTCCTAGCCCCATGGTGATCACAGTTGCAGCCACTTAAGATTGACTCTCTAGGGATGTTTAAGATGAGATAGTTGGGCATGCCGTTAGCCTTTTTCTTATAAACATTTTTCTTTGTGCTTGTAATATATGTATCTAGCCTCTTTCCTGTGGTCTCTCCCCATTTAATTGAGGGCTAATAGTGAGTAGTACAATACTGTGATATTTTTTCTTTGTGAGTATTGATGTACTTATTTTCTTTGATTTGCTGTTCCTTTGTGCTGCTCCTTTTCTATTTAAGTGTATATGTTGTCATCAGCACTCCCTAGTGGCCAGTGGTTGTAAGGGTAGGCTGAGCATTTTCATTGTTTCAAGGAGGAAAGGGCTCTTTAAGGCCAAGTGCAGGTTGGTTTTTTTGTAGTCCAGCTCCTTGTATGAACAAATTGTCTATTCCAAATAGAGGGTATTAAGGTTTTTATTTCCCCTTTAACGCAAAGGCTCAGTAAGGCACATAAATAAAGAAAGTCCTTTCTTTCAGGGTTTCATCAAACATAAGCAAGAAGAAAAACTGTTACAAGTTTCACAGTTGATTGGAGAGATTAACTGAAAGATTCTCTTACTTCAGAGCAACTTAAATAAGCAAAACAGTTCTCTGGCATTTAGCACAAAGCATGAGCATTCTCAAAGCAAAAAGGTCTGTTCAATTCACAGTTCTGCTAATGACTCAAGGCTACTAGCAATATACAAGGTACAATCCATAAATTCATCTGGAGGCATAGGAATGGGGTTCTCTAGGTATATTTCCATGGACTCTGGGTCACTGTCCTCTCCCTCTGAATTGGAGGTCTACCTTGCTGCTATATTTTCCCAGACTCTGTCTCTGTTTGCTTGTTTCCAATAGGGCTGTTCTAAGGCTCCCAAATGAACATGGCCTGTTCTTTCTGCCCTTAAATACTGGTTTGTAAAGCTCTGACTTGTTTCCTTTTCTCCTGCACTCAGCATCTGTTTCACCAGAGCTTCTAGGAGATAAACTTTCTTTTAAAATGAAGTGGCACCATACCTGGGCTTCCTCCTGTAGCCGGTATAACTGGAGCTTTCTCTCTGAGGCACCTCTCTCTGGAAACAGGCTTTCTCTTGGAACCTTCTGAGCAGTGCTTTACTTTCTGTAGTTCAGGAAAACCTGGTGAGGAATTCCGGATTTCCTTGCTTCTGGGTAAAAGGTAGCTCTGCTATCAGAACCTTTCCTTCTTGTACCTCTTAATCCTGATTCAGACTCCTCCGGTGAGCGTAGGCCTCTCTCAAAAGCATGGCTTTTCTCCTCCCAAGCTCTTTGACTCTGTGGTCCTCTGCTACCGAGTCTCTCTCCAGACTGACTCTCCTCGAGCTGTCTTTCTTTCTGACTTTCTCTGCTCCTTTTCCAGCACTTACTATTCTGGGTGTTCTGCTTGATCCAGCTACGCTGCTTGGGCTGGAGGTGTCACTCCTTCCGTCTGAAGTGCTTCTCCTGGCAGGCTCTCTCTGGACTGTCCCTCTCTGGACTGCTTTCCTCCAGACTGCTCCCTCTGGACCACTTCCCTCTGAACTGGTTCCTTCTCCTGGCCTGCTTTCCTCTGGACTGGTTCCTTCTGCTGGCCTGCTTTCCTCCAGACTGGTTCCTTCTGCTGGCCTGCTTTCCTCTGGACTGGTTCTTTCTGCTGGCCTTCTACCTGAGTTTCCCAGGCTTGTCGTCAGGTGCAGCTGATTAGCTCTTAATCAGTGGCTGGGTGTGTTAACTCAGCCTCAGTAGTTTTGCTCCTGCTCCCTCTAGCTGGGCTGCAAGGTAATTGCATCCTCTGCACATCAACAGCTCTGTTAAAGACAGGGTTTTTTTCTGTCTGCACTCTCAGTAGCTTCAGCTTCATGACAATATATAGATAGATAGATAGATAGATAGATAGATGTATTGTTTATTAAAATTCATAAATAAAAAGGTAAAAAAATAAAAAGAAAACAGAGCAGGGCCCTGAATAGAGCAAGGTGAATAGTGGAATACTTCAGGAATCTGTGCTAGGCCCACTGATTGTTAACGTATTCATAAATGACCTGGAAATGGAAATAAGTAAGGGGATCAAATTGGCAAATGACACAAAATTATTCAAAGTTGTCAAAACACAAGAGAATTGTGAAGAATTGCAAGGGACATTGAGAAATTGGGATACTGGACGTCCAAAGGTGAATGAAATTTAATGAGGACAGATGCAGTTATGTACCTAGGGGGGAACAACCCAAACTATAGTTACACAATGCAAGGTTCCACATTAGAAATCACCATCCAGGAAAAGGATCTGGGCATCATCATGGATAATACGCTTAAACCCTCTGTCCCGTGTGCAGCAGCAGCCAAGACAGCAAATAGATTGCTAGGAATCAATAAAGGAATGGAAAATAAAACAAAAAACATTATAATGCCTCCATATCTCTCCATGGTGCCCCACACCTGGAATACTGTTTACAATTCTGGTTGCCATATCTTAAATAGGATATAGTAGAATTAGAAAAGGTACAGAGAAAAACAACCAAAATGATAAAGGGGATGGTAAGATAACCCCTACAAGGAAAGGCTTACAAGGTTAGGGCTCTTCAACATGGAAAAGAGATGGCTGAGGGGAGATATGATAGAGGCGTTTAAAATGAGTGCAGTGGAAAGGGTAAACGTAAGTTGGTTTTACTCCTTCAAGAAGAAGAGAGACTAGGGGACACACAATGAAGTGACAATGTAGCAACTTTAAGACTAATCAGTGAAAATCTTTCCTTCAATGCATTATCAAACAGCGCCATACTGGGGGGGCGGAGCCCGATGTCCAGCGGGATGGTCGCATAACGCTGAGGCTCCCGAGAGGGGGGGGGCGGAGCCCGATGTCCAGCGGGATGGTCGCATAACGCTGAGGCTCCCGAGAGGCCTACTCAGAATCCTGAATTAACACCGGACAAACTTGAATTTCTGCCCTGATCTTGCCGGGGCATATTGGTGAGATGGCGGGGACCAAACCCACGCGCCTGAAATTTGGATCTCCAGCGGCTTCTCACGGTAAACGCTCCAAAACTGAACCCCCGTCCCCGCAGAAGGGGCTGGCTTTCCGCGAGGGCCCCGAAATGCAGCAGGAAATCCTCGCAGAAATTAGAGGGGTTAAGGACCTCGTGCAGTCAAACGGTGAAGCACTTCGAGCGCTGAGGAAGATCTTGGTGTACTGCAAGGCAGGCTAGAGGGGGCTCTCTTCGCGTCAGGACAAAATGGAGAGTATATTAGACTCCCATGCGGTCCGGCTGTCCAAACTCGACAAAGTTGAACGTCAGGTGCGGGCCTTGCAGAAAGAAGTGGAAGATGGCAATAATAGAGCGCGCCGCAACAACCTACGACTCGTGGGCATACCGGAGGGAGCGGAATTGGGAGACATGAAGGAGTTTTTAGGTAAAATCCTCCCTTCCCTGCTCCAAATCACCTTTGCCAAAGAATTGGAGATCGATCGCGCTCATCGTGTACCCACAAACATAACGCTCAACAGGAAGACCCGCCGCCCTATCATCTTGCGACTTTTGAGATATCAACCTGTGGAACAACTTCTCAGTGCCTCCCGGGCAAAGGGCCATATGGAGTTTGAGAGCCACAAGGTCTCCTTCTATCCTGACTTGGCTAAACCCACGGTCGGTCGACCGCCGAAAGCGCTTTCTGGAATTTCGGCCGAGGCTTCAACAACTACAAGCACGCTATGGCCTGATGTACCCGGCCAAGCTCCGAGTCACGCTTCACAATCAGACAAGAACATTTGAGGACCCTGATCTACTAGCGGAGTTTTTGGACTCTAAAGAAGCCGACTTGATGCGCTGACTTCCAGAATCTTCCTGCCAGTACTCTCACGTCCGCTGTACCTGCCATGTTGGATTTACCGCAGCGCAGTGAAGAGTCTGTCGAGGGCGGTTTGTTGCCTTATTCTGAAGATATTTGGGACCCGACTCCATCTACCCATAGCAGCCTCGACGAGTATCAGAGACAGTGTTTCTTATGGACTCTGGTGTTTCTTTCCTTTTATTATGTCAATCTCTTCCTCTCTAGGGCCTCCTCCCGCAGACATCTGGTCGCCATATTCATTGGGGGTTTTGCTTCTTCTCTAAGTTACTTTGGTACATACTTTCAATATGGGTGTATTGGCCAGCATACTTGGGGTTTATGTCATTAGTGTACAGATTCTGATTATGTTGTAAGTTTTCAAGCGCTCTTACCTAAATGTCTATTATCGATTGATGGCACCATGTCAGATTTTCTCATTGAACGTACAAGGATTCAATAATCCGATAAAACGGAGGAAACTCCTAAGCTATCTAAGTCATGAAGCTGCGGACCTGATTTTCCTCCAAGAAACACATTTCAATTTGAAGGAAACTCTCAACCTTAATATTAAACCTTACATGGTGGCCACCTATTCCCCAGCCGTTTCTAGGAAATGTGGGGTTGCCATATTGGATAGGAAATCTCGGCATGCTACTATTGTTGCGACTTGCTTAGATACAGCGGGTAGATGGCCCAGAGTTCACTTCAAGATAGGTAACTTTAAAGCTACATGTATATGCCTTCATGCTCCTAATGTGGATGACCCTGCCCTTTTGCTATTATTGCTCAGGTTACGCAGGCCTCTGCTAATACTTCCTTGATATCGGGGGGATTCCAATTTAGTTCTTGATCCCCTGATAGACCAATAGCCGCCTAGGACAAGTGGTCCCCCCAAGAGTCACATCGCGCTTTGTAGTTTCCATGCTGCCTCAAAAGTGCTCCAATCATGCCGCCTTCTGTCTTTATTAAGGATGGGCTATTAGAACTATTTCACTCTATTAGTAGTACACATGGGATAGCCTCTAACTTTTCCAAACTATTATGTCAGGGTACAGATGCAGTCACCTGCAGAGTCCAACCAGCCTGGGATCGCTAACCGCAAACCACTTTAATCCCTGTGCATTGGAGCGTTTTCTGGAGTAAAAGAGTGCGGGTCTCCCGCTCTGCCTCAGTTACCCAAACTCAACTCTTGTCTTTTGCACATAGCTGTTCTTATATTCCAGGAAAATAGCCAAACGGAACACAACTGCCAGGGACCAGTGTAGGTCTTGCCATACTGATGTGGGAACCCTTGCTCATGTTCTTTATGAATGTTCTTAATTACAGGTTTCTGGGGGCGGGTCTGGTGTCGTATTTCACTTATCTTACACCTTCACGAGCCTCTTTCTTGGAAGACTGTGAGACTCCGCTTAGTGGCGGAGGTCCCCTCTCTTCCTACGAAGGGTCGCTCTCTCCTGATTTCATGCTGGGTATAGCCATATGTCTAATCCCGAGGACTTGGAAGGATAGCTCTCGACTTACTGTCAATGAATAGTGAACCTTGTCTGCTTATGTAGCAAATATGAGCAGATATTTCGGAGAGCTATTTTCCATGCCCAAATTCATTCTTGCTTGTCTAAATGGCAGATGTTCAATGATCATGTATAATCTGTTTATTGCTTCGACATGTCTGTTTAATGTACATTCATCATGTTTCAGATCGCTGTTAGGTTTTGTAACTCAATAATGTCAGTATACGCCCGCTCCGAGAATGATTTAGTTTTCTAGAGAAGAAGCAGGGGGGAGGGGGGTGGCAGGGGTTTACTTTGGTGTATGTATCACATTCCATGTATGTATTGTCTTTTAGTTGTATGTCTTCCTTCCTTTGTTGTTGTAAAACGAAAATAAAGAATTTAAAAAAAAACAGCGCCATACTTAGGCCTGTGCAAGCGGTGCAGCCACAAAGGGGGCAAAAAAATTGGGGCACATTTAGGGTTGCCGACCGCCAGTCTTGACTCCCCCCTTCTCTGTTTGCTCGGCTACCCTTGCCCTGCCACCGCTTTTCCTGTTTCCTTGCTGAGAGCAGACCTTCAATTGAAATAAATAAGCTTTGGTCTTTCTGATTCTGTGCTCGCATGGATGGTCTGATGTAGATGAGGGAAGGATCAGACCACCATGCAAATGTGGAGTAGGAAAAACCCACATTTATTTTTTTCAATTGGAGGTCCACTGCTGCCACTTATTGCTGCCACTGCGGGACCAGGAAAAGCGGTGACATGGCAAGGGCAGGCTAGGCAGACAGAGAAGGAGGGAGCTGGCTGGACATGAGGATGTGGGGTAAGATGGGGAGATAATGTACATGAAGGGATAGGTGCAGAAGAGCTATGCTGGGCATAGGAGGATGGGACAAATGGCAAAAGTCTGATGTAATTGGAGGGGGGGGGCGCCAGGTTTGCAAGTCACACAGGGTCCACTTATGGCTTGGTATGGACCTTTAACCAAACTCTGGGATTTGTTGCTGGAGGATGTAATAAAAGTAGTTAGTATAGTGGGTTTAAAAGAGGGTTGGACAAGTTCCTGGAGGAAAAGTTCATAAATCATTATTAAAGTGGACCGGGGAAATGCACTGCTTACCCCTGGGATAAGCAACATGGAATCTATCTACCTTTTGGGAACCTGACAAGTACTTATGACTTGGATTGGCTACTGCTGGAAATAGGATATTGCACTTGATGGACCTTTGGTCTGACCCAATATGGTGTATCTTATGTTCTGATAAGGCCATTTTAAAAAGGCCCAATATCCATATGACATCTATGTTATATAGGAATGTGTCAGGAGTGTGACCAGGGTGGCACCAAAGTTTACACATGTATCCCAGATTTCATATGGGGAATGAACATGTAAGTCTAAAATTGTCCATGTCTGGGTTTACATCTGCTGCCTGGCATGAATAGGAAAAGAAGTGTTCTTTTTCCCTTCCCTGTATGGAGGGGAGAGGTGAAGGGGGATATTCACCTTTGTCCCCAAAGTTTATGTCCTTCTCTTAATCACAACAAAAGAAAGATGGAGGTCTCTGTAGTTAATTGGCAGCATCTACACATCAAGATTTGAAAAATGGCAAAGATGCATGTTTAAGTGTCAACATTTACATGTGTCAGTCTTAAAATGCCTCAAAGTAGTACCCTGAATGGTCAACTTTCAAAATATTCTTAAAATTATCAAGGCCTATAGTGTTTATATTTAATTACTGCCATAGTACACATTTTTGTCAGGCCTATCTTAACCTGAAAGTATATAATATCACCTCAGTATTTTTCATAGTAATCAATTAATCATAATTATGAATCATCATAGGTCAATGAAAAATAAGCTACCTATATTCACAGACATTCTAGACAACCAAAAACCAGATATACTATGTATAACCGAGACATGGCTATCAGACACAGACAACGTTTACCTAAATCAACTAAGCAACAATAACTACGACACATTCTACACACATAGAACTCACAAAAAAGGTGGTGGAGTACTAATAATGTCAAAAAAAGAACTAAAAGCCAAAAAACTAACATCGAACCTACACACCAACATAGATACCCTTATTGTGAAAATTGGCAACATAACAATCTGCCTAATTTACAGGCCACCAGACAAACAATCAGAAAATCTAGACCCACTAATTGACTTTTTAAGTTCCTCCACTGAACAAAATCCAATTATTATGCTTGGAGACTTCAACACTCCATCACTACCAGCATCATATGCCTCCCTCTTTATGGAATCAACAATAGACATGGATTTTTCACCAAATAATAAACACTAGCACACATGAAAAAGGTGGTATCCTTGACATGGTATTCCTACCAAACGAACTCTACCAACTCTATAACCCAACATCCCTCAATTGCACACGGACCCCATGGTCAGATCACTACCTTATCAACTTTAATATCACAATAACACATCAGTTAAACGAACAACAACTAATGCACATACATCAAGATTTAAAAAATACAATGAAGAAGAATTCCTCGACATAATAATCCCTAATTTATCTACATCACCAATAAACCTAGATGCAGCAGTAACGAACTGGCACAAAACCATCAAAAATGCTGCTGCAGCTAATAAACAAATAACTAAGAAAAACACACACCCTAAAAAAGATCAAACCCCCTGGTACAATAAAGATTTAAAGCTAATGAAAAGAACTTAAGAAAAGCCGAATATAAATGGCGGAAAAATAAAAACACAATTACAAAAGACTCATACCTCACGCAACTCAACAAGTATAAAGACGCAATAAACAATGCCAAGAAAAACTACCACGCCTCTATCTTAAACAACGCAATAAATAGACCTAGAGAACTTTTCTCAATTGTCCAAAAGCTGACTAATAATAATCACAACTCCAGTAATGAAATCACAGACATTACCCCACAAACACTGGCAAATTACTACATGAACAAGACAAAGTACCATACCAGACCACCTAAGCCAGTAGACACTTCACAAATACTTAACACAGATGAATGGTCTGTATTTCAACCCTTAACCAAAGTTGAACTCAAATCCATCATCACAAACATTAATACTACTACATCTCTACTTGACCCCTGTCCAGTAACCTGGATAAAGAACTCCCTACCTGTACTCTCTCAGTTCATCCTACCAATAATAAACCTCTCCCTAAAAAGTGGATACCTACCCGCTACTCTAAAACACGCACAGATCCGCCCAATTCTAAAAAATACTACCCTTGACAAATCATCACCTAATTCTTACAGACCCATATCGAGTATTCCATTCATGGCCAAATTAATCGAAAAAACTGTACAAATTCAAACACAAGAATTCATTGATAGCTCAGCCCCACTTGACGACCAGCAATATGGGTTTCGCCCCAGACACGGAGTTGAATCACTACTAACAGTGCTAATCAATACACTTGTGAGAGGAATAGACAAACCTAAACAAGCATTCTTACTCATATTCATAGACGTGTCTGCAGCCTTCGACAGTGTTCACCACTCAATAATGATCAATAAACTTAAACAAATAGGTATTAAATCCACTGTCCTAAAATGGTTTACTTCTTATCTAACAGAACGATCACAAACGGTACAAATCGGTAATCTCTCATCAAAAACATACAAACAAGAACTAGGCCTCCCACAAGGCTCAGCTCTATCAGCGTTGCTTTTTAACATATACCTAAAACACATCTGTACAATATTTAAAAATTCAATGTCCTCTATCACCTATATGCGGACGACATAATGATGTATGTCCCATTCAAAATCCCAAATATCCCTACACAACTCATTAACGACTGCCTCACTGAAATCAACACCTGGCTAAATGAAAACAATCTGCACATCAATCACTCAAAAACAGAAGCCCTAATAGTAACCAAATGCACAACATTTATTCCCCCCTCGCATATAACATTGCAAAATAATAATATCATACTGAAAACTGAAATACGCTACTTAGGTGTGATACTGGATAAACATCTCAGCATGGACACACATGTAAGAAATATAGCAAAAAAAGTTTACTTTAAACTAAAAATATTAAAGCAACTCCGCCCACTAATGCACTTACAAGACTTCCAACACGTCATACAAGCAATCATAACCCCACATTTCGACTTCGCAAACCTAACCTTACTTGGCGTAAACAAGGAAGCCATAAAAAAACTCCAATTAGCACAAAACGCAGCAGCAAGGACCATAACAAAAGCCCCACCTTTCCAACATATAACCCCAATCTTAGAATATCTACACTGGCTCCCGATTCAAAGCCGCATAGAATATAAAACTATATTAACCACCTACAAAGCCATAACAAAAACAGCACCCCTGCCCATAAATAACCTTATCAAAATAGAACCTACACACAATCTACAAAGGAGAGACCAGCTCAATAAACTAACCACTCCAAAAGAATTCATTAGGGCCAATAAATCCACTAACAAAAAAGCCTTCTCCCATGCAGCACCTATCTTGTGGAACACAATCCCAATAGAACTAAGACAATTACCCGACATAATGGAGTTCAGAAAAAAACTCAAAACACACTTATTCACAAAGCATTATGGATCTTTGACCAGCACACCACACACCCCCCAACTGGATAAAGGATAATCCCACCCCGAGTAATACACAACTCATCAAAAGAACGAAGTGATACACCCAAAAACAAAGCGAATAAGTAAATGAAAAACAAAACATTGTATATAGTTTAATTATGTTCAACTGTACATAGTTTACTAATTGTTAATTGTTAATTGTTAACTGTATTTATCTAGCTACAAATGTTATATGTAAAAACAGACCACACTGTTTATTGTTGTTATATGGAAACCGCACCTGATCAATGGAAGGAGCGGTATATAAATAATCTGTTAATTAATTAATTAATTAATCATATTCATGCTCATATATCCATTACAAGCCCTTATAAAATTAATTTAATTAATGGCATTATTATTGTACTATTCAACACAGAACTGTGTTTCAAACCATGGCTGTTATACCCAATTCTGCCTCAGGGAAATTTCTTTCAAGGAACCATTGGAGGTCGTGGACACTGCATGTACCTGGAGACTCTCTGAAGGGTTGTCTCTGCTAACAACTGTGGGACATAGATGCACAGGATCCATATATTTGAGAGGCATTGAGAGAGATACACATGCCACTTTTGCATGTTGATATTAACATAGTAACCATAGTAAATGACGGTAGATAAAGACCAGAATAGCCAATCTAGTCTGCCCAGAGAATTGTAGAGTTGCATTCGCCACTCAAGGTAGGTCACCCCTCTCCATTTATGACATTATTTACATTTCCTTTAATTCCATCCCCTTGCTATATAGTGATCCTATGTGTCTGTCCCATGCACCCACCACCTCCTTTGGAGGGCATTCCAGGCATCCACCACTCTTTCAGTGAAAATGTATTTCCTGGTGTTGCTTTAAAGTTTACCTCCTTGCAGATTCATTTCATATCCTCTAATTCTACAGCTATCGCATCTTTGAAAAAGGTTTGTTTATTCATAAATACCTTTAATTATTTATAACGATACATCGTAAAGAAGTTGAACCCAACAACTATTTGCGTTTTCAAAATTGCTATCCATATTGGTTAAAAGTTGGCTTACCAACAAGTAAGCTTTTTTTTTTAAAGCCTTTATTTAAGTTTTCATCTAACAACAAAAGAACCACACACACAGCACAATTAACCTATACAATGCAATCCCCACCCTACAGAACCAAAAACCCTCCCACACCCCTACACCCCTACACCCCCCCCCCCCCGGGTTCACTGAGTGCATCTATCAACACCTACAAATCAGAAAAGGAGAGGTGTCCACTCCTTCCTAGGCAACCTGAGAACGGGCCACAAAAAGATCTAATAATAACCATCTATGCATATTAAGATCCGCTTTATCCGGTTGGTGGAGTTTACTATAGGTTTTCTCCAGCTTGGCATAATGACAGACCTAGTTCCACCAACCGTCCAGGCTCAGGTTACCAAAGGACTTCCACTTCCAAAGAATCATCTTAATAGCTATAGCCATCATAAAATTAAACAAAAAAGAAGAGCTGTCCCGGCTACCTGCAGGGAATACACTTAGAGACCGTAAGAAAAGCGTACTCCACTGCAGGTCCGCCGAAAAGTGTAGGACCGCTTGCATCCTGGCCCATACCCGTCTCCAGAAAACCTGGACCAGGGGGCAATCGTAGAACATATGCTTATAGGTTCCAGTTTGCCCAGAGCAAGACCAGCATTTATCTGAGATACCGGAACCCCATCTAGCCATCTTTGACGGAGTCATAAAGGCCCTATGCATGAAGAAATATAATGATTGGGTAATAGCGGCGGACCTAGAGGCCCTGGTAACTGGACCCCAGAGAGATCTCCAATCAGCAAGGGTGAGCTCCCGAGAAGTTTCAGACTCCCATACCCGGGCTAGGCCTGCAGGTAATTTAGAGGTATTCGTCCTCCAAAGGGCATATATCTTAGAAGTAGCACCTTGCTGGAGAGCGGTGGCACCCAACCAACGGAGTAGGGTGCCACCCTCATCAAGTACAGATTCCTGGATAGGGAAATGAGAAGCTACAATACAATGTCTGAGCTGGGCCCACTGAAAGGAGAAGGAGTCAGGCAGGGAGAACGCTCTCTGCAACGCCGTAAAGGTTTTCCACCTGTTGGCATCTACCAACTGCCCAAGAGACCAGATTCCCCGTTTTTGCCATTCCTTCCAGGCAAATCATTTCCCGCGGATCCGGAACCGAGGGTTCCACCATAGCGGGGTTTGCCTCGAGGGTAAGTTGTCCTGGCCAATAGTCTGGACCAGTTCTAAGAAAGCCCCCTGAGTAGATCTAATGACCTCCCCCACCGGGGCCCAATCAGGATACCGCGCCCCTAAGAGATGAAGTAAAGGGCAGGGGGCGACCATACAGGCCTCTACCGACAACCAGGTCGGGCTGCACCCGAACTCGATATCAGATAGCCAGAGAGATCCCTGTTTGATTAAAAGGGCTTGATGGTACTGACGAAAGTCAGGAAAATGCACTCCCCCCTCATCCTTTGTAGCTTTCAGTTTTTTAGTGGCAATGCGAGGTTGCTTCCCATTCCACAAAAAAGGAACAAGGCAACGTTCAATCTTGCCATACCAGGTTAGCGGAATAGAGAAAGGGAGCATGCCCAAGACATAATTAATCTTTGGGGTGAGAGACATTTTAATGACCTCCAGCCGGCCCCACCACGAGAGGTATAAAGGAGACCATGTTAGTATTTTTTGCCGGAGGAAAAGGAGCAGCTCCTCCATATTTTTCTGGATCATCACATCCGCTGACGCATTATACCAGGCCCCAAGATGCTTAACACTGCCCGCCTCCCATTTAAGAGGGAATTCCGCCATCTCCGACGAATGGGCAAGACAATTAAGGGGGAACGCCACCGACTTAGACCAATTGATCTTATACCCCGAGACGCTGGAATATCTATCGAACAGGGCTAACATATGCGTAATCTCCCCTGACTGCGTGGAAAAGAAGCAAATCATCTGCGTACGCAGAGAGTTTTACTTGCAACTGCCCAACCTGCACCCCCTTGAGTTCCACCCGGCTACGGATGGCGATGGCCAAAGGTTCTAACGCTAGATTAAACAGCAAGGGTGATAAGGGGCACCCCTGTCTTGTTCCCCTATGGAGAGAGAAAGAACGCGAGAGGATACCATTCACGTAAATACTAGCGGAGGCGCGGGAGTAGAGTGCCCCGACCTTATTTATAAAGTCTTCCCCAAGGCCAAACCATCTCAGAACGAAAAACATGAACGGCCATTCCAGTCTGTCAAATGCTTTTTCAGCATCAAGTGAGAGAGCGATATAGGGGGAATCAGCCGACGAGACCTGCTCTAACAAGTTACATAAAAGACGAGCATTGTCAGACGTTGATCTTCCGGGCACGAACCCGCATTGATCTGGGTGCACTAGAACTGCAACCACGCTCGCCAGCCGGCGCGCTAGGATACTAGCATAGATCTTGTAGTCAGTGTTCAAGAGGGAGATAGGTCTATAATTTGCTACCAGGTTAGGATCCCTGCCCGGATTTTCTAAGACCACTATCGTGGCTTCAGAAAACCTACCAGTAAAACTGTTCTCTTGTGCGAGCTCACTGTAGTACTCCAACAAAAACGGAGCAAGATCTTTGCCAAAAACTTTATAAAATTCAGCAGGGAGACCATCAGGGCCAGCCGCTTTCCCAGAGGGCATAGCCTGAATTGCTGAAAGGAACTCAGTACAAGAGAAAGGTTTTCCGAGCTCGCGAACCTGGCTCTCCTCCAACATCGGTCGATTAAGGCCGTCTACAAACCCGGCGAATGCTGCAAGATCCGCTGGTGTTTCAGAGGCGTAGAGTGAGCTGTAGTACTTAGCGAATTCAGCCACTATGTGCTCATCTTTAACCAAATGCTCACAGTTACTAGATAGCAGAGAGGTTACTCTAGATTTACTCTGCTTCCCTCGTATTGTATGGGCAAGTAACCTGCCAGCCTTATTTCTCTCGACATGAAACCGAGCAGTCTGTTTCAGCATAATCTTATCGACCTCTGAACTCAAGAGCTCATTATATTGAAACCTAAGCCTATGTAGACGAAGGAGAATGCCAGGGTTAGGCCGGGTTAGCCATAAGCGCTCGCCAGCACGGATTTGACCCTCTAATGTATTCAGCTTAGCCGTCCGCCGTTTAGACTCCCTGATTGCAAAGCTAGTAATCACCGCCCGAATTTAAGCTTTAAAAGCTTCCCAGCGCACCCAATTGGGAGTGTCCCCCTTTTTATTCCAACAAAAAAAGGAGGAGATGGCGTTCCGCACTTCCTCCTGAAATGCAAGGTCGGCCAACCACGATCGGTTAAAAGACCAGGACAGGCCCGGGCTTTCTATATCCTCCAATGCGACCTCCACTAATATGGCACCATGATCTGACACTGTCCTGCCCAGAATGGATGCACCTCGGCAGCCGGGGATCAAAGGCTTAGAAAGCAGAAAAAAATCTATCCGCGAAAGAGAATTGTGAACAGGAGAGAAGAAAGTGAAATCCTTTTCCCTGGGATGAAGCAATCGCCAGATGTCAACTAGGCCACAAGAATCAAATAAAGAGAGAAGCGCTAAACGCGCACGAGAAGGGCGCTCAACCCTACCGGGAGATCTGTCCAGCAAAGGGTCGCTCACGAGGTTGAAGTCCCCACCAGCAACCACTAGAGCCTCTGGGTCCTCGTGAATGACCCCACTGAGGTTACAAAAGAAAACGGGGTCGTCAACATTAGGTGCATAGATATTGACAATAGACAAGATGTCCCTGCCCACCTTAATTAAGGATTTAGACCATCTCCCCACATCATCGTGGCAGGAACTAACTAGTTGGGAGCCCAGCGCAACCTTTATTAGAGTGACGACACCGTTTTTCTTATGTGTGGCAGGGGAACATCCCACAAGCGTGAAATGTTTGTCCGCCAATTTGCTCGCCTCAAGGGCGGACAAATGCGTCTCCTGTAACAAAATAACATCAGCAGACTGACGCTTGCATTACATTAATATTTTCTTCCTTTTGATCGGAGACCTGAGCCCCTTCACATTTAAGGACAAAATCCTCAGCCCGTTAGCCATTCAATCAATACAGAAGCATCGGTTACCCTGTCAGCAATGAACACATCCCCACCACACCAGCTCTGAAAACACTCAGTGAACCCATAACTCCTCCCAACCCAAAAGGAAAAGAAATCGATTAGGGTGAGACAGTAGAAGCACATACAAAACATGGAGCAGCCCCTTATAATTAACAAAAAGCTGGTCAGTTCCCGACCACCCACCAAAACTCCATCACAAAATAGAATAGTCCCCAGTTGGCAAGCAAACCCTGCGCCATTGGACTCGCAGGTCGCCACCGCCACTATGCAGGACACAGCAGGCCAAACAGCAAACAGTCACCAGGCTCAGCTTTGTTGCATTAATAGCTCCTCTTGGTCTTCAATAAATTTTCGTAACACACCAGGGTCATCAAATGATTTGGTACTGTTATTTAGGGTAACCTTGAGACGCGCTGGGCTAAACAGTCCGAATCGGGCTTGGAGGTTGCGAAGTCTAGGCCTGAGCTCCAGGAACTGCCTGCGTTTCTCCACTGTACGCTTGCAGAAATCCGCGTAGAAAAAGATTTTGCGGCCTTCATATTGAAGCGGCTGGCCGGCTTTAGCCGCAGCGAAAATCTGTAAGACCTGCTGGTGCCTCAGCAGGCACATGATGAAAGGGCGAGGTCTCGCATTGTGTGAGTTGGGGCCCGAAGAGGCCGTCGGGATCCTATGCGCCCGCTCAATTTCCAGCGGAGGATCAAAGGTGATTTTCAGCAGCTTGGGTAGGAAGGCTTCCATAAAATGAATGGGGTCTCCCCCTTCAGCTCCTTCCCCGAGACCAATCAGATGGATATTATTCCGCCGGGCCCTGTTGCCCATATCTTCCATACTTTTTTCCAGCCAGTCCACCTTGCGCGCCATATTCTGAACGCGTTGTAGCTTACTTTCATGCCCTGCCACCGCTTCCTCGACCTTGTCGACACGAGTGGATAGCGACTGCAACTGCGAACCCAAGTCCTTCAGGTCCTCCTGTAGTATAGAGAGTGTCTCGCCATTGGAGTCGACCCGACTTCGGATGGCCCGCACTTCTTGCAGAAGCTCCTTCCAGTCTTCCTGCGGGCCTTGTTGGGGCGCCGGCTTGTGCGGCGAGAGCGGGTCTGTTTTAGATCTTTTTGACCCAGTTGTCGCTGGCGCGGAGGAGAATTCAAGCCGGGTTTGATTGCTCCCCGACATCCCCAATGCTTCACCTCCAAATACAACAACCTGGGAATTGCTCTTCTCCGGGTAGGTCGCAGGATTGTTAGAAAAGGCCCAGGAGAAGAGGACTTACACCTCCATGCTGGCTTCGCGCTGGCTCCGCCCCTGCAATCACCAACAAGTAAGCTTTGAAAGGCCTGGTGGATTTCTTCAACTTTGGAAGCTTTTAAGTTAGACGCTGCATTACTGGTTGATTGTTATAAGGAAAGGGGTTATCCACAAAGAGTTGTTAGATAAGCAGCCATTCTTGCTACTATGCACATCGGGCCCTATTTTCAAAGGCCTTTACAAGGGTAACTTCCCTAATTACCCATGTAAAGACCTTACCTGGGATTTTTGAAGGGCACCAACATGGGTAGTACCCTTCAAAAATCCTGGATATGTCCCTAATACACCCAGATGCTATCTGCATAGCATCGTGGTAAGTTATGGATGTTCCGGGGTAGAGCGGAGGTGGGCCATGATGCTATCCATGGGAAAACCTCACCTATCTTCAAGGCACTGGGGCTAACCATGTAGTATTGAAAATCGGTGCTACACAGGTAGCTTCTGAGTGACCCCAGCATGGAAAATCCAGGTTAGGTGGGGAAAATCCGAGTTAGACTGGGAAAATCCGGGTTAGGCAGAAGTGGGCGGGCTATGCACCGCATCGGCGCATAGCACCGCCCTACTCAAATTAATAAGAACAGAAGAACATAAGATATGCCATACTGGGTCAGACCAAGGTCCATCAAGCCCAGAATTCTGTTTCCAACAGTGGCCAATCTAGGTCATACATACCTAGCAGTTTCCCCAAAAAACACAGGTTCAACAATGCTTATACTGGGTCAAGCATTGATATCCCGTGTCCCTTTTAATAATGGTTTATGGACCTTTCCTCCAGGAACTTGTCCAAACTTTTTTTAAACCCAGCTACACTAACAGCCTTTACTACATCCTCCGGTAACAAATTCCAGAGTTTGATTACACGTTGAGTGAAAAAAAAAATTATTTTATTAGTCTTAAATAGTTTACCCTGTAGCTTCATTGCATGTCCCCTAGTCTTTCTATATTCTGATAACGTAAACAATCGATCTACGTTTACCCGTTCCACTCCGTTCATTAATTTATAGACTTCTGTCATATCTCCCCTCAGCCGTCTCTTTTCCAGGTTAAAGAGCCCTAACCTTTTTAGCCTTTCTTCATAGGAGTATCCTTCCATCCCCTTTACCATTTTGGTGGCTCTTCTTTGAACCTTTTCTAAAATAGCTATATCCTTTTTAAGATACGGCAACCAGAATTGCACACAATATTCAAGGTGCGGTCTCACCATGTAGCGATATAGAGGCATTATAATATCTTTTGTTTTATTTTCCATTCCTTTCCTTATGATACCTAGCATACTATTTGCTCTCTTGGCCGCCGCTGCACACACAAATTCAGGCCCATCATATTTGTTGCACTATCAGGACCAGCCAAAGATAAATAAATTGGTCTGTGTTTTGCCTTTCTTTCCTTAAATGAGTAAATTTTTTCTGAACATCCGACCATTGCAATTAAATAAGCTAAAAAAATATGGGTGAATTGCTATCTGAAAATAGAAGCGTATTACCCAACTAAAGGCACAGAGTGGTCAGCATAAGAAATGTGGATGGTGCAGTTGGTGTGAGTTTACCATTCAGGGTCCTGAGTGCTCTTATTTGTGTACTGGATGGAGGTTGTGATCCCGAAATCTTACTGATTGTACTTCATCCTATGTTGTCTGCCTGATTGTATGCCTGTGTCATCTGGTGTACATAGAACAAAACAGAAGTTTATCCTAAGGTTAAATGAGCATAAGAGCATAATAACATATAGTAACATAGTAAATGATGGCAGATAAAGACCAGTATGGTCCATTTAGTCTGCCCAGTAAGATGGCAAGAGTAGGTGCACCTGCCGCTCCATGCAGGACACCCCTCCCCATGTCTTTGTTTAGGGGTGAACCCACTGGTTCGTGTAGGACACCCCTTTTTGTTGAGAAATTCAATAGTTAAGTTTATTTTGATTTTCTCCTGTTGCTGTAAAGGGATCCACTGTGTCTGTCCCATGCCATTTTGAATTCTGTCACTGTATTTGCCCCACCACTTCCATCGGGAGGGCATTCCAAGCATCCACCACCCTTTCAGTGAAAATGTATTTCCTGACATTGCCTTTCAATTTACCCCCTTGCAGCTTCATGTTATGCCCTCTAGTTTTACAGCTACACCGTCTTTGGAAGAGGTTTGTTTGTTCATTATTTTCTCTTTAAGTATTTAAAGGTCTGAATCATATCTCCCCTATCCCTCCTCTCCTCCAGAATGTACATATTTAGGTCTTCAAGTCTCTTCTCATAAGGCTTCTGACACAGGCTCCAAATAATTTTGGTCATCTTCCTCTGAACATCTTCCAGTCTTTTTACATCCTTTGCAAGATATGGTCTCCAAAACTGAACACAGTATTCCAAGTAAAGCCTCACCAGTGACTTTTACAGTGATATTAGTACCTCTTCCTTTCTGCTGGTAATCCCTCTTTGTATGCAACCCAGCATCCTCCTGGCTTTTGCCACTGCCTTGTTGCACTGTTTTGCCACCTTGAGATCCTCAGAAATAATCACACCAAGGTCCTTCTTCTGGTCCGTGCACACCAACCTCTTGCCCCCTATCACGTACATTTCCCTTGGATTTCTTCTTCCCAAGTGCATGACACTGCACTTCTTTGCATTAAATCTTAACTGCCAAGCATTAGACTATTCTTCCAGCTTTTGTAGATCTTCCCTCATGTTATCCACTCACTCAGGGGAGTCCACTCTGTTACAAATTTTCGTGTCATCTACAAAAAGACAGACTTTTCCATTCAGTCCTTCAGCAAAATCACTTACAAATCAGAATATCAACTGGCCAGAAATTGGCCCCTTTGGTTCAACATTAGTTACAGAAAGGACATATGATCAGAGATCTCCAATGGCAAATTATAGAAACTGTTTTTGCTGACTACTCTGGAAGTGATCAGGATTCCTGTCTTAATATGCAGGTTGAATACTTTGAGTATGGTATCACCATCTGGACTTAATTTAGAAGTTTAATGGTAGTCCCTGGTGTGATGGATTGTGATTGGCCTTTATGATCTGCTATCCCATATGACCTCTTCTCTCTAGAAGACACTGATGCCATGTTTATCTTATAATAGTAAATGGGAGAAATTGAACTAGGACATCAAACTTCTGTTAAAAAATTTTGAAGATTTATGCAGCCTGACACAGAAAGAGATAAGTGATTGGCTTATTGTTTTCGAAATGTGGCTGCATGTCGGTGATGTGATTTCAATATGCATTTTTCATGTTATGCATTTTTTTTAATTTTGTGAACTTTTAAAGTTTTGCTAAGAAATGATGTTAAAGTTTGGCTTTTGTAAGATTGTTTTCTATACTTGGTGGGTTATAAAAAATAAGAAAAATTTGACTGAGTGGACTGATGATAAAACTAAAATAGGACAGACATAAATCCAGTACCTTGTGTAGGATTATACCTGTGCTGGTGCATCTGTGTCTGACACGTCCTCCTACATTTTACCTTTCTAAAATATCATGTATACAGTAGATTGTATAGCTAGGCTCTTTTTTGGCTTTGTATGTTAATCCACATGATTTGTTAGCTGTTGTGCATCTGAGGTACCAGTGCCTAAGGACCACATGTAGTTTTGGGTACCTCATCTGCAGCTAGGGTCATGTTGGGCACCGTTTCTGGTTTTCATATGTGTAGGCCATAGTTCACATGACAGACAGGCACACATACAGGCACCCTACCTCCAAATGTCAGACACACATACACAGGCACCTCACCTCTGCACCACACAGAAAGCCTCCCCAGTTCTGCAGCACACACAAATATGCATTGCAGCCCCGTACCCCACACCCACTGCTGCATCCCATGCACAGACATGTACACCACCAAACACACATACAAACACTTAATATATGAAGCTATAACTGTTGATATCTGTATTCTTGTGTAATGATGCCGTACGGTATAGGAAATATGGTCCTGGCCTTGTGAGATGAGAATATGAGACCAAAGTGAAAGACAGAGGGGAGAGGGGAGAGGGGGGAGGGGGGAGGGGGGGAAACCAAGAAGGTCACAAGCACTGGCTCCTAAGATGCCCACTGCAATATTTATGGTGCTGCTCTTTTTTGGGTAGGTTTCATATTGTATTAATTTTATGTCCCTGCCTGATTTTAGTAGCAGATGTCCCCAACGTGGATATCCATGCTGGAACCCACATAAACGGCCCCCTTAAGGAAGCATTGGATAGGGACATCTATCTCATGCAAGCTAGCACAAGTGGACATCCAGCAGTGTAGCAAAACTAAAACATGAGCTCTTATTATCCATCAGTATTCATTGTCAACATGGCAAATATAGGAGACATGAGCAGATCTCCTTCTCCAAACTCTTCAGATGTCTATCTGACAAAACAAGCACTTTTCTGATGCATAATCATGCCTGGAGAAGGTATAAGCTTGGGTGCTAGTCAGGACATTTAAGGCATTTCTGAAATCTGGTAAGAATATTCAAGTTCTGGGAACACCCTGGACATGTCTGCTCCATTTCCAATTCAGACTTGGACATCCTCGCCCCAGGGATATCCACAGAGCCAGCCTCTTTAAATGGCTCTGGGGACATCTCCATGCCCATTTTCAGAAATCCAAAGCTCAAATAGGACTTCTAAAATAACTCCCATATTCTACATCCAAAGAAACCCTTCTCCTAACAATGGGTGCAGAGGACATTTCCTCATTGAACTGAACATATAAAAAATAATTTCTGATTCTGATGGCATCCCAGTAACAGCCATATAAACCTTCACTAGTAATGAACATATTGGGCTCTATTGCCATTGGGCCTGTCCAGCCATCAGGATATCCAAAATCTGGACGGGCCAGATTGGCACCCGATTCTGAACCCGCGGAAGCTATACATTCCCACAGGATCAGAATCAGGTGCAACAGGCCTGGACATAGAGGACATGCCCCAATTCTGGCCCACTGCACGTCTGACCTGTTCCCCATCCAACTCCCCCATGAAGGAGCCCCGCTGTCGGCACACCTGCAATTTTGCATTTCTCTGCTTCCTGATCCCCGGATTGGCCTGTCGAGGTCAGGATTGGGTGGTGAGGAACTCCTGACTCAGATCACCTGGGTGGGAGTGTCCTCCTGGGCTGCTCACCGACCTCGGGGTGACTGATTCCATCTCCGATGTGGAATAAGATCCCCACGCAGCTCTTCCTCCCGGGACGTACAAGGTTGCGATCGGAATCGGTCCTGTACATCCAGGGTCCGGGTCCAGCCTCTGCCCTGCCCACGCTCCTCCTCTGGCTCACCCCCTCCCGTCCCTGCCCAGAGCTCCCCACACATCTCCCCTGCTATGTCAGTGAGCTTTGGGCAGAAAATCCAGTACAGGCGTTTAGCGGGGATGAACGTTCAAACCAGACACACATCCCTGCTAATCGCAGCTCAGAATGACCCCCATTGTGAAGTAATACAAAACTCTATAACAATCACTCAGGACCAACAGAGAACATCTATCATACCATAAGAGCATCAGCTTCTAAAACTCACACGAGGAACCTACCCAGAAAATAGCAGCACTGTAAATTTTACAGTGGGCCCTAGAACATCCATAAACCTATTTGAAAATTAGACAAGCTGGATTGCCTCAGACCTCTACAAACTCCATGCTAACTAAATACCTGGCCTCAGTCACATATTCAGAATACAGATAGATCCCAACAGATTAAATTACCACAAAGTAAAAATAAAATTATGTAGGCAAAAATTAATTGAAACTCCAACTCCCCCCCCCCACACACACCAGACTCTGCATGCATTACAACACCAGAGAAACAAAGATCTGCAGATGCCCCTGTACTGTACAAAGTATAAAGATAAAGCAGATACAGCGCAATAGTTGAAGAGGTTTATCCAATAAGCAGGACCTGTTAACCAGATAAACTCTGCTGAGGGAGAGATTCACAGGACACTAATTGGCCAGTGCTGCTGAATATCTCTTCTAAATGCCATTGCATTGTCTGGATAGTGCCAGGGCGGTCATGGGCTGGGCAAGGACAGTCCCAGCACTTAGCTGGTTAGCAGTGATTTTCGGTCTGGTAGCCGGTTTAAGTGCCCATATAAAGTTAGGTCATCTCAATAGCTGTACTAAATTTATGTAATTTGGCTATCCAGACAGCAGTTGAATATTGCAACTGTCTGGATAGCTGCGCCAGTCAGCATTGAAATTGGATATTTAGTGCAGAAGGATATCTAGATTCCAGCTCTGAAAATCTGGTTTAACTATTGCATGCGATAGTCAGACACTTTAAAAATGCTGACTACCGCAGGTTGAATATCGAGCCTATAAAATCCAAAACAAAATTATTCCAATCACTAAATTGAAAATAAAAGTATTTATTTATTTATTTATTTGCTTTTATATACTGCACTCTTTGAAATCAGTGCAGTTTGCATAAAACAAGAACAGTAGAACAGTTTACATGGAACAATTTGTATAGAACAGGTTACATTGAACTAAAATAAAAATAAGTAACAGTAAATAACACGTAATCTAAATTAGATGTGAATACAGGGAGATGAACTTGGAACATGCAGGTAGGGGAGTAAAAGTGATCTGTACATATGCTGTGATGGCACGGATTGCTGGTGGTAGGGCATTCCAGTGGGTTGGTGCATAGAGAGAAAAGGCACAATTTTTAGTTGACTGGGTGCATGTCCTTATCGCTGAGGGGATGATGAGTGAGTTCATCATGTATGATCTGGTTCTGTTTTCGGGGGCACGCTGTATGAGGTTTGTGAGGGAGGTGGCGGATATTCCGTGCAAAGACTTGAAGGTGAGTAACAGGGTTTTGTATACCAGCTGGCTTGATATGGGGAGCCAATGTAGCTGGATCAAAAAAGGCATAATATGTTCAAATCTTGAGGCAGACAGGAGTGTTCGGGCGGATGTATTCATGGCTAGTTGTAGTGGCTGAAGAGTATTCTTTGGCAAGCCATGGTAGATTATGTTGGTATAGTCCAAGTGAGGAAAGATAAGAGCCTGGCATACTGAGTGAAAGTCCTACCTTTGCTGCCTGTCTGGTCTCTAATCTTGCTGATCCCAGCCTCTGATTTCTGTTTGCCTAAAGCATCTCTTAACTCACTCTCTAGGGTCTCTAGTCTATCTGCCACTTCTCTTTCCTCCTGTCTTCTTTACTTCCTTCCAGCTCCAACATTAATCTTTTCCTTTCAGCTTTCTTCCATTTATTTTTCTCTATCAATTCATATTTCACTTCCCCTGTTTTTGCTGCATCTACCATTTTTCATCCTTTAACACAGTTCTCTTATTCCCCATCTCTCTATCCTTCCCCTAGTTACTTATTCCCTGGTCTTTAAATATTGCTTCCCTTTCCCTTTCTCTTTCTCTTTTCCACTCCCCCCATATCCACCATCTCCCTTTTCTCTTACTCTATCCCATGTCTTCCTCTCTCTCTTGCATCATGCAGCACCTCTCCTCTTTTTCTCATCTTATCTGCCCATCATTTCAAGCATTCCCCCTCTTTTCCTCTCCCTCATCTTATGTCCAGCATCTACTCCCACTCTGTGCCCAGCATCTCCTCTCTCTCTCTCTCCCTACCCCATGTACAGAATCCCCTCTTTTCCCCATCCAAGTCAAGTATCTCGTCTCTGTCTCTCTCACATGCCGTGTCCAGCATTTCCTCTTTCTATCTCCCCCTGCCTTCAATCCAGCATCTCTTCTCTCTCTTACGCTATGGCCAGATCTTCCATCTGCTCCCACTTTGTGTCAATCAAAAAATTGTTATTACTCTGATGGTACCTACTAGAACTTTGTGTCAGCATCTGCCCTCTATCCCTACCCTGTGTCCAACCTCTGCCTTCCATCCCTATGACACCAGCTCATGTCCAGCATGTACCCTCTACCCCCCCCCCATGACACCTACCCATGCCCAGCATCTGCCCCTCCTTTTATGACACCTACCATGTGTCCAGAATCTACATTCCACTCTCCTACCCCATATCCATCTACATTCCATCACCTCATGCCCCTTCCTCCAAGTACAGCCTCTTCTCTCCATCCATCTCAATGTCTACCATTTACCTTATGCTCCCCTACCCCTATCAGAATCTTCCCTCCATCCCTCTCTATGCCCTATCTCCTGTCCAACATCTGTCCCACCCCATATCCATCTGCAGTCCATATATGTATGCCCTCACTCTATGTCCGGCATCAGCCCTTCGCCTCCCACTTGAGTCCAATATCTGCTCCCCACCCTCCATGTGTGTCCAGGGTCTGCCCTTTGCTCCTTCCCTCACTTAATGTACAGCATCTCTCCTCCAACTCTTAACATGTGTCCACCATATCCCTTTCAACCCTTCCTCCTCCTGGTGCTGCTACTGCTGTTGCCACTTTTCCTGTATCAGCTCAGCAGCAGTAGGCCTCCAAATCTCAGACTAAAGAAAAAAGTAGGGATCTGTGCATCATTCCAACTTGAGGGTGCATGAGGGTTAGGCCAGTCCTGCTCCCATGACATGACAGAATGATGCACAGATGGGTATGTTTTTCTTTTAACTCTATGCTTCGAATGCCTGCTACTTCTGACACCTGTGCCAACATGAGAAAAGTAGCAGTAGCAGCAGCAAAGAAGAGATGTTGGAGGAGTGGCCTAGTGGTTGGGGCAAGGTACTTCAGGCTGGAAGGTCAGGGGTTCAAATCCCACTAGAGGACAGCAACCTTGGGCCGGAAGGACTGGGGTTTCTAGTCCCACAGGTGCTCCTTATGGTCTTGGGCAAGCCACTTAACCCTCCATAGCCCATGTTCCCTGTAAAATAGTTCTCTGTGTGCTGTGCTTTCCTGTCTAATCAATGTGTTTATACCTCAAACATTTCCTGTCATGATTTGACAATTTCCAATCTGTAATCAAACCGCTGCTGATCGCTGGAAGTAGCGGTATACAAATGTATACTAAATAAATAAAATAAAATAAATAAAGGAAATTCACTTTTTTAACCTCAGCATGCCACCGGGCTCAACTTTAACAGAGCTGCGGGAAAGAAGGGAAACACTGTTCTTTCACGTGGCTCTGCAGAGCCGGGCACTGGGCTTCGGGCTGGTCAGGCAAGTGTGGGGCCTCCGTGGTGTGGGGGAGCTAGGACTGTAAATGAACTGATCTCAGTACAGGTTAGGGCTGGTAATGGACTGATGGGGGGATAGCACTGGAAATGGACTAATCGGAGGAGCTAAGACCATTAATGGGCTGATGGGGGGGGGGCTAGCATTGGAAATGGGTTGATGGAGGGGGGCTAAGACTGGAAATGGGCTGTCAGAGGTTAGGACTGGTAATGGGCTGATTGGGGGGGCTAGGAATGGTAATGGGCTGATTGGGGGTTAGTACTGGTAATGGGCCAATGGGGGAGGGTTAACACTGGAAATGGCTGATTGAGGGGACTTGGACTGGAAATGGGCTGATCAGGGGGTTAGGACTGGAAGTAGGCTGATGTGGGGGCTAGGAATGGAATGGGCTGATGGTGGGGCTAGGACTGGAAACGGGTTGAATAGGGAGGGCTAGGAGTGGTAATGGAATTATCAAGGGGGCTAGGACTGCTAATGGTCCGATGGGGCAAGCACTGGATATGGGCAGATTGGGGGGCTAGCACTGGAAATGAGCTAGGGCTATAAATGGGCTGATTGGGAGGGCTAGGACTGATATTGGGCTGATCAAGGGGGGGGGGGTAGGACTAAAAATGGACTGATGGAGAGGCTAGGACTGGAATGGGCTGATGGGGGAATAGGGCTGGAAATAGGCTGGGAATGGAAATGGGCTGTTGGGGAGGCTAGGAATAGAATTGGGCTGATGGGGGGGGGGGGTGCTGGTGGCCCTGGAAGAAGACTGGGGGCTAGAACTGGAGATGGGATGATGGCAGGGAGGGGCAGATAGAGTTGCTGGCCCTGGAAGAAAACTGGGGGGCTAGGGCTTCAAATGGACTGATACAGGCGGATAGGAGAATGAGACTGGAAGGGGGTGGATGCTGAGAGAGGCTGCCAGGGGAAGGAGGGGCAAGAAAGGAGCTGAGACATTTGGAGAGAGGTGGGGACAGGAAGAGAGCTGACATGGGGGCAGGAGGGGCTGGAAGGAAGCTGATATGGGGGGGGGGAAGAGGGGAGTGGAAGGGAGCTGATACCTGAGAATGGTACTGGAAGGGTGATGACACTAGGGAAGAGAATAGGGAATGGAAGGGAACTGACATCTGGTGGTGGTCCTGGAGGGGGACTGGAAGGGAACTGACACCTGGGAGTGGGACTGGAGGGAGCTGATACTTGGGGATGGGACTGGTAGATGGCTGGGTAATGGGGAGGACACTGGAAGGGAGGGACCACTAGGGCTGGAAGGGAGCTGACATGTGGGGATAGCACTAGAATGGAGATGGATAGAGGGTAGGATGACTGGAAGGGAGCTGATGGTAGAGGGGGTGGCACTGGGAGTGGAAGTGAGCTGATACCTGTGATGGTATTTTGACTAGAAGGGCTGGACAATGGGGAAGGAGGGGGACTTGAAGGGAATAGACACCAGTGGCAGTCATGGGAATGCAAGGGGGTTGGCATGGAAATCAACTGGGAGGGGAGGACTGGAAAGGGGACTGATGCTGGGAAGAGTTACTGGGACTAGAAATAGGCTGATGGAAGGAAATGCAGAAAACAAAAGAAGAGATAAGAGATGTCAGATGGACTATAGACCATTGAGAGCTAAGAGAAGACAGGAAAGCAGAAGCCTCAGAGTCAGACTAGCATGATCAGAGAATGAAATGATCAGGCAACAAAGGTAGAAAAACAATTGTATTTGCATTTTAGTGATTGGACTTTTCGCTATCTTTATATTTTTTATAGGGAATTGCATCTCTATCTGATGTTGCACTGCATGCAGAGTCCGGCTTCTTGGGGTTTCAGTTTATTTTTTGTCTACATATTTTTATTTTTAATTTAGGTGGTAGTCACTTATTCTGTACTTGATGAGGGTCTGTGTTCTGAGTGTGTGACTGAGGCCAGGTGTTCTTTTAACATGGTGTTTGTACATAGGGATCTGTACTATGCTGAAGTAATTTGACTTCTTCAGCTTTTCAAACAAGTGTATGGATGTTCTAGGGCCTGCTGCAGTATTTATGCAATTGCAATACAGCGCTGCTTTTTTCTGGGTAGGCCCCTTGCATGAGTTTTAGAAGTTTATGCTGGTAATGGTATTGTAGATATGGTAGGTGACCTTTGTAGGTTTTTATATTAATTCCCAATATGCATGGTACTGGAGAATGTTTGTTAGTGAGATGACCAGAATCAGATGTTTTTAAAATATATTTAGTTCTGTGGGTGAATATCCTACTTCTGTTCTGTGCCCATTGTTGAGGGAGAGGTTTTTGAGGATGCAGAATATATATTCAGAAAGAAAAAGTGAGAACCATAACACAGTCTATAACAGAATAAAATGAGTGATAATTTGGTCTTATAAATGTTGCTGTGGTTCTCACTTTTTCTTTTAGTTCATTGGTGTGCGAGCATCTTGCATTTCCTTTGTTTTTACGGAATATATATCTACATTAACACCATGTTGGTCCAGTGTGCAGTTTCAGGAGTTATGTTGGGGTTGCCAAGCACTTTTTTGTGTTTATGTTGGAGTGGGAGGTGTGTTGGAGTCACAAAGTCCCTCTTATTTTTCAGAGGGTAGGAAGTGCTGTGTTGGGGTGCCAAGTCACTCTTGTTTTTGTGGAAGTGGGAGATGCTGCATGGGTGCTGTTGAGCCCATCTTGTTTGGCATATTTAACAGCATATTTCCTAGGCTCTGCACTAGTAACATATGAACATTAAGAAATGCCATACTGGGTCAGATTAAGGTCCATCAAGCCCAGTATCCTGTTTCTAACAGTGGCCAATCCAGGTCACAAGTACCTGGCAAGTTCACAAAAAGGCACACAGATTCCACAGTGCTTGTCCAAGAGCAAGCAGTGGATTTCCCAGGTCCTCTTTAATATTAGTTTATGGACCTTTCCTCCGGGAATTTGTCCAAACCTTTTCTAAACCTAGCTACACTAACAGCTTTTATTGCATCCTCTCATAACTAATTTCAGAGTTTGATTACGCAGGGCCGTAGGCTAACTGCAACGAGGCAGTTATATCCCCCTGCAGTTACCACATTTCAGTGTGGCAAAACAGCTGCTGATACAACTAAGGCCACCCACTGAGATGGCATTACTGGCACTCATGCTACTTGCACTGAGCCATTGTTAGTTTTTGCCAACAATTCAGATGCCTGTGTGTGAGAATTCTTTTTCTCGCCTCACTCTAAAGTAAAGTATAATTTTGGGAAAGAAATCCTAACAGTAATGGGTAAAAGCATTTTTTTTTTACCACATATGTCTGTTTTTAGTTTGTAATGATATATTCCCTACTTGATGAAGATCTATCTCTGCTCTGCATATGTGTGTCTGAGACTACATATCCTGTTAGCATGGAGTTTCTATGTAGGGAGCTGTAATAATCTGGCTTGTTCAGTTTTCTGAAAAGGAATATGGAAATTGTAGGGCCCACTGCAATATTTATGATGTTGCCCTATTCTGGGTACACTCCATGTTGTGTGAGTTTTGGAAGTTAGTGCTGTTATGGAATAGTAGATTTGCTCTATGGGTCCTGTACTCTGGGTTCTTGGTGAGGCCAACTGTAGGGTGTTGATTAGGGGGAGATACTGAAATATGTATTGTTTTTTAGATTTGCAGTTCTGCATTCTTTATGCTGCCAGACTGAAATATAACATATTTTGTCACTTCAGATTCAAGGAAATTTCAGATTTTCAGGGAACATCTCAGTTTAATTTTGTTTAGTAGCTTGATAGCTTCACTGCTGCTGAGTTCCAGACTTTTCCAGCTCTAGCACAATCCAATCCAGCGTTTAAATTCATGGCTACTAGAATTTGTTTCTCATTTTATATCTTCCCTCCTCATCAATAATCTGGTCATAGCAAAATAAATCTGATGTGCAGATACTTATAATGGTTTGATAGGGGGGAGTATTTAAGTGGTTTTCATTAACAAAATTTCACGTTTTATTATTATGTTTGTTTTATTGTAACATTGTTTTACTAAATTGCATGTGTATGTTTAGAAGCCGCCTAGGATTTTAGATGGGTGCCATATACATTTTAAAATAAAGTATACTAAATTTATGCAAATGATGCCGCAGTGAGTCTCCGCACATGGCCCTGCATCACCCTTATGCTGTCCCTGGGGGGAAGGTATACAGGAGGGTTCCCTGGGAGAAAGAGGAAAGCAGAAACCTCAGATTGGGACCTACATGATCAGAGAATAAAATTGTCAGACAGCAAACTTAAAGAGAATTTTATTTCAATTTAATGATCAGACTTGGTGCTATCTTTATATTTTATACAGTACATGGAAATGCATCTCTTTCTATTTCTCTGGTATTGCACTGTATGCAGAATCTGGCTTCTTGGGGTTGCAGTTTAATTTTCATCTGCATATGTTTATTTTTTGGTTATGGTCACTTATTCTGTACTTGGTGAGGGTCTGTGTTTTGAGTGTGTGACCAAGACCAGGTGTTCTGTTAACATGGAGTTTGTATGTAGAGATCTGTACTGTAGCAATCTGAATTATTCAGCTTTCCAAATAGGTGATTGGATGTTCCAGGGCCCACTGTAGTATTTACAGTGATGCTTTTTTTGGATGGCCTCCTTATGTGAGTTTGGGAAGTTGGTACTGGTATGGTATGGCATGGTAGATTTGCTCTTTAGATACTCAATGACTTTGTTGTAGGGTTTTGTATTAGTTCACAATATGCCTGGTACTGGAGAATGTTTGTTTGTTTGTTTTAAATATTGAGTTCTGTGGATGAATGTCCTGGTTCTGCTCTGCACCCACTATTGAGGAAGGTGGTTCTGTGGATGCAAAATATATGTTCAAAAAGAAAAAGCAAGAACCATGATGCAGTTTATAACAACAAAATAAAAATGAGTTATAATTTACTTTTATAAACTGTGCTGTGGTTTTCACTCTTTCTTTTAGTTCCTTGGTGTGCAACATCTTGCATTTTTTCCATATAATCTAATTGACTTTTTGGTTTGGTTCAGTACCTGATTGGAGTTTTGAGAAAGCCCCCCCCCCCCACTATGGGGGAGGGGGCACCATCTTATCCCTCGCCTCAGGCAACAGATTGCCTTGAGCTGCCCCTGCTAGTAACTACCATCCTGAGTGTTATCCAGCAAAATTGAAGCTGCATCCCCAGAATGTTCAAATTTCTGCCTCTTTAACCAAATGAATTTTGCCTTTTAGCAAGTTAGTCAGAAAAAATATATTCCATTTCTGGAGTAGGGAGGGGGGAAATTCAGTTTACTTTGTCTTTTCATACTGGCCTCTAAACTTAGAAAATGTTGACCAGCTTGTTAACCAGGGCAAGTGTTACTGTTACTCTTCTATGCCATGTTTTTATTACAAAAAAAAAAAAGCAATATACTGTATTCATTTACAGTCCCTGTCTTTATTCTTAGCCCTATCTTTGGCAGATCCCTATCTAGGAATAAACTCCTCAAAGATAAAACAAGTTGAAACCTAGGACAATAGCAACATTGTCCCAATAACTGGAGTCACTAATCCTAAAGAATCTTGAAGCACTGTATTCTCTGAATTAGGCCTAGTACAATTGTACATTGTTGAGATTTGGCTCAGTGAGAATAAATATAAAAAGCTACAGCTGAGTACTACTTTTGTCCCCACTTCCTATGTTATTAGCTCAAGTTAACTGTTCTTTAATAAATACATAAAGGCATCAAAGTATTGAAAAAAAACCCTAATTTATCGGAAAAATTATGAAACAATACGTCATTCCTAGATACAACAAAACATTTCTTAACACTAATCGCCCAATATTCAAAAGGACTAATATTTTAACACTGAGGCAGGCAACCATGGCATATAAATATAAACCAGATATTCAGCGGCAGTATCTGAATAGTGGCTACTACTGAATATTCGGATTGTGCATCTACTATCTGGATGAGCGTTGACCTCATCTTGCTAGCAGCAATTTGTAGCCGACTTTATCTGGATAACAATTTAGGCTTGCTTTTCAGGTGGCCTAAGCTATCTGGAGAAGGCTGGATGAAAATTACTGCTATCTGGATAAGGACATAGGGGTATGTTTACTAAAACCCCGTTAGGTGCGCGCCGCGTTAGTGTGCGGATGCCATAAAAGGAGTGGGCGTTTCAGTCTGAAAAAAGCAAACCGGGATTAATCATGCGCTAATGTGCGCTGTGTGCTCATGTGCGCCGCGCACATTAGCACATGAGAAACGCGCGCGGGAAGCATAAGCAGGCGCGCTGATGTGCAAGCACAGGAGCAGAGCCACAGTACAATGGTTAAGACACTGACCAATGGTGCAGGGATCATGGGTTAAATCCCCCACTGTGCCCAATGAATAAGGCTGGATGAGGCACTACCTGTTATGTGTAATATTGCATTCTGAGGCATATTAATTTTATTTTAATTACTGCTACTAGCAAACGCACTCTCAAAGCACTGTAACATAAGGCGTCCCATAAGGTACCCCAGAGGACACATTTTAAAGTGCACTGTCCGCCAAGGCACCCTACAATGTTGCTTAAAGGGTGGCCGATAGGGCGCCATATAGGGTGCCCTATGAGGCAGGGCAAGGTCAGAGCACTGTTTTTGATGGCAGCACTGTGCATTTTAACGCATGGAAATCCTAAGTAGGTGTGCTGACATACAGACATAGTGGCAGAGATGTGGCACATTGTTTGCAAGCCCGCCTTATGGTACAGGAGTCGTGGGTTCATTCACCCAGTGTGGCTATTCAATATGACTGCCTGGGACATTACTTTTTGATATCAGCAGTGGTTTGTGCGGCTTTTTTTATTTGATTTGTTCTGAGAGCAAACACACTCTCACAATGCCATAACCCAGAGCTACTCAATTCCAGTCCTGGTGGCCCGCAACCCTGCAGGTTTTTGGGATATCCCTAATGATATGCATGAGATATATATGCATTAGAGATAGCCTGCCAACCTGACTGGTGTTTGGCCCTCCAGGGCTGGATTTGGAGACTCCTGCCTTACACCTCTGTCATTTAAGATTGTGAGTGGGCAAGGTACAGATGTTCTAGACATCAAAAGGGTAGATAGAATGTGTCACATTCCTCCTAGATTCTTAACACCACCAAAAAGTTGTCTAATAGACAATATTTTGGTGGTGGTGAGAAGCAAGGAGGAATGTGACAAATTCTAACCTTTTTGATGTCTTGGACATCTGCACCTTGCCCACTTACAATCTTAAATGACAGAGGTGTAAGGCAGGGGTCTCCAAATCCAGCCCTGGAGGGCCAAACACCAGTCGGGTTGGCAGGCTATCTCTAATGCATATATATCTCATGCATATCATTAGGGATATCCCAAAAACCTGCAGTGTTGCGGGCCACCAGGACTGGAATTGAGTAGCTCTGCCATAACCTAAGGTGCCACATCATGCACCCTATGAGGCACTCCAGAGGAAACATTATGAGGTGCACTGTCTGCCACAGCACCTTATAATGTTCCATTTAGGGCTCCTTATAGGGCGCTTATGAGGCACCTTCAGGCTACAGCACTCAGGGTGTTGTTGCTGGCAGCACCAAATTACATTACAAAAGAAAAAGCCTCAGACAGCCCTATCAAATAACCCCACTGTGGGATCAAACCCATGACTACTGACTCCACAGGCAGTGAAGTCACCAGTGGGCTACATCTCCATAGTTGCTAACAAGCTCTTGGCTGGCTGCAGTAGGACTGCAGCCCACCACATGAACTGTCTGCTGTGGGTACCAGGATAGGGTTAAACCACACATACCCATGATGCACTGCACATGCAAATCAGCAGTCTACAAATAACAACAGGATGGGGTATGCACCCCCACACCACCTCAGCCTGGTAGGGAGTACTGAGCGTGTGTGTTACTGGCACAGAGTAGGTGCTGACCGTCACATTGTGCGGGTCCTGTGCTCACCCTGAGGGTGAAATGGGCCACCCAGCACCATGTCCACAGTACCTGGCTTAGCTGAGAAAGACTATGGTGTGAGTCCCCATCAGTACCAGTGTGTGATGGGTAGGTCTTGCAGATGCACTGCCAAATACATCTGTGTCCATCTTTTATTTCTCAGTCAGGTTTAGCCCTTGGGCACTTTGATGCACCCAGATTGGGCGTTTCCTGTATGGATGCCATGGCTGCAGGAGTTATGTGACTGGGGGGCAGGCTGTTTGGACCCATAGGCGAATTATGTAGTACCACCCAAACTGCTCTCTAGAGCTCAGTATCTCCCACCAACAGATCCACATTCCACATCACTGCAATGGTGCTGGTGAAGGGGACTATCAACCTAGGTCGAGCTGGGGGACAGACAACATACAGGGCAGTCCATGCATTTCTGTACACATCCATATGGTGATAGCAGACAGACAGGAGGCCTGGAAATGCTCAGCTGCCCACCACCACTATCTGACATTCTCCAGCCGCTGCACCCTGCAAGGTGTTCCAGCCATACACATACTAACTGCAACCAGTCTGCTAGCTAATCCATAGTGCATATTACTGGAGAAAACGTGTGTACCCAAAACTGGGATGTCAGCACACCCACCAAGCGAATAGAATAGTGATTGGGCCACAAAAAGCAACCCATAGATATCACTTGAGAGAAATGCTGTTTGCACTATGGGAGAGCTAGCCATGCCATAGTGACTGCTCAGTCAGGGTGAGAGTGACCTCCCAGGAGGACATGCAGGGGCCACCCTGTCCATGCAGCTGATGGCCGGCCACTACAATATCCCAGCCATTGCCCTATGTTTATGTTTATGTTTATGTTTAATAAAACTTGATTGACCGCCCTTCACAATAAAAGCAGAGCGGTTTACAATGCATAAAATCCATTAAAAATAGGGCACAAAGCCAGTAAAGGAAAAGGAAGTTACATATTTAAAAAAAAAAAAAAGAGAGACAGAAAGGGCAAGAGAGGGTAGGGGGAGAGGAGTAAGGCTATAGAGAGGGGGGAGAAGTGGGGAGGTTAAAGGCTAGGGAAAAGAGGTGGGTTTTTAGCTGCTGTTTAAATGCTGAATGGGAAGACTCTAATCGGATAGCAGAGGGGAGGGAATTCCATAGTGCGGGACCTATAAAGAAGAAAGCTGAAGAACGAGTAGATTGTAAGTGGGCAGCAGAAGGAGGGGGAAGGATGAGCCGGTTTAAGTGGAATGAGCGGGGGGTATATCTGGGAGTGTGAAAGTGGATTAAGTCAGCTAGATATTGTGGGGAGTTGGTGTGGAGGGCCTTGTGAACCAAAGTAAGTAATTTGTATTGAGAGCGGAAGGGAACAGGTAACCAGTGTAAGTGAATAAGAAGAGGGGTTATATGGTGAGAATGAGATGAGTGAGAGAGAAGGCGGGCTGCGGTATTTTGGATTCTTTGAAGACGGTATAAATGAGAGGAGGCCAAACCAATAAGGACAGAATTAGCAAAATCAACCCTGGACATAACAAGAGAGAGAAGTAGGGTAGACAAGGCGGAAGAGGAAAGAAAAGGGCGGATAGCACGGATTTGACGCAGAAAATAAAAGGAAGTCTTTGTAATGTGTGAGATGTGAGCGTGAAAGGAAAGATCTGAATCAAAGAGAACACCAAGATAGCGGAAGGTAGTGACTAAGGATATGGGAGTGTTAGAAAGGGATGGAGCTAACGAGGGGGGGGGATGACCATAGGGGAACCAAATAGCGGTGGTTTTGGCCAAATTAAGGTGAAGACAATTTTGGGTTAACCAGTGGGTGACAGCAGTGAGGCAGTTGTTAAGAGGAGTCAGATCAGGGAGGAGTGGGGAAGTGTGGTGAAGAAGAAGGATGTCATCGGCATAGTAAAAAGCAGAGATCCCAAATTGTTGAATGACAAGTGTGAGGGGTACCAGGAAAAGATTAAAAAGGAGGGGGGCCAGGACAGAACCCTGGGGAACCCCACATGGTAGAGGGAAAGGGGCGGAAGGTAGAGAAGAGGGTGATGTAGCTAGTACAGAGGCAGACCGAGCGTGAAGAAAAGAGTGAAACCAATTAAAGACAGTGCCGTGAACACCAGCTTCATGGAGACGGGCTAAGAGAAGAGAGTGATCGACCAGATCAAAAGCCGCAGAAAGATCAAGTGCTACCGCAACCGAGATATCACCCCGATCATGTGCTACATGCAAAGAGTTTTTGAAGGCAAGAAGAATAGTTTTGACGCTGTGACCTGGCCGGAAACCTGATTGCCGAGGGTGAAGATAGTTAGTGGAGTCTAGATGGTGGGAAAGTTGTGCGAATACAATCTTTTCCAGAAGCTTAGAGAGAAACGGAAGATGTGAGACGGGCCGATAGTTTGATGGGTCGAGAGGGTCAAGGGAGGATTTCTTGAGAATTGGGCGGATTAGGGCGTGCTTCCAGGGATCGGGGAAGATACCCAGGGATAGGCTATTGTTTAAGATGGAAAGGATGGGGGAAAGGGAGGAGAGAGAAGGTGTGAGGAGCCACGAGGATGGGATGGGGTCAAGGGAGCAGAAAGTCTTATTAGACGTGGAGATGAGTTTATGGAGTTCAGCTGAGGAGGCTCGGGCAAATGCGGACCAGGTATGAGAATGAAGGGATGAAGGAGGAGGGGAAGCTATAGGAGGGGGGGAGGAGATGGGTGGGGGGCAAAATGGCAAAGAGGCTCTTAAAGAGCTGACTTTGGAACTGAAAGTGGCAGCTAACACAGAGGGGGGGTGGAGCAGAAGAAGCAATCTTGGAGGTGGGGTTAGAATGAAGGGAAGTGAGAGACCGGAGTGTGGAGTAGAGGTGCCTAGTTTGATTCGGGGCGTTGTCTATAGCATTAGAGATAAAGGTACGCTTAGCCTGAAGGGTTTGGGAGCGATAAAAGGCGTGATGCGTTCTGAAAGAGGACAAAGTAGCTGGGGATGGGTTTTTGCGCCAGGAACGTTCAGCTTTACGGAGTTGGGACCGAAGGAGACGGAGGCCGGAGTGGAACCAGGGTTGTGAAAAGCGCTGCTTTACGGGACGGGGGCGGAGGGGAGCGACAGAGTCAAGAGCAGAAGAGAGGGAAGAAAACCAAGAGGATGCTTGAGCAGTAGGGGATAGGGAAGGGAAATCAGAGGGAAGAAGGGTGGTAACTGAGGGAAAGTCACGAACCGTGTCAGGAGTGAGTAGTCTGGAAAGCCGGGGGGGAGGGGAGTATGAGTGATTAGGAGTGGAGAACGGAGGGGGTGGAAGAGAACAAGAGACTGTAAGACAGAGATGGTCTGTCCAAGGAAGAGGGGAGGCTACTAAATTAGAGAAGGAGAGCTGGGACACAGCAGGAGTGATGAGAAGATCAAGGGTGTGACCAGCTGAGTGTGTGGGGATGGGAACATGTTGAGTGAGGGAAAGATCTTGAAGAAGAGTGAGAAAAGCCTGGTCTCTTGAGGAGGATGGAGAATCGAGATGGAGATTGAAATCCCCAGCGATGAGAAGGTGCGGGAAGGCTAATGAGAGATCGGATAGGGTTTTGATAAGAGATTCCCAGAGGTCAAGCCGGAGGGCAGGGGGGGAGTAAATGAGAAGAATGTATAGAGGGGGTGAGGTATGAAGGTGGAGCAAAAGGGATTCAGGATAGTAGAGCAGGGGGGAGGAGACTCGGGAGGCGGGGAGAGCAGGGGAAAAAATGGCTGCTACCCCACCGCCGGAGCGTCCTAAACGGGGGACCTTGAATGCGGAGCAGCCTGGAGGGAGACATCGGGCAAGGAGGGCATCCTCACCGTCCTTCAACCAAGTTATGGTGAGAAGGGCAACATCGAGAGCGGAACGGAGAAAGAGGTCCTGGACAAGAAGGGTTTTGGATCGCAAAGAGCGACAGTTCAAAAGACCTAGTTGGAAAGAAGAGAGAGGGGGGGGAGTTGAGTGAGTGGGGATGGGAGAAGGAGCTAAGCAGGGACGAAGATTCGCTGCACAACGAGAACGTTTGAAGAGGGCTTTAGGCGGGCGGTGCATCCTGCCCAGGCCATGCATCCTGCCCAGGCCACCCTATCCGAGCTATACCCACAGTACCTTGCTCCTCATTATGCACATTGGCAACATAAGAACATAAGATATGCCATACTGGGTCAGACCAAGGTCCATCAAGCCCAGTATTCTGTTTCCAACAGTGGCCAATCTAGGTCATATGTACCTAGCAGTTTCCCCAAGAGACACAAGTTCCACAATGCTTGTACTGGGTCAAGCATTGATATCTTCGGTCACTTCTTAATAATGGTTTATGGATCTTTCCTCCAGGAACTTGTCCAAACCTTTTTTAAACCCAGCTACACTAACAGCCTTTACTACATCCTCCGGTAACAAATTCCAGAGTTTTGATTACACGTTGAGTGAAAAAATATTTTCTTTTATTAGTCTTAAATAGTTTACCCTGTAGCTTCATTGCATGTCCCCTAGTCTTTCTATATTCTGATAACGTAAACAATCGATCTATGTTTACCCGTTCCACTCCGTTCATTAATTTATAGACTTCTATCATATCTCCCCTCAGCCGTCTCTTTTCCAGGTTAAAGAGCCCTAACCTTTTTAGCCTTTCTTCATAGGAGTATCCTTCCATCCCCTTTACCATTTTGGGGGCTCTTCTCTGAACCTTTTCTAAAATCGCTATATCCTTTTTAAGATACGGCAACCAGAATTGCACACAATATTCAAGGTGCGTCTCACCATGGAATGATATAGAGGCATTATAATATCTTTTGTTTTATTTTCCATTCCTTTCCTTATCATACCTAGCATTCTATTTGCTCTCTTGGCCGCCGCAGCACACTGGGCAGAGGGTTTTAACATGGTATCCAAAATGACGCCTAAATCTTTTTCCTTGGTTGGTGGTTCCTAATGTGGAACCTTGCATCGTGTAACCATAGTTTTGGTTGTTATTCCCTAGGTGCATAATCTTGCACTTGTCCACATTAAATTTCATCTGCCATTTTGATGCCCAGTCTTCCAATTTATCAAGATCCTCTTGCAATTTTTCACAATCCTCTTGGGTTTTAACAACTTTAAATAGTTTTGTGTCATCTGCAAATTTGATAACCTCACTCGTTATTCCACTTTCCAGGTCATTTATGAATATGTCAAAAAGCAGTGGACCCAGCACATATCCCTCTGGTACACCACTATTCACCTTTCTCCTTTGGGAAAATTGGCCATTTAGCCCTACCCTCTGCTTTCTATCTTTTAACCAGTTCCTGATCCACAATAGTACACTGCCTCCTATCCCATGATTCTTTAGTTTTGCCAAAAGTCTCTCATGAGGGACCTTGTCAAAGGCTTTCTGAAAGTCCAGATACACAATATCAACCGACTCACCTTTGTCCACCTGTTTATTCACTCCTTCAAAAAAACATAACAGATTAGTAAGACAAGATCTTCCTTGTCTAAAGCCATGTTGGCTGTCTCCCATTAGGTTGTGACTATCTACATGCTGAGTAATTTTATTCTTTATGATGGTTTCTACCATTTTTCCTGGTACTGACGTCAGGCTCACCGGTCTGTAGTTTCCCGGATCACCCCTGAAACCCTTTTTAAAAATTGGTGTTACATTGGCGATCCTCCAATCTTCAGGTATTACAGATGATTTTAATGATAGTTCACAGATTACTGATAGCAGGTCTGCAATCAACACCCTTGGATGTATACCATCCGGCCCAGGTGATTTGCTACTCTTCAGTTTATATAATAGTTGTAATACTTCTTCCCGATGTATCAATATTTCCTTCAATTCCTCCGCACCTTTAAATACCACTACAGTCATGGATAACATCCCTACATCTTCCTCAGTAAAGACCGAAGCAAAGAATTCATTCAGTCTCTCCGCTATCGCTTTGTCGCCTCTTAGTGCTCCTTTAACCCCTTTGTCATCTAATGGACCAACTGACTCTCTCACAGGTTTTTTGCTACGAATGTACTTGAAAAGATCTTTATTTCGCGTTTTTGCTTCCGCAGCAAGCTTCTTCTCAAATTCTCTCTTTGCCTGCCTTATCAATGCCTTGCATTTGACTTGCCAGTGCTTGTGCTGTTACCAGGTTTCGTCGTTTGGCTCTTTTTTCCACTTCCTGAAAGATGCTTTTTTGGCAACAACAGCCTCTCTGACCTCACCTTTAAATCATGCTGGCAGTTTTTTGGACTTCCTTCCACTTTTTTAAAGCGTGGAATACCCAAGCTTGATGTACGTCTTTAACCTTTGCAACTGCTCCTTTTAGTTTTTTCTTAACTGTTTTCCTCATTTTATCATAGTCTCCCTTTTGAAAGTTAAAAGGTAGTACTGTGGATTTCCTTACTATCCCTCCTCCACTAATTAAATCAAAGGCAATCATGCTATGATCACTATTGCCAAGTGGCCCCAACACCCTTATTTCCTGCACTAGATCTGGTGTTCCACTAAGGACTAGGTCTAATATGGCTTCCCCTCTGGTCGGTTCATGAACCAGCTGCTCCAAGAAGCAGTCATTTATTTCATCTAGGAACTTTATCTCCCTAGCATGTCCTGACGTGACACTGACCCAGTCGATACCAAGGTAATTGAAATCACCCATTATTATTACTGCGCTGTAACTTTTGTTAGCTTCCTTGATTTCTTTGAGCATTTCATCATCCATTTGGTCATTCTGGCCAGGCGCTCGATAGTACACCCCCACTGCCATTGCCTTCCCCCTTTTATATGGAATTTCAATCCATATAGATTCTACAGCAGATTTTTTTTCCTGCAAAACTTTAATCCTTTCTGAGTCAATGCCCTCTCTAACATAGAGCGCAACCCCTCCACCAATTTGATCAGCTCTATCATTACGATATAGTTTGTACCCAGGTATCACAGTGTCCCACTGGTTGTCCTCCTTCCACCATGTCTCTGATATTCCAATCATATCTAACCTTTCATTTAGTGCTATATATTCTAACTCTCCCATCTTATTCTTTAGACTTCTAGCATTTGCATACAAGCATTTTAGAGAATGTATTTTATTCATGTTAATTTGGCTATTGTTAGACATGGGTAAATTGGGATCTTTAAGCTCTGTCTGCTCCATACTTGAGGGCATTTGGGCTACTTTACTCTTTTGTGGAACCTCTCTGCTTTTGGTAGTATCCTTCAAGGATACATTCTTCCGAACCATCCGCTCTTGGGCGACTGTCGGCTTTCCCCTAATATCTAGTTTAAAAGCTGCTCTATCTCCTTTTTAAAGGTTAATGCCAGCAGCCTGGTTCCATCCCGGTTAAGGTGAAGCCCATCCCTTCGGAAGAGCCCCTCCTTTCCCCAGAATGTTCCCCAGTTCCAAATCCAAAACCCTCATCTCTGCACCATTGTCTCATCCACGCATTGAGACTCCGGAGCTCTGCCTGCCTTCTGGGTCCTGTGCGTGGAACAGGAAGCATTTCGGAGAATGCTACCATGGAAGTTCTGGATTTCAACTTCCTACCTAAAAGCCTAAATTTTGCCTCCAGAACCTCCCTACCACATTTTCCTATGTCATTGGTACCGACATGTACCAGACAGTAGACTCCTCCCCAGCACTATCTAAGACCTTATCTAGGTGGCGCGTGAGGTCCGCTACCTTCTCACCAGGCAGGCATGTTACCAGGCGATCCTCACGTCCACCAGCCACCCAGCTATCTACATGCCTAATGATCGAATCACCAACTATAACGGCTGTCCTAACCCTTCCCTCATGGGCACATGGCCCTGGAGAAACTTCCTCGGTGCGAGAGGGTTTTACATCACCTGGAGGACAGGTCCTAGTTACAGGATCACTTCCTGCCACACCAGGGTGATGCTCTCCTGTCACGTGACCTCTCTCCTCCATGGCAACAGGGGTGCTGCCAGACTGGAGGTGGGACTTCAGGACTATATCCCTGTAGGTCTCGTCTATGTACCTCTCTGTCTGTCTTATGTTTTCCAAGTCTGCTACTTTAGCCTCTAGAGAACGGACTTGTTCCCTGAGAGCAAAGAGCTCCTTGCACCTAGCACACGTAAGACCTCTCACCAACTGGGACAAAATAATACATGTGACACTCAATGCAAAAGACTGGAAAGCCCCCATCACGCTGCTGGACTGCTGTCTGCAGCTAACACTGAACACATTGCAAACAGTGTGGGCTGAGTAAGGTGTTGCATCCAGCACACACTGGATGGACAGACACACACTCCCACACCTATGCCAGCATAGTGCTACTATAGATAGTTTTTCAGTCCAGGCCAACGCAACAGTCCTGGACACAGCGCAGGCATGGCTATGGTATGCAATACTGTTGGGGTCATTCCCCAGGATGGTGAACAGTGTCAGACACCAGACCGGAAACACACTCCACAGACATCAGAGATATTGATATGATACAGCTCAATGAGCAGATTGTGCTTAACTTAGGAATTGCTATCTGCCAGTAATCATAGCAACATTGTGATATATGTGTACTGTATTCCCAGGTTTATGGTGGCATTGCTAAGGTCTGCATGTACTAGTATTGTGAGATGTACGCAAGGCCCGATATCATGCCTGTCCATGAGGCTTTGGATAATGGAGCCTGTGGGTGTGGTTCTTTCTGCTCCTGTTGGCCGCTGCTCTAGGGCAGAAGTCCCCAACTCCAGTCCTGGTGGGCCATACATTGTTCATGTTTTCCTGCTGTCCCTAATGAATATGCATGAGATACATCTGCATACCATGGGGGCAGCGCATGGAAATGAACCACACGCATCTTTATTAGAAACAGCATATAACGTGAATGATTTGTGGCCCTCTAGGACTGCATTTGGGGGACTGTGCTCTAGGTAATGCACATGTTTCTGGTGTCTGTGCTCTGTAGGGTAAAATATAGATGTATTGGGCATGTTTACATTATCTGCACTAAAGGTTCTGTCTGTATTACCACATTTGTGTGGTGGGTAGAATGTGGGGACTGCGTTGGCATGGCCGACAGCTGGGATTTGAACCTGTGACCTTCTGCTCCTGAAGGCACTGGCAGTGTGCGCTGCACCACCGTCTTGGCACAGAAGTAGTGCATTCCCAGGGGAGTCCATGGCTGTTCGTCCGACAGGCCCTCTCTGTTGCAGTGCACGGCACCCACATGAAGAGGGCTAGGCCATGGTGTGCTGTGGGCAGCAGCCACTGCCCCTTCCAACACCAGTAACCCTCCGCCACCATGCTGACATGTCCTTATATTGGAGACAGCATGACACGTGAATTTTTTGTGGCCCTCCAGGACTGCATTTGGGGGACTCTGCTATAGGTAATGCGCATGTTTCTGGTGTCTGTGCTCTGTAGGGTAACATATAGGCGTTTGAACCATGTTTATGTTCTCTGCAAAAAAGGTTCGTCTGTACTTTCACGGTTTAGTGGTGGTTAAAATATGGGGACTGGATTGTCAGTAGCTCCAGCTGGGACATGAACTTGTGACCTTCTGCTCTTGAACACACTGGCTGTGTTCACCACACCACACTGTGGTCACAGAAATGGTGCAGTCCCTGGAGATACCATGGTTGTGTGTCAGACAGAGCCTGTCTGTTGCAGTGCATGGCACCCACCTACACAGGGCTAAGCCATGGTCTGCTCTGGGCAGCTGCCACTGCCCCCTCCGCCACCGGTACCCCTCCGCCACAATGCTGACATGGCCTTATATTGGAGACAGCATAAAACCTGAATGATTTGTCACCCTCCAGGACTGCATTTGGGGGACTCTGCTGTAGGTAATGCACATGTTTATGTGGTGTGTGCTGTTTAAGGTAAAATATGAGCATTTCACCCACACTTTGGTTCTGGGCAGCAAAGATTCAGTCTTTACTACATGTGTTTTTAGTGGGAAAAATATGGGGAATATATTGGCAAGAGCCACAGCTAGGATTTGAACCTGTGATCTTTTGCTCTTGGACACACTGTCTGTGTGCACTGCACCACCGTGTTACCACAGATATGCTGCATTCCCTGGGGAGTCCATGACTGTACATCCGACAGGGCCTGTTTGTTGCAGTGCACGGCACCCACCTGGACAGGGCTAGGCCATGGTCTGCTGTGGGCACCAGCCGCTGCCACCTCTGCCGCCAGTACCGCTCCATCCTTAGATTGGAGACAGCATAGACCCTGACGGATTTGTGGCCCTCCTGGACTGCATTTGGGGGATTCTGCAGTAGGTCATGCACATTTTTATGGTGCATGTGCTGTGTGGGGTAAAATATAGGTGTTTGACCCATGCTTATGTTCTCAGCAATAAAGGTTCAGTCTTTCCTACCATGTTTTCTTCTTGGGTAAAATATGGGGACTGGGTTGGCAGGAGCCACAGCTGGGACTTAAACCTGTGACCTTCTGCTCTTGGACACACTGTCTGTGTGCACTGCACCACTGTGTTGCCACAGTTATGTTGCATTCCCTGGGGAGTCCATGACTGTACATCCGACAGAGCCTGTCTGTTGCAGTGGACGGCACCCACCTACACAGGACTGGGCCTGGACTGCTGTGGGCAGCTGCCACTGCCCCCTCCAACACCAGTGCCCCTCTGCCACTTTGCTGACATGCCCTTCTGCTGGTGGTGCTGGTGGTACGCAGTCTCAGGCCATCCTGTGTGCGGGTAGGCGGCTGCCTATGGTGCGGGTTCTGGGGTAGGGGTGCCTGCATAGACGTCCACGCATCCCCCCAAGCACCGCCTGCCGCTGTTCTGTGCCCTTGGGGGTACCTGCTGGGTACTATCCCCTGTGACACTGTGGGACGCACAATCATGCCCATGTTGGGCCCTCATCAGTTGCTGGCTGGCTGCTGTACAGTTTCAGCATTCCTATGTGCCACCTAGGCATCTGCCTGGTCCGCACTGTGCCCCGGCTGCACCACAGCATGTGCCGCCTGCAGCCCTCTGTGGCCCCTTTTCAGGCATCTGACCAGTTGCCCATTCTGACATGCCCGCCCTGCTGTTGTGGGACATGTGCACGCCATAGGACACCTGTCCGATGCAGAGGGAAACCCTTATCAGTGCTATTTCTGTGGTATCATTCACCTTGTATGGGGACGAAGCGTAGACCTTTCCATAATTCATATCTTTTTTTGGGTGCTTTCTCGGGAGTGTTTTTTGATGTTTCCCATTAAAACCACTGTTGCCCAGCTTGGTTATGTTTTTTCTATATTTTGTTGGGGTCATTTTCAGTGTTTATTTGCCCTTTTGTTCTGTGCACATGTATAACACTTATCACTTTTTGTAGGTTTCTCTGAGTTTTTCTGTACATTGCTGACATAAATGGTTTCTCTTCCCTTTAAATCGGCTCTAACGCGAGGTTTTCACTCGCGGTATTTTTTGCCTCGGATTTCAGCCTCGCTAATGTGCGGGGAGCCTCTCCCCTCCCACTCTCCACCCATTGACCCCTTCTCTCCGCCCCTGGGGAGCCTTCCTCCGCCCTCCGGGAGCCTTTCCCCGCCTTCATCGCACATTAGCACACCGCGCACATGAGCGCCGCGCACATGAGTGCCGTGCACATGAGCGTGCATATTTGTGCCCCGTACGCGACATTAGCGTGCGCTAAGGTACCTTAGCGCACGCTAACGTCGCGCAGCGCTCATTAGCGCACATTAGCGCAGTTTAGTAAACATACCCCATAGACTCAATAAGCCTTTTTTTGAAAGAAAAAATAGAATCATTCACAGACAAATCCTTCACCATTAACACCTGCAAGAAAAGATCCCCGATCTACTACCATTTGCAGCCCTATGATCCAGGGTTGCAGAATAGCAGTTTGTGAGATTCATCGCAAACTGTAGTATTCATTTATTGCAGGACTTACTAACTTGTGATACATGTTAATAACTACCTTAGTAAATTGATATGAGGTAAAATGTGATAGTAACTTCCTTCCTGAATGTCTGAGCTGGTTGAATAAGGTTATCTGAATAAATTTGATAGCTGTAGAAGTAGTGCTGGGTTCAAAATTGTCCCTGTGACCCCTTGCAGTAGTCTCCTGATACTACCACTAGAGGTCAAGCTGTCATAGACCCAGTGGAATTCCTAGCCCCCCTCGGCCCCAAGGGCAAGGGCCCTTCCTTTAGGTTAGCAGCCCCCTTTTGGTGCACTGCTCTACTTTATATTACATTGCCCTCCCCTCACCGGTTTCTGCTCTGCAGCATAATATATCGCCCTTCCTTCCATGCCCACCATTTGTAAATGTGGCAAGCTTACCTAAAAGCCGGGTGACTTGCTGCATTGCCTCAAATCCATTAGAACTTTCTCCTGGCTCTAGTCTCGCAAGAGAGAGACAATGGGTCTGGTTTGGAGGCAGCATGGCAAGCCACCCAGCTTTTAGGCAAGCTTGCTGCGCTGCCATGGAAGTGTGAGCCTGGTGAGGTTGCACCACCCTCCTGGCTGGCACCTAGAGTGGGCCACACCCATCATCTGCCCTTGGTACACCACTGATTAAACCACCAGGGATTTGTACAGATAGGCTTGGGATGGCCTACAGGGGGTGGGGAGGTCTCCATAGGGTGGTTGTGATTGGGTGTCTAGGAGTGGGTGTGGTGTGATGCCTTGTGATGGCGATATTAAGCCACAGAGCAGCTACGCTGGGTTGCTGGGATGCTGAGTACTTTATTTTAACTTGAACAATGTAAACTGCTTTGAATACAAGCAAGAAATGATATGTCAAAAAATAATAAACCATAAACCATAAACGTAAGAGCCTGATAAGTGTCTCCTGCAATCAGTGTTCCTGCTAATCCGTGCTGAGTCCTCCATTGGCATTCCTGCTGGTGGGGGGAGGTGCAAAGCAATCGTGAAAGTGATCACACTTAGGATTTCCTGGTATAGGCCGGTCCCGAAGGCCTGCCAATGCTGTGCGATCTTAAGTGTGATCGCTTTCACGATCACTTTGCACCTCCCCCCACCAGCCGGAATGCCGGCGGAGGACTCAGCGCAGCTTAGCAGGAAGGTTGCCTGCAATTAATGTTGCATATATTCACTTGGCAATAGTGATCATAGCATGATCGCCTTTGATTTAATTAGTGGAGGAGGAATAGTAAGGAAATCCACAGTACTACCTTTTAACTTTCGAAAGGGAGACTATGATAAAATGAGGAAAACAGTCAAGAAAAAACTAAAAGGAGCAGTTGCAAAGGTTAAAGACGTACATCAGGCTTGGCTGTTGTTGAAAAATACTATCTTGGAAGCCCAGACCAGCTGTATTCCACGCTTTAAGAAAAGTGGAAAGAAGTCCAAAAAACTGCCAGCATGGTTTAAAGTTGAGGTCAGAGAGGTTGTTGTTGCCAAAAAAGCATCTTTCAGGAAATGGAAAAAAAGAGCCAAACGACGAAACCTGGAAACAGCACAAGCACTGGCAAGTCAAATGCAAGGCATTGATAAGGCAGGCAAAGGGAGAATTTGAGAAGAAGCTTGCTGCTGAAGCAAAAACACGAAGTAAAGACCTTTTCAAGTACATTCGTAGCAAAAAACCTGTGAGAGAGTCAGTTGGTCCATTAGATGATAAAGGGGTTAAAGGAGCACTAAGAGGCGACAAGGCGATAGCGGAGAGACTGAACGAATTCTTTGCTTCAGTCTTTACTGAGGAAGATGTAGGGATGTTACCCATGACTGAAGTGGTATTTAAAGGTGCAGAAGAATTGAAGGAAATATCAATACATCGAGAAGATGTATTACAACTATTAGATAAGCTGAAGAGTAGCAAATCACCTGGGCCGGATGGTATACATCCAAGGGTATTGAAAGAACTGAAATATGAGATTGCAGACCTGCTATAAGTAATCTGTGAACTATCATTAAAATCATCTCTAATACCTGAAGACTGGAGGATCGCCAATGTAACACCAATTTTTAAAAAGGGCTCCAGGGGTGATCCGGGAAACTACAGACCGGTGAGCCTGACGTCCATACCGGGAAAAATGATAGAAACCATCATAATGAATAAAATTACTCAGCATGTAGATAGTCATGAACTAATGAGAGACAGCCAACATGGCTTTAGACAAGGAAGATCTTGTCTTACTAATCTGTTATGTTTTTTTGAAGGAGTGAATAATCAGGTGGACAAAGGTGAGTCGGTTGATATTGTGTATCTGGACTTTCAGAAAGCCTTTGACAAGGTCCCTCATGAGAGACTTTTGGCAAAACTAAAGAGTCATGGGATAGGAGGCAGTGTACTATTGTGGATCAGGAACTGGTTAAAAGATAGAAAGCAGAGGGTAGGGCTAAATGGCTAATTTTCCTAATGGAAAAAGGTGAATAGTGGTGTACCCCAGGGATCTGTGCTGGGTCCGCTGCTTTTTGACATATTCATAAATGACCTGGAAAGTGGAATAACGAGTGATGTTATCAAATTTGCAGATGACACAAAACTATTTAAAGTTGTTAAAACCCAAGAGGATTGTGGAAAATTGCAAGAGGATCTTGATAAATTGGAAGACTGGGCATCAAAATGGCAGATGAAATTTAATGTGGACAAGTGCAAGGTTATGCACCTAGGGAAGAACAACCCAAACTATGGTTACACGATGCAAGGTTCCACATTAGGAACCACCACCCAGAAAAAAGATTTAGGGGTCATTGTGGATACCATGTTAAAACCCTCGGCCCAGTGTGAAGCGGCGGCCAAGAGAGCAAATAGAATGCTAGGTATGATAAGGAAAGGAATGGAAAATAAAACAAAGGATATTATAATGCCTCTATATCGTTCCATGGTGAGACCGCACCTTGAATATTGTGTGCAATTCTGGTCGCCGTATCTTAAAAAGGATATAGAGTTATTAGAAAAGGTTCAGAGAAGAGCCCCCAAATTGGTAAAGGGGATGGAAGGATACTCCTATGAAGAAAGGCTAAAAAGGTTAGGGCTCTTTAACCTGGAAAAGAGACGGCTGAGGGGAGATATGATAGAAGTCTATAAATTAATGAGCGGAGTGGAACAGGTAAACGTAGATCGATTGTTTACCTTATCAGAATATAGAAAGAGTAGGGGACATGCAATGAAGCTACAGGGTAAACTATTTAAGACTAATAAAAGAAAATATTTTTTCACACAACGTGTAATCAAACTCTGGAATTTGTTACCGGAGGATGTAGTAAAGGCTGTTAGTGTAGCTGGGTTTAAAAAAGGGTTGGACAAGTTCCTGGAGGAAAGGTCCATAAACCATTATTAAGAAGGGACCCAGGATATCAATGCTTGAACCAATACAAGCATTGTGGAACCTGTGTCCCTTGGGGAAACTGCTAGGTAAGTATGACTTAAATTGGCCACTGTTGGAAACAGGATACTGGGCTTGATGGACCTTGGTCTGACCCAGTATGGCATATCTTATGTTCTTATGTTCTTATATGTTCTTATAAAGTATGGTCTGATTCTTTGATAATTTGGAGCGGCTATAAGGACTCTTTAAAGGAGTCAGAGTTATAAGCAGTTAAAAGTATGGTGCAGTTCATATGAGAAAATAACTCATCTGAGGAACCTCAATGCTTGTAAACTTAATTTAAAAAGTTAATAGGTTGAGTAAAATATTAATCAAGTCCAAATTAAAATAAACATGGACATTACGAGGTGTAAAGGGAAGTGGGAACTGATTAGGGGACAATAAACACACAAGGATAGAAGAACACAAGTGTAACTTTGTTCAGTTCTTATTATTATTATCAGTAATAGAATTGTAATGAAGACGGGGGTTTCTTTTGCAGTTGTTAGTAGTGAGGGGGTTTTCTGTGAGTGATCCGCATAAGGACAACATTACCTGGATAGTGGCTGTACCGGCATAGCTCCTCCCACAGGCTGCCCCTGTACTGACAGGATAGTGTTGGGGTACGAGGTATTTGTGGAGATTTTCAGCACCTTATCCAGATAACTCTCTGTAAGCTATCCAGATAAAGGCTTTGAAAAACAGCACCTAAATTAATTCATGCTATATGAGGCATGATCATTCAAATGGCGACTCAGATTTGATTCCTGGGTTTTGCTCCTAAATCTTAGATCACAAGGTGCTGGGGAAATTGTGAAGGCAGCTGTCACAGTCCGTAAGGTCAATTGAAATTGTTTAGTCATAATAGTATAGTAACATCTAATACTTAGGGAAAAATTAGTGGGGAACTGTGATGCAATGCAATGTGTGCCTTTGAGTCAGTCCTGACTCCTGGTGACCCAGAAGCTCCTGGGTTTTCTTGGCACTGTCACCGGAAGTAGATTGCCAGGCCTTTCTTTGGAGGCAATGGAGGGTTAAGTGACTTGCCCAAGGCCACAAGGGAGTGCTAGCGGGAATTGAACACTGGTTGCTTGGTTACCAAGCTAGTGCTCTAACCACTTGGCCACTCCTCCACTCTGGGGAGCTGTGATAGCAGGATACAAAGTCCATCAGAATAACAGGAGGATTAAGATTTGGTGAAGTAGCAGAATGTTGTATGGAAGGCATAAAAGTCAAGTAGTATAAAAGTTCTGCAGGGTACAACCTGCACTCTGGAATCTCTATGGATAGAAATACCAGGAGCGAAAGAGAAAAGTATAGCAGTGAAAGTACTCTCCTGTCTATCTAACTAGAATGAGGGAGCAGACTCTGGAAGGCTAATAAAATGTGCAACATAATAATAATGGGAAATTTCAATTAACCTAATGTTCATTGTGTGAGTCTCTTTGTCCTGTATGTTTGCCTTTGTTAGAATATAAATCCTATTGATGATGGACTTTGCCATTTATATATTTGTACACAGCTGCATTCAGGTTGGCTCAAAACAACCTGCTGCCTGAGGTGAGATAATGAGCTGCCCCCCCCCCCCCCTTTCCCAGCAGCTAAAATGGAGAGGCCTTCTCAGTGCTCTAGTCAGGGAACAGGGGTCCCCTCACTCAGGACACCAGTCAGGTGGTTGCCCCAAGAATAAGGGAAAGAAAAATATTCCAAACCTATATAATCAGGCCCATACCTAGCCCTGTGTGAGCAGTGCGGCCGCAAAGGGCGCAAAGGCTTAAAGGGTGCATTTTAACTGTCTTCCATTGCCTGCCACCACCACTTTTTTTTCTCTCAGCGACGGCAGACAATGGCAGGACAGCTAAAATGCGTCCCTTAAACCCAGGGGCGGCCCAAGGGGGGTGCGGGGCCATGTGCGGAGACTCGGTGCGGGGCCTCATTTGCATAAGTGGCCTTATTTGCATAAATATTTGCATAATGTTACCATACACTAACTTTTAGTAAACATGTCTCTTAATGAGTGTATGGATAAAGAAAGACTAAAAGATTTCTACATTACTATAATCCAGTGACAACCGCCAGACACATTAGGAACTGCTACAAACGCTGCCCATTTAGAACCCATAGCAAACCCGCCGTATCCTGACAGCATTACCAGGACTCACAAAGCACCATACCCTACCTATCAAAAGGCAACACTGCAAATATTAAACCAATACATTTCAGAGAATACTGGGGAAAGAGAACAAGTGGCAATGTCAAATAGGAATTACATAAATAGAATACCTCAGCTCAGTTACACATGCAGAACATAGACCATCACCAAACAAGGAATCACAATTTAGAAACAGGAAGGCAATAATTAAACTGGGAACCCCAAAAGCCAAACTTGGAATGTACAACAACACTAGAAATAAAACTATAAATTAATTTCCTCTTGTACCAAACAAAGCGCAGACGTTAATGATGCACATTTCCCAGAGCTTTCATATTCCAGATAATAAATTCAAAATAAAGAGATATCTTTCTACCTTTTGTGTATTTTTTTCAGCTGCAATTGCTCCAGCCACTTTCTTCTGGTTTCTTCATGTTTTCTGCTAACTGTCCATCGTCTGCTGTCCATTTGTTCTTTCTTCTCTCTTCTAGTTTTTTTTTTCCATTCTCTCTCTCTACATCTGCTTTGACATACTAATCTTTCTCCATTTGCTCTTTCCTCATTCCTATTTCATCCTCACAAATTTTACCCCTCCATCCTCAATCCCCACTTACTCTCCCAATACCCGGCCAATTGTAGATTTTTCATCCCTCCCGCACAAAATATTTTTCCCCTCTCCATTTTACTCTCCCAGCCCCATCCCATTCTAATCCTCCCCCAACATCAGCTCCCTTCTAGTTCCAGTCTCACCCAGCATCCTTTCCCTTCTAGTCCCTGCATCAGCCCATTTCCAGTCCTAGCCCCCCATCAACCCATTTCCAGTCCTAGCTCCCCCATCCATTTTCAGTCTGAGTCCCTTCATCAGCTCATTTCCAATCCTAGCCCCCATCAGCCCATTTCTAGTCATTTCCTAGCCCCACCATCAGCCCATGTCAAATCCTAGCTCCCCTCCACTCAGCCCAATTCCAGTCCAAGACCCCATGAGCCTACTTCCAGTTCTAGCCCCTCCATGAGTCCATTTCAATTCAAGCCCCCACCACAGCCCATTTCCAATCTTAGCTCCCCCCCCAACAGCCCATTTCCAGTCCTATCCTAGCTGCTCCATCAGTCCATTTTCAGTCCTAGCTCCCTTCCCTCACAGCCCATTTCCATTCCAAGCTCCCTCCCCATCAGCTATTTGCAGTTCAAGCCTCCCCTTCCACTCAGCCCATTTCCAGTCATAGCAACCCCCCAACCCATTACCAGTCCTAGCCCCCCATCAACTCACTTCCAGTCCTAACCCCCCATCACCCCATTTTCAGTTTAAGCCCCCCTATAACCCATTACCAGTCCTAACCCCCCCATCAGCCCACTTCCAGTCTTAACCCCATCAGCCCATTTCCAGTCAGTAGCCCCCCATAGCTCATTGCCATTCCTAACCCCCCCCCCCATCAGCCCACAGCCCATTACCAGTCCTAACCACATCAGCCCTCCTCAAGTCCTAACCCCTCCCCCTCAGCCCATTTCCTGTCCTAGCCCCCCATAGCCCATTATCAGTCCTAACCCCCCCATAGCCCATTAGCAGTCCTAACCCCCCCATCACCTCATTTCCAGACAGCCCCCATCAGCCCACAGCCCATTACCAGTCTTAATCCCCCCATAGCCCATTACCAGTCCTAACCCCCCCCAACAGCCCACAGCCCATTATCAGTCCTAACCCCTCCCCATCAGCCCATTTCCTGTCCTAGCCCCCCCATAGCCCATTATCAGTCCTAACCCCCCCCCCCCATAGCCATTACCAGTCCTAAAACCCCCATCGCCCCATTTCCAGACATCCCCCCATCAGCCCACAGCCCACAGCCCATTGCCAGTCCTAACCCCCCGTCGCCCCGGTTCCAGACATCCCCCATCAGCCCACAGCCCACAGCCCATTGCCAGTCATAACCCCCATCGCCCCATTTCCAGACAGCCCCCATCAGCCCACAGCCCATTGCCAGTCTTAACCCCCCCCAACGCCCCATTTCCAGACAGCCCCCATCAGCCCACAGCCCACAGCCCATTGCCAGTCTTAACCCCTCCTCCCTCCCTCCCTCAGCTTATGGCAAAATTTAAAAAAAAAAAAGCTGGCTCGGGCTGCTGCCGCTGCCGCCGGCGCAGCAGCGGCAGAATGAAGTGTCCCGCGGGGCCTCCTCTGCTCGCTGAACCCCTCTGCAAGGGCTTTCAGATTCGTGAAGGGAGAGTGTCTCCCTCGCGTCTCTGTTAAGCCCGCAGGGGCTAATGGGAAATTTCCCATCTGCCCCTTTAGATGCGAGGGGCTGATGGGAAATTTCCCATTAGCCCCTGCGGGCTTAACAGAGACGCGAGGGAGACACTCTCCCTTCGCGAATCTGAAAGCCCTTGCAGAGGGGCTCAGCGAGCAGAGGAGGTCCCGTGGGACACTTCATTCTACCGCGGCGGCAGCGGCAGCAGCCAGAGCCAGCTTTTTTTTTTTAATGTAATTTTAAAAAAAGCAGAATGTTCTTTGCGCGGGGCCCCCTGAAACGCGGGGCCCTGTGCAAAAAACATTCTTGCTCAATGGACGGGCCGGCCCTGCTTAAACTTTCTCGCCGGCATGCTAAGCAGATATTTCAATCTGCTTAGCATGCCGGCGACTTGCACATCAGGTGCGCCTCTTCTCTCCCACCGCGGGGGGGGGGGGGGGGGCGGCGCGCCCAATGTGCAAGTCGCACAGGGTGCAATCTTTCCTCGGTACGACCCTGTATATAATTAAAAAAAACCAAAAAACAAACTTTGTAGTGATGTTTATTTGCAGCAACAAGCAGTTTAATTATCTAGCCTAGGAATCTAATATAAAACATATCAAATCCTAACACTACACACTGAACTGGCATGGTTTTTAATGTAAATATATATTCTGCAAAAGACAGAGGAGATGCAAAGTGATCACATAGCAAGGAGCAAAATCAAAAAGCAAGAACCACGGCACAGTTTATAACACCTTAACAAAATTATTATAACTAATTTCATTTTAGCGTTTTAAATTGTGCTATGGCTATTTTGCTTTCTTTTTTGACATATATTTTACATCTAAAGAAGCCCCTTTTGCAACAATGGTGCAGAACAGAACTAGGACATTTCCGACAAAACTGAACATACCAAAAATAATTTCTGATTCTGGTGTTATCTCAGTAACAGCATTATAAACTCTCACCAGTAGTGGGCATATGTGAAGTAATACAAAATCTTACTAAAATTACTTAGGACCTTTAAAGAAAATCTACCATACTCTGATAGCATTAACATCCAAAACTCACACAAGGGGCCTGTCCAGAAAAGAGCAACACTATAAATATTTCAGTGGGTACTAGAAGATCCATACATCTTTTCAGAACACTGAATAAGCCGGATTACTACTGATCCCTACCTAGAAACCCCATGCTAACAGAATACCTGGCTTTGGTCACACACTCAGAAAATAGATCCTCACCAAGTAAGGAATAAATTACCACAAACTAAAAATAGATATATGTACACAAAAATAAAACTGAAACTCAAAGAAACTAGACTCTGATACAGAGCTGGGAGTCGACTCGAAACATACATATCATGTGATTAATTAATTTGGAGGATCACATCTCTGCCACATACGGCCTCACACATGTTTGAATTGCTACTGGACTGGTTTTGGATTGTCATTCAGATAAGTGATAATGACAAGTGCTAATGATTTTATCAGTCATTTAGAGCGTATATATGAATAAAAGGGATGTAAGGGTCATTCGAGAGGAGGAATGTTTGAACTTCTCTCCTGACCATTTGTCCGACAAATATTAGTGTATTGTGTATTTCACATTGGGTGGTCTTCTTATTTTGGATTTACAATTGTGAGATCATTCCATTTGTTGAGGTTTTCTTTTTTGTATTTTAGACTCTGCTTCAGTGGCACAGCCAAGCCTGATTTTTTTTGTTGGGGCTGGCCCAGCCCAGCCATTAGGCAAACTAGGCAGTTGTCTAGGATGAAACATTTCCTTTTTTTAGAGGGGGGAGGGGGGCAGCAAAGAGCAGAACATTCAAAGCTAAACAACAGATTCTGATAGTCAGGGGGAACATAAGGCTTAAGGTCTGCCTAGGGTGCCAACACCCTGAGCCTACTCTGGGGCCAGCCCTGGGCCTGGGATTAACATGCATGGGCGCAAAACAGTACGAATGTTGGCACTGCCTCCAGTGATCCTCTCATTTGACTGTTCTGCTGATGATGATTGGGTGTATCTGGTACCAGAATGGAAGGGCCATGGCCCACCCTTGGCTATATTCCGACATGCTGTGCACCAGGGTAACAGAAAGAGATGCATATGCCCCTGTTATGTGCAAATTATAAAGATAGAACATGTAAATTCTAAAAATGGACATATTCCAGTCACTAAATTGAAAATAAAATTATTTTTTCTACCTTTGCTGACTGGCCATTTTATTCTCTAATCATGTTGATCTCAGTGTCTAGTTCAGCGGTTCTCAACCTGTGGGTCGCGACCCCCACGGGGGTTGCCACAGGATTTAGCGGGGGTCGCCTCGCCTCACCTCACTCCGCCGTTAAAAAAAAAACAAACACCAAAGTTGCTGCCGCTGCCAAGTCCACTTTTCGGCAGCGGCAAACTCACCTCCTCCCAGTCCCTTCTAATGCAGCCGCAGCTCCCTGCCTCTTAGGGAACCGCGGCTGTGCCAGTAAAACTGTTGCGGAGCCTTCCTGTCTGTTTACCATTTCCTTTGGAGGCGGGACAATGCTGCACGTAAAACCACTGCGGAGCCTTCCTGTCTGTTTATCACTTCCTTTGGAGGCGGAACAATGCTGCATGGAGCCCATCGAGAGATGGGAAGGCTCCGCAACAGTTTTGCAGGTATAGCCGCGGTTCCCTAAGAGACAGGGAGCCGCAGCTGTAGAAGAACAGCAGAGCAGTAGCAGGCAGACAGGGAGAGGGGAGGAAGGGGCACAGAACCTGCAACGGGACTGACATCGAGGAATGGATGGATGGATGGATGGATGGAGGGAGGGAGGGGTCTGGCATGGACAGGGTGGCTGACATGGAGAGAGGGGGGCTGACATGAAGGGAGAGAGGGAGGGGGGCTGACATGGAGGGAGGGAGGGCTGACATGGACAAGGGGGCTGACATGGAGGGAGGGAGGGCTGACAGGGATGGAGGGGAAGACTGACATGGAGAGAGAGAGAAAGAGAGGGAGGGAGGGGTGGCTGAAATTGATGGTGGATGGAGAGAGGGAGGGAGGGAGGGGGGCTGACATGGATGGATGGATGGATGGAGGGAGGGGCTGACATGGACAAAAGGAAGAGACAGGTGGACATACTATACAGACGGGCAATAAATGCTGGACAGAGGGGAGAGACAGTGTGGGTTAGGATTATAATGGGCAGATGGGGGGGGGCTAGGACTGGTAATGGATTGATTAGGGAAGGCTAGGACTGGGAATGGACTGATCAAGGGGGGGTTGGGACTGGTAATGTGCTGACAGGGGGGTAGGACTGGTAATGGGCTGATTAGGGGAGCCTAGCACTGGTAATGGAGTTAAGGAGGGACTAGCACTGGAAATGAGCTGATTAGGGAAGGCTAGGACTGGTAATGAGCTGATAGGGGAGTAGGACTGGTATTGGCTGATTAGGGGAGGCTAGCACTGGTAATGGGGTTGAGGGGGGGACTAGCACAGGAAGCAAGCTGATTGAGGGGCTTCGACTGGGAATGGGATGATTGTGGGGAGGGGAGGATAGAGCTGCTGGCCCTGGAAGAAAACTGGGGGCTAAGGCTACAAATGGGCTGATACGAGGGGATGGGGGAATGGAACTGGAAGGGAGTGGATCTGAGAGGGGCTGCCATGGTATTTGTACTACAAGAGGCTGGTCAGTGGGGAAGGAGGGGGACTGGAAGGGAATGGACACCAGTGACAGTCATGGAAATGCAAGTTGACATTGGAAGGTACTGAGAGTGAGGACTGGAAAGGGGCTGATACTGGGGATGGTTACTGGGACTGGAAATAGGCTGATGGAAAGAAGTGAAGAAAACAAAAGAAGAGATAAGAAATGGCAGATGGACCATAGACCACAGAAAGAGAGCTAAGAGAAGACAGGAAAGCAGAAGCCTCAGATCGGGACCAGCATGATCAGAGAATAAATTGGTCAGACAACAAAGGTAGAAAAGATAATTTTATTTCATATTAGTGATTTGACTACAAAATCACCATAATTTAGAAATCAAATATTGTTACTTGTTATTGTGATTAATTATTGTGGTTTAAATAAGTAAATTTTATAAATAAAAACATATTGCAAAGGCCTATAATATATTAATAATTCAACAAATGATTACAGTGACAATGCGTTAATGGTAAAGGAAGAGAGACACATTTGATTTGATCATTGGGGGTCACCACAAGTTGACTGATGGTAAAAGGGGTCACGGTACAAAAAAGGTTGAGAACCACTGGTCTAGTTTCTGTTTTCTCTTTCTCTTAACTCTCTTTCTAGGGTCTCCAGCCCATCTGCCGTTTCTCTCCTCTCCTGTCCACTTCCTTACATCTCTAACATTTCTCTTTTCCTTTCGGCTTTCTTTCATTTATTTTTCTCTATCTCTCTATCAACTTAGATTTTGCTCCTTCTCCTTACCATTCAGTCCTCAATCACCCCTCAATACTGCATCTGCCAGTTTTTAACCTTTAATACAAAAAACAAGCACTCCACAAACCAAAGTTCCAAATCAAAAGAAGAGTGACACTATTATCATTTGAGCCAGCGCTGAAAATACTTTTTGTCAGAAGATCGGCCGTGAGGATTACAAGCCTCTCGAAGCCGTTACTTCCATTTTAATCATTTTTATTAAAGTCCAATAATAACTCCCTCAAAAGCCAAACAAGGTGGAAAAATAAACCACTTTCAGGTGCCACCTTGATTAATCAAGAATAGTTCATATGACACAGTACTGCGTTTCGGGCAACATAATACTCCGTGCCCTGTTTCAACGCGTAGTTGAACTGCCAAAAAACCATCATACAGCATCTCCCCCTCTCCGAGACGCCGGCACATGCCCATTACCAATCCAAGACAAACCGGAAAGGAATCGACCATTTAACTTTCAACTCAACCAATAGGCTTCCAACTTAATGACAAAAGCCAATAACACTGTAATCAAGTCAAAGGCAATGACTAAGACCCTAACCTGTGTAAGAAATTTTTATGAATGAAACTATCAAAAGAAAAATCAAAAGAAAAATCCTGCACATATAAATCGTCAAGATACACTGGTCCAGTCCAACTCACGATTGAGTCCCATTGGTTGGACAGTGGACCAAGTAAAAATCCAACGCTGTTCTAGATTCTGAAGCAATTGCTCACGATCACCGCCTCTTGGATTTTCAGGAACAAAGTCAAGCACCCGCCAAGAAAGATCCTCAAAGGAATGATGAAAATCTAAGCAGTGCTGTACCATCGGAGCCGATATAATGTTATTTCTCAGTCGAGAGGCATGCTCACCCAGACGGACCCACACCGAGCGGACCGTCCGCCCAATGTACAAAAGGTTACAGGGGCAGATCAAAACATAAACTACATAACAGGTGGAACAAGTAGTGTGCCAACAGGCCGTATGAATTAAAGCCGAATTCGGCACTATCCACTCCCTACCTGTTATAGATTGTAAACAATAGGTACAAGAGGCACATGAAAAATGACCCGCATCCACAGAAAACTCAGATATGAGCCTATCCATCGGGGAAACAGTAACCCCCACGATATCACGAAGATTGGACCCCCGAGTGTGAGCAATTGTAAACGGCCCTGAAAACATGGATGCAATTTCAATACATGCCAATGTCGAGGAAGGATTTTTTTAACCTGATGAGTGTGGGACATATAAGGAAGAACGCCCACAATCGCTGGGTCTGCCGAGTTAGAAGTCAAATCAGAAGTAGTTGTAGAATGCAAGTCCAAAGAAGGAAAAAGCCATTCACGGTGAGTATAACGTGCTCTCAAAAAAGCTTGCTTGATGACCTTGTTGGAATAGCCACGTTGGGCCAATCGAGATGAGAGATCGCGGGCATGTTTTAAAAATTCTTCCAACTCAGAACAAATCTTACATAACCGGAGGAATTGGCCAAAAGGAAGACCTTTTTTTAAGGACAAAGGGTGAAAACTGGTAAAAGTGAGGAGTGTATTCCTTTGTACTGCCTTCCGGAACAAGGTTGTGTGAAGAGAATGGTGCTTTTTATAAACAAGAACATCCAAAAATTCCAATTGGGTCGAATGATAATGCATCGTAAAAGACAAATTCGCCCGTAATGAATTTAACCAATCCAAAAATGATTTGAGGGCTAATTCGGTAGCCGTCCATAGGAAAAAAATATCGTCCAAAAATCTCACCCAAAGCGCCACATTTAGAAACCAAGGCAAGGGATAGACATGGGACTCTTCAAATTCAGCCATATACAATGTGGCCACTGATGGAGCAACCTTGGCCCCCATAGCTATTCCCTGGATCTGGTGGTAGAATTGCTTTTCAAATAAAAAATAATTATGTGTAAGCACCATTTGTAATAAATCCTGAAAAAAAGAACTTGGAATACGATCAGGTAAAGGAACAGACAATCCAGAGATGACAGACAATGCTTGATTCTGGTGAATATTGGAATACATTGAAACCACATCCAAAGAAACTAACCACCAGGAATCCACAGCACCTTGAACTTGTTGGAGTTTCATAAGAAAATGAGATGTATCCTTCAGAAATGACGGTGCCAACTGGGCGCAAGGTTGCAAAAATTTGTCACAAAATTTGGAAATAGGTTCCAAAACAGACCCACGGCAAGACACAATGGGTCTGCCTGGAGGACAGTCTAAAGATTTATGTATTTTAGGGACTGTATACAGTATGGGAATTACAGGATGTTTGACCGACAAAAATCGAAACTCACGCTTAGTGATCCAGGCCGAAGACAACGCTTGTTGTAATAGTAGATTAATCTGAGACTGCAGAGCATTGAAAGGGTTTTCAGAAAGTTTAGCATAATAAGCCGTATCATTTAACTGCTCCAAAATTTGTTGTCGATATTGAGAGTAAGACTGTACCACAGTTGCACCCCCCTTATCTGCTCTGTGAATTACAAGATCAAAATTATTACGTAATTCACGAGCCGTCCGCCATTGGGCTTGAGATAAATTATGAAAGGGAGATTTTAGACTTGACGATTCCATAGCCATCAAATCACTAAGAACAAGTCGCTGATATGCTTGCAAAAGAAGATCAACAGCCCCTTGAGGCATCCACTTCGACGGAGCTCTAACAACTGAAATATCAGGACTCATTTCATGAGTAGCACAAAAATGAGTTATTAATAATTTCTGAAAAAAGCGATGCAAAGCTCTATGCATACAAAAAGAATTATAATGTGTGACTGGTACAAACGATAAGCCCAAGTCCAGGAGCGAATGTTGATCAACGGTCAAAGGAATCGAAGAAATATTCACTACTGTTGCTTGGACCGGTTCCGAGTAACCGGACCCTGAAAATCGTTGTAAAGTTGATGATTCTCAGAAGGTGTCCACTGACGGTCAGAATGAAAGCCCTCCCTGGGTTTCCACGCACGGCCACGACCCCGACTTCGAGGTCGGCCCTGCCAAAAAACCTGCTGCTGATGTTGAATAGGAGGAGAAACCGAAGCTGACCGATCCACTTGATCAGACTCATCCGACGAAATATCAAAAGAATCAAAAGTAACCTTCTTAGAAGAGGAATCAGCCTTCTTCATCCACGTATAGACCTGATCAAGCTCATAGTCCTTTTTGTCTCGATTAAACTTCTTAATTTTTACAGATTTTTTGTAATCCCGATACTGGTCCAATTGTGACTGGATGTCATTCATGCGCGAAAGGAACCGATCTTTTGAAGTTTTCAAACGCAAAGAGTCTTCCAAAGATTTTACTTCCTGTTGCAATTTCACAGATTCAATATTCAAGCGCTCCCCCAACAATGCAATAAGATCCATACTGCACTTGTTAAGAATGCTGTTCCACTTGGAATAAAAGTCAAGATCATCCGTAAACATCTTAGGGGGCTTTAAAACAAGCAAACCCCGAGGACTCATCATAGACTTTAAATACTGAATCATAGTAGCTTCATGGAGGGAAACACGAATCAATTTTTTCTGTAAATCCACATAGTCAAGGAAAGATGAAGACAAACTCGATGTATCAGAGTCATCAAACAGAGACGGCCTCTGAGCCAGCCTTTGAATATGTGCATCAGAAAATGCAAAACCGCCTGATTGGGAGCTAAGTTTAAAGTCAATGGTAATTCCGTACCCCTCTCTTCCTGAGAAGAAGACGTCTCGGTAGTCATTTTCAAAATTGTTAAAGTGGTATACCAAAAATACAAAAAACAAGCACTCCACAAACCAAAGTTCCAAATCAAAAGAAGAGTGACACTATTATCATTTGAGCCAGCGCTGAAAATACTTTTTGTCGGAATTTATTACAAATGGTGCTTACACATAATTATTTTTTATTTGAAAAGCAATTCTACCACCAGATCCAGGGAATAGCTATGGGGGCCACGGTTGCTCCATCAGTGGCCACATTGTATATGGCTGAATTTGAAGAGTCCCATGTCTATCCCTCGCCTTGGTTTCTAAATGTGGCGCTTTGGGTGAGATTTTTGGACGATATTTTTTTCCTATGGACGGGTACCGAATTAGCCCTCAAATCATTTTTGGATTGGTTAAATTCATTACGGGCAAATTTGTCTTTTACGATGCATTATCATTCGACCCAATTGGAATTTTTGGATGTTCTTGTTTATAAAAAGCACCATTCTCTTCACACAACCTTGTTCCGGAAGGCAGTACAAAGAAATACACTCCTCACTTTTACCAGTTTTCACCCTTTATCCTTAAAAAAAGGTCTTCCTTTTGGCCAATTCCTCCAGTTACGTAGGATTTGTTCTGAGTTGGAAGAATTTTTAAAACATGCCCGTGATCTCTCATCTCGATTGGCCCAACGTGGCTATTCCAACAAGGTCATCAAGCAAGCTTTTTTGAGAGCACGTTATACTCACCGTGAATGGCTTTTTCCTTCTTTGGACTTGCATTCTACAACTACTTCTGATTTGACTTCTAACTCGGCAGACCCAGCGATTGTGGGAGTTCTTCCTTATATGTCCCACACTCATCAGGTTAAAAAAATCCTTCTTCGACATTGGCATGTATTGCAATTGCATCCATGTTTTCAGGGCCGTTTACAAATTGCTCACACTCGGGGGTCCAATCTTCGTGATATCATGGGGGTTACTGTTTCCCCGATGGATAGGCTCATATCTGAGTTTTCTGTGGATGCGGGTCATTTTTCATTTTTCATGTGCCTCTTGTACCTATTGTTTACAATCTATAACAGGTAGGGAGTGGATAGTGCCGAATTCGGCTTTAGTTCATACAGCCCGTTGGCACACTACTTGTTCCACCTGTTATGTAGTTTATGTTTTGATCTGCCCCTGTAACCTTTTGTACATTGGGCGGACGGTCCGCTCGGTGCGGGTCCGTCTGGGTGAGCATGCCTCTCGACTGAGAAATAACATTATATCGGCTCCGATGGTACAGCACTGCTTAGATTTTCATCATTCCTTTGAGGATCTTTCTTGGCGGGTGCTTGACTTTGTTCCTGAAAATCCAAGAGGCGGTGATCGTGAGCAATTGCTTCAGAATCTAGAACAGCGTTGGATTTTTACTTGGTCCACTGTCCAACCAATGGGACTCAATCGTGAGTTGGACTGGACCAGTGTATCTTGACGATTTATATGTGCAGGATTTTTCTTTTGATAGTTTCATTCAAAAAAATTTCTTACGCAGGTTAGGGTCTTAGTCATTGCCTTTGACTTGATTACAGTGTTATTGGCTTTTGTCATTAAGTTGGAAGCCTATTGGTTGAGTTGAAAGTTAAATGGTCGATTCCTTTCCGGTTTGTCTTGGATTGGTAATGGGCATACGCCGGCGTCTCGGAGAGGGGGAGATGCTGTATGACAGTTTTTTGGCAGTTCAACTGCGCGTTGAAACAGGGCATGTAGTATTACGTTGCCCGAAATGCAGTACTGTGTCATATGAACTATTCTTGATTAATCAAGGTGGCACCTGAAAGTGGTTTATTTTTCCACCTTGTTTGGCTCTTGAGGGAGTTATTATTGGACTTTAATAAAAATGATTAAGTTGGCTTGAACGCTGCTCTTAGTGATACAACTTCATCTCACACAGTTGTCCTTAGCTATTGAGGGCTATTGAGATCGGAATTGTGACTAGTTTCATACTAGTTTGTTTTGGCGGTACTTCTACTAACGTGCATATGGTTTACTCCCCCTGAGGAAGGCGTTGCCGAAACGCGTTGGGGTGTCCTGTGCATAATAAAGACCCTTTTCTTCAACATCTCCTGCTCCTTGTGTCTGCTCAAATGATAATAGTGTCACTCTTCTTTTGATTTGGAGTTTTTAACCTTTAACACAGTCCTTTCCTTTTCCAGCCTCTTATTCCTCTAGCCTTTAAATCTCCCCTTTCTCCCCCCAGCATCTCTCCTCTTTCACCTCCCCTATGTAGTATCTCTCATCTCTCTCTCCCCAATCCAGCACCTCACCACCTTTTTCTCATCCCATGTCCAGCATTCCCCCTCCCTATTCCTGCCCTATGTCCAATATATCCCCCTTTCTCCCGTTCCTGTGTCCAACATATTCCTACACTCCATATCCAGCATTTTACCTCTTTCTCCCCTATTCTTTCCTCTTATCATTTCTTCCTTTCCCTCCTTTCTCCTCCCCCAGTATTGACTAGCTCTTCCCTCTCTCTCCCTTTCCGCATGTCCACCATCTTTCCTCCTTTCCCTCTCCTTCTGCCCAGCATCTTTCCTCTCTCCCTCCTCCTGTTTCCAGCATCTCTCCTCTCTCATTCTCTCCCAGCATGTCCCAGCATCTCTCCTCTCTTCCTCTACCCCCAGTGTCCAGCATCTGCCCTTTCACCACTATTCCTCCCCCATGCCCAGCATCTGCCCTCATGCCCCCCATCCAGCATTTGCCCTTTATGTCCATTTCTCCTCCATGTCCTACATCTGGTGTCCATGCTCCTGTGTCCAGATTCTGCCCTTTCTCCCCCTCCCATGGCCAGCATTTGCCCTCCACACCCCAATGTCCTGCATGTGCACTTTCTCCTCTATGCCCCCATTATGCCCAATATCTGCTTTCCATACCCCATGTCCTGCATCCACCCTTTCTCTCCTATGCCCTACATCATGCCAGGCATCTGTCCTTCCCCCATGTCCCCCCACCCTCTGCCTTTATCCCCTGTCCCCCCATGCCTATCATCTGCTCTCCATCCTTCCTATGGCAGCCTTTTTCCTACTGCCTCCCTCATTCCATGGTCAAAATCTTCCCTCCACCTTCCCCTTTGGCCACTATTGGCCCTCCTTCATTCTTATGCAGCATCTGACCCTCTGCCCCAGTGGCCAGCATCTACCCTCCACCTCTCCCCCCCCCCCCACCGCCAATGCCCAATGTGGCCTCTTTTCCTTTCCCACCCCGCTGCCACTTCTGCCTCTCTCAACATTGGCTGCAGCAGCGACTTAAGCAAAAAGCAAGCCAAAGTGTGGGGTCCTGACTCCAGCAAGCTTGTAAGTCTCTGCTAGTTCTACTCCCTCATCTGATGTGGAAGTTGGCATCAGAGAGGGGCAAGACCATTAGGGCCTTACAAGCATCCTGGAGTCACAAAGATCTTGTGCTTTTGCTTGTCTTTTTTTTTTTTTAATCTGTCGCTGCTGCAACCCTTGTAAAAGCAATGGTGGCAGCAGTAGCAGCAGCAGGCCAAGGCAGAGTGATAGAACCATCCCTGGCTTCATACCTCAAGTAGTGCTTTACAAACATAGAAACATGATGGCAGAAAAAGAGCACATCGCCTATTTAGTCTGCCTTTCCTCACAAATTACAATAGTCCCATTTTCCTTATGAGATCCTCTGTTTTTATCCCATGCTTTCTTGAATTCAGATACTGTCCTCATCTCTACCACCTACAATGGGAGACTATTCCATGCATCTACCACTCTTTCTGTAAAGAAATATTTCCGCATATTACTCCTGAGTCTATCCCCTTTCACTTTCATCCTATGTCCCCTCATAGCAAAGTTTGCTTTCAATCAAAAGAGGCTCTTCTCTTGTGCATTTATGCCACAGAGGTATTTAAACGTCTCTATCATATCTCCTCTATCCCATCTTTCCTCTAACATACAGATATTAAGATATTTCAGCCTGTACTCATATGCTTTATAATGAAGACCACTAACCATTTTAGAAGCCACTCTCTGTACCAATTCCATCCTGTTTATATGTTTTTGAAGGTGAGATCTCCAGAATTGCACACAATATTCCAAATGAGGTCGCACCAAAGACTTATACAGAGGCACTATCACCTCCTTTTTTCTGCTGGCCATTCCTCTCCTTATGCACCCAGCATTCATCTGGATTCTGCCATTGCCTTTTATACTTGTTTAGCCACTTTAAAATCAACAGAAGCAATCACACCCAGGTCCCGCTCTTCTTTCATGGACAGAAGTACTTTGCCTCCTACACTGTACCACTCCCTTGGATTTTTGCAACTCAAATGCATGGACCTGCATTTTTTAGCATTACATCTCAGCTGCCAAATTCTTTGCAGTTCTTTAGACATGATCAGTAAACTAGTAGTAATAGAATATGCCACCGAGGTCAAGTTTCTGGATGTCTGCTTCATGGATTAGATCGCATCAGAACTGACAAGAAGGAAACCTATGTTGGACTTGGTTCTCCCAGTTATTCACAGACCTCTCAACAAGAGTTATTGCTAAGCCTGAGATTTGGTTCAATATATAATTCTGAATTGCATTCATTGTCCCTGATGCAGGCACACTGTGTAGAAAAACGGCTGTGTTGGACTGAAGAAATATACCCTGGGACTGGGGACGTGGTTCAAAATGGCTGCATGGTGCTGAGGCTCTGCTGGACTCTCTCTTACCTATGCCAAAATGAAACGGGAAGGCAAAGCTGCATCCCTTGGAGCCGAAGCCACCAATTGTTGATCCCATGGATCAATTTCTGGGAGCATCAGGGGATGTGGTATCCTGGTTGAAGTCAGCTGAAGTGGTGCTGAAGAAGGAGGTTTTGACATCATTCTTCAAGATTCTCTAGAAGCACAGATGTTGCCCCCACCCCCGGGGGTCTCTCTTCAATCACCTGAAGGATTGGGGGCCCAACCAACACAAGTCACTGTTAATGCAGTCTCGATTCAAGGGAAGCAGCCATTGCCATTGCAGGAGTCAGCTCCCAGTTTATCTGGAAGCACCCTAGCAGACCTAGAGGCAGATAGTTTATCCCCACTGAGCGAATTTGGCATGGGAACATAGGTGGTTGAATTGAGTCCTGCTATGTCTACTTCTTCGCTGCTTGCTACCTGTATTCACAGTCCTAAGAAGTTTACCTCTTATAGGATACAGTTTCTAAACAGACAACAGAGTTCTCCGTCCCGATGCAGCAAAACTTGTAGTCTCTTTCTAAATCTGTTTAAGATCATTCTCAGAAGAGAAGGGTAATTAGTAACATACATTAAGGGAATAACATATAATATTTATTTATTTATGTTTTATTTATTTTATTTACTTAACATGCTCTTATATACTTCCCCTTCCAGAGATCAAGGGCGGTTTACATTGAACTCAGGTTCAAGACAACATTAAACATCTTTAAAATCATCTACCACTTATCGGCCAACATTCCTCAAGATCTAATATTGAGAGACATAAGCACCCAATCCAGGAGAAACATCAACAAGCAAATGATCATCATGCCCCATGAATACCAAAATTCCAAATAATCTATATCCGGAAGAGTGCTTTCACCATATGCTTAAACGATATGGAACTTGCTTCCAGATGACATGAGAGCAATAACAGACATCAAAGACTTCTGAAAGAAGCTGAAAACTCTACTACACATAAACCATCTGGGACATATTACTTAGCCTACTATCATTTGAAAAACTCCAAACCACCCCCAGATAACTCCAGGCCATGGACTAACAACGACTCCCCAATGCCATAGACCTAAGTTAAAATAATCCAAAATAAGTAAACCAATCGGAATCAACCTAAATATCCCAAAAACCAAAAGATTCCAATGCTCAATACCCCCAAATACACAATTCTTTTTGTCGGAGTATGCCTACACAGTGCCGGGAAAACACTCCAGGCACCACTGTGGCAACTCCTTTTATTAAGACGTTATATGTGGATAAAAAAGAGAAATCCAAAACTTAGCTTTTAAAGAGTGCCATCCAACGCAGCTGAAATATGCCAGTAGTTCAACAATGACGACGCGGCTCACGTTTCGGGTTTTTCATCAAAAATGTTATGAAACCCTGCTTCAGGTCCATCCACAACTGGCAAGAAGGAAAGCATGAATGAGAAACCACGGGGGTGTAACCCACCAAATAGACATCGGCGTCTGACATCAGCTTCCGTTGAAAACTCACTTACATTGGAGGGTTCTGATTGGACTGATCCACATACATCTCGGACCTAAACAATGGTTGGGCATACTGACTGTACTTTCTCCTTTGTAGTGTACTTGATTGTTTGCCCTTGTTCCCTCTACTATGTGGGACGCACTAAACGTGCGGTGAAGGTTCGTCTATCAGAGCATGCTTCAAGACTACATACTAAAACTCTTTCTGCTCCTATGGTGGACCATTGCTTAACTGTTGGGCATGATTTTTCTTCATTGCGATGGAGAGTATTGGACTTTATCCCCCATGATCCAAGGGGTGGGGACAGAGAACAACGACTACAATGGCGTGAGCAACGTTGGATATATTCACTGAACTCTGTTACCCCTAAGGGTCGTAATCTTCAAGTGGACTGGCATACTATTATTTGAGTGACATTCTGGAGGTTCCCATCGAGGGTTTCTCTGTGCAGTGGAATTCCCTCTGTCTGGGTTTTCTCTGCTTTGTGATTGGTGGCTTCGAGTTTTCAACGGAAGCTGACGTCAGACGCCGATGTCTATTTGGTGGGTTACACCCCCGTGGTTTCTCATTCATGCTTTCCTTCTTGCCAGTTGTGGATGGACCTGAAGCAGGGTTTCATAACATTTTTGATGAAAAACCCGAAACGTGAGCCGCGTCGTCATTGTTGAACTACTGACATATTTCCGCTGCATTGGATGGCACTCTTTAAAAGCTAAGTTTTGGATTTCTCTTTTTTATCCACATATAACGTCTTAATAAAAGGAGTTGCCACAGTGGTGCCTGGAGTGTTTTCCCGGCACTGTGTTGGCGTACTCCGACAAAAAGAATTGTGTATTTAGGGGTATTGAGCATTGGATTCTTTTGTTTTTTGGGATAGACCTAAGTTATACATAGGTTATGCCCTATATGTTGTATTGTACATAAGTTAACTTGTTATCCTGTTCTGTATACCCTTACCCCCCTTCTTCTTCTGTTTAGCGTTCTTTGTACACAGTTAAGTTATAATGTAAACTGCTTTGATTGAAGGATAAGGTGGTATAGAAAACTGGTTAAATAAATAAAATAAATATCTCCCCTCTCCTGTCTTTCTTCCAACCAGTTCCCGCCTCATGCTGTTAAGCAGTTAATGCAGATTTTTACCACTCTGGCTATTTTTAACCCATGGTAACCATTACTGTGGGCCCATGCCAATGGATATCATGCATTAAAACATGCTTTAACTGCTTAGTGTACTTTAGTAAAAGGGCCCCTAATTTACTTCTCATTGTTCACAAGGAGTTCCTAAGTGAATATAAGGGTGGTAACCACTTACAGAGCAGTAGCTACAACCCTAAATGAATGGATGAGGGTTAACCTATGGTGATCCAGTAGTGATAATCCTAACTATCTTACTAGACAGACCAGAGGCAGGGGAACACCTGTTTGTTTTGGGAGGCCCCAAGCTCCGCCTCAACTCTGCCCCTAACCCCCATGGGCAGACAACCAATTGAAGCCGTGATTGTAACCTTCCCCTTCTCCCCTGCCAACAGGAGATGGGATCCCCATGGACAGACAACTAACATTGTCATTGAGGCCATTATCGTGGCCTTCTCCTCCTGTTCTGCCCACTGGGATCCGATCTCCTGCAGACAGACAGGAGTTTTTGCCACAGTCATGGCCATCCCCTTCTCTCTGCCATGATCAGCATGGAAATTTTGGTAGGTCGCGGGCCTGTGTGGCCCATCACATTCCAATACCTATAGAGCAGACTAGAGGGGCCATTTCATCTTTATCTGTTTTCATTTACTATGTTACTATAATCTGATCTATCCACTGGGTGGCTAGTCCTTTTACTTCTTCCAGTTGAACATTCTAATGCCCAAAAACCTCTTCTCTATGGTACAATGAAAGGCTTTGACTTTTTCCTTGTTCTACCACATCTGTCTGTCTACTTTCTTGATATCTTAAGAGAACATTCATTTAGCTTGAACTAATCTGAACAATTTGTTACGCTATAGTGGTGACTAAATTCTATATATGCATTTGAGGTCTGAAAGAATTCCAGAAGTATAATTCATTTTTCCTAGTTATATGGACTTGATATAGAAGAATGCTTTCCAAACCTGTCCTTGATGACTCCCAGCTAATTGGGTTTTACACTAAACAATGAAAACATATACATTTTAATGTAATTGAAGCAGTGCATGCCTATTCATTGTAGATATCTTGAAACCCTGACTGGTTAGGAGTCACCACGTTAGGGTTGGGAACAACTAATAATAGAGAAAATGTTATATTTTCTATATTCTAAGATACGAGAAAGTAATGAAATTATACCACTTTAAGCTTTGTCTTCTTCTTACATTCTTTAGTGCTTCATTTTATAAAATTATTTTTTTTTTAATTGTTATCTCCCTCTTCATAGCAAAATAAATAAATTAGCTAAGTTGTTTACTTCAATTCTGTAAAACAAACTTCAAGCTGGATGTGACATAAATGCTCCTTTTTAATATCACTTTTTTAGTGTCTCTAAACAGCAATTTGCCAAGAAAATCTTCAGTTTACAAAGAATGAATATGCCATTGCGTACCCTCATATTATTGAACCATTGTATTATAGTGGACAAATTTTCATTTGAGACAATTTGTTCTGTGTGCCTTACTCATTTAGCAATATTTATTTTGGCACAGAGAGTGAAAGGCAGCTGTTTAAAAGCTCTGCAATTTTTTTTTTTAAAGAATTTAAGATATGACAAAGTTACAAAGTTGTGGACAGGGCTGAGCTTCCTGTTTATAAGTCACCATAAATATGAAAGGTGGTGGATGACATTTTTCAGCTGAGAGAGTCAACACAGTGTTGTGTTGAGAGGAAACCCCAAGCAGGGTGGTCTTGCATTGACTTGTTGACCTTGAGTAGTGTCTAGTGAAATAATTTTGAGAGGATAGCAGACAGTAGTTGGAAAAAAAATCAGCTACCTTAAAAGCTTTTCCGTCCTTTTGAGAATTTTAAATTAAGGGAAATGTCTTTAAAATATCCTTCTCCGCAGAGTCTTCTTCTTTCAGTTTTACCACAAAAACAATGGAAGTCAAAAGGGGGAAATTGCAAACACGATGCTTTCACACTCATAGGAGCAGGAGACTGAAAAAAGGCTAGTCATTTGAAAGGACCAAAAAATGTTTCACGACATTCAAGTATTATCTTTTCATAGGATTCCTATCAAGATAACATATTAGAAATCTTGAAAGAAAGTTATGTTCCTGGTTTGATTTCCCTGCCAGTGAATTGTCAAGGACTTTCTAGCTGTAAGATCATCATCAACTTTGGAAAATATTGCAGGTCAATATTTAAACACTGCAGATGATGATTTTTTTTTTACATGCAAGCTGTGGTGTTTCAATAACATGTGCATATGAGGTGCCATTTCCCAGTCAGCAAGCGGTTCTGAATATACAGATAGTGTATATACAGATATACTATCTGGATAACTGTCCAGATAAGTTTAACACAACTTTTTCACTGTCTTAAACCTTTCTGGAGAATTATCCGTAGAGTGGATTTGAATATCGATGCTCTCCAAGTAACTAAAGTAAAAGGATCACCTGTACTCTGCCTTGTCACTATCTGTATAGTTCTGGGGTGGTCTGTAAAGATTTTCATGGGTATTAATAGTGTTGCTGAAAAGTAACAGATAGTGGTAACTAGGGCAATATTCCGTATAGTGACAGTCATTATCCGGATCGTTGCCTTTGACTATCGGGCCATAAATGTTGAAGTCTTGTATTACCCTAACTCTTCCAGAACTGACAAACTGGCATCTGTCTTCTCAGCTCACAACCTTGGGGTCGTCTTTGACTTCTCTCTCCCCTCCACACACATCCAACTGATAGCTAAAACCTGCCATGTCTTTCTCTACAACATCAACAAAGTTTGTCCATTCCTTTCTGAACACACTACTAAGACACTTATCCATTCCTAAGTCACCTTCCATCTAGACTATTGTAATCTACTCTTTGCTGCTTTCCCTTTGAATCATCTCTCTTCCCTTCAATCTGTTCAACACTCTGCCGCACAGCTAATATTCTGCCAACCTCGCTATGTCCATATTACCCCTCTCTTCAAGTCACTTCATTGACTCCCTATCCATTTCTACATCCAGTTTAAACTTCTCCTGCTGACTTATAAGTGCATTCACTCTGCAGCTCCTCACCACCTTTCCTCTCTTATCTCTCCTTACACCCCTCCTTGGAAATTCCGCACTTCTGGCAAATCATTTCTATCTATGCCCTTCTCTTCTATTGCTAACTCCAGAATTCTGTCCTTTCACCTTGCTTCTCCTTATGCTTGGAATAAACTATCTGATCCTGTTATGGCAGGGGCCTTCTCTGACTCTTTTTCATATCTGGGCTGAAAACTCACCTCTTCACTGCTGCTTTAGGATCTTGACTCACCTGATCTTATTTGTGTTTCCTTACCATTCACCCCTAGATGTATCCCGTGTCTACAGCTACTTTGTTTGTCTTGTCTAGATTGCAAGCTCTGATGAGCAGGGACTGTCTTTTATATGTGTCTGTGCAGCACTGTGTATGTCTTGTAGTGCTTTACAAATGTTCAGTATTAGTAGTAACAATCTTCTCCATGGAAATGGACCACTGTGGGTAGAAAACACCAATGGGAAACCAAAGTCTATTAGAGGAGCTACACATACTATTAGTAGATGATATAGGCATGCACTAAGTGTATTGTTAGAACCCTTTTTTTTAAGGGACCGGGACCTATCTGAATAAGACTACTAGCAATGGGGTGAAGGTGCATATGAGGTGTGGGGTAGTGCTTCTTATTATTGATGGAAGGGGGGGGTAAGATTGAAGTTATCTGAAGGATGGGAGGGAAGGGATTTTGGTATGACTGTGTTATGTGGGGAACTACTTGGGAGTGATGGGGATGGGCTGGACTCTGAGTGGCTGCCTGGGATGGGATTTGTCACTACCCAGAGCCTAACTGAAAGGCGGGTGATGATGCTGGAGAGGAGGAAGGGGAAAGGGAGAGTGGGTGAGGGGATGCGAAAGGGCTTTTGAGGGGAGAATAACCTGGAAGATGTGCAGGTGAGTCTGAGTGATAGTGTTTGCATCAAGGTGGCTGGCTGTTACATGGTGTGAGAAACATGAGATTTGTGAGTAGGGGCAGAGGGGAGGGGAGTTTATAAAAGCCAGTGGTGAAAATCATTTCCTTTAATGTTAAGGAATTGGACTCACCATACAAGTGCTCCCTTCTGTTTAAAGAATTGAAGATTTTAGGAGGGGATATAATGCTGTTACAAGAGACCCATTTGCAGAAGAACTGTATTGCCTGGTTAAAGAGAGGGTCCTATGGTAAGGTCTGGGCAGCTGCCAATAGCAAAGGACAGAAGAAGAGAGGGGTGGCAATTTTATTTTGCAAAACCCTACAGTGTGCTGTGGAGGGAGTCCAATGTGACAAAGAGGCACACTGTCTTCTTCTTAATGTGCAGATGGAGGGGGAATGTTATACATTGGTTAACATGTATGCACCCAATGAGGGTCAGGCTGGCTTTTTTAAGGCACCTTAAGGCTTGCTCTTGCAGAATTTGCAAAGGGTTTTTTGCTATTGGAAGGAGATCATAATACCTGTTTGCAGCCACAGCTGGACTCAACAGGGTGAGGGGCACGGAAATTGGAGGGACTAAAAGGCAGTGCAGGAATTTCTTGTTGACCTCAGGCTTCGAGATGTGTGGCATGATATACATCGTAACCAGAGGGGTTATACTTATTTTTTCCTGGTCCACCAGGTGCACACGTGGATTGATTATCTATTGTTAGATCAGCAGCTGATGGACTGAGTGGGAAATGCGGAGTTGGGTGCAATCACTTGGTCAGATCATGCCCCTTGCTGGGTAGAATTTGCAGATGATGAACTAAGATCTCAAATGTGACACTAGACCCTGCATGCTAGTTTCCTGAGGTGGCCGGATATGGTCCAGAGACACGGCTCTTTCATGCAGGAGTTTTTTGAACTGCATCGTGAGAGTGAGGTGGTCCTCCCGGTAGTATGGGATGCCTTCAAGGCTACAATGCAGGGGTGACTTATAGCCAATGCAGCGGGTTATAGGCAGCCTTCAGGAGGAAACCCTGCAGTTGCAAAGGCAGCACACGCGGATGGGATCAAAGAAAGTGTGGCAGCATTGGATGGCAGTGCAGGCCTGACTGGATGAGTTTGTGTATAGAGACCTTGAAAACCAGCGGTGGCGGATCCAACAGGTGTTCTATGAGAAGGGTAATAAGGTGTGGAAGCTGTTGGCGCTTACGCTGAGAGTGCAACAGGCAGCACAAACAGTGTGAGGTTTATGTGATGTTAGAGGGTGGCTTTGTGTCAACTCCGGGGAGATCAAGGAGATTTTTGTGAAAATTTTAGAGGAACTCTACATGAAACATCCTGTGAGTCTTGAAGCACTAGATGGCTACTTACAAGAAGTGGACCTCCCAGTCCTAACGGAGGCAGAATGGAATCGTTTGGAGGATGATATCTTGCCCCAGGAAGTCTTATTGGCCATCTGGGTGTTGTCAGCAGGAAAGGCCCCAGGGATTGATAGATTTCCATCGGAGTATTATAAGCACTTGGTACTAGTGCTGGTGAAGGAATTTAATGCAGTACTGTGGGTTGAAAGTTTGTCTGTCTTGCAGATGGTTGTTTTCAGCTCCTTGGTCCCTAAGCCAGGCAAGTCTAGGATAGCACCTCCTCCTATAGGCCCATATAACTCTTATTTATTTTATTTATATTTTCTTATATACCACGCTATTCTGTATCAGTGCGGTTTTACATTGAACAAACTGAAATTACATTGAACAGGGCATTATAACTTGGAGATAACTATTTTACAGGGAACATGGGCTATGGAGGGTTAAGTGGCTTGCCCAAGACCACAAGGAGCACCTGTGGGACTAGAAACCCCAGTCCTTCCGGCCCAAGGTTGCTGTCCTCTAGTGGGATTTGAACCCCCTGACCTTCCAGCCTGAAGTACCTTGCCCCAACCACTAGGCCACTCCTCCACTCCACTCCACTCTTAAATGTAGATGTCAAAATCTTGGCTTATGTGCTGGTGACCCATCTGGGTGGAGTCTTGCCCTGCTTAGTGAGGGGAGGATCAGGTGGGATTTGTTGGCAGAAGACAAGTGGCGGATGCTATCCAACCCACATTGCAGTTGATGCATGTAGCACATAGTGAACAACGGCCAGCTCTGCTCCTGGGAATCGATGCTGACAAGATTTTTGATAGAGGTAATTTGGAGTTCCTTTGTGGGGTGATGGGGAAGATTGGCTTTAGGGTTCACTTTATGGCATGGAGTGAAAGTTTATATAGGCCCCTGAGGTGGGATGAGGCAGGGATGCCAACTATCCCTGTCCTATTTGCCTTGGCAAAGGAGCCTCTGGCTCAGCAGTTCATGGCATTTGTGTGGGGAGTATGGAGTGCAAGATTGCCCTATTTGCGGATGATGTTTTGCTTATGTTGACTAGACCCTTGCATTCTTTATCCAATGCTGAACATCTTTTTGAAGAGTATTTTCGAGTGTCAGCCTTTCAAATTAATTATTCAGAATCAGAAATTCTTAACATTAACGTGAGAGGGGAGCTCTGGGAATGCTTGTGTGAGGAGTTTCTGTTCCGCTGGATAGACACATCGATGTGAAACTTGGGGGTGCAGCTGACTGCTGATCCAGGGGTGCTTTATCGTGCCAGTTATGGCCCATGCTCTGTCAGGTCCACTGGGTTGAATCTATCCTGGTTTGGACAGATAGCAGCCATTAAAATGGTGATTCATCCATGATTCCTTTATCTTTTTCATGTCCTCCCAATAGGATTACCCCAAAGGGCATTAAAGACGTGAGAAAGATTCTTGGTGAATTTTGTGTGGCACTCCCATCCACCTCGCATAGCGTGACATGTCTTATATGCTCATCGTCAGCAGGGGGGACATGGGAGTTCTCAACCTTAAATGGTACTATGCGTGATGCAGGTCCAGACAGGAATAGAAATGGATGGCCCGGGGGGGGGGCGGGGCGAGAAGAAGCCCTGATGGGGATATCAGACTTGGGTGGGAAGTTGTGGTTGTGGGCTGGTCTCCACCATATTTGAGGTGGTGTTAATCCCTATGTGGAGCACACTCTTAAATGTTGGGATAAATATTTTTGGCAAAAGGGTGAGTCCCTTGTGCCACTCTCCCCCATTGCTAATAACAAAGTTTCTGGATGGGGGATTCATCCCAGTATCCTTCAAAGCTGCAGGGTGGCCGGACTTAGAAGGGTGGGCCAATTTTTTGAAGACAGCGGGTTTGCTATTCTTTCTGGGACTTCAAGAGGAGTTTGCACTCCCTCCACAGCACATCTACTATTATACTCAGGTAGTTCATTGGGTGGGGCAGAAGGAAATTAAACAGCAGGTGGCTCATGAGCTAACTGAATTGGAGTTGTTATGTGAAAATCACACCTCTACCAAAGGGTTAATCTCTGCTTTATATGCATGTCAGCCAAAATTGTCCTATCGGGTGGGGAAACATTGGACTTAGTGGATGCAGGAGTTGCAGCTGCAGTACATGGATTGGCAGTGGGACAGCATTGAGGGGTGGCTGTGGCGCAGCTCCTTGGTGGTAATGCCTGGGAAAATAGTTACAAGATCATCTATACCCTGATGCAGTTGGCCTGAGCATATCCAAATTCAACTAATCTTTGCTGGCACCGTTGTGGGCAGAAGGGGACGCTGTGCACATATGGTGGACCTGTCTCAGACTTCAGGGATATTAGAAAGGTACCAAGTACCGAATGCAATGCATGCTTGGTTTGACTATTCCATGGGATCCGGGAATCTTTTTGTTTAAAATAACAGTGCCAGTGGCCAATAAACTGCAAACTGCTTTGATTAGGTATTGTATGATCACTGTTAAGCTTAACCTGGCTTTGGCCTAGCGCCAAGCTGTCTGCTCCATCTTTGGCACAGTGGCTATTCCATAGGTGGGATCTCTACAATACAGAGTGAGCGATCTGCTCTCACAAATTAAGGAAAGTACGATTTGAACAAATCTGGGAACCTTTTGTCAAAAATATATGGTATGCCTGCATGTTGTGATTCAGTAGAATGGCTGAACCACTTACTTTCCTCCAGGGGTGGGGGTGGGGGTTGGAGAGGGAAAGGGGTAGATAAATTAAAAACTGTTTTAAAAATGAGGCTGTTTTGTTAGGAATGAGGTATACCTTTTTGTACCATTATAGTTGGATTGGGGTTCATGTACCAGAATGCCTCCTGTCTTATTTCTTTTCAATAACGCCTTGAGTATATTAAAAGAAAAATAAAAAGCACATGCAGTGACAATATAAAATGCTTATCGTTATCTTTAGTTCTAGAAATGTCACCTAACTGCTGCATTTCACAACGAAATATTAAAAAAGGATTATTTTTCAGACTTTTAGGGGTACGTCTACTAAGCCAGGCTAACGTTTAACCTGGTCAATCTGTAACTAGGTCCCATTGAATAACCTGGGACCTAGTTGCAGATAGCCTGGGTTAACTTTTAGCCTGTTAGCCTTAGAATGATCAAAAATAATACTTCCTATCTTTCCAAAACTGTTCTCCTTAGATACAATTACAGTCTGCACAGAATGATGGATCTGCCTCTGAGCCTTTTGCTGCAATAAATTAACAGTTTTAATCCCGGCGAGAGGGTGGGGGGGGGGGGGATAGAAGTACACGAGAACACCCACAGATGCATTAACTTTGGAATTACCTTCTTAACAAGATTTTTGTACTCTTTCAGAGAGGTTCTTTGAATGTGTTGCTACAAGCTTTCTTGAGGTTAGAAGGTTAGAATCAGTTAGTTCTTACAAAAATTGAGCTTCAACATAATGCAGTAGTTAAGTTTCAAGAAGGATTCAATATTGTGGAGGACAGTGGTTGCTGAAGTAGAAAGAAAGTTTAATCTTTGGAGCCTTGGTTGTGTCAGTGCAAGATGATTGTTCTAAGATTGCTAAGAGTGAAATAGCTATAGCACATCAAATAGAGACTACAGAAAACATTAGGGAGTAAAGGAATATAAGATTGCCTAAGTTCCGTAACTGCCTGGTTGCCAGTGGCATCTGCTTATTTTTTACATTTGAATGCTTCTGGGAAGAACATAAAAATGTTTGATAAGAAGAGAGAAGTTCTGATGTCTGTTTCAGATATTTCCTAAAGTATGTTGTCTGAAAATCTGGAGTATGCCACTTTGCTATTTTACTTTTGATGTGGAGTCCAATCGGGACTGGCAATTTAATTTTTTTTTCCCAAGTGAGAATCAGAGACTCAAAATAACAGAAGAAAATGTTATATCCTGATCATCAGGAGTAATGCACTAAATACAAACACAATGGGGGTCATTCACAATCACGAATAGTGGGTTATACATCCAGCCTGGACGTACATCCCACTATTCATGCACCTGTAGCTGCTGGCACAAGGCTCCCATATGTACAGCCACATCATACGGGGATCCTAGATGGGGTCAGAGAGAGGGCAGAGCGAGGACAGGTCATCTCCCCGGACATACAAGGACGATTCAAAGGGTTCCGGCCACATAGACGAGGGACTTATTCCACTTCAGAGGTGGAATAAGTCCATCTGGACATGGCGTTTGGGTGGCAGATGGTGGGGAAAAAGGTAGATAAGTATGCAGTAAGTTCCCGCAGTCTGACCCTAGCCATGGGAGGCCAGATCGGGAGTCCAACTGTGGGGAATGAAACTTTTTTGGCGGTGGCTGGGGATCATGGCTCCTTAATGGAGCTATGGTACCATGGCAACATGATGCCATGGCACTGCAGCTCTATTAAGGAGCCTGAGTTAGCCAGATAGGTGGCTGGGATGGTTCTGAGGTGGCCATAAAAGTGGGCACAATTGCGGATATCTAGGCCTACTAGGCTAGTGATTCTGCGTGCCTGTGGAGATGACTAGCCTCCATGGGAGCAGAATCGTGGTGCATCTCTAGGCCGTCTGGACTTTCTGAACATCCGGACAGCCCAGAGGCAACACATCTCAGAAATCGTGACTCAAAGGGGATTACCTTAGAAGCCCTATTTGTGTTTTTTTAAATATAGGTATGTCCACTGCGGCATGAAAAAGAGAATCAGAAGCTACAAAGATGGTCCCTTAACATATTGGGATATGGAACATGTACGAAGCATGAACCAAG